>CM053595.1:19719483-19851462 GCA_028646575.1 Pseudocheirus occidentalis | reverse complement strand
TTGCTGAGTTAAAACCCATCTCCAACGTAGATAGCATACCACCCTGGCAAAGCGATCAGGGTTGGGGAGGTGTCAGGGGAGCAGAGACTGCTCTGGGATGGGAGTGAAGAGGCAAGGGGAGGAGGCACAGAAACAGGCTGGGAGAAGAGGAGGGAGGGAAAGGGAGGAAAAGCAAGCAAGCTCATCAGCCACTGAGAGCTGAGATAGAAACCATGATTTGTTTGAATCCAAAGGGGAAACTGTGGATGTGATGATGATGACATTTCCCACCTTCTGCCTGTGCTTCTTCTTTGACCCAGGGGAGATAAAAAGGTTATTAGGGGATCACAGGGAAAGAACAAACCCTAGGGGCTCTGGTACACTGAATCCTACAGTGGATGAGGCATGAGCTCACCATCCCCTGATGATATGCCTATAGAGCATTTCCTGGCTTAGGACTGTCAGAGGTTAGACTTTTCTTTATATTCCTAATTCAGGACCATAGTTTCCAATTTGCCAGATCCAATAATAACTTTTATGTATTGTTTTAATGTTTGCAAAGCACTTTATGTATATGATATTATTTGACCCTTACAATAATCCTGGGAGGCAGACTCTATTATTACCCCCATCACCCCCATTTTATAGAGGAAGAAAGTGATACTGAAAGAGTGACTTGCTCTAGGTGGCACAGCTAGTGAGTGTCTGAGGTAGGATTGGAGCTACAGTCAGGTCCAGTTCTTCATTCATTTTTAAAATTTTATTCATTATTAAGGCAGTTTGGTGGTTAGTGACAAAGTACAGAAGACCTATTGTAATGCCCACTTCCACATAAAGCCCAAATCAAGGTTTGTCCCTTTTCCACCACAGACAGTCAGGAATCACCAGGCATTCACAGTTTGTCTTTCTCCCTTTTTTCCTTTTCTCTGTTCCATGTCATCAAGCACAGCTTCTAGGCTCCATTCTACCTTGATGAAATCTGTTTCAGATTTATTCAGTGACAGATACACACTCCTCACTGTCTGCAATGCTGCATTCTGAGCAGAGAAGTTCCATGCTCTTCTCAACCAGATCCATATTCTGATGGGGTTGCAAAAGTCTCTTGGTTTCTGTTGCCTGCAGCAGACTGAAAAGGTAATTGGCATCAACAAAGACCAGGTCATTAGCTCAAGGAATCTTCCTTTCCCTCCTCATTCCCCCCTCCTTACCTTCTACCATCCTGATGGATCTTGGCCCAGATCCAGGGGAGAAGGAAGAAGATGGGAGGGAAGAAGAGGGGAGCAGAGGAGAGGAGAGGAGGACCCTAGCATCTGGAAAATAGAAGAAAGGCTGACCCTCAATGTGGGAGCAATAAGAACTCAAGGAGACAGCCTGGGGGGAAAGGAATAAAGAAAGGTTGTGGGTAACCATCTAGTGTTAAAAACAACAACAGCAACAACAATTCAAGGCTTTAATTAGCTACTCAGACTGGCTAACATGACTCCCCTCCCTTCTTCCTTAATCCTCCTTCCTCTCAACCACTCTTCCCACGCTGCCATTGTTGATATCATAGGATCATAAATTTAGAGCTGGAAGGGACCTAGAAGCTACATAGTCCAAATCCTAACCTCCTTCATTTTACAGATGAGAAAACTGAGTTTGGGAAAGCTTAAACAACTTGCCTGTGGCCATATTGCTCATAAGTGTCAAGATGAGATGTGACCCAGGTTTTTCTGATCCTAAGCATAACACTCTATCCTCTATACCATGAAGGCCTAGATGTCCAATGAAATAATGAAATCATATGTTTCATATTTATTCAAGGATCCCTATTTTCGTATGTGAATTCTCTCTATTATCTGATGGCCAAACTTCTAACTCTTATTTTTACTTTTAGATAGTCTGATCCTTGGATAGAAAAAGCCCATGTTTGAAACTTTTCTAGTTTGGGAGAATCTATCAGAGTTTATGCTATGCTGTCATAGCTTTAGAAAACTCTTGACTGTGTCTAAGTTATGGTGAAGCATGACATGGAGGTGTAAGTGTAGAAATCTGATTCTACTCAGATAAAAATCTAGGGGGTGGAGAGAAAACAGTGAGGTATGGACACATATCATGATCTCTCTCACAGTGTACTCTGACAGTTCTGCCCTGCCTCACATTCCTTTATTGAAAGGGGATTTTCCTGCGTATCAGAATGCCCTTTAAAAAAATCGGAGCCCTGCACACTTTAGTATTTGGAAATTTTTTTTTGCTAAATACATAAATGAAGTTATCACACTTCAATTCTTATGAGTAGGTAGAGTAACTGAAAAACATCTATTGTGTGATTAAAGGGTCATAGGAAAGACACCCCCCCCAATGAAAAATATTACCTGTGTTTGTGCCTAAAATCTCATTCATTCCTTTGCACGAAGCAATAGCTCTCTCCTCCCTACAGGTTCCTCTTGTAAAATGCAAATGCTCTTGGGAATGTTAGATATTACATCCCTAACACCTCAGTGTGAATTAATTTATCAGATCAATTTTCCTGTAACACTGGGAGGTAGGGGCAGTCTGAAAGTATGGGGAGCAGAACGGATGGGAGGAAAGGGGAAGATGCCAGAGAAATACTTCACAGTTGTAGAGGACTGGAACTAATGAAAACCAACTAATTAAACCCCATTAGAACTAGAGTCTTGAAAATCTCCCTTGGTACTGCATGGTGGAATCCAATGATGTCCCTAGTCAGAAACTTCTTTAAATCTAACCTAAATCCTACCTGCTATGGTTTAGTAGAGTGGATAAGCACTGGACTTAGCATCGGGGGACTTGGGTTTGAGTTTTTGCACTAACATCAGCCATATAGCTGTGAACAAATCATCGTATCTTTGGGGGTCTCAATTTCTTTACTTGTTTTTTGGGGAATTTGGGGTTTTTTTGGGGGGGAAAGGCAAGGCAATTGGGATTAAGTGACACAACTAGTAAGTTGAGTCAAGTGTCGGAAGCTGGATTTGAATGCATGTCCTCCTGACTCCAGGGCTGGTGCTTTATTCACTGTGCCACCTAACTGCCCCTCCATTTCTTTACTTGTAAAGCAGGGGTAATAATACTCATTCTATTTAGCTAATGACATTTTTCATGAGAAAAGAACAGTATAAACTTTGTGAGAGGGCTACTGACTTCCCTGGCTTCCTTTAAGTCCCAACTAAAATTCTACGCTCCACAAAAAGCCTCCTTCAACCTCACTTAATTCTAGTGTTACCTTGGTTAATTATTTCCTGTTTATCCGGTACATAGCTTGCTTTGTATATATTTCTTTACATGTTGTCTCCCCAATTAGATTGTAAGCTCCTTGAGGGCAGGTACTATCATTTGCCTCTTTTTGTATCCTTAGCACAGTGCCTTGCATATAGTAGGTGCTTAATAAATGTTTATTGAAATGAATTGAATGATACAGAGTAGGTTCAAGTGTTGACCCTGTTCTTTATTAGCTCTGTCATCTTGGGCAAGGTACCCTACTTTTCCGATCCTCAGTTTCTTCTTCTGTCAATAACATTAATACCTTTTACCTTGCAAAGCTGCCATGATGGTAAAAAAAAAAACCAATGAAAAATAATAAAACCATAAAAATAACTGCCACATGTCACAATGAACTTCTTTATCTATATGTTAGAAGCCCAGCATAGAACCAAAACCAGTATCTGCTCCTAAAAATGTCCAATTTTTTCCTCTAAACAGTAACTATCCATATTCAGTCTCAATTCTAAAATGATTTTCATTTGCGGTGGAAATTTTGAGCCTATCTCTTGCTATTCTGAGGTTAAATGCATAGGGCCATCCTGAATACAATTTTTCTGTCTGAAATACAGTTACAACATTTTTCAGTGATTGAAGCTTTAAAATTTCAAATTCAACATGCAGTTAGACCTCCAACTAGAAGAACTACAGGTTTGAGTAAGTTTACAAAATAGTGACATTTTTTACTGGCTCTTCCCAGAGCGCTGAGCCTGTGTGAATTACATTAAAAGACAGGTGGCAGAGTGTAATGTATACTGGATTTGGAGTCAGAGGACCCAGGCTTGAGTCTTGGCTCTGTCAGTCACTTATTAGCTCTGTGACTCTGGGCAAGTCCCCCCACCTTTCACCTTTCTCAGTCAGTTGAGAAGCATTTACTAGGCACTTATGGTAGTATATGAGTGGAATGGAATACTACTGCATTCTAAGAAATGATGACTGGGACATTTTCAGAGAAATTTGGGAAGACGTATAAACTGATAAAGAATAAAATGAGTAGAACCTGGAGAACAATTTAAGTGATAATAACAACATTATCAAGAAAAACTGCTTTGAAAGACCTGAGCACTCTCATCAATGCGATGGCCAGATGGTTCCAGAGGATCCAGGATGAAGCAAGTTGCCAGTCTCCTGACAGAAGGAAGCACACATATTGGGGCTTGACCAATGAGGGAATCTGGTGCGACTGACTATGCATATTTGTTATAAGAGTTTTCTTTTTCTTTTTTTCCATTGGGGGGTGGGGTGGGAAGGGTGATGTGGAAAAGAGAGAAAATAACTACTTATTAGTTGAAAAATATGTACATATATTTTTAAATCACTGTGCTAAATACTGGGGATAGAAAGAAAGGCAAAAACACAGTCCTTGCCCTCAACAAGTCACATTGGAATGGGGCAGACAATTGAAAGGAAACTTAATTATAAAGTTATCATCCTATTTTTAACTAGATGGCCTAGTTTGATCTAATTTTTTTTAACTTTTTTTATTTGTTTTCTTGTTTACATTATTCATTTTCATTACATTTTTGAATTACAAATTTTCTCCCCATCTTGACCCTGCCCCACCCCTAAAACAGCAATCCCACTGTAAAGCCCCTCCCCTGCTCTGCTCTTTTATTTTCTGGTAGGGCAGGGAGGGTCTCCCTACGTTTGATCTAATTTAACCTCATTTACATAAAACTAATGAATTAGTTAATCCATCAGTCAACCAGTGTTTATGAAGCATTTATGCTTAGTTCTAGGTGCAGGAGGAAACCCAGTTCCTGCTTCAAGAAGTTTGGGGGACAAAACATGCAAATAACTGTGCACATGTCACATAGAGCATAAACAGAAGGGCATCTCAGAGGGGGACATACAGCAGGGAGAAAGAGTGAAAAACAGGGGAGAGTCCCCTGCACAAAATGAGATTTCATAAACAAAAGACTTGAAGGAGGCTAGAAATGCTGGAGGAGGTAGGGAGGGAGAACACTTGTACAAAGGCATGAAGTCAGGAGGTATGTAAAGTGTGAGAAAGCAAGTAAACAAGTGTTGCTGATCATAGAACATGTAGAGAAGAGTAAAGTATAGGAAGACCAGATAGGGAGGAAGGTGCCATGCTGTGAAGAGCTTTAAATGCCAAACAGAAGAGTTTATATGTGATCTTAGAGGTAATAGGGAGCCACTGGAGTTTATAGGGTAGGAGGGATAACAAGGTCAGACCTGAACTTTAGGAAAATAACTTTGGCAGCTGAGTGAAAGATGTACTGGAATGGGGAGAGGCTGGAAGCAGGGAGTCCAGCTAATGGGCTTTTGCAGGTGAAAAGTGATTAGATCCTGCTTAGTAGGGTGGTGACTGTATGGTAAAGGGGTGAGAAAGGGATGTATACAAGAGATATGAAGGTAAAGGCAAGATTCAATAATGGCTTGGATACATGGGATAAGTGAGAGTGAGGAATTGAGGATGACACTAAAGGTATTTTGGAAGGATGATGGTGCCCTTGACAGTAACTGGAAAGTTGATAAGAAAGAAGGGTTTTGGGAAAAAGATGATGAGTTCTGATTTGGATAGGCTGAGTTCGAGATCTCTATGAAACACCCATTTTGAGAAGCCCAAAAAGCTCAGGAGAGAGGTCAGGGCTGCATACACAGAATTTGGAAATTGCCGTCTTTAAAACGAGGGCAGTTGAACTAAGTGATCACTGGGGTACCTCCTAATTCTGAGTTGTTGATCTTTTAAAGCAGTTGCATACTTTTTGTAGTGGCAAGGAAATGGAAGCAAAATAGATAGCCATGGGTAAATAAACAAATTATATTATGTGAATGTAATAATATACCATTGTGTTGAAAGAAACTAACAAATGCAAAGAATTCAGTGAAGCCTGGGAAGGCTTTGTGAACTTGATGAAGAATGAAATAAACCCAAGCAGAACCAGGATAACAATAGATACAATAACAACAGTATAAATGAAAAGAACAACAACAAAAAAACAAACCTGGACCTTAATGCTGTGTAATTGTTACAGCCAAATGTGGTTACGAAAAGTGGTTAAGAAAACATACCTCCCTCCCTTCTTTTGGAAGGTATGTGTGTTTGTGTGTGTGTGTATGTGCATGTGCATGTGTGTGTGGGGGGGCACTTGCACATGGGTGGGGATGGGGTAGAGGGAAAGGGCTACTGCAGAATATCGTACATACTGTCAAGTTGAGCTGATGTGTTGGTTTTGTTGAGCTGTTTTTCCTCCTTTTTCTTTTTCATCTTTTGTTACAAAGGATGAGTGACTTGCTGGGTAAGGTTGGACCAGGGAGAGAGATATTGGGAAATAAAAGTGATGTAAAAACTATAGATATCAATAAAAATAAGATAAAAAATAGTTGCAACACCGGGAATTAAGGTGGGCGGATAAGTAGAAAGATGACTGTTACCAATTGTCAGTGTAATCATACATTTTTAATGGTGCTATTTATCAACATTTATTGACCTTTGAATTTAACACTTTGCTGCATCCCTGATGAAATGCTTCTAGCAAATTTAAAGAACTTGGGTTGCCTTTGGCATAATGAAAAGTATTCCAAGATTCGTTGTATTATTTCACTAAGCTGAAGAGACAGACACTGAGGAACAGAACTGTGGCACTGGATGCCAGGGAGGAGAGGGGAGCACTAAAGATGACTCCTTACCTTACCATTGCCCAAATTTTGTCCCAAAATTAGGCCAAGGGAAACAGAAAAATCATGAAGCCCAGGGACTTGGGAGTCCAAAGTGTTTTCAGGGTTACTCTGAAAGAAAATCCTTCATGGTTTTATTGGCCTCTCCAAAATACATCTGAACCTCTAGAAATAGGGTGGTCCCCAGGAGGGGCAGTGAGGGGTCTGTGTCATCCCTAGGGGATATACACCAGGTACTGCAGAAAGGGAAGATAAGTTCCTGAAAGGCAACTTCTAGAACTGATGAAAGAACTATGATTATTTGAAAAGTGAATGCTCCTGTCTTTCATTTTAAATAAACTCATTTTTACAGAATGCCAAACATTCTCACATATATTTCATATATATGTATATATATATACAAATATAGATTTCAAATATGGTTAACATATTTCACATATATGTATATATATATGTTTGTTTAATTCAGGTTTATAATTTCACTAGTGTGAGTAACTTCAGCTCTAAAATTTCCTTCCCCTGACTCAATTTGCTTTGGAGATTTTGTCTGAGGGTACTGAGAGCTTAAGTGACCTGCCCATCCAGTCCACTCCTCCAGCTTGTTTGCATCAACAATCAAGAAGCACTTATCGTGCACCTACTGTATACACAGAACTCTGCTCTACAGAAATAATCAAGGCTTGAACATAAGGCTTCTCATTTTCTTCTTTTTTTCTAACTTTATTTTAACACTAATTTTTTTTTAAACTTTGAGTTTCAAAGCATCTACCTTCATTCAGTTCCTCCCACACTCATTGAGAAGGCAAGCAATATAATATCAATTGTACATGTGAAATCATGCAAAACATATTTCCATATTAGCCATGTTGCAAAAAAAAAACAAAACAAAGCAAAAAAATAAGAAAAATAAAGTAAGTGGAAAAAGTGCGCATCGATCTGTACTCAGAATTTGTCAGTTCTCTCTCTGGAGGTAGTTAGAGATTTTTTATCATGAGTGATATTTTTTTTTTTTTTTTGCTTTTTGGAGGGCAGTTGGGGTTAAGTGACTTGCCCAAGGTCACACGGCTAGTTTTTTGTGTTAAGTGTCTGAGGCCGGATTTGAACTCAGGTACTCCTGACTCCAGGGCCGGTGCTCTATTCACTGCACCACCTAGCCACCCCTCATGAGTGATATTCATCAATATATAGTCCTGCTAAAGTGGGTAACTGCTTCATCTTACAGAAGGTGACCATTAACAATTAAGGTAATTTGAGCTGGGCTATATAGTATTTTGGAATCATTATCTCATTTTATCTTGTCTTCAAGACAAATGTTATATCTCATTTTGTAAATGAGGAGACTAAGGCACAGAAGAAATGGGACTTGTTTAAGGTTGTGCCATGGATAGCTGCAGAGCAAGTATCAAAATTTAGGTCTGCTGACACCTAGTTTAGAGCAACCCACTGTCCTTATCTGACACTTCAAATATGCCGATCAAAGAAGGAAAAGAGCAGAATTCCAGGAGTAGGAATATGAAGCCAGAACTGCGTTCAAGTCCAGGTTCAGCCTCGAGATGTATGATATTGGGCAAGTCATTCCTCCTCTCTAGGCTTTGTCAGTAAAATGGGGAGAGAAAAAGGGTGGGCTCAGTCAGAGGTATAATACATTGATATCACTCACAATATCCCCAAGTGTGGCCTGAACCAGATTAAAATGCAATTGGGAAATATTTTACAAAATTAAAAAACCATAGATAATGTTAATATGTGGTTTTCTAAGTCAGAAATTCTTTTGTATAATTTAATGGCCCCCATTTTTTTTTAGCTTGACACCACTGGACTAAATGATTGCCTAAGATCCCTACTAGTTCTAAGATTCTATTTTATTGATAACTCAGATTTATATGGTATCTTGCTAAGTGATTTCATCATAATATACCCTTGGGATGTAGTTAATACAAAGGTTATTATCCCCATTTTACAGATGAGAAAGATGAAGCTCACAGAAATTAAGTTTCTTGGCTAGGATGGTAGACTTAGTAATTAGTAGAGCAAAGATTTGAACCAAGGGCTTCTTTGACTCTGATTTCCTCTCCTTTTCCTACTAACCTACACTTGCCTCTTTCTTTTGTCCTCTTCTCTAACATAAAAGAAATGCTAGGGGTCTGAGGATTGGAGTTAGATGGGGGTGGTGAGAAGGTGATAATACAAAGGAGATTCCAGAGAAGGGGGAATTGACAAAAGCCTTCCCATTACTATAGAAGCCATCATACTATAGGCTTGTGTGGCAAAACTTTAATCACCTCCTTGCCAAGAATTTTCGATTCTGGCTATTGAGGATTTTTCCCTTAGGGAAATAGAGCTCCTTCCCATTTTACAGTGAATTCAATTGGGAAAATAGCTTCGATTTACAAAAATTTACTTTACAGCCCACAGAACTGCATTCCCTCCAGTCGGTGAGGTTTTCGGAAGAAATAAAGTTAAGCCCCTGTTATTAATACCATATTGTGGTTACAATCCTTAACACTTTTATCATTAGTGGTAGAATTAGCAATAATACAATAACCTTTATTTTATTACACAGCCCTCAGAAATTGAGGGTTTCATCCATGTCAATTAATTCCATCGCAGCCCACGCTGGCAGTGACAATCTGAATGTCAAAATGTCTCCAAGGATTACTATGAAATCTGAGGAACTTCACTATCATCCAGCCTTGGGTTAAAGAACCGCAAGAGTGAATTGTTAATATACTTCAAAGGAAGGGACTTTTCGGAAATGTTAATACGCATCAATGAACTTGAAAGGCAGACTCCGGGCTTCCATTCCCATGATCAGAGAGGCGTTCTTCAGAAGCTAGGATCTTTTCTCTTCCAAGTGCCAGGACATCACTGTTTCCTCCCTCACACCGAGCCCGGCTCTCTCCCAATACTCTTAAAAGAAGGGCAATTGTTTCCAATTTGTGTACTCAATTGCCCATCATCAGGGAAGATGTTGCAGCTTCCTTTGGGTTGGAGAGCAGCCCTCATAACTTCTTCAGGTGCCCAACAATCTCAAAGAGAAGGGTGAAATTGAGGTTTTCCTGAGTAGCAATTTATCGCAGTGCCTAACACACAGTAGGTGCTTAACAAATGCTTATTGATTAACTGCCTGGGACTCCCATGAGAGGACACTAGTTTGGGAGTCAGGAAATCAGGGTTAGAGCCCCATCTCACTTATGTGCCCTTGAACAAATTGCTTCCCCTCTGTGGGGCTCAGTGTCTTACTCTAGAAAATGACAAGAGTTGGATGATCTAGTCTCTGAGGTCTCTTTCAGCCCTAAACCTTTTAGGGCTAAGCCAAACCAGCAATGTTGGCACGGAAATCTTAATAGCTTACATTAATACAGTGTTTTATTGATACAAAGTGTTTTGCATTATCTCATTTGATCCTCCCTTCCAATAACCCTTCCAATAACTACCTCTACCTCTCACAATGCTTAGCTGCCTTTCAGGCTTAGTGCAAATGATTTCTCTTCCAGTAAACCTTTCTTGATCCCCTTGATTGTTAAAATACTCTTCCTTCTTCCCAATTTACCTTGAATACACTTTACATATTGTAACCCTACCCTTCCTCCCTACCCTCAGTAGAATGTAAAACCCTTGATTGTTTTCCCAACACCAATACAATGCCTGGCACTTAGTAGGGACTCAAGAGATGCCCATTGGGTTGGACTGAATTGGAGGGAAATGAAGCACAGACCTATGGCATATGAAAAGGCTACACTTCAGCACCTTCTACTCTAAGCCCTAGAGGAGACAACTCTATTTGTGACAATCCTCATCTCATCTCTGGATTTCACTGTGGGCTGGAGAAATAGATGCCTGGTACCAACTCTCCACCACCTCTCTAAAGAATCTTGTGGACTTCCCTGCCTTTGGGAAGCACTTAGAGACTAGAGTATTAGGCAGGATATTAATAATTCACAGAATAACCTGGGCTCTCCAAGAGTATGAGGCAAAGGATGCCACTGCTCTTCTTGGGAAAGGAGAAATATAAAGCTATCGAGATGACTGGCTCTAATAACCTCTGCCCTTCCTCTTCAGCTCCCAGCTTTGACTAGATCCACCTATAGCCACCCCACCTGTCTTTCTACTTACTCACTTGGAAACATTTCAACACATAGAGTCAGAGGATCTGACTCAATTCTTGACTCTGTTATTTATTATCTGTGTGACCTTTGGCAAATCACTTAACTTTTTTGGGTCAGTTTCCTCATCTGTAAAATGGGAAGAAGAATTGAACCAAACAACCTCTGATAACTCTCACAGCTCTAAATGTATGATCTATGATTCTATGATAAAATTTTAGAAAAGCAGAGTTGGAAAGGACCTTAAATACCATGTGGATCAGGAGTATCTATCTTTTTCTGTGCCACAGATCCCTCTGGCTGTCTGGTAAAACCTATGAATTCCTTCTCAGAATAATTTTTAAATGCATAAAATAAAACACATATTATAGAGGACTTTAAAGGAAACCAAATATTGAAGTAGACTTGTCAACATGTTAAAAAATATAAAATCACAGACCACTTGTAATCTATTATGGATCCCAGCATAAGAACTGCTACTTTAGAAGGTGAATAACAACTTCCTAGACAGAGATGGGAAAGGAGGGTATTCCAGCTAAGAGAGTGACTCCCTCCCCCTCCACACCCAGAACTTGGCATTAAGAGGACTGGGCTCCACCATTTCATTCATTCACTTATGTATTCATTCAATGCATTCATTAAGTGCCTACTATGTACAAAGGAAAAATTAAAAAAAACATTTAGCTAAGACGAATTTCCTGCTTTTAATGAAACTTACGGTGTAGTAGGGAGAACAAAACACAGAGACCAGTGTAATACATCTTTTTCCATTATACACACCTTAAAGACGTGCAAAATGAAGTACTTTGTGAGATATGAGGAAAGAAGGTATTGCCAATACTGGTGGGAGAGATTAGATTAGTTTCATGTAGTAGGAAGGAACTGAACAAGATAAAGGATGGGGAGCCTTTCAGCAGGTGAAAGGAAGGAGGCAGGATATTCCAGGGATAAGGAACCAGCTGAGCAAGGCAGAGTTGAGTATCAAAGTATGAGTTAACAGCATGTGAGGAGAGTAATCCAGAGTGGCCAAAACATAGTCCTTGTTAAGGGAAAATGATACAAAACAAGTCTGGAAAAGTAGGGTGGTATCAGTTTGTAAAAGGTCTCGAATGTCATTGTGACCTTTGTTAGTCAGCCTCTGTGAGCTTCCTTTCCTCATCTATGAAACGGGAACAAAATATTTATGCTACTTATTTCATATGACTTTTGTGGAAAAACAGATGAGAAATTTTTCACAAATGTTTACAGCAGTATGTAAATGAATGGTATATTCTCTAATAGATGAGTAATCAAGATTTTTACACACAGTTCTCAAAAAAAAAAGAAGCCCCCAAACCCAAACCTTACAAACTACTTAATAACATAGGGAAACTGTCCCAAATTACTTATACTAAGAGAAATTAAAATCAAACCAATTCACAGCCAGAAAATGGATAAAGATGACAAAAGGTAGTCAGTGTTGGAAGGATTATCTAACTAACCAATTCTGGAAAATGATTTGGAAATATGCTAAAAAGGTGGATAAAATCATCATCTGGTAAATAGCTGGGTGGATGATAGTATATGAATGTAATAGAATATTATTGTGCTAGAAGAAATGTTGAAAAGGATATTTCAGAGAACACTGGGAAGATTTGTACAAAGTGATGCAGAGTGAAAGAAGTAATGATATTGCACTTCCTGACAAAGAGGTGCAAAACAATACATAACATTTTAGAACATGGTGAATGGGGGGATTTACTTTGCTTGACTATGCATATTAGCTATAAAGGTCTTATTTTTCTTTTTCTATTCTATTGGGTTGGGGGAGGATAGTGTGAGAGAGAGAAAATAAATGCTTGTTAATTAAAAAAAAGAGAAGAAAGTGACTAAGATGTCCATACTCTTTGGACCCAGGAACCTCACTGCTAGGCATACTCAAGAAGGTCAGTGATAAAATGAAAGACTCCATATATACTGAAATATTTACAGCTGTACTTTTTGTAGTAACAAAGAACTGAAAATAAAGTATATGCCCTTTGATTGGAAAATGGTTAAAAAATTGTAGAACATGAATGTAATGGAATATTACTGTACAGAAATGATGAATGTGGTGAATGTAGAGAAGTACAGGAGGACTTATATTCACTGATGCAAACAAGTAAATGAACAATGATCATGACAATATAGATGAAAAGAAGAACAACTATGAAACAATTGAAATTGAATGCTTCAGAATTATGGGGAATAAACTTGGCCCTTGTGATAGGATGAATATCTACCTATGTTTCCCCAACCATGTGGGTTAGACCCATTCCTCCTCCTTCCTTCCAGCAAGAAGTATTAGATTTCCCTAAAAAGAGACAAAGAGATCTTATTGGCCCCAGCTTCCCTGACACAACTTCCTGGTCTCCTAAGTGTATAAAGTCCTGGCCTCATAAAGTTTGTTCACTATTCCTTGACTTTGGGGTATTTAATTTCATTCTTATACTGAACCTGAATTAAGAGAGTTATGGCTTTGGAGCCAACTCCAACCTCAAAGAAGAGATACTATAGAGCACTTCCCTCTACTAAGGAAAGTGGAACTAAGGACTAAGGAAATGGAACCCTGAATAGGACACCAAACTTTTTCAGCATGTTGGTTAACTTTGCCAAACTTTTTCTTTCAAAATTCTTTCTTACCAAATAAGGCTCTCCAGAAGAGGTTAGGGGAATGATATATTGGGAAATATAGGTGATATAAAAAAGAAAAGATATCAGTAAAATTTATTTTTAAAAAATGAATGCTGAAGGTAGTAGAGAAAAGGCAGGGACTCACCTAAGCTTTCCCCAACTCCCCTCTTAACAACTGCAAAGTAATACCTCTAAATGAATTCTGAATGGCAGAACCAACAAATGGATGGGGTGGAGAAATTTTTCCAGCCCAAGATAGCTTATAATGTGGTCAGGAAGGGTCTGTTGCATTGGGATGAGAGTGGAGTACAGCCCAGTGCAGGCTGCCCTAGCATAAGCCAGCAATGAGGCCCCAAACTGGGTGCAAGACAGAAGCAGGCCTTGTCGGGGAAAGGCGGGGGTAGTGGGAATGGGGGGGGAGGGAGCGGGAGGTGGGGAGGATGATGGCTGAATAATCATCAGCAACAGCTTCTGAAGCTCTCAGCCCAGGGACAGTAAAGGTGTTGGACAGCTGGCCAGAAGGAGATTACAGGGGTTTCTTTGCAGGCAGTGGGTATGGAATTGCATTTCCCATAAATGGATATAGGTCAGAGTCCCAGGGTGAGGAGGTGTATTAATACATCAGAGCTTGTAAACACAGGAGAGCAGGGACCCTGGTCACAGTTACAGAGTGGATTTGGTTGCTCACAGACCAGAACACAAACTAGGAGAGTAGTAAACACACCTCTCCTTAAGTCATACAACCTTGGAAGAGCTAAAAAGTTACAGACACCCAGAACTAGCTCTGAAAACAGCTGCGCAAAAAAACCTTGAAGCTTGGGACAATGTCCCATATGTCCTGGGAGCACAGTTCAACTTTAACATAAAGTTAAGAAATAGACTGGAAAATGAGCAAATCATACACACACACACACACACACACACACACACACACACACATACACACACACACAACCTGACCAGAGAAAGCTACTATAGTGACAGGGAAAATCAAAATGCAAACTCAGAAGACAACAAAGTCAAAACTGCTACATCCAAAGTCTCAAGAAAAAATGAGAATTGGTCTCAGGGCACAAAAGAATTCCTGGAAGATCTCAGTAAGGATTTTAAAAATAAAATAAGAGAAGTAAAGGAAAAATTAGGAAAAGGAATGAGAGACATGTAAGAAAAAGGAGTCAACACCTTGGGAAAAGAGGCACAAAAACACTAAAGAAAATGCATTGTTGGTAGAGTTGTGAATTGATTCAACCATTCTGGAGAACAATTTGGAACTAAGCTCAAAAGGCCATAAAACTATGCATACCCTTTGACCTAGCAAAACCACTACCAGGTCTGTAGCCCAAAGAGATAAAAAAAAAACAAAAAGGAAAAGCATCTACATGCACAAAAAATTTATAGCATCTCTTTTTGTTGTGGCAAAGAACGGGAAATTGAGGGGATGCCCATCAATCAGGAATCAATGAACAAATTGTGGCATATGATTATGATTGAATGCTACTGTGTGACAAGAAAAGATGAGCAAGATGCTCTCAGAAAAACCTGGAAAGACTTACATGAATTGATGCAAAGTGAAATGAGCAGAACCAGGAAAACATTGTATACAGTAACAGCAACATTGTAACAATGATCAGCTGTGAATGACTTAAAGCTATTCTCAGCAATACAATGACCCAAGATGATTCCAAAAGACTTATGATGAAAAATGCTATCAAATCCCAGAGAAAGAACTGATGGCATCAGTTTTAGAGCTGATAGTGTCAGAATGCAGACTGAAGTATACTTTTTAAAACTTTCTTTTTCTTTTTCTTTTGGTCTGTGTTTTCTTTCAGAATATGACTAATATGGAAATGTTTTGCATGACTGCACATGTATAACCATATCAAATTGTTTGCATTCTCAATGGGAAGGGAGAGAGGAAGAGAATTTGGAACTCAAAAAATTTTTTAAATGAATGCCAAAAATTGTTTTTACATGTGATTGAGAAAAAATATTTAAAAAAAGAATCTTAATATTATTCTCTTCCTATGTCTTGTGACCAGCAGCCTGTCCTCTAACATCTCCTAGGCAAGTTAAGGTATGAATCTGTTCTTGGAGTTCCTCATCCTGAAATGGGCTTTCTTTGAGTTATTTGTGGGGAAGTTCTTTCGAAAGTGTTTCTGAGAACTAAGGAATGTAGATGCCACTCCAGCTTTGGGAGGAGCATGGGCTTCAATAGGCTGAATCTTTTTGTTATTTGTTCCCTTTCTCTAGTATAGAAACTTGATCTGACTGTGTCAGGTAACAACATGCCAAGACAACAGCTGCTGCCTACTCTCACTTACCTGCAGATCGAAGGTGACTTGTCTTCAGAGATGCTGTATTTGTCCTTGAACTGCTATGCTGGTATGTGGCACCAGTGTGTGTTCCAATTTCAGTTGATTTGAGTTGTCATTCTCTCTGGAGCATGGACATCCATAGGCCCAACACTGAATTTGTTACAAGATCAACCTGGGGAGGAAGCCCCCCTGTAGCATACATTGGGATTTGGGAATTTGGGGAAGCACTGGAGACAAGCTTGATGCATTTATTCATGTACTTATACGTTGCCTATCGTGTGTAAAGAGCGGAGTACAAAGATATGGAGTTTGGCAGAGACAAAGTTCTTTCTCTAACTGAAATCACAAAAAACACAACTTCTTATTCCCATTCTCACCCCCTTTTCAGGTTCTCAGGTCACTAGAAGTCCAATGGCAAGGAGAAGCACAAGGAATCCCTGTTCTGGTGTTCCCACAGCCTTGCCTCTCCCACTTCTACACACCCATTTTCACATGAGTCAGGAAGACTTAGGTTTAAGCTCCACCTCAGACACTTAGCAGCCATGTGACTTTGGATGAGTCATGTTCTCAGCTTCAGTTTCCTCATCTATAAAATGGGAATGAGAAGAGCACTTATTGCATTTTTGTAAGGATCAAATAAGGTAACATGTAAAGTGTTTTGCAATCCATAAAGTACTTTATGTGGACTGTGATTAATATTATTATATTCTTCCTGGCACTATTCTTGTGCCTGCTTTACTTAATTGGCCATTTGGGGACCATATCAGTGTGATGGAAAGAGTCAAAGCTGGGTATCTCCTTGTTGGGGGCATTACAAAGGGGACTCCAGCTTAAGTCTAGGCTGGACTAGATGACCTCTCAAGTTTCTTCCACCTCTGAGCTCCTGTAATTCTCTTTCACCACCAAAGGGCCTGGAGGAATTGTCTGAGATACTGAACTTGACACATTTAACTGCAGGAGACAATAACATTCTCCTCCAGCTATAACCTAAAAATGTGGAGAAGAAAGGGAACTTGGTAATGGAGATTTTAAGAACCTGTGACATTCAGGAGTCTTACAGCAGTGGATGTTAATAAACTAGAAGCCAGTCTCCTCCCTTGTGAAGAATGTGGGGTGTGGAGGCTGGGGAGAGTAGTGCCACATGCCATTTGTCCATCCCCATCTTCCTATTTACTTTAGGTAAGAAAATCAAATGTAGCTTCCCCTCATCCAGGTACCCTTCCCATGTCAATTGCCAGGTAGTCAATAAACATGGATTAAGTACCTACTATGTTCCAGTCCCAGTGCTAAATGCTGGGAATACAAAGAAAGGCAAAAGACAGTCCCTTGTCTCTAGGAGCTCATAGTCCAATAGGAGAGATGACATGTAAACAATTCTGTACCAACAAGCTATAGACAGGATGAATTGGAGGTAAGCAGCAGAGGGAAGGTACTGGCATTAAGGGGGATCAAGAAAGGCTTCTTACAGAAGGGGAAATTTGAGCTAGGATTGGAAGGAAGTATGGGAAGCTGGAAAGTGGAAGTGAGGAGAGAGAGGGGCAGCCAGTGAGAATTCCCAGGAGTCGGAAGATGGACTGTCTTGTTCACTGGTCAGTGTCACTGGATCCCAGGGTACCAGGGAGACAGAGGGAATACAGAACAAAAAGGCTGGAAAGGTAGGAGGGGGCCCGGCTGTGAAAGGTTCTGCATGTCAAACAGAGGATTTTATATATGATCCTAAATAGAGGGTGACCAGAGTTTGTCGACTAGGAGGGTAACGTGGTCAAATCTTCACTTTAGGAAGATCAGTTTGACAGCTGAGTGGAGGACGTGCTGGGGTGACCAGAGAACCACCTAGCAGCCTATTGCAGCAGTGCAGGTGTGTGGCGATAAGGGCCAATGCCAGAGCCATGCCATGCCATGCCATGCCACATAGAGATAACTGAAATCATGCTAGCTCCCTCCCAGTGGCCATATTAGGTAACTGACCACCTTGTCATAGGCTCATAGATTTAGTGGTGGAAGGGAAGTTAGGGGTCATCTAATCCAGCCCACTTGTTTTACAGAGGAGGAAGCTGAGGCCCAAAGAGATTAAATGTCTTCTTCAAGGTCACACAAGCAGTAAGTAGGACTTGAAGCCAGGTCCTCTATTTCAAATTGATCACTCTTTCCACCATGCCACACTGTCCACACCTTCTGCCCATTCTGAAGCCTGTGTAAGATAGGGGAAAGAGTACTAGATTGAAAGTCAAGTTCCCATATATGCTTCTAGTCCCCCCAAAGTTCTTAGTCCCACTAGGGCGGGCGATGAATCTTACAACTCTTGGTAACATTCCACAGAGCCTAGCACAGAGCCAGACACAGTAGAATTGTGATAAACATTCTTTAATATATAGATTTACTGGAGGAGGAGAGGATGTGCCAGGGACCGAGCCAAAGTTAAGATGCCCTCTGGCAGTTTTGGGAACTCTGGTCTTCTGCTCTCTGTTCTTTCCCTCCTGGATACAGAGTCTAGTCCAGTCAGTAGTTAGAGAGTATTTGATGATGAAGATGATAATGAAGGCGAAGATCCAAGGATATGCACAGGTTGCCCCCCGCCCCCGCTGGGCATGGTCCAACTTTATCATTATTATCATTTTGTTATATCACTGTCAGATGTCAGCTAGATGGACAGAGTGTAAGAGGGGATTTATGCTCATTAGAGCGATATGTCACATCCTAAAAGGATCAAAACTGTGGGCTGAGCAAAATGATATATTTGCCTGGTGTTTGTTCTTTTGTTTCCAAGTGTAACTTGTGTTTTCCTTAACACCCTCTGATTTGCTGATCTTTGATGGACATTTTCTATTCAGGGTCTGTGACATGTCTGCCTGCCCCTGCTCCTGCCTCTTTCCTAACACCCTACAGAGATACATTCAAAAATCAAACCTCCCCTGATAAAAATTGTACTTTTCTTTTCCCCTCCCCATCCTGCTTCCATCCTCCCTCTATGCTCTGCCTGCCTTCATAGCTGCTCTTCCCTGCTCTTCCATCTCCTCCACTGCCCATCCCTCTGTATTTATCCACCTGGTCCTCCTCCTATACTCCCATTTCTTCTCTACTTCTTTTTTCCTCTCCCCATCTCTTTCCTTCTCCTTCCCCTTATACCTCTTCTACATTCCCAACCCTCCTCCTTTCCCCCATCTTCCTCCTCCATCCTCCTCCTTCTCCCATTCTTCCAAACCCTCTCCACTTCCCTTTTCTCCTCTATTATATTTTTCTCCTCCTCCCTCCGTTCCTCTGCTCCTTCCACCCCACTCTACCAATACAATTCAACAACCAGTAAGTTCTTACGTTGCGTCCCTAGAATTATCATTATCCTAGTCAATGAGGAATATTATCCTTCTCCACCGAGTTTTGGGCTGACATTTCTCTAAAATCCAGGATAGAAATCTGTCTCAGGTAGTGGTGTTGCTGGGGGCCATCTCCTGAGCAAGCACACCACCAAGTCAAAATGGCCAAGTCTCTCCACAGAAGCTACTCCTGGGCTAAGTGTATTTGTGGCAGTTCAATCCCCCTTTCAGACCCTAGGTGCTGGGGAGTACTGGGGTGGGGGAAGATGAAGTGAGGGGAACATCATCCTAATTCCAGCCTACACTCCCTAGACCACAGATCACTCATTCCATAGACCAGTTAGCCAGCCACTCCCTAAATCCCCACCTCTTTTCTCTAAGGCAAGAGACAAAGCCCTTTAGGACAAGCCCCTTGCCTGAGAACCTTGCTGAGGTGAAATATCACCCCTCTCACCTCATCTAACCCTGACCTTGCCAGAATCGGTTATCCGTGTTAGAAAGCCTTTTTGCTGGTCTCTGGGTCTCCAAGCTCTTCCTTAATGTTATCAGATTTGTCCTTTGACCTAGTCTCTGCTTCTTGGATAGGTTGATCCAAGTAGTCGGTAGCAAAGTTACATTTGGAGCCAAGATCTTCTGATTTTACTTCTCATGTTCACACCTTCCCAGGGTCCGGGTCTCTTTTTCTCCCAGGCTTACTGCCCTTCTCTTTCCTCTGCCACCTGGAAGGATATCTCAGGGCCAGGGACCAAAGCGACTACAGCATCTGTCATTTCCTTAGAGTGATCTTTCCTCTTTCTCTACCAGACCTAGATCCTGGTCATTCTCACCCTGATCTTTTCCCCAATTTTCTTAGGACCTCCTTTTCATAAATTTTAGAGCTAGAAAAGGACCTCATAGATCATTTAATTCAATCCCTTTTATAGATAAGGAACCTGAGACCCAAAAAGGAGAAGTGACTTGGCCAGGGTCATAGAGGTGATTGGTAGCAAAGCCAGACTTTGAACCCGGCTCCTTGAGTTTCCCAGCCAAATCCCTTTCCATTTCACCATAATAGATGTCTGAGCATTTGCTGTTCCCTCCCCTAGACTCCCTCCCTGCCTAGGAGTTGAGCCTCCCCCACAACGATGCTTGGTTATTTCAAATCTTAAGAGATAAACCAAGTTTAGACAGAAAGCATTTTCAATACGTTCTTGCTTCCATTCAAACTAAGAAATGGTTCTATCCTCACATGTCTGACCCCAGCGCCATTCCCCACCCCCTCTTCCAAATGGTACCAACAACAGGAGATAAATCCTTCCTCAGAAATATAATGGCTGTTCATCCTTTTCCCTGAGAAGCCTTTGCCAGTTAATTAGCATATGCTGACACCTTGATAGACAAAAAGAAAGGCATGAGATAATTCCCTTTTTCTTTAACCATTATAGTATGAAGCAGCCTTTCAATTTGCCAGTTACAAAATCCAACATTCTTTAACACAGACCCACGTGTGACATGTTATTTTAGCTGATTCTACAATCTCAGGCATTCATCTCCAACAATGGGCCACACCTGATGGAACAAATTCTAACTCGCTCTTCTGACACCTCTCTGATAAGAAGTTCACGTTCCTCAGGAAGTTGTGAGGACCAAGTTGGGATCATTAATTCGACTGGGCTTTTTTACCTGGCAACCTGAGGCCTTGGAAAGTACAGTCGCTAGAAGGTGCCTTTATAATGATCCTGTCACATCTGCAGCAGGGCATCCTGGTTTCCATACTGTACAGGCTAGGATAGCATTGTAGAGTGAAGGAAAGGGTGGCCAGAAGATTTGGACTTGAATTCCAGCTCTGCCACTAATTACCTATGTGCCCTTGGGCATACTGATGAAAACAAATTAAAATATAATTTCTTTTAAAAAGAATCAATAGCCATGAGCACCTTCTGGGGCAGCAGTCATCACAGCCCCAAGTCTCACAACTGAGCACTCCCTAGACTGGAGAGGGAGAAGGCTGAGTAATTTTCTAACTCAATTTTATTTTATTTCAAGGTTCACATTCTTTCCCTCCCCCCATCACCATTGAGAAATTGTCTTTATTGATGCTATTTGGTGTTACATTACATCCATTTCTGATTATACCCTTTTCTTTCGCCTACCCAGCAGCTATCATTGTAACAAAATTTTAAAAGGACAAAAAAATCCGTTTAGCAAAACCAAGCAAGACATCTAGTGTCAGACAGCATATGCAGTATTCTATGCCCATATCCTGCCTCCCCCCATTGTTACTGGTTCTTGACAACTATAAATTTATCCAAAATGAGTTAATGGAATGTGAATGACTCTTTACCAGTCTCCAGGTCTCTGAAATGTCCTGAGGTCTGTTCAAAATACTGAAACTTTGGCCTATAATCTGCTTCCAATACCCTACTTTATGTTTTCCCCGTTATTATCATTATTTTTGGGGGGGGAGGCAATGAGTTTAAGGACTTGCCCAGGGTCACACAGCTAGTAAGTGTTTGAGGCTATATTAGAACTCGAGTCCTCCTGACTCCACCCCCATCCCCAACTCTACTTTAAATTCTTCCAGTCCTGTGAGGCTCGACCCAGTGCAAAAAACCTTTCCTGAATTTCCTAAATTCAGAGTGTAATTATTTTTTTTCCTTTTAACCTCCACAGCATTTAGCATAGCTCTAGACACACAGTAGGGGCTTGCTAAATGTATTTTGAATTAAATTTACCACAGATGACTGCAGTCAAGCCTCCCGGACTAGAAGAATAGTGTTCTTTGCTAAGCAGCTTCTGACTCCCAGGCTTCCATCCATGCATCCATCCATTCCCCTGCACTTACCCTCTCCTTCTGTGCTCACTTAAACAAGGCTTTGGGATTGACTGATTGGAGGGCATGATTTACCCTAGGGGTGCAACATCTTTTTAATGGGAGCATTAAGGGTGGAAAAGTGGGGATGGAGGAGGGGGTGGATGGAGAGGGACTAGGAATTATTTATTAATTTATTTCCGTCCCTAAGACTTTTACCCTTCACTAACATAGCCTTGGGGTGCTGGTGCAATCAAATATTAATTAGGAGACTAAGGCACAGTTTAAAAACCAACGGCAATTATCAATCTACAGCGGCAGTAGAGACTATCCCAGGGAAAAGGCATTTGTTGTTCCCCCCTTCCACTGCCTGTATAACTGAAATCAGAAGGCACCTGTGGGCCACCCAACCTCCAAGTGAATGGTGGGTCAGGAACTCCCTGGAGGAAGGTACGGTTAGTTACAATTACTTACTTGGTCGGTTGGTTGATTGATTTTGCATTGGGTACCTGCACTTGAAGAAAACCCACAAATCATGTACTAACCTCCCTGAGCCAGAAGGAACTTTCACAAATCACCTAGTCCATCCCCCTGCCTCTCATCCTTATAGCTGCTAATTAGAGGGGCTCTCCAGTCCCCAGCACTCCCCAGGGAAAAGATTCTTCTGCTTACCTCAACAGTATTTTCCAACCTACTTTGGCATCAGGGAGAGCTCTTTCTTTTCTGTGTTAGGAACACACAATCTGGGGGAAAGGGATAGAATGAGCTATTCATTGTAGGAATAATTTATTTTTCTTATTTCTTTCTGTCATTTTGGAGCTCAAGGAGAAGCGATGAAGGGAATAAAGAATTGACATCCACCCATGATCATCTTTTTTCAAAGTTGCTTTGAATGAAAGGAGGGAAGTGGTTTGACATTTGGGGTGTGGGAGGCTCTTCCCAACATATGGAGCAGCATGGGAGATTGTAGTCTGTGTGTGTGTGTGTGTGTGTGTGCACATGCGTGCTTGAGAGCACTCTTCTGTGCAACGAGCATGTGCTCAAAGAAAGTAGAGGGGCTGAGATATTCCTTTGACTAGTGGCATTGAGTGGGGTAGCATCAATATAGAAGAGAAGAGAGATAGAAGGCTAGAGAAAAGGGGTATTTGTGGCTTTGAAACTCCAGGAGTAACAAGGTGAATCAACGATTCTAAACTAGGAAAGAAGTTGATTAGACAGCTAGGTATAGTGAATAGAACACCAGTCCTGCAGGCGGGAGGACCCGAGTTCAAATCTGATCTTAGACATTTATCAGCTGTGTGATCCTGGGCAAGTCACTTAACCTCAATTTCCTCATCTATAAAATGAGAATGACGATAATAACATCATCCAGCTACCAAAGTGGTTGTGAGGATCGCCTGAGATAATAATTGTAAAGTGCTTAACAAAGTTCCTGGCAGTGGCAAGCACTACAGAAACATCTAGGATCTATAGTATCACCATTGATTATGATGATGATGCCCTCATGATGTGCCGGGCTCCTGACAAAGCAGGAAACTCTGCTCTCCGGGAGTTTCCATTCTCTGATGGGCTGAGACATCAAGGATATCTTCGGTTACTTTAGAAGGGAGGAGGTAGTTTGGTGCTCGGGTTTCAGATTTTCTGTTTCAAAGGAAGAGGGGAAAAAAAGATGACTTTGGGATAGTATGGAAGATAGGTCAAAGGGGAAGGAGAAGCCAGAGTCCAAAGCAGAGTTTTCTCTGAGGATGGGATCAAGAAGAGAACTTTATCTAGCATACTTTACATCTACTATCTCTGAGCTTCACAACAATGTATCAGAATTTTGAATAATGATGACAATGGGGGCAGCTAGGTGGTACAGTGAGTAGAGCACCAGCCCTGGAGTCAGGAGGACCTGAGTTCAAATTTGGCCTCAGACACTTAACACTTACTAGCTGTGTGACCTTAGGCAAGTCACTTAACCCCAATTGCCTTGCCTTTCCCCCTCCAAAAAGACCAAAACAAAATAAAACAATAATGATAACGATAATTTACAATAATAACATGAAAGTATAATTCTTCTAAACTTGCAGATGTGGAAACTGAGTCTCCGAGAGGTCAATCTACTTACCCAATATCACACAGCTGGTAAAATGTCAATGGTAGGCTTTGAGTCTGGGTCTTTCTGAATCTAAATTCAATGTAATTATCCATTATACCCTGCTGCCGGGGTATAATTCTGTATTGTATATGTATATATATTATATATGTATAATTATACCCTAGTATATTTCTCACAATGGCATCAGCATCTCCTCTTGCTCCTGACTTGCATCAGGCAAAGGGACTAATTTGCCTATAGGCACAGAACCTGTCATTCTTGTATAAAATTTCCTGAGTACATGAAGAATACACACAAACCTTTCCTGAAGGCACCCAAGATTTTATGACTATGGACATTGGGCTGAATTGTTTCTCCCTCATATCCTGAGGAGTTTTCATATGTTTTTATCATGTATACCCTGTAGGCACAGAAATAAATAAATGAATCCAGGCTCTTCTGATAATCAGTGGAAACTTTTCTCCCTGCTTTGGCAAAAGAAAGCTCTCATTCCAGGTCCAAAGAGGATTTAGGGAAACATCAAACCAGTAAGAGGGGATGAAGCTCTCCCAGGACTGTAGGGAAAGGGGCTCATGTTGGGGGGGAAAGGGGAGGGCGACAGCAGGAGTTTAAAATGTGATTTTTTGAACATGTTACTCCCCAAGAGAAGATAGGTCCCTGGTACCGGAGTAGTGAGAAACAGGGACCTTTTCAAGAAGAAGCAATAGTGGTGCGTGCATGCGTGCGTGTGTGTGTGTGTGTGTGTGTGTGTGTGTGTTCTTAATCCCTAGGCTGCTCTCTACTATTCATTTCATGCTAGGCAGAGAAAGCATGCATGCTGGTGGATCAGAGCTGTAATTCAGGCAGTGTGACCACAGCTTTGCCTTAGGGTGACAACACAGAGGGGAGGGGCTTTACTTTTCCCTACTCCACCCCACTTGGTACTTCTGGAAGATTTTTCATCCCTAGGCCCCTTGAGGTTCCCAGTGTCTCTTCCGAATTCCTATTCATTGTCTCTCTCTCCACATCTCCTGAAGGGTCTCTGCAACCTGTTTAATAAGGTATTATTATGAAGGTGCTGACCCTATCTCTAGTGGCTCACCTTCTGCTACAAGGATACCATCAATCTGCCTGCTGACTCTCTCCCCTCTTTGATTTCAATGATACTTCAGTGAGAAGGTTCAAATGTTCCTCTCCCACCCCTCCACTGAGCCCTCCCTCACCCACTGTCTCCTTCCTTCTCTGTCTCATTCCAAGGATTATCTGGATAACTACATTCAACACATCAAACTGTCTTCTTAGATATGTTCCCCTAATAATAATTATGCTTTAAAACATGCTGTTAGTACATCCCTCCCAAGAGCTGGTTGTTAAACAATATCAGCACAGTCTTGCTTTTCAGACCCATCATCTTATCATTAGCTTAGGACCTCACTCTTAAAGTCCTGGGTCTGCTTAACAGCAAACTAAGCGTGTGACCTTGGGCAAGTTACTAAACCTCTCTGGGCCTCATTTCCTCATTGGTAAAATGAGGAAGTTGGACCAGATAATCTTTAAGATCTTTTCTGGTTCTGAGAATCTTTACAGTAAATCTTGCTTTAAATCCACGAATCAATTAAAGTTTAGTTGCAGATAATCCACTCATAGAAAATTGATGGTGTATTGCATTAAAGGTTTTCTTTCCCTGCTCCAAGACTCCTAGCAATTCTTATGATGCCTGTCAAGGGGACACCGATCTATGATTTAGGGACTGTTTCTTTCCCTGGGGCCTTTTATACTTCCTCTTCTCCATTAATTCTTTTATACAACATACTCCCCCAATTCTCTCCATCTCTTTACCAAAGCCTTGCCCTCTGGTCATTGGTTTGGTCTGGTCAGTGCAGCTAGTGATGGTTTTCCCTGGTATTGTGGAGAGAGGGGGCAATATTGCTGGTTTCAGTCAGGGGAGCCCTGAGGACCAGAGCAGATAGTCAGTCACTTCCTTCAGGGGGTTTGAGGCTCCAGTGATAATTGGCTACTGTCCATTGAGCCTTCCACATTCCCAAGAGAGGGTGGCTTGGTGATCGTAAACATTATGTATGTAAGACACCTGTACTTCTCACCAAAGAGGCTTGGGGGCAGCAGAAGACCCATATGGAGCCACTCAAGCCAGTGAGCATTTGGTCATCACCAAGTCACGGCTGATTGGTTCTGGGACTTTCCCGAACTCCAGTATCTGAGAGCAGACCCAGGAGAGCTTCAATGTTATTTAGAGCTCCTCACACCTGGAAGCAGCTGACTCTTGCTGCCTCCCTTTCTTGATTCAACTTTGGAAACACTTGCCTCTCCAGAGGTGTCCAGGCTCGATTGAGCAGAACCTGGGGGTAGGGCTATTGGGAAGCTCAGTAACAAGGCAATAATATGAGTAACCTTTGACAGTTGACCTCAGACTTATTCTCACTCTTAGAATGAATCTTTATACCCTCTGAACCTCAATTTTCCCGTTTGTATAATGGGAACAAAATTATGAGCTCTTCAGGCTAAGAAGCCCTGAGGAAATGGCCTTAGGATTCTTACCAAAAAAAAAAATCCAGTCTTTAAACGCTGACTAATAATTAAGCTCTCACAAAGAGCCTCTAGATAATAATAATCCTTTACACTTATATGGGGCTTAACTCTTTAGACAGAACTTTCACAGGCATTAGTTCACTTGGGCCTCACAATAAGCCTATGAAATGCGATTATCTCAAATTTGCAGGTGAGGAAGTTGAGGTCCAAAGAGCCCTGGTCATACTTGGCAGTTCATAGCAGATTCAGGACTAGACCTTGAGCTCCTGATTCCCAGTGCTTTTACCACACATAACCTCCCTCCTTCCCAAAACAGTGGGAACATGTGCTGGTCAGGAACCTGCTTGGTTTAAATGTCCCTATGAGAAGTGTCTGAGTCCCAAAACCAGGGGATTTTCACTTTTTAATTTAAAAATTTTTTTTATCATGGACCCTTTTGATAGTCCAGTGAAGCCTATCGACCCCTTCTCAAAATAATGTTAAATTCATAAAAGAAAATACATAGGATTATAAAAGAGATCAATTATGTTGAAATAGTTATCAATTTTATTTTTAGAAACAAGTTTATGCAGTGAATAGAGCACCGGCCCTGGAGTCAGGAGTACCTGAGTTCAAATCCGGCCTCAGACACTTAACACGAAAAACTAGCCGTGTGACCTTGGGCAAGTCGCTTAACCCCAACCTGCCCTCCAAAAAGCAAAAAAAAAAAAAAAAAAAAGAAACAAGTTTATGTACTCTGCGTTAAGTACTCCTAGTCTTGATATGTCTCAGTGGTTTGGTCTCCTAAGGATGTTCTCAACCTGTCCTAGAGATCTTGTCTTACCCTTTTCTCTACCAGGTGTAACAGCAAGACTGCAGTTCCTCAACTTAAAATACATGTATGTATACATCTATGGGTGTGTGCATATGCACACACATATGTACATATATATATGTTTATATACGTTTATGTATGTTTTCTTGTGACTTTTCCTAATGGGCAAAACTGAGACCATCATAGCCACTGCAGTTTTGGGTTCTGCATTTGCCATCTGTTCCCTAGAGATTCACTGATCCCCTGGGTCTGTGAATTTCCTCATTTGCCTCTTACTTGGAGCTTCAGGAGAGAGAGCATTCCAAGGGACTGCACCCAAGTGGCTCTTGGGGATGAATGACAGACTGGCCTGGAAGGGAAGCTTTCTCCTGAAGGTTTTGGTGGAGACAAAGTGGAGAACAAAGTATGAACACCAATAGCACCAGCTCTGTTCCCACCACCCCTCTATCACCTCTGATTAGAGGGCTACCCTTCCCCAGCCAGTGGGGAGGAGGTGGTCTGGAAATGTTCAGTTTCATATTATTTCACAAAGATATGAGCTTACAAGCCCACCCCAAGAACAGTGAAGCCCAGGCTAGCTTCAGGAACAGACATTTTGTTTGGAAATGCAAAACAAGTCTCAGCCTGTGCTTCTCTGTAATTGTGGCATTCACAGATACGAGTGAAATTTGATCTGCAAATATTTTCTCAGGGTGTCACTGCTTCCCAAATCAACGGACAGATGTCATGAGAATTAAAGTGGGCATCAGTGCAGCAATCACTGGACAGGCAGCTGGCAGGAGGAGCACGGATAGGCAGGGTAAACCTCTGACAGCCTGGCCCTGGCCTTTCCTGGTAGAATCATGTCACAGAGAACAGCTAGAGAACAGTAGTGCCTCTAGATAGCAAATGGCTTTTTCTCTCCCAGTCAAGGTTGGAGACTGAATTAATTAGCAAGGATTTGTTGAATACCTACTAAGTGCCAGAAACCTAAGTCAGGGCTCAGTCTTGAGCCAGGGACTCAAGAGATTGACAGTCTAGTTAGATTTTAAAATTTACCTTCTGGATGCCAATTATAAGCTCTGAGGAATTAAGCCTCTCAGGTAAGTATTAACAAGGCAGACTCTGAATCTTTGCAGTTATTTAATTTTACTTTACTTTATTTTATTTTTTGTTTCTTAAATGATCTAATGATCTTCTGCAGTTGCTTTGCCAATTACAGAACTATTTACTAACTTCAAGTTCAACCTGATGAATTTTGAGGATGCATTTCTCTGTGTTTTTGTTTCAATCTTTGACAGCTTGTGGGACACCCCAACAGCCCTGGATCAAGGATTACACTTTGATGGTCAGGAATATTAACAGTGGCAGGCTGTGTATTTGTCATCAGAAGAAGACCCCCCCCCCCCATCCCTACCCCAGGCACCAGGGTAATGCCCACGGCTCCTCAATGATGTATTTGTTATGTGGTCATTGACACAATCAATTGACCCCCTTCCAAACCGGTGTTTATTAGCCATTGTACACATATTTCACCCCTCCCCAGCTGACACATAATCTGTTCCTTGCTGGCTCTGACAAATGAACATTTCTCTGTAGACTCTTAAATGAGTATGTGTCACAGCCATGTCACTGATTAATTTTTTTTTACCACCAGGCACAACGATGCATAGAAATGTAACTTATATTCATTTCCCGGCTTGAGCCCAGCTGTCGAAAAAATTCCACTGGCAGCGACTGCTGACAGACAGCTATCCCAGCACCTCGGCTGGCCTGATGTGTGGATATGCAAGTGCCAGCTTGTTAATTACTGGGTTTCTCTTCCGGCCTGGTTGCAGTGCATCCAGCCACAAGGACCTTTAATCACTTCTGGGTTTCGAATAGCCGTGGTCCAGAAGTCCCTGGTGCTTCAGCTCTGACTCTGGACTGACCACATGCAAGTTCTCCTTTCCAGCATTTTCTTTTTCTTGTTCCCAGCTTGGAGATAATCATGGGTTTTCAGACAAAGCTCTAACTAGCAATTCTCACGCGTGGGGCAAACACCATCACTACCACCACCACACACACACAAAAAAGTTCCCCAGGCAACAATTCTGAAGTGAACTTTTAAATTCAGTTGTGCCATAGAGTATATGTGGCACCCTCCAATCCCCCAATGTAGGGGAAGCATCAGGAGAGGGAATAGGGCAGGGACAGCTAGTCCTAGATGTTTACCTGGGTATGGCTCCATGGGCCAGGTGGGAGTGGGGGGAGGAAGCCACCATCTGGTAGTTTTCTATTTTAACTATTTATTCTTGTTAACAAGGTACTGAGCCTAATTATTTCTTACCTGCTGAAGGAGTTTGAGGGCTGTCAATGCCTTCTAAATTTTGGCACCCTGAGGCAAAACCCTAATCACCCACCCTAGTTACCCATTTGATTTCAGATGCTTCATTATAAGACTCACCCCGATCTTAAACACTTAAACTTTTTTCTGCTCCTCTCTGCCAATATCTCTTTTCTCAGAGATCCCTTTTCTGATCCCAGTATCTTCTGGTTACAGTTACAATCTTCCTCTTCCCTTTCCCTTAACCACTCCCTACCTACTTAGCCAAATTGCCTGACTTCCCCAATGACACTCCTCCTCTCTCCCTCCCTTTCTCTTCCTGTACCTTCTCTTCAGATTGACCTCTTCCAAGGAGCTTCCAGGAGCCACCTTGGACTTGATAGCTAGCTCAGCATTTCTACAACCTTATTCACCTCTGTCCATCTGTCTTTCTTCCTCCCCACCCACTGATAACAAATCTAGCTGAATATGTGGCATCTCCAGTGCGTAATGAAGATTAATTTAACCTATAACTGCATGAATTTATCCCAGGCACTTAGTTGCCCGATAAGGTGACAGTCATGCCACCAAAGCCAAAACCTTTGACTCCCTTGTAGTCTGAGTAGAGCTATAGGCAGCCTCAGAGACCTCGCTGAATCAGTTATCTTATATTACTTGTTACTATAATTACTTGTGTATAAGCTCCAAAAAGGCAGGAACTACGTCATCCAAGGTTTCTTCCTCTCCCAGTTCCCAGCCCAGTGCTCCATGTACATAGTAGGAACTTAAAGACACAATGAAAGGAACCATCGTATTACACAAAACAACCAACTTATTAAACATGGTTGCTGATGGACCTTTCAGAAATTCAGAGAAAGAGAATTCAGTTGGGCAAATTCATGACCATAGTCCACACGGACCCTTGGGATACAATCATGGCAGCTCCTGCCATGGTCCTGTGTCACAGTGACTTATATGCATCTCTGGTATAGAGATCTCTGGGGTATAGATGATAGACCATGTCTGGCCATACGTCTTTTCTGATCCCCTTTATTGTTAGTGTTTGCTCTCTTGTCTTCCAATGATGATGTTCTCTACTTATCTCTTGATACGTTAATCTCCCAACAACATGTAAACCCCTGGAGATCAGGAATTCTTCTCTTCATTTGGGGTGTGTGTGTGTGTGTGTGTGTGTGTGTGTGTTGGCATCCTCAGTTTCTAGTTCAGCATTTTGTAGATAGGAAGCGCTAAATGACTATTGGGTTGACTGAATTGTCCAGCTCTCACACACACAGCCATGAAGACACAGAACAAAAGACAAGTGAACATTTTAAAAGTGCCCTCTATGAAGAGCCTATTCTGCCGAGCCCAGGGGGTACTAAGATGAAAAGTGATAACAGTTCCTGCTCTTATGGTTGGCACAGACCTGTAAGGAATGGGAAGTACATAAATAACGGTAGGACAGGTTAGAATGAAACCAGGGCCCTGGAGCAGCCAACCAGAGAGGCTCACATATTTTGGGCAGGTAAGGATTTCCTTTAGCTAGGGAGTGGGGGGAGTAATCAAGGAAGCCTCCTAGAGGAGGCACTGCCTGAACCTTGGAGGAAGAAAAAATTTCAACAGGCAGAGAGGTGGGTAGATTCTTGTTAGAGGGACAATTGAAGAGATGACTGTGCCATCCCTATCAGTCACCCATCTGTCCAGCTTCAAGTAGCCCTTCTAATCTAAGGGGTGACCATCGCATCATTGTCCCTGTCAGTCAGTCAGAGAAATGGCTGTGGCATCCCCCATACATTTCTTTGTGAAATGTGGAGCTCACAGCCCCAGAAATCAGGACAAAAGCACCACCCACAGCTCTGGTCCTGATGAGTCAGATTCTGCCTCCCACAGGCTCCTCTTGTGTGTGTGTGTGTGTTTCTGAAAGCAAGTGTGAGTGTGTGTCTTCTGTATGTCTCTGTGTGTGTGCATGTGTCTTTCCAAACATGTGAGTGTCTTTGGGTGTGCATATCCCTATGCCTGTCTCCCTGACCACCGTGACTCTAGGATCTGATCCCTTAAAAACATGGTGCGCCCATAACTTTTGTAGAGGACTGACTGACTCCCTGGCATTACTGGAATGGGAGAGAAGAGGAGATAAAAAGGGTTTCCTTATACCATCAGAGCACAAAGCCAGGGACAGAAGGGAACTTTCTGGCCACCTTGTCCAACACCCTCATTTTACAGATGAGAAAACTGAGGCTTCAGGAGATTCAGTGACTCACTCAAGGTCAAATAAAAAGCAGGTGGCAGAGTCAGGATTCAAAGCCAGGTCCTCTGACTAAATTTGACTCTTTCCATTTTAATAGGATCTAGTTGGGGCAGCACATTCACCCTTTTTCTAGCTAGAACTCAGGGTCACATGGGGAGAGCAGATAGGACAGCCCAGATCCTTGGGCACGAGGGGCAGTGATACAGGTAGAAAAGGGAGGGAGGGAGGGAAAAGGGAGGGGGGGGGCAGCTGCCTTCTCAGAACAGGTGTCAGTGAACTCCTGACAGCCACTTAGAAGCTCACTGCACAGCCTCCTTTGCATGCTTATTTGCATTTATTTACATATACTTGCATCCCCCACATCAATGGAGACGGACTTAATGGTTCCTGCATTAGAGCTGTTGGCAGAGGCTAGAAGGAAAGTCTCCTCTGGGAGAAAAAGGGGTGAACATGAGGGATGTTGGGGAGAGATATTAGGGAAAGGAACAGAGGGAGAAGGATGAAGTACCCCCAGGGAATCTGTTTGTTGCCAGGTGCAAATTCTGGGGCTCAAGGTGAGGAAGGAAGAGGAAATTATGATCCCCTCCTGATAACCCTAGGCAATCAATCAATCAATCATCAAGTATTTATTAAGCACCTACTTTGTGCTAAGCACAGTGCTATGCCCCAGGGTTACAAATATAATGAATGAAACCGTCTCTACTTGCAAACAACATACATTCTAACAAGGGAGACAACAGAAATAGATGGATTATAAGTAAATACAGAATAAATGTGGAGAAGAGATATAAAGGCTTCACGGAGCAGGTCTGAATTGGGTCTTGAGGAAAGAGAAGGATTCTATGAGGTGTGAATGAGGAGGAAGTGCATTTTAGGCATAGGGAGCAGTCAGTATAAAGGTATGGAGATGGGAGATGGGGAGCGAGTCCAGGGTCAGCAACAGAGAGAAGGCCACCCCTTGGAGTCAGCCACACTGCCTGGGTGGTCCCCATCTCCAAAGGCACAGGGATGGAAGAGAAATTATTGTGGGGTGGGGGAAGGGGGTGTAGAGAGTGGGGACAGAAAGTGGCTGAGAGAGAAGGTACCACATGGAGAGGACAGGAAGGGAGAAGGACAGAGGAGGGGGGAGAGAGGGATTCCAGTCAGAAGCGATGGAGGGGAGGGTGTATAGGGAAGAACCAGGTGGGGCAGAAATCAGTGATATTTTAATCATCCTGGCCTAAGGTAGAGTTATAGAGGCTGGGGGAAATGAGGTGGGGTAGGAGCTGAGGTTAGAGTCAGTTTGTTTTCCCCCAATGGAATTGCTAGACTGGGTGCTGTGTTGCTAAGCGCCATCCATCTTCAGGCTGTTAGCAGCTGGACCGGGTCTCTTTTGATGTTCTACTACCATCTAGTGGAACTATGAAGGAAAGCAGAAATTGCACCGGAACATTCCTAATCTCTATTCCCTCCCTCCCAATTTCTCTTAGTTTCTTAGCCCTGTCTACTGTAACCTGGGGAGTCTGGTTTTGGTCAGAACCAAGCCTAGGAGTCTTTGCACAGGATGGCAAATGTGGGAGATAGTAAAGGGAGGTGTGTGTTGGTAAAAGTTTAACAACTATCTCTTGGGGGGAGAGGACTATGCTTGACACATTCTTAAGTTCAATCTTCATTATTAATATTTTCTCCAGCACGTTATCAAGTCTACACCATCAACAAAAGAATAAATCAAGCCCCAGGGTCTTTGCTTTTGTTGATTTTCAAGGCATAACTGCTCCCCATTGAAAAGTTCACATCTCTGGGTAGGAGCCACAAAGGAGAATCTGGAGCATCAGTTTGTTGGGTTGGGCAGCACACTGCGGTCAGAAGGTCAAGACCCCAGATATCATAAGGCTATCTGGGTATCTGGATACCTGGAGAGGCTGACACCCACCAACGTCCACCCCAAGGAAGTGGGTCATTTTTGTAGCTTCCTGTTTTTACTAATTATTCTTGTTACCAGACTGATAAGGTCCTTTTGAGTTACACTTTAGAAGGTGTCATGGTAACCCTTTGGAGGAGGGGGCTAGAAGGTGGCTTGAAAGTCACTTTTTCCTCTACCCCTAACCCCTATAAAATGCTCCTCAGAGTATGATGTTAGATTGATAAGGGTCCTTAGCTGTTATCTGGTTCGGCTACTCCCTTTTATAGGGGACAGAATGAAGGCCCCAAAGTGAGGAAGTCACTTACTCAAGGATAAAGGAGGCCCCTTCACCTCTTGCTGAAACTGAGGTAAAGAAGAAGTGGTGTCTGAAGGAGTCCCAATGCTCAGAGATTTCCAGGGCCTTTTAGAGACCACTGTGGAGAAACAGAAAGAAACCCAAAGATAGTGGGAAAGCAGGACTCAAGTCCAGCTCTCCTGACTCACAGGTCAGAACCTTTTCAGGCAGGTGGCTGAAATCTGGCCTCCCTGAAGAGAAACCAGAATCCTGGTCCTTTCAGAAAAGCAACCCCTGTTCCCAACAAGGAGCTGAGAAGGAAGAGGGCCTCTTGGTCTTTCCAGAACAATCCTGGACCTGTTTCCTCCCTCCCTCCTTCGTCTTCGAGATGTTCTTTTTTTTTTCTGGAGGGGGGAAGGCAGGGCAATTGGGGTTAAGTGACTAACCCAAGGTCACACAGCTAGTAAATGTTAAGTGTCTGAGGCTGGATTTGAACTCAGGTCCTCCTGACTCCAGGGCCTCCTTCTCTCTTCAAGCTTGTTTAAGTAAGAAAGTCTGAGGTAAAGCTTTAGGATGGGAAGCATAGGAAGACTTAGCCCTCCAGGAGGGGCTGAGGGGCTGTTTCTTCTCCTATTCTACCTTTCTTGAAGGGACCCCCCATTCCAGATACCCCCTGACTCCTGGGATGAATCACACTGAGAGATGGCCAAATCCAAAAACTAGGTCTGGAAAGTATTTCCCTCTGGCCAGGATTACCAGCCTCCAGTCCCCTTAAGGGCCAGAGAATCCTGAAATATCTCCCTTTTTCATTATAGGGTGGTGGGTTATACTTTCTTTTTTAAAAACTGATTTGTTTATTTACTTTTAGTTTACAAAATTCAGTTCCACAATCCCTTGAGTTTCAAATTTTCCCCCCTCCCTCTCCTGCCCCCATGGGGCAATCAAGTATAGGATCTGCAAATACTTCCACCTGACCCTCTGGCCCATTCCCCGAGGGCAAGTTGGAGAAAAAAAGAGGCCCCTTGCTCAAGGACTTCATGGCTGCCTATTGCCCTTAGGAGAAAATACAAACCTCTTTGGCACCAAAAGCCTTTCGAAATCTGGTTGGCACCAATCTTTCTAAACTGAGCAGCCCCTCAAATATTCCCTACCAGGTGCTCGATGCTCCCTGTACAGAACATTTCATTTCCTGTCTCTATAGCTTTGCCCATGACTGGAATGTGCTCCTCTTCAACTGCATCCTGAATAATTCTCAGGTGCCATCTCCTCCACAAGGCCTTTCCAGATCTCCTCCCACCTCTTTTGTTGATGTTCTCTCCCTCTTGAAATTGCTTTGTGTTTTCTTATCTACATGCATAGTTTCCCCCAGTAGATTATAAGCTTCTTGAGTTCAGAAGCAGTTTTGTTTTTGTCTAGAGTTTTTATCACTGGCATACAGCACAGTGCCTGGTACCTAGCAGACTATTAATAAATGCTTGTTGAATTGAATTGATAAGGGATGAAGAGGCATCTCCCAGAAGACGTAATTCTCTAGCCTAAAACAGTGTCTCTTCTCCTCAGACTTGCCCTATCTGAAGGGTCTTCTATTCATGGTTTGCCCATCGTGGGTGAAGGCTGCGGTCACTTCCCAGCCCACCACTGCTCCCCAGTCTGATTGGCATTCCTTGAAAGACTACCATTGTCATTAGCTTGATGACAAGGGCTGCATCTCACTCCCCAAGTTCCACCAGCCTTCTTCTCCCTCCCCCAAGGAATCCCTCTTCACAGGCCCAGGAGGGGGGAGACCTGCATCCTTGAGGCCACACGTGGCCCTTTGACTAAACCAAACTCCACAGACCAAATCCCCTTAATAAAAGGATTTGTACTGTAAAACTTGGACTCAGTGAAAAGGTTGCACCCAAGGACTTAGAGAGCCACATGTGGCCTGGAGGCTGCAGTTCCCCACCCCTGGCAGCTGATTCTCCAAATGGTGTCTGTTCATTTCACTACCATTAGCCCCAGGTGGACAAAGCTCTGCCCCTGCTTCACCACCTGTTCTGCTGCTGACTTCTTCCATAAAAGCCTTTTCAGTAGCATTTTATTTCACATCCTGGGCCAAAGCATCAGTTACTTTACCCTAGTTATGCTCTGGGATTGGCCTGGGGGCGGGGGTGGGGAGTCCAGGGACCACTAGGTCCATGGTCACTGAAATAAATTCAATTCTACAAACATTTATTAAATGCCTGCTAGGTATAAAACACTGTGCTTCCTACCCTTGAGAAGCATATAATCCAGGGGCAGAGGAATATAACATGTAAAACAGAGAGTAAAGAGAATAGAAGTGGTGAAACCAAGATGGTGGAGCAGAAGCACAAACTTGGTGTGAGCTCTGGCTCCCACCACCTCCAATACATGCAAAATATGACTCTGAACAAACTTTAGAGGTATAGAACCCACAAAGTGACAGAGAGAAACAAATCTGCCGCTGAAGGCAGCCTGGCAGGCCAACAGGAAAGGTCAATAGCAGCGTGCTGGGAGCCAAGCACAGTCCTGTGTGAGCTGTGGTTCCAGCTCCAGGGTGGCCCTGACCAGCAGCAGCCAGAGCAGACTTCAGGAGAGTGAACCACCAGCAGCTGTGGCAGTTTCCAGACTTCTCAATACATAAATGCCAAAGACAAAGTAAATGGTCAGTGTGGAACTCTGCTGGAACAGGGAAGGGGAGAGAAGAGCGCAGTCTGGCCCTTGCAGTGAGAAGTGGCAGAAGCATAGCAGCTATGCAGTCACCACCATGTGGCTACCTCAGGAGCTCCTGGCCTGCAGATTGTAAGAGGACAAAGTGACCATTCAGAGGGTAATAGCTCTTGCTTTAACCTGCTTGGATCTGGATCACAATTTTGGATGGTGGTCCTGGGGAGTGTGACCAGTAAGCCAGAGCTTGTTGGGGCTGTAAAGACAGCATCCTTCTAATAGCTCCAGCAGCTGCAAAACCCCCAGCAATTTGGGACAAAGCTCTCTCCATTCTGGAAGCAGAGTTCTACTGTGGTGAAGAGCTTGGAAGTCAAGTAATTGACTGGCAACATGAGCAAGCACAGGAAGCACAAACAGACCATAGAATCCTTTTTTGGCAAAAAAAAAAAAGGATCAAGGCATGGAGCAGAAGGTAGACAGCAAAGTCAGAATTTCTGCATCAAAAGCTTCTAAAAAATATGAATCGGTTACAGGCCATGGAGGAGCTCAAGAAGGATTTTTTTAAATCAAGTAAAAGAAGCAGAGGGAAAATTGGTAAGAGAAATGAGAATGATGTAAGAAAATCATGAAAAGTGAGTCAACGGCCTGCTAAAGGAGTCCCAAAAATACACTGAAGAAAACAACACCTTAAAAAATAGACTAACTCAAATGGCAAAAGAGGCCTAAAAAGCCAATAAGGAGAATGCCTTAAAAGCTGAATTTGACAGATGGAAAAAGAATTTCAAAAACTCAGTGAAGAGAATAGCTCCTTCAAAATTAGATTGGAGAAATTGGAAGGTAATGACTTTATGAGAAATTAAGATACTATAAAACAGATCCAAACAAATGGAAAAAAATAGAAGGCAATGTGAAATATCTTATTGGAAAAATCACTGACCTGGAAAATAGATCCAGGAGAGATAATCTAAAAATTATTGGACTACCTGAAAGCCATGATCAAAAAAAGAGCCTAGACACCATCTTTCAAGAAATTCTCAAGGAAAATTGTCCTGATATTCTAGAACCAGAGGGCAAAAGAGAAATTGAAAGAATTCACTGATAACTTCTTGAAAAGATCCCCAAAAGAAAACTCAGGAATATTGTAGCCAAATTCCAGAGTTCCAAAGGTCAAGGAGAAAATATTATAAGCTTTCAGGAAGAAACAATTTGAGTATTGTGGAAACACAATCAGGATAACCCAGGATCTAGCAGCTTCTACATTAAGGGACCAAAGGGCTTGGAATAGCCCTTGGAATTCCAGAGGTCAAAGGAGCTAGGACTAAAACCAAGAATCACCTACCCAGAAAAACTGAGTATAATGCTTCAGGGGAAAATATGGTTATTCAATGAAATAGAGGATTTTCAAGCATTTTTGATGAAAAAACCAGAGCTGAACAGAAAATTTGACTTTCAAATACAAGAAGCAAGAGAAGCATGTGAAAGTAAACAGGAAAAAGAAATCATAAGGAACTTATTAAAGTTGAACTATTTACATTCCTACCTGGAAAAATAATAATTATAATTCATAAGACTTTTCTCAGTATGAGGATAGTTGGAGGGAATATATATAATATATGTATATGTGTGTAATCATATATGTGGGTATATGTGGAGGTATATGTGCATATAAATATATATGTGAGTGTGGGCATATGTATGTTCATGTATACATAGAGGGCACAGGATGAATTGAATATGAAGGGATGAGATCTAAAAAAATAAAATTAAGAGGTGGGAGAGGAATTTATTGGGAGAAGGAGCAAGGGAGAGATAGATCAGGGTAAATTATCTCATAGAAAAGAGGCAAGAGAAAACTGGTACAATAGAGGGGAAGAGCAGGAAGGTGAAAGGCAAGGGGACAACCTTACTCTCATTGAATTTGGCTTAAGGAGGGAATAACTTGGGGCGGCTAGGTGGTGCAGTGAATAGAGCACCGGCCCTGGGTCAGGAGTACCTGAGTTCAAATCCGGCCTCAGACACTTAGCACAAAAACTAGCCGTGTGACCTTGGGCAAGTCACTTAACCCCAACTGCCCTCCAAAAAAAAGCAAAAAAAAAAAAAGGAGGGAATAACTTACACACTCAATTGGGTATCTTACCCTACAGGAAAATAGAGGGAAAGGGGATAAGAGGGGAGATGAGAGAAGGGAGGGCAGATTGGGGGAGTGGGTAGTTAGAAGTAAACATTTTTGAAAAAGGACAGGGTCAAAGTAGAAAATAGGATAAGTGGGGGGTGGGATAGGATGGAGGGAAATATAGTTAGTCTTTCATAATATAACTACTATGGAAGTTATTTGGGTAACTACACACGTACAACCTATATTGAATTGCTTAAGTTCCCAGTGGGGGTAGCTGAGGAAGGAAGAAGGGGGAAAAATCTGGAACTCAAAGTTTTAAAATCAAATGTTTAAAAATTTTGTTTTTTACATGCAACTGGGAAATAAGATATACAGGCACTGGGATATAGAAATCCATCTTGCCCTCCTAGAAAGTTAGGGGGGGTTTATAGGGGAGGATATAAGAGAGAGCAGAGTAGAGGAAGGGGTATTCAGTAGGCTTGCTATTTTGGGGTGGGGTTAAGGAAAGATGGGGAGAAAAATTGCAACTCAAAATCTTGCGGAAATCTATGTTGAAAACTAAAGATAAATTATTTAATTAAAAAAAAGGAAAAGAAGCTTTTGAGGAGAGAACTGTGCTTTACTTGGGCCTTAAGTCTCAGGTTAGAGCAAACCATAGGACTGAGGTTTTACAAAAAATGGGTACATGGGAGGCTGGTACAAGTGTGAGATGAATTTATTAATGTGCAGTACAGCAAACAGGCAAAAATGAAAGCCAACGTCCACACTATATGGTGCCACACAGGGCCGGGGTCACTCATGTGAGGGAGAGATTACAGAGGCAAGATTTTGTGGGAGTATATGCTCAGAATTCGGGGGACAGGGCTGCGGATAGGTTGGGGAAAAGATGGGGAACCTGCAGCCTTGAGACCATATGTGGCCCTCTAGGTCCTCAAGTGAGGCTCTTTGACTAAATCCAAACTGCACAAAACAATCCCTACGGGAATTCCTGAAGGTTCAGACTCCTGGGTTGGGGGATTGGGAGGGTGGGAAGTAATACTTTAAAAGTGGTTTGGTTGAAGCAGAGGGTCAGCACTAGGTATAGGAAGGGGCTTTCTTATAAGATCCAGGGACAGCTAGGTGGCACAGTGAATTGTGAATAAGTGGCACAGGGTTTACCAACCCTGAAATCGGGAGGACCTGAGTTCAAATTCGACCTCAGACACTTAACATTTACTAGCTATGTGACCTTGGGCAAGTCACTTAACCCCAAATACTCTGCCTTCCCCCCTGCAAAAAAAAAAAAAAAGATCCAGAAGCAGGTAGGGGTGAAATTCCCCAGTCACTTAGCAATATCAGACTCAGGTGGAAGAGTTTTCTAATTGGAATCAGATATCAGATGAGGGTTTGAGTCGGTAATGGGGCTCCAAGAGTAGGTGTCTGCACAGCTGATACAAAGCCTCCTCTAATCAGGATCTGAGGTTATTCACAGGATTAGAATAAGTCAAGGCAATGGAAAAGTATAGGCTGTCTGTCATTGCCTACATGTTTATGGTCATTAAGACCTCTTAGCCTAAGTGACTCCATATTGAAATCCTATTAATTGTCACTATAATATCAAAAAGTATATATATTTTTAAAAATCAGGATTACCATGGGCTGAAAAAGGGCTTGAAGCCACCTTTCCTTATCCCACCCCCCACAAGTCCCTCAAAGGGGACCTCAGGATCATCTAGGCAGAGACATATATAACAAGATGCATCAAAGAGGGGGTGAGTACCAGCAACCAGAAGTATCGGAAAATCTTCCCAGAGGAGATAGAATCTGAACCGAGCTTGGAAAGAAACTAAGAGTTCCAAGAGATGGAGGTGAGAAGAAACAGAGCATTTCAAGCACGGGGACAGTCTATATGCATAGACAAAGAGATGTGAGCTAGAATATAGCACATAGTGGTGCAGACTTGGAGGCACCAAGACCTGAGATGAAATCTTCACTCAGATACTCACTAGCTATATAACCCTGGTCAGATGACTTACTTTATTGCTCTGGGTCTCAGTTCCCTCATTTGTCAAGTGAAGGGGTTGGGCTTCCTAATCCCTCCTAACTCTACCTACACCTATTGTTTTATGAATGAATGTCAAGCTGAGGAAGTGCAAGTAGAATGGCTTGACTGAAACAGAGTGTAAAATGCAGTGATGTTTAATGTCTAGAAAGGTAGGCTGGAATCAGGTTGAAAAGGGCTTGAAATGCCAAGTTAGAGCTTGTATTTCATCCTAGGGGAAGAGGAAATCACTGGATATTTTTGATCAGGGAAGTGACATGGTCAAGTCAGTTATTTAAACTGTAGGTTTGGGCAGTCATGTGGAAGATGAATTTGAAGAGGGAAGAGACTGGAAACACAAAGACTAATTAGAAGACTATTACCCCCATGCAGGGAGAGGTCCTGAGGGGCTAAATTAGGTGGTGGTAGTTTGAGTGGCTATAAAAGAATTTATATAAGATAATTTGTGGTAGTAGAATTCACAAGATGTGGCCACTATGTGGGGAGGAGGGTGGTAGGGGAGAGGGAAGGATGGAGGATGACTATAATGCTGAGGTTGTGAACTCAAGTCACTTGAAAGATAGTGATGACTTCAGTAGAAATAGAGAAGTTTGGAGGATGGTCAGATTTAGAAAAGATAATGAGTTCTATTTTGTCAAGAGTTACTCGGAGACTATTTTGACTGTTCTCTCCATATCAGAAAAATGAACCCACTCCTAGACTGGTTCCTTTTGTCTTCTTAACCCTCTTCAAGGAGTTTCTTCTTCCACTCTCTATTTCTAGACGTTACAAACAGAAAATGTCTTCCCTATCTGGTTCAGTTCAGACAGGTCATGCAGGATGGGCCTTCCTCAGGACACTGGGGTTATTTGCTGAGAAGGTATTCCAATCTGATCCTGGTCTTTCCCATTTGTTACGCTAGCAACAGAGTAGTGGTGCTGTGGTGAAAGGTGCCTGGATCTATGATTTCTCAGAACCAACAGCTTCCTACTTGGAGCCAGGAGAAGCTAATTCTTAGAAGGACCTCTTCCTAGTAATTTCATTTTTTATTTCTTATCCCTCCAACTCTGTTGGAGTTCCTACAGTGTGCAAGAAATGTAATATTTCTGGGCATGTAGACACACCACCATTCCAGTCCAGCTCAGCGCACTTAAGTATCCTCTTCAACATTCCCAATCCTTACCCCCAAAGCTTCACTTTGGTATTGAATCATGGGATGCTTTGAAAAATGTTAGGCCAGAGAGAGACACAGTCCTCCACCTTGCTGTCTTTCTACTTTCAGCTCAATAGCATCTTCGGCAGCTGGGGGAAGAAGCCAAGAAGCCTCTTCCATAGAGGTGGTGAAAGAGGGACTTGGGTTTCAGTGGCATTAGATGCTTCTCAGGGACGCTCAAAGATAGTAAGCAAAAAAGCCAAATGTGATATCCTGACAAAAGACAGGAAGCCAGAAATGAGTTCAAAAAAAGGACCTGGGGACTTGATGAGGAAGACAAGAGTTACCACTTCTGCTATGAGTCATGAGTTCAGGAGATGGGATGCAAGGTATTAGGAACCAGGAGAACCTCAGAGTACTTTCCTTTCCAGCCTCTGTAGGATGGTTGGTATTTACAGAGCTGGAAAAATCATGGGGGTATAGGCAACCAGACAAACAGTCTTAGGTTAAGATAGCCAGACAGCTGACCCTTTCAAATATGGAAGCAGAGAGGACTCTTCAGCTAATCTGATGCTCTTAGCCCTTACAGGACACTGTATGTGACTGTAGCAGGATCCAGCAGCTGATGAATGGGAAAAGACATCTTTTCTAGCGCCAAGCCCTTGAAAGAACAATTTTTTCAAAGGAAGAAATGTGGAATTAAAGAATGGGAGAAGAAGGAGGCATTGGGGCAGGAAGGAACTTCTGGGAGGAGTTTAGGTTGAGAGAGTAAGTTTTACCAGCCATTCTCTCATGAATAATTCTGCAGTCTCTATGCAACTACCTGTGTAAAGGGATCTGGGAATGATTCAAAAGAGAAATGAAATTAATAAAAGCAGGAAGTAGGAAAAACATAGGTCAGAAATTACAGCTGTTAGCATAGAGCAATTTATGAAAAAATTGAATCCACAATGGAGAATCTTTCTAAAGAAATGAAAAAGAGATGAATAGATTTAGAACACAGAAATACTCAAGTGGAAGAAAATTCAAGACAAGACAATCAAAAGACAAAATTTTAAAAGAAAACATTAATTCTATTCAAGTAACAATGAAGATAAGATAGCATAGACAATTTAGGGATCACACATCCCCCAGAAGAATAAGTTAAACAAAGAAACAAAAAAACCCAAATACCTAATGCAAGAAATAAAAGAAAATTGTTTTGGAACTTCTAAATAGAGAAAACAAAGCATTGATCAAGAAAATCCACAGACTACTGCCAGAAAAGAAAAAAAAACTGCCAAGTTCCATAGTATGTATTAGTTAAATTGTTTTGTTTGTATAGCAAACAACAAATTTTGCAAATGATCAAGAAAATGACCTTCAAATATTAAGAAAAGCAAGAAGATCTGGACAAGGGTGACCATAGAATTGGAGTAGAAAGAAACATGAGCTCCTGTTTACAAAACATCAAGAGTAGCCAGGCTCATCCTACTTATCACCCCCAGGACCCCTAGTATGAGAAAAATGACCTCCCTGGCCATGTACTAAAGGGTCTTAGCAAGAGCAATCTGGATCCAAGGGCTGATGTACCAGAGAGGAGTGCTAGGCACTTTGCCCTTGAAGCCTCTAGGGGTCCTAGAGACCTTGTCTCTGAGTCAGAATACCATGCATGACTTAGAATCTAAGTCATAGCCTAAGTCTATGGGGCCTTTCAAATATAAAGCACAAAGGTTGGCATAGTCACAGCTACAAGGTCGATGCCATTGTCTGGGGTCAAGGATAAGAGCATTCCAGCACCAGGTGAGTGATTAAGGTCAGAGCTTGGCTCACTATGCCCCCTTCCGTGCCAACCCTAGTTAAACCACCCTTCTGGCAAGTCATGAAAGTTATGACAAGAACTGAGAGACTCTAAAGCCCCAACCAGTGACTCCTACTTAGGGGCATTGACATGCACCACATTATCCCATCCAGGTTTGCCATCCTTGCCCTAAAGTCACCTGATCAAATTTCCTGTCTCTAACCCAAAGGATTCTGTTCCCCAAGGTCCCTGCTTTTAACCTCACTAGTTCTTGCAGGCTATTTGGCCGATTCTGTGCCTAAGGAAGTTATCAGATCAAATACTCAGCAGCTCTTGAGGGGCTTGAGGTAGCATAGGCAAAGTGCGAAGAAAGAGAATTTAATTGTCAGTATCATTCCTCACATCCACATGTCCAAAATCGACTTCATTATCTTTGCCTCCCCCCCTCCAGCCTCCTCGATTTTTAATTTTTATAAGAAAATCCTTCCAGTGAATCAGGTTTGCAGGCTAGCTGTCACCCTGGATCCCTCTCTCTCTTTCAGCCCCATATCCACTGTTTCCAAATCAGATTGATTCTACCTTCTCTTCTCTGACAATGCTCCATCCCCCCTCCCTGTGCAGACCATCACCTCACCTCTTCACTGCTACAGTACTGGTCTTCCTACCTCAGCTCTCTCCCACCTCTGGTTCATTCTTCACTCAGCTCTCAGAATGATTTCCTAAAGCTCAAGTCTGACTACGTCACACCCCACCCCTCCATTCCCATTATGAGGGTGAGGAGTGGGGCTTAGGGCCCTGACATGGCCCTTCTCTCTGGGTGGAACAGGGCCCAGAGAATTATATCCCCTTTCCAAAGAAGCAAAGTCCCTGAAGGACCCTTCTCTGGGAGTGCCAGTGCTTATTCCTAGCTGCCTAGGAACTGTGCTGCCCTTCTGTCCAGGACTACAACTAGCTGTTCTCTGACAAATGGTCCCTGCCTGATTCTTATTTAGGGAATAAACTTCTAGGACCTAGAGACTTCTTCCCCTCCTCTCCCCAGGATACCCCAGGGAGAGGAATGGAATTTCATTTTGCTTTTGTTTCCCCTCTTTCTTTTGCCCAGGATGCTGCCACAGCCCTCTAAAGAGTGGTTCCGAGATCCTGGCTGCTCCTGAATAACAGGATCTTCAACTGCAGTTTTGAGAATCAAGTGAGAAAGGACTGGGGGTGTAGGGAGAGGAAGCAATAGACTTTGGGGAATAATTCTTGGTGCTTGAGGAAAATTGCTCTCAGTCCCAGCAGAGGGATGGGAAAGAGCAGTCCATGTGTATTCTATTTCTTGTTGCCCTCCCCACCATAGAAGCTTCTCCAAGAAAGGACTTTGTCCCTGCATATTGCTTTATTTCACCAAGGCCAATGGGAGCAATGGCTCCACGTGTCCCTATTTGTGCAAGAAAGGCTGGAGATCATGAGGAAGGGGAGGGCAGAATAAGACCATGGAGATAGAGCATTGGTGTGCAGGAGTAACCAGGAGTATTGTGTCGAGGGAGTGACTCTGTACAAGGGTGATGGGGGATGACAGTATCAGGGGAGGAAGGCCAAGCAGGGAACAAGAGAAGAGCCTCAGGGATAAGCCTAATAGGAGTGATCGAGGCACAAGGACATGGCAGGAATCCAGCTAAAGGAAGGGGAGTCACAGTCTGATTGTATACACCTAAATGAAGGTGTTAGATGAGAGCAGTGGGGTATGTGACAGGATAAAAGGGTGTTCTGGGGTCACAGGCTGAATAGGTGTATTCGGCACATAATGAGATGACAGTATGATGGCCGTCTGTGACAGAAGCTTGATATTTAAGTAGGTTGTGAATAGAGCATGCTAGTTTTCAGCCCCTAAGGTGAGTAGGGTTATGGCAATAGCCAGAATCACATGGGACCCACGGCATAAACCTATGGGCAGGAGACCTGAGAAAGCAAGAAAATCCCCTCTCCCATCACTGGTAATTACTTGACCCCTTTCCCTGTTGGCTAATTTTTATTCCTTTTATTCAGAAAAAACACATGTGGCTAGTTATAAAAGCCATTAGCTCCATTGGCCTCCAGACAACATATCTTCCCCTGGGAGAGGCAGGAATGAGGGAGCTGGAAAAGACTGGGCTTGGGCTTTAGTTGTTGGCTTCCAGCCTTCACTTCTTGGGGGTGCTTTACCATGGTTGAATCACCTTTGAACTGTGGTGGCTCCCTGGGCAACGTTGATGAAAGTAGCCTGGTGTAGGGATAGCTTTGCCATGGCAGTGACCCTGAAGAGGAGTCCCTCTCCTGCCACAAGCTTCCTTTTGACCACCCTGCTGACCCCTCCCACCATTGGCAGACCTAAGTTTCTTATCCCTGGCTAATCTTAGTGATCTGCCCCCAACTAAAACACTTTTCTTTATTTGGAGCAGCTCAATCCCACACCCCTGAGTCCCAGGTAACCCTCGTAACTCTTGAACTGTAACTACTTCAGAATTTCCAACCATGATGGAGCCTTCACTCTAGTGATACCCAACCTTCCTCCTCCCCTTCCAACACACACAGAATAGGAAATTAAAAGTGATCCCCCTGCCCACTAACCCATCTCTAGCTAAACACTCTGGAAGGGCACAAATGAGGGTCTATTCATTTGATAAGGGAAGGAGAATATTTGAATTATGAGATACACTTGATTCCCAGTCTCAGACCAAGTAACTCAAGGGAGGTTGAAAGAGGGCAGTGTTAACCCTTTTATCTTTATTCCCCTTATCTCTTAGGGCAAAACCCTAGAATATGGAGTTTGGTTCAGAGTCAGGGTTGGCAGTCCCCAGTCTCAAACTCACAAATATATCTACCCCACCACTGCCTCAGTCTGGGCAGCCTTTCTGCTCTTGTCTCTTTCAGTGCCTTTTTTCTGGCCCTGACCTTGATTCTGTCTCTTTTTCCTAACTCTCACTTTCTCTGCCCCTGATCTTGGGAGAAGTGGGGAAATTTGGGGTGGGGTGGGAGGATTTAATGGTTTTATTCCTTTCTATGTTGCATGTTGACTGGTGTATGATTCCCACATCTCAATGAACCTTCTCAGTATTAGCAGCTTCTGAGTTTGTGTGCATAGGAAAGGGGTGGGGCAGAGGTATGTGTGTGTGTGTGTGTGTGTGTGTATGTGTATGTATGAAGCTATGAGTGAAGGAAAAGTCATAATCTTGGTCTTTGAGGCTTCACATAGAGCCTGGAGTGTCAAGCTTGGGTTCAAACACCCCTCCCCTTCCCATCTCTAAGAGGGAAGGGGTGTATTCCAAGAGGAGAAGAAAACAAAAAGGGAGAACACAGACTGGGACAGAGACAGAGTTGGAAAGAGATAGAAAACACAGATACAGAAACAGAGAGAGATAGAGGTGGGGTTGAAGGCTCTGATAAGTCTTCTGTGGAAGGAAGTGAGGTTTGCCATCACTGCAGAGGTTCCCTCTTCCTAGCTCCTCCCTGATCCCCTAGGCCTCCTCTTCAAGCCCCTGCCTTGGCCCCAGGACTCTGCTGAAATAAGCCTTGGCCTCACCCTGCTACACCCTCCATACTGGGGCTGTCTTCCCAGCTCTAAAAGAGTAGATCACTCCTTTTTCTACCTCCATCTGAGGATGGAGGAAGGAAAAGGAGGGTTTCTGGCAATAGCCATAGGTTCCCATCTATTGAGACACTTTGATCTTCTTGAGCCCCTGTGTTCTGTGTTGTACATGCTATGATAGAAGGCTCTATCAGGCTGAACATGGAGACCTCTCCTCAAGAACTTCAGCTTTCAGTTCTAGGCCTCCAAAAGAGGGGAGTTCGCATGGTTTCTTTGGTTAGTTAAAAGGAGGCTCCCACATTTCCCACTTCTTCACCAGAGTCAGGGCCTCCCCATTATATGGTTCCACTGTTTGGGTGACTTACAAACTTACATTTCCCATTACAAGCCAGAAAGGTCACCATCAGCCCTCCCCCTCCCCCATATAGTGCAACAGGAGAGAAAAGGGACTGAGGACATGAGGATTCTATCCGGGAACTCCTGGGGGAAAGGAGCCCTTTTTCATCCTAGTACAGTGGCAACAGAACTAGTTTGGAACTCAAAGGGCTTGGATTCAAAGCCTACCTCAGATTCTTACTGTCACTTAATTTTTCTGGACCTCAGTTTTGGCATCTGTAAAATAACAGAATTAGACTAGATGGCTTCAGAAATTCCTTCCAGCTGTAGAGCTGTAATCCTAAAATCAGACTTCCACTCTAGAATGAGAAGGGGCATAGAGGGGAAAGGGTGAATCTTTCCAGGAGGGTTGGCATAGGGCTGTTTTCAGCTTCAGAGGGCATCAGAGTTTGCTCAGCAATCCATAGTCCACCCTTAGTTGAAGTGGATGGGTCAGGGGTGAGAGTGGGTGGGAAGGATGCCAGGGTAGCTTCCATGAAGAGGTGATGAAGGATATGGATAGGATATGGAAGCAATGAGCTAGAATGTCTCACCTTAGGAGGGCTCCCTGCATCCCTCCAGTTAATAAAGCTATTCAAGGACCCCTAACTCAGAGGGAAGTATCATGGAAGGGTAGGGTAACTCTTCTGGACCTGCATCTGGGCTCCCCATTTCCTATTAACCAGATCCCCCATAGACTGACTGAGGTGTCCCAAGGAGAACTGGGTCAGGGGAAAGAAGCCCCCTCCAACAACACCTTCTTGGTGGAGGGAAGTCTTGTGAGCCTCCGACTATGTCTCTTGGGTGTCACATAGTGGGACTCAGGAGGCAGGGCGGGGTGAGGCTGGGGGAGTTAAACTCAGGGGGTTGTGCAACGGTTCTGCAACCTCTTCTCCCTCTGAGTACTTGCACAACTGGCGCCTTGGGAAGGCGGAGTGGAGAGCCCAGCGGGGGCGGGGACAACACAGGTGGTGGGAAGGCTGGGGCGGGCCCAAGCACTGTGGACTCAAGCTTGGCGCTCCAAGACGCAGGCTACTACAGCGTCCTGTGAATGGAGCTGAGCGGATTGCCGCGGACTGAGGTGAGGACCTCTTGCCTCTACTCACTTGACCCCGATTTTTCTCTCTCTCTTTCCCTTTCAAGACTTCCCGACCACCCTAGCCCTCTTGCATGGGTTCCTCCTTTCTAAGATCTCAAAGCGTGATCTTAGGAGGGAGGCACCCCTCTCCGCCTCCTGCAAGTTCTTCTCTCCCCCCCCCCAGTTGACCCGCCCCTCCTTTCTCAAGACCGGACTCTGCCCTCTCCTTGCCCTTTCCCATGCCTCTGTTTTCCCTGCCCCGCCCTCCCCCCACCATTGGCAAACTTGCCCCCGTTCTGACCACTTGGTTTCCAGTCTTGTGCCAGGCAAGGGACTGAGTCACAAAGGAGAGGGGGAGGCTGAGTCAGTGTCCTGCAATCTCCACTGGGGGTGATCGCCCTTGGCATGGGGACTATGAGTGGAGTAGGGGAGAGTCGAGACAAAGAGAGGGATAGAGATGGAACAAAAACCAGAGATAAAGCCTGAGGAATGCACAGAGGCCAAAGGCATGAAGGAAAGTGTTCATTTCACTTTGAGGGTGGGCCTGGGATGTGCCCAGTGGGATAAGGGAGATATCCCACAGATTCCTACACAGAGAGGATAGTGGGACTGACACAAAGTCAACCCCACCATCAGCTACCACTTTCTTTCTCTCCCTGGCCCAGCCCTGACATGTCCGAGCTCTCTGCCCAGCCTGGCTGGGCAGGATGTGGGGGCGGCTCTTTGGTGAAGGGACAGGAAGGAAGTCTGAGTGGAGACAATAGGTGGAAGGGGAGGAGGAACTGGAAACTGGACAGCAGTGTTTTGGGTTAGAGCTGCAGAGACCTGTGGGAATGGTCTCTTCCATTCCTGCCTCCTCCTGATTGAGACTAGGCAGATCACTCCCTGTTCTACCCCACCCTGATTATGTTGACCCTTCCCCTTCCTCTCTCCTGGTTCCAGGCTGCTGCTCTTGGACCAGCTACCTCATCTTGTGGCCCTCAGTGACCCTAGCCCCTTCCTATGACCTTGGTCCCTCTCCTCACTCCACAGTGGCTTTCTAGGATTCTAGGTATCTGCTTTCTCAGTGCCTCTATGGTGTAATGGAAAGAACACTGAACCGTGAGTCCAAGAAACCTGGGTTCTGGCTCTGGCTCTGCCACCTTTTGGATATGTGATCTTGGGCAAGTCACTTAATCTATTTGGGCTTTCATTTTCTCATTTGTAAAACAAGGGGTTTGGGCCAGATCTCTGAAGTCCCTTCAGGTTTTGATAGTCTGTAAGCTCTGTGTCTCCACATTCTGTGTGTCTGTATCCCTGTAGCTTTGCCTGATTGTGGTTGGGGGAGGCTTGTGGGATTTGAATTAAGCCTCTTCAACCCCAAAGTTGAGAAGGGTATGTGAAGCTTAGCTTTAGCCCTGTCCACCATCCCCACCTCCACCCTCTCTTTTCCAGACAATGGCCTGAACCCTCATGGAGTCACCCAGGGATCTGGACATTGAGGTCTGGTTGGCAGGAGTACATCTGGAACGGTACGCAGATACATTCCGGAGGCACGGTGTGCCCACTGCGGCTGCTGCCCAAAGCCTGGGCCACGAAGAACTTCGTCGAATGGGCATCTGGGCCACAGGTCATCGCAAACGGATTCTTCGCCTGCTTCAGGGGGCCACTGTGGAGGTCCCTACAGATACTCCACTGGACACTACCATGGATCAACCCCCAAGCCCAGATCCTCAAGTGCTCCCTACCAAACCCGTGCCCAAACCAAGGACTGTGTTTACTTTTTTTGGCACCACCCCTGCTGAATCAGTCCCACCTCCCTTGTTGAGCCCTCCTACAGAGACCCCTCCAGTGACTCAGGGAGAAGATACCAGCCTAATAGTCCAAGATGAGGGGAGCTCAGCTTCCAGGGGCTCAGAGAAGCCAGTGAGCCCACAGTCTTCTCTAAGCACCCCTCAGTTCCCCTTTTCTTCCTCCCTCCCTTCGGATCAGCCTCCCATCTTGGACAGGATGGCCATGATGCCCAATGATATCTACTTTGGGCTGGACCTTGGAAGAGGAGCACGACCAGGGGCTCAGGAAATGTGAGTGGATTAGCAATCAGCTGGGGAAGGGTCTAGAAGATCTAAGATTCAGTAGGGGAGGGAGAAATAAGAGGGAGGAGGAGAAGGCAAAGCACTCTGTCTTTCTTCTCTCTTTCTTTCCTCCTTGTGTTACAAGTTCCCTTCCATCCTCAGGACTGCAGACTGCTCCCTGGTTGATCCTCCTACTCCCGTCCCTACTTCTAGACCCACAGGAGGCACAGGTCAGTAGAGGACCATAAGGAGGGTGAGTGGAGGGGATGGTAGGATTATTAGAGGTGGAGGTTCACTATAGGCATCTTACCTTTGTATGTGTCTCCCCATCCCTGTTTCACAAACTCCAGTGCATATCATGGACCCCAGCAGCCTGTATTATGGTGTTCAGCCTGTTTCAGTCCCTGGGACTCCCAAAGGAAGGAAAACAAGTGGTGTCAGTCAGTCAGCAGGTGAAGCCAGGTTGGTACTTTGGGAAGGATCACAAAAGGTAAGAGACATAGAGGAGACGTAGAGAGGAATATTGCGGAGAGATTGAGAAGGATCATAGAAGAGAAGATTTTAGAACAGGCGATGATGGAGAGGAATATGGCAGTCATGAGGAGAAGAGATGGAGTGAGGTTCATCAGCTGGTTCACTTCTCTTCTCTACTTTCTCTAGGCCAAGCAGCCATGAACCAGAGGTGGGAGAGGACTGTGGCTATGCCAGTCTGGAGCTACCTGGGGACTCCACCCACTTGATGCCCATTGCGGACTCTGAAGAGCCAGGCGATGATCTTATCTCCCCTTATGCCAGCTTCACCTCACTAGCTGATCCCCCTGCACCTCTGCTCAGTGGCTGGTTGGACAAGCTCTCGCCTCAGGGGTGTGATTGGAAGGGGGTGATGTGGGGGCTTTGGAAAGAAAAAAAAAACAGGGAGGAGTGTGAAAAGGGGAGGGAAGCCATAGGAGGGGTGACATAGGAGCTAGGAAGGGTGAATGGAAGGTGTTGGTGTTAACAAAACGACTTGGGAAGGAGGCAGTTTATCCCTCTAACCCTAAGAAACCATTCCCTTCTCTTCCCCTTCATTAGAGAGTAGTTTCCTGCTGCCTACCTTGGGCCCTGGGAAACTGATTTCACTTTTCTCCCTTCTCCCAGGAATTATGTCTTTCAGAGGCGATTTGTCAGGTTCAATGGAAAAAAGCTGATGTATTATGGAAGTGACAAGGTGGGTTTGCATGTCTGTGGAGGGTGGGAATAGAGTACAAAGAAGCTAGGAAGGTCAAGAAGAAATGCTGGGTTATTACAGGATCTGAAATTTGGGAAGGAATCTGAGAGGAAGGAAATGAGGGTTTTAAGGGGAAATAGGGTAAGGAGAGAAGTTTTCTTGGAGTGGCAAGACCAACCTGCTATAGTTGTTGACTGTGGGTTAATGTTGATCTCTCCCCAGGACACCTTCCCTAAGGGAGTTATCCCATTGACTGTCATTGAGATGATCCGAAGCTGCAAGGACTGCAAGTTCCAAGTCATCACTAGCCAAAGGGTGTTTGTGTTTCGAGCTGAGAGTGAAGGTGAGAGGAGGGGCAGCCTGGGGTAGGAGGTCAATAGGCAGACTCACTGCCATCCAAGTCCCTTTAATCCAAAAAGTGTTTATTAAAGATATACCATGTTGGGGTGGCTAGGTGGTGCAGTGAATAGAGCACCAGTCCTGGAGTCAGGAGGACCTGAATTCAAATCTGGCCTCAGACACTTAACACAAAAAACTAGCCGTGTGACCTTGGGCAAGTCACTTAACCCCAATTGCCCTACCTTCTCCCCTCCAAAAAGCAAAAATAAATAAAGACATATCATGTGCAAGTTGAGAGACAGCATGACAGAGTGGAAGACTGGCCTTGTCATGAAGAAACCTGGCTATAGGTCCTGCCTCTCACAGGCTGTGTGATCATGAGCAAGTGATGAACTTCTCAGTCTTCCAGGAAATTCTCTGACTATAAGTTGTAGATGATTTGTTGACTCATCTGTGGAGAGCATTTCCACACCGAGAGTTCCTTACATTTATAAAATCCCAGATCTGACAAGGAAAAAAAAAATGCTGTGCGAATCACAGTGCCAGGTATTTATGCTACAAAAACAAAAAACGAAAAACAGCCTTTGACTTCAAAGAACTTATGTTCTACCGATCATTATGGCACGTAAACATAAGTAAATACAAGATAATAAAAGAAAGGAAACAGCAATAACAAGCAAGGCATCAGGAAGTACACTAGATGACCCGAGACTTGATGAGAGACAGGATTTCCAGAGGGGAGGTGGCAAGAGACAACGTTCCTGGCAATGAGGATAGCCGGGGCAAAGGAATGGATGGAATGGGAAATGGCAAATCAAATGAAGGGAACAAGACCGTAGGACACTTTGGACAGAGTGTAGAATATGCGAAGCAGGGAGACACAAAACAAATCTGGAAAGGTAGTCTGGAACAGATTGTGAAGGGCTTTAAATGACAAAGCAAGGAGTTTGTATTTTATTCTAGGGGTAATAAGGAGCCATTGGAAATTCTTGAGCTGGGAAGTGACATAATCAGAACTATGCCTGAAAAATATTATTTTGGCAGCTGTGGAGGATGGATTGTAAAGGCTAGAAATAGAGAGCAGGGAGGAGACTTTTGCAACAGTCCTGCCCTGAGGTGACAAGGAATGGAACTAGGTAGTTTGAATGAAGAAAAGGGCAGAGATACAAAAGATTGTGATAGAATTGACAAGATGTGACCACTGACTGTATGTGGCAGGGGCTGATGAGGAAGAGGGAAAGGTTGAGGATAAGTCTGAGGTTGAGGTTATGAACCTGGGTGACTGAAAGGGTGGTGATGCACGCAATGGAAGCAGAAAAATTTGGGGGAGGAACAAGTATAGTAAGAAACAATGAATTCTATTGTGACCATGTTGTGTTTGAGGTGCCTTGGAACTCTCAGGTGGAGATGTCCATATATTCCTTCACAGTCCCCTTCCAGAGGGCAGTCACATCAGTCACAAACCCATCCCCACTGTTCTCCTAGACATTATCTGCATACTCCTTACTCTGTGATTCAGCCTCTCCAATACTCATCCCCATTTGACTTTAGTTCAGAGGGACAGCTGGTGCTCCACACTGCAGTGTCGACTAAAGGAGCAGCGGCTTCTAGGCAACCCCCGGCCTCCTCATCCACCACGGCCTCTCCGCACAGGGACCCTAGAGCTTCGGGGACACAAAGCTAAAGTGTTTGCAGCTCTGAGCCCCGGGGAGCTAGGACTGTACAAGAGTGAGCAGGTAAAGGTGAAGATGTAGCATAAAGTATGGGATGGGACCTGAGGGAGGACAGGCTGGATGAAGCCCTTAAGCAGGGCACTGTCCTCCAGTTCCTGACCTTTGGACAGATCCCTGATACTTCTTCCTCCACTCTCTACCTCTTCAGTCCTTTTCTCTGGGCATTGGAATTTGCTTCATTGAGCTTCGGGGCTGCAGTGTCCGGGAGAACAAGAATCGAAGCTTTGACCTTCTCACACCCCATCGATGCTTCAGGTGGGGAGAGAAGGGTTGAGTATAGGATGGGACCTTCAGATAGGGGTGCAGAAGATTTGGATTTGGAGAGTCTTTGGCTTTCTGAATAACTCAGAAATGGGACTTCCTGGTGAAAAGACTTAGTTAAATTAGTGAGAGGGATCAGTCTCATGTTAGAAGGGTGTCTAAGGGGTCTTATAGATTCTCAGAATTAGAGGGGGCTATATCAAAAGCCATATAGTCCAATCCCTATTTGATTAAGCATCCTAAGATGTATCCAACAGGTAACCATCCAGTCTCTACTTGAAAGCTTTTTAGTGAGGAACAGCTTACCACCTCCAAGGCCATCTAATCCTTTTGGATAGCTCATGATGGAATTTCTAATAGCTGCCTCCAGGGAGCAAGTGGAAGCAGGAGGGTATGAGGATGGATCTATAGGAAAATACAATGTGGGTCCTGATGAGCTAGCTCACATATATACCCCCCAGCTTCACAGCAGAGTCAGCCTGTACTCGCCAGGTCTGGGCATCTGCACTACAGGAGGCCATTACTGAGACTCTCTCTGACTATGAGGTTGCTGAAAAAATCTGGTCCAACCGAGCAAACCGACACTGTGCTGACTGTGGAGCAGCTCGTCCCGACTGGGCCTCAATCAACCTGGGAGTGGTCATCTGCAAGCACTGTGCAGGTGGGAAATACTGGGCCCAGGGATAGAAAGGCTGAGAAGACAAAGTAGAAGTGGAGGGGAGGTACAGGGGAAAGGAGAGGGTGGTAGGAGCTCTATCTCCAAGGCACTTGATTAAACCAGCCGCTTTCCTATAGGACAACATCGGGCTCTGGGCTCTGGGGTATCTAAGGTTCAGAGTCTGAAACTGGATACAAGCATCTGGAGCAATGAGATTGTGCAGGTAAAGGCAACTGGTGAAAAAGTTGAAAGCAGAGGTGGTTGAAGATGTTGGGTGGCTCAAGGGAGGGGGGTGTCTGAAAAAAAAGAAAAGGACTTAGGGTATGCCAGGGAGCTGGAGATCCGAGAAAATGGGCCCCTGTTAGAACCAGTCACTACAGCTCCTTTGATCTCCCCATTTATCAGCTTTTCCTCATCCTGGGCAATGATGGAGCCAATCGGTTCTGGATAAAGGGACTGCCCCCAGAAGGAGGGCTGCATCCAGATTCTCCTCCTGGCCCCCGTGGAGACTTCATCTCCCGAAAATACCGGCTTGGCCTCTTTCGGGCACCCCATCCTCAGTACCCTGACCACAATCAGCTGCTGCAGGTAGGAAGGGTAGGGAGGATAGAAGGGGTCAACTTCAGGAGGGTCATTTGGGGCTGTCCCTTAGACTCTTGTGTTTGAGTGGGGGTGATAGCTACAATGGGAAGGAATTGATGGCTGCCCCCTCCTCCCCCCAGGCACTGTGTACAGCTGTGATGGGACCCAACTTGTTGAAAAACATGATTCAGCTCTTCTCATATGAAGAACCTTGCTCTGAAGGCAGTTTCTCTAATCTCTCCCTAGGTAAGCCATTTCTAATTCCTACTTCCAGCCCTCTAGGTCAAGGTCCCTTGCCTTTCTCTAGCCTTGACATATCCTCCCAAGCCCTCCCAGGACCTCCTCTAAGTTCTTTCCATTCTGGATCCTTCCTTTTGGTCCCTCCCTACCCTACCACAGGGAAATCTAGAGTTTAAATAATAGCCAGTTTTATACAGGCTTCATCCATGCAGAGTTCAGTGGGAGGGGGCTTGAGGGATAATTAAATGGGATTTACCACCCCACCAGTCCCACCTCACATTCTGCCCTCCATTCCAGACTTCGGTTGGTTAGGTGGGAAACTGAAAAATCTTGAGAGATGCTCCCATTATGATTGGAGCTAGGCTAATTCAGGCTCACACTCTCTACACTGATCTCCTGACCTTATCTCTCTCTTTCCCATGTCTTCTTTTAGACTCATCCCCTGGTGTATACAATGAAGTCCTCGTGCCTGCTGCACTAAGTGGCTTTTTGTACTGCGGCCCAGTCAGCAGCAAACCTGGACCTCCTCCCCACCGCCGGGGCCGAGATGGTGAGGAAGGGGGACCTTGGCAGAAGAGTTGGGGGGAGAGCAGAAGTGGTTCTGGAGGTGGGATTGGGGCTTGTGAACACAATACTAATGGGAAGGGGTCTGTACTGGGAAGGTTTATATAGAAATGTTTAGAAGGGAAGATGCTGCCCAATATATGGTGTCCCCCCATTTTTGCAGCACCCCCAAGGCTGTGGTGTGTGTTGGGTGCAGCCCTAGAGATGTTTTTATCTGAGACCAGCCCAGAGCCAATCAGTCTGATCCAGCCTCAGGATGTGGTGTGTCTGGGGGTAAGCCCCCCACCAGTTGATCCAGGGGACCTTGACAGGTAGCTCTCTAAGTACTTTCATAGTCTTTTCTTCCTACCCCTCTCCCATCTTGTAGCTCCTTCCTCTTCTCTGTAATTCTCTCTGCTTCATTCCCCCAACTCTATGCCCCTAGGTTCCCATTCTCCTTTGAACTCATTCTGACTGGAGAAAGGGTCCAATACTTTGGGGCTGATGGAGCTGATAGTCTGGAGGCCTGGACCAGAGCAGTGGGCAAGGTGAATCAGAACTGGGAGTTCCCTTCATGATATACCATTACCTTTCACAAATACCCTTTCCCTACCTCCAGAACCTCAGAGATCCATGTGCCTTGGGCTCCCGAGCCCAGGCCTGTGGCATTCCCAAGGACAACATGGTTAAGTCCCACCAACACCCCCACAATAGCTCCCCTTCTCTCTCTATTCCCAGATAAACTAATGGATGTTTCCATTTTTTTTCCTCTTTCCCACGATTTTTCTTCATTTCTCCCTGTGCTTCTCTGTCTCTCCCATTTTTCCTCTTTTATCTTTTTCCTCATCTCTTCATGTTGCAACTGAGGTCTTACTCTTTGTCTTTCTATGCTTCTGCCTTCCCTTCACCTACAGTGGTTCTCCCCACTCAGTTGTCACCAGCTCCTGGGCCCTGGCCTGCTGAGGCTAGGCCGTTTACGGTTGCGGTCCCCCTCTCAGACTGCAATGACCCAAGGCCTCTGGCTGTCTGCCTTTGGCCTCCTCCGAGGTGACCACCTATTCCTGTGCCCGGCACCAGGCCCTGGCTCCCCAGCCCCTGAGGACACAGTGCACCTGCGAAGACTACAAGAGATCAGTGAGCTAAGGGTGGACCAGGTGGACAGGGAGCAGAGCTGGGGAATTAGGGGGGCCGGTACTAGAGGAAATGCCCTAATCTCTCCTTTGAGGGTCACTTGGAGGTCATAAGGGATCTCTCCTCACTCTTCTCCCTACCCCTTCTAGGTGTGGTATCTGCTAGTGACAGCCCTGATAAGAAAGACCATCTGGTCCTGGTGGAAACAGGAAGGTAAGAACCCTTGAAGGAGTGGGTCCTGCCCACCCCACCCCACCCCCAGCACCGGCTGCTCCTCTCCTGAGCTCCAGCCGGCCACATCTCTCGGCCTTGCTTCTGATGACAGTGCCTCCTCTTCAGCTCTGGAGCACTATCAGACTGAGGCATTCCTGCCCTCTGCTGGTAGTTGTAGGACTCTAGTTTGAAAATGAGCCATCCAAACATGGATTGGCCTGTCATAGGAAGCAGTCACTTCCACATTACTGGAGTTTACATTACTGTAGACACTGAGTCATCATTTGTCAGGGATATCATTTGGAGAGGAGCTCTTGCTCAGCATAAATGGGCACCAAGGCCCCTTCCCATTGTGAGATTCTAAAATTCTTTGGCAACTTGGCTCAGTTGCTTTACACTGCCCCTGTCATGCCATCCATACCTATTCCCCTTCATCTGGCTCTGACCCAGGTCTCCTTGGGTCTCAGGACCCTGTATCTACAGGGGGAGGGGCGTATAGACTTTGCTGGTTGGAGCACTGCCATTGGAGGAGCAGCTGGTGGGGGGGGCACAGCGCTGCAAGGGCAGCAGATGAGTCGAGGAGACATTCCCATCATCGTGGATGCCTGCATCAGCTTTGTCACTCAGCATGGTGAGGAGGGACAGAAGGGAGCAGGAGACAGCACAAGGAGCAGTTCTGTAGAACCCAGGGGGAAATGTCCCTAGCAATGAGATTCTGTTAACTCCATCCAGTGCCATGAGGAAGGGAGCATTATCTGAGGGGCATGAAGGATTAAGGGTGGGTACTGGGCATGCTGAGGATAGAAAATAGTTGAGGAATGAAGACTAGCAACTTTGAGATGTGAGAAATGTCAATGGAGGGTGACAAGGTACAATGGATTGTGATGGGTGGTGTCTGTAGGTCTACGTTTGGAGGGTGTATATAGGAAAGGGGGTGCTCGGGCACGAAGTCTCCGGCTCCTGGCTGAGTTCCGGCAGGATGCACGGTCAGTGAAGCTCCGACCAGGAGAGCACTTTGTGGAAGATGTAACGGACACACTTAAACGCTTCTTCCGGGAGCTGGATGACCCTGTTACCTCTGCACGCTTGTTACCCCGATGGAGGGAGGCTGCAGGTAACTCCAAAGACTTCCTAGGAATTGGCCACAAGCAGTTCGAACCCTTCCAGGTTCCTCCCTCTTTTCATTAATCCTTCGACTTCTCCATCTGGAGGTGGGGATAGGGAGGTCATTCAAGTATATAACTAGGAGGTGGCCTTAGTCATCCTTAGTTGTATCTGAACCCTGGTATAGAGGAGTTTATGCTCTGGAGTGCCCCTAAACCCATCTCTACCTTATCTAAGCCCCTGCCTCTAACTCCACCCTCTGTCTTCCAACCTTTGCCAAACCCAATCCTCATTCTATTCCTGTTTTCAGAGTTACCCCAGAAATCTCAGCGACTAGAGCAGTACAAGGAGGTGATTGGATGCCTGCCCAAGGTCAACCACAGGACACTGTCCACCCTCATTGGTCACCTCTACCGGTCAGTCTAGCCCAGAGGTTCCCAAATTTATTTGGCCTACTGCTCCTCCCCCTTTTAAAATTATTTAGTGCTCCCTTGGAAATCTACTTTCTTTAACCGTTTAATAGCTTTAATTGCATCATTTCAAATAATGTAAAATACATATATTTCTTGAAAGATGCATCTTAAATTTAAAATTTTGTAAATTTGTGGGTTTTTTCCTGCATTGAAATTTTGATGATGCATAGTATCATATTGTAAACAAGTCATTATACACACATATTCCTGAATGCTGGACTTCCTGACAATGCCTGACACTCTTGCCTGCCAGCACTTGCTTTTTAAGACCTGTTGGTGAACTTGACCACTAATGAGTTATAACTTGCATTTTCTGTGATTATTTGGAAAATAATATAATCAGTATGATTTTGACTCTATTACATACATGACAGATGAAACTTATACAAATGGTTTTTCAAAATTCTCTTCTTTTCTTATGCTTCCACTGCCCCCTTATTTTTATTCAATTCTCCCCTATTGCCTCTGAGGCTACCACCCCCAAAGGGGAACTTTTGGAACCTATGGTAGCCCAATGTTCCTTCATCTCCTAAGCTGACCTTGCAATGTTTTTAACTCATTGCCCATAATTGTCTACTAAAGGACTCCTGCCATTGACTGCAGTCTACAATTGGACCTTGTTAGTAACCACATTCCATAACTCTCATACCTCTCTCTCAGGGTGCAGAAATGTGCAAGTCTGAACCAGATGTGTACTCGGAACCTGGCCCTGTTATTTGCACCAAGTGTGTTCCAGACAGATGGGCGAGGGGAGCATGAGGTTCGGGTGCTGCAGGAACTCATCGACAACTACGTATTTGTCTTTGATGTAAGGCCCTTCCTAACTCCAGTGATTCTTTACTCCAATGACACTGCACATCCTGAGTCTCCATTCCTTTCAGTCCTTCTCCCCTTCAATAGCCTGAACTCCCCTTCATCAGGAGCCATATCTGTTCTCTCTCCCTGAGGCCTATAAGCCTTCCTCCTGAGACCTCTGCTCTGTGACGCTGCTTTTATGACCGTGTCCCTCTGGCCTTGTTTCTTTTTCTATCTATATGTTTTTTATTGATGCCTTTTTGTTTTTTGTCATAGGTATTTCCAGATACTTCTCCTTTCCCCCATCCTACCTCAATGGCCTTTTCTTGTGACCAAAAAAAAAAAAGTAGTTATTTAAAACCAAATTGCAAAGTAATTGCTTCTGACAGTGCCTACGACATCCTCCAGCCCTGAAATGAAAGGAGGGATGCACATGTCATACGTTTCATCTTCCCTGACAGACTCCTCATTCCTGCCCCTCTTACCCCACTAACCCTCCACTGTCCTCTGTTCTCTGACCCTCCTTGTCCTACGTAAGAAGCACATTCTGGTTCTCTCCGGGGCTTCTAGGTGGAAAGGTAGGCAGCTAGCTGGTGGACTGTCCACCCTCAGGTCAGGAAGAACTGAGTTCAAATCTAGCCACAGATACTGAAAGCTGCGTGACTCTGGATGAGTCACTTAATCTCTGTCTGCCTTAGTTTCCTCAGCTATAAAATGGCTGTTGTGAGGATCAAATGAGAGAGTTGGAAAGCCCTTTGTAAACTTGAAGTGCTATATAAAAGTAAACTATTATTATTATTGTTCCACCACCTAGAAACTTTCTTTATTAGGTTCCTTTTTTTTTTTTTTGCTTTGTGGAGGGGGAAGGCAGGGCATATGGGGTTAAGTGACTTGCCCAAGGCCACACAGCTAGTAAGTGTGTCAAGTGTCTGAGGCTGGATTTGAACTCAGGTCCTCCTAGCCACCCTTCTTTGGTTTCTTTTATCTCCCGTACTTCCCAGTGTTTCTTACTCTCCCACAGATTGACTCAGACCAAGTGGCTCAGATTGACCTGGAAGTCAGTCTTATAACTACCTGGAAGGACGTGCAGGTAAGCAGGCTCAGACCCTCATTTATAGCACTGGGGAGTATCAGGAGAAGATACTGACTCTGGCTAAATAAGGAGACTCCTCCAAAATTCCCCTCTGGATTCCTTCCCGATTTTCCTAGAATCTGAAGATGTGGAGTTCTTTCCTTCCCTTTGACCTTCTGACCCATACCTCACCCCAATCACTATCCCACCCTCACCCTCCAGTATATAAAGGCTTCAGGAGATTCTAAGCGATATACCCAACGAATTCCCCGGTCCCAGCCCCAAGCATAAGGCCAGGAGGAACCTAAAGAAATGTGACTTCAGTATGACCGGTGATCTGAAGCAGCTAGAGTGGGCCTCCAAGCTGGACCATTTGCCCACACCTGCTTCTCTACTCTTCCATTGACTGCTTCCTTCCTGACCCCCACCCTAAAGCTGTCACAAGCTGGAGATATCATCATGGAAGTTTACTTGGAACAGCAGCTACCAGACAACTGTGTCACCCTGAAGGTTAGTCTTGGGAGGACTAGAAAGGAAACGAGAGGATGGAGGAAGGGTGAAGGGAGGCTGAGAGCTGTAGTCCTGGCCCGCTGTTATCTTTCTCTGGCCTCAGGTTTCCCCAACACTGACTGCTGAGGAGCTGACAAATCAGGTGCTAGAGATGAGGGGAGCAACAGCTGGCACGGACCTGTGGTTGACATTTGAGATCCGTGAGCATGGCGAACTTGGTGAGTCGGGCTCTGATGAGGACTGGTCATATGCGGGAGTGCATTCCGGGTTATGGGCTCCTCTAACCTCTATGCCTTACTTTCCAGAGCGGCCCCTCCACCCAAAGGAACGTGTTCTGGAACAGGCTCTGCAATGGTGCCAACTCCCTGAACCAGGATCTGCCTCCTTGTTGCTGCGTAGGGTCTCCCTAGCCCGGGCTAGCTGCCTCTTCACAGGTGAGGCCTGCCCCCTCAATCACTTGTTTCCCCCAATACTACTTGTGGCTTCTCCCTAACTACACATAGAGTATATGGCCCATGGACAGAACACTGAGCCACTTATCCTTGGATTATCCCACTCTCCCCAGTTTCCTTGGTCCATCACTTGCCCATCTATGCCCAGGTGTGCGTCGAGAGAGTCCCCGGGTGGGCTTGCTTCGGTGCCGGGAGGAGCCCCCCAAGTTGCTAGGAAGTCGTTTTCAGGAAAGGTTCTTCCTACTTCGGGGACGCTGCCTATTGCTGCTCAAGGAGAAAAGAGTGAGTACCCATGGGATATGTCATCTTCAGATTCCCACAGCCCCATCCCAGAGATGATCCTCCATATGCCCCTGAGATGCTTCTACAGTCTTGCCTACCTTCCCCTTACTATGCCAGAAGCTCTAGGAATTGGTAAGGTCAGGTGAACCTGGTTACTAGTCATTTTGCTGTTCTCATGAACTTGCTGACCCTGATTTATCATTAATTGAATGACCTCCCTGATCTTGTCTCCAGAGTTCTAAGCCAGAGCGAGAATGGTCTTTGGATGGTGCAAAAGTTTATCTAGGAATTCGCCGAAAGCTAAAGCCCCCAACACCGTGAGTCACCTGAAGGCCTTGTCTTCTCTCCCTTTCATACATTTTCACACCTCAGTTCATCCTTCTTTTTCCTCAACATTGTTCTCCCTTGGTTCCTAGATGGGGCTTTACGCTGATCCTGGAGAAGCTGCAGCTGTGAGTATCACCATCCATTCCAAGGCTTCCTTCCCATTTTTTTGTTATTGTTCTACCTGCCTTCTCCTCCCCCTCCCCCCTCTCCCATTTCTCTCTTTTTCCCTTTGACTCTCTCTTACTTCATTACCTCCTTCACTGTAGACTGATAACAGGTAAAAATATTTGGTTCCTGCTGCCTACCCCAGTTCAGTATCTATTTTCAGCCACTTTCACTTCCTCTCTCCTTTTCTCTCTGGCCATTCTTCAGCTACCTGTCCTGCACAGATGAGGAGGAGATGTGGGACTGGACAACCAGCATCCTTAAAGCCCAGGTAAATAGGAAGCTGAGCTGAGGAGGAGGGCTTGTGTGCCCTATACTACTCTTCACACACTCCTTGTGAGCTGGCTCATACCCATTAATGCTTCCCATGTCCCTGCCCAGCATGATGATCTGCAGCCTGTGGTCCTGCGTCGGCATTCCTCTTCCGACCTAGCCCGACAGAAATTTGGCACAATGCCCCTGTTACCTATTCGAGGTGATGACAGTGGTGCTACCCTACTCTCTGCCAACCAGACACTGGTATGACCCCTCCCAGTCCCTCCCTAACCCTATCCCTCTACCTCAGACACAGTCTCATCTTCCCTGCAGGCTTTGCAAGCTCAAGGTTGGGGGCATCCTGTTCAAAAGGAGACAGGGTTAGGGCAGCATTTCATTCTCCCATGAAGAATCCTCCATGCCCACTCCCTGCTCAGTGTCTCAATGCTCCTATTCCCCCTGTTTTGCTCTCTGCCTGTTGTTGCTCACTGTGTCTTTCCCACCCCTACTGCCCATGCTCAGCGCCGACTGCACAACCGGAGGACACTATCCATGTTTTTTGTGAGTACTATGCCCTGTTTCCCCAATGCCATGTGCCCTCTTGTGTTCCTCTGTGCCCACCCCTGACCAGGGGATTGCTATGTGCTCCTGATGTGCTGAATATTGGTCTCTATGTAAAGCTGGGGGAATGGTTCTGTGGGGGAAGGCGGAGCTACTGGGGCATTAGACTATGGGGACAGAGGGGAGGGACTCTTAGGGAAATAAGAGATATCCCTGGAAACCTAATATTCTACCCACTCCACATCCAGCCTCTGAAGCTGTCTCAGGATTCTGTGGAAGAGCAAGAAGAAGAGGCTGAGGAGCCAGTGTATGAAGAGGTAGGGGCCTTCCCTGAACTGACTAAGGACTCTCCACTTCCACTGGACCAGACATCTGAACAAGAGGTCCCTAGGGATTCCCCCACCAGTCAGAATGCATTTCCAGAGCAAAGTCAGAGCCTACAGAGTGACCGTCCACCCCTTTCTAAGTCAAGCTCCCTTGGACAAGAGAGGGGGCCCCCAGAGCTGCCTCCTGGTCCCCCTCGGAAACATCATTTGTCTCTGGAAGATAAATTAGTACAGGAGCTAAACTCACTGATTCTGCGAAAGGGCGAGGCCTCTGCGCCGGGTCTCCCAGCCTCTCAGCCTCCCAGCCCCCCAACACGGACCCCTAATCCTATCAGTCACCCTATGCAAACTCCTGGACATTCTCCCAAATCTCCCTGTAATTCCCATTCCCCATCTGGCCAGCCCCTTACATGACCCTTAAGCCAGCAACCAGTTCTAGGATGGGGAGGTAGAATGGCCTGATGCTCATGGGACAAAGGACAATAAACACTTATTAAGTGTCTGCTCTCTGAGGGACTGAGTTTAAGGCTGGAGATACAAAGATTTAAAAAGGGGATAAAAAGCCCCTGCCTTCAGGGAACTTATGTTCTACAGACTCCAGGCTCTTTCCTACCTACAAGAATATTCAAAGCACCTATGGGAACTCCCTTAGCCACAGACCAGGAGAACGCCTCCCTGTGTTGTCCCTGAAAATCTCACTGTGGCATGGTATAGTGGAAAGGATGAGTCAGGAGACCTGGGCTGCAGTCAGTATTCTGTCACTAACCAGTTCTGTGACCTTGGACACATTCCTTCTCTCTCTGAACCTCGGTTTCCTCATCTGTAAAAATAAGGGTGTTTTTCTAAGGTCCCTTCCGAGACTGGCATTGTATGTTCCAAGACCCCCGAAGAACCTATGTGCTCAGTAGGCCTGTTAGGTTAGGGAGATTTTGGCAGCCAGGCAGGGTGAGAATCCATTGAATAAACTTTGAAAACCAAACGGCTACATGTTTGCCTTTGCTTCCCCTAAGAAACTGGGGTTTAGAGGGTGGAGAAAACTGAGTCCAAGGGACTTGGGAGAACATCAGCTTGAAGAGAGGGTCAGCGCAGGATGCCTTGAAAGGAAGGGAGAGAATTGGGGGAGTCTAAGACACTCCCTGGAAGAGAGAGAGCACTTCTGGGGTTACAAGTGAGACATTCCTCCTCCGCGTCCAGGGCGCTCCTATTGCCCAGTATCGTAGAGAACCGGGGAGCTCCTACAACGTACCTTTGTTTGTCCCTCTCTTCTCTCCCACTCCCGGGCCCCAGGCTGCTCTCTCACCGGGACTGCTCTGGCTTTTCCGGTTCGGTGAGAATTTGGGGAAGTCAAATCCGGGAGCCCCCGACCAGCCCTGGTTGCCCCTGCCTCCACTCTAGGACCCCCGAATCAGTTTGTCCCTTTTCTAAGGGCACTGACGTCATCACAACCACTTCCTCTACCTTCCTCTCTTTGCTCCCCCTTTTTCCCCGTTCGGTGGTGGTCTTGGTGGTAGGACTACGGTTGCTGATCTGCATATGTAAATAAATACATTTGCATAAAAGAATACATTGGCTAAAGAGACTAATTATGGGTTGAGTCAGCGGCTCAGCCGGAAATGGAACCCAGGCGTCCAGACTCCTCAGCATAGGTTCTCCCCACAGCCCCGCAGACGCTGCGTCCTCCCTGCGGCCCCTGACCTCCCCTTCTGGTCATTCACCCGCCAGGCTCCGCAGGACTCCTCCCCATCCTCCTCTTCCCGTCCCCCAGCCTCCATAAGTTGGCGCGTCCGAGATCCGAGCTGGGGCTGGACAGGGGAAGAGGGGTGGTGAAAAGGGGGGCCGGGGGCGGGGCTTGTCTGGAGGGGTGGGGCTTCCAGGAGTTCCGGAGTCAGAGTCACAGCTTGGGTCCGATCTGGGACCAGAGTGGAGATGCAGCCGCCGCCGCGAAAAGTGAGTGCACTTGGGAAGGTGGGGACAGAGCAGCCCGTCTGGCGGGCGGTGAGAAGGGGCGCCGTGGCGGGGGGGGGGGGGGGTCAAGGACGAAAACGAAGACAGCCCCGCCTCCTGGTCCCCGCCCCTCGAGCTTCCCCACCCCCCACGTGGGGTCCCGTTGGAGTATATCCAGAATTGGGCTTTAGCCCCTCTTCCTACCTCAGTGGAATAGACTCCCTCCCCATCCCTTCTCCTTAGGTGAAGCCGGTCCAGGAGGTGAAGCTGTGCTTCCTGGAGCAGCTGAGCATCTTACAGAGCCGGCAGCAGAGGGAGGCCGACCTACTGGAGGACATCAGGTAGCCTCTCCTGGAGAAATCCACAGGAACCCTTAGGCAGGCCTGTTGAGGGGCATCAGCCGCAGTCTCTACCACCTCCTGACACATGCATAGAAATGCCCCCAACGTTACACACATGTAGCTTGCCACAGACATGCCTTCCCACAGACATACGCCGCCCCCCCCCCCCCATACAGACAGTCCTACACATAGATTACCCCTTACACTAGACTGTTGTGGTAGAGGAGGATGGGGAATGAATAGAGATCGTGAACTATTCTACAGATCTGAGACCTACCCACAAGATCATGTGTTCACTAGATTGTGAAAAGTGCTTTATCTATAGCCCCTGCAATAAACTTCTCTACCTTGGCACGGATTATGGCATATACTCCCTCATACACATACACAGCCCTTTGTTAGAGATTCCTAAAAAACCTCCCCTGGCCCAGCCACCAGCTCAGGACTGTGCATACCATTTCCTCCTCTTCTGCCAAATGTGTGTACGTCTACCTCCCCAAATTCCCCTGATGATATGTATAGAAAATGACCTTCTTCCTTCATATAAAAGTCTATTTCACACAAGCCTTATCTATCTTGTATGTCCCCACTTTCTTGACAGGAACCAAAGTGTATTTTCCCAAGGTGCTACCTATCTCTACCTCAACCCCACTGGGGGTACCAGAGGCTAATGTTTTGGAGAAATATCAGTATAGGCCACACTAAAGGCACTCCCTGATTCTATATATTCTAGTTCACTCCTAATCTCCCAACCTCATCCCCTAGAGGTTGGGCTGTATGATCACTGGCGATGGATATCAGGAGGTGTTGGAGGTGTGGGGAAGGTAGAGGTGCTAATAAACTTTTATCTTGGCAGATCTTACAGTAAACAGCGGGCAGCCATTGAGAGAGAATATGGACAGGTAAGGAATGGTTGTTCCAGAGGGCAGCTCCTCACATCTCTGCCCTGAGTAGTAGTACCCTGCTATCCATGCATACCCACTCATCCCACCCTCACCATACATGATATCCATACTTATTTGCAATTCTGTGCATCCCAAACCCATTCCCTTTCCTTTCCCAGATTCCCCAAGGAACATTGAGCCCGACTGCCCCTCTCTTTACTCCATCGGTGGTGGTGGTGATATATGGGACTCTGTAATAGGGTTGCTTTTGACATATGGGGCTGTGTAAATGATGGGCTGTCCCCCCCCCCCCCAGGCATTACAAAAATTGGCTGGGCCATTCCTGAAGAAAGAGGGACATCGGGGCTTGGAGACTGATGGCAGGTGGGGAACAGGGAAAGAAGTGGAAAATTGGGACAGAGAAACTAAAGAAAGCTGGATGACTAAGCCACCCCTGGGGGTAGGGGGACAGAGTTGGGCTTGGTGGGGCTGAGGCTAGAGCTGATGCTGTAGCTAAGGTAGGAAGGAGGCTGACCCAGCAAGGACATGGGGGGGGGGGGGAGGGAGGCTGCCAAGTGATCCCTGTGGCTAAGCTAATGGGCAGATCGATTGATGGACTGATGGGTCTGCAGGGAATCAGGGCAGGGGGCAGGGAAAAGAATCTGTTTCACTCATTGGGGGAAGGGGTTATAAACACAAAAACCTTGTTTCTCTTGTATTTTAAGGATTACAAAGCTCTAGTATTCCTCCCCAACCCAACTGTCACCTTGGTTGTTGTTGTTGTTGTTGTTTTTGGGGGGGAATGGGGCAGGACTGTGTTTAATGCCTGGCGATGCCTGCTGGAGGGCACCATGGCTGGGGGCCAGGCTCGGGTTCTTGCCGCTGACCGATACCGAGACTTGGCTGGGGGCACAGGGAGAAGTGCCAAGGAGCAGCTGCTCAGGAAGGTGTGGGGAGTGGCTTTGGGAGGGTATGCTGAAGAGAGAGAACTAAAGGGGGAGGAAGTCATGGAAAAGGGGGAAGGTGTCTGACCTGAGGGAGGAGTAAGGTGGGTATGATGATGCCCATGCATTTGGGAGGGTGCCCATGTCCTGGAGGTACCCCCAGGGTGCTGAGCAGTTGCAGCGGGCCCAGGCTGAAGTGCTGGAGTCTGTGAGGGAGCTGAGTCGGAGCCGGAAGCTATATGGGCAGCGGGAGCGAGTGTGGAGCCTCGTTCAGGAAAAGGCAGCTGATGTCCAAGCCAGGTGGGGGTTCTGGTGAAATGGAAGTTCTGGGAGGGGGGCAGTAAGAGAGGTATGAGATGTAGTATAAGGTGCTATGGACTTAGAGTCAGGAGATTTGGGTTATAATGGGAGCTTTGGTATTTGTTAACTATGGGATCATGAGGGAGTTACTTAACCTTTCTAAACCTCATTTGCCACATCTGTAAAATGGGGATAATAATACTTGCTTTTTCTGCCTCACAAATGAAGGAAACACTGTAAACCTTAAAGCGTGATAGAAATGGGAGTTATTTATTATTAATATCTCTAGGGCGTGGGGGGAAGAGAAAAAAGAAAATTACATGATAACTTTATTATATATTTAAAAGGAATAGCAAGTTGTATGTACAGATTTGCAGTTTCATGTGCAGTCAACTTTTTTGTTCTACTGTATCATGGAAATGCTTGTTTTATCCCATAAATTAAAAATATAAATATAATATAATATAACATGATTAATACAACTAGTTTATCATTTACTTTCCTTTTCTATCTGCCCTAAACCAGACTAAATCGAAGTGACCATGGTTTGTTTCATACTCGAACCAGCCTTCAAAAACTCAGCCTCAAGGTCAGATGTGGGAATTGGGGTCCAGAGAAGATGACAAATGATTAGAGTATATGGCTGGGAAGTGATGAGCTGTTCTCCAGTTCTGGGCTCAATTAAGAAAAGGCTATGGTCTATGAGAAGTACAGTGGGGGCTGCAGGGTCCTCTGTCCTAGGCTTATTTCTTCTTTTGCCCCTTCAGTTGTCAGCCCAATCAGCCCAGTACTCCCAGCAATTGAGTGCCGCCCGGAATGAATATCTGCTTAGCTTGGCAAGCACCAATGCCCACCTTGGGCATTATTACCAAGAGGAGCTGCCTGCGCTGCTCAAGGTTAGTCAGGCCCTGTAGCACCTCTACCTTTGTGTCTGTGACATCACTGCTCTTATTCTAGCTGCTGCCTGCCAGAAGCCAACAGTCAGGAGCTCTTCCCTTTCTGCTCCCTCAAACCTGGGCATGGGGAGATAAAGGTCAAGGCTTTAGTGTGTTGGGATCTCCTCCAGGGCTTGGTTGGGGACCTGTCTGAGCAGCTGGGTGACCCCCTGGCCCTGTTGAGTCGCACAGAATCGGAAGCTGCACAGCAGGAGCTGGAACTGGCCCAGCGAGGGGGGCAGGTGATTGCAAAGGTTAGTTTTCTCCCTATCCTTGCCCTGGTACCAAAACTTGCCCCCCAACATAGACCTTCCCATTAACGAAGAACCTCATCCTTTATCCTCCAAAGTCCCTCCCCCTAATGTGGATCACTGCTTACCTCCAACCTAGATCTTCCCTTCTTGTTCCCAACAAATTCTCCATATTGAGCTCTCTCTCAACATGGACTGTTTTTGCTTGATCCCAACATGGAAAACCTCTCCATTTGCCCCCACCATGCATCTTTTTTCCCCTCATTCTTCCCACCAATGGCCCACTAGCTCCTCCTGAGGAGTGGCTATCCCCATTCTTCCTGGCCCCCAGGTAAGCTGGGAACAAGAGTTGCTTCACTTTCTCCAAGAGCCCGGAGTGTTCTCCCCAACACCACTACAGCAGTTTCAGCCAATGGGAGCTGACCAGGTGAGATCCTCTTCATTTCTCTTCCTCAGACCAGCCTCAGGACAGATGTCCTTATGTTTGGGGTATTCTCTCTTACTCTGGAACTAGCTGGGATGCTTCATGTCTAGGGAATAGAGTCTTCCAGGTCACTCTCCCCTCCAACCTTTGGTTCTCCTTCTTCTTAAGGGCATCATCCCATCTCTGCCAAAGATTATCTACCTGGGCTTCCCTATATGTAGATGTCTGTCCCTGTATATATGTATTGGGGTCAGTGTCCTTTCAATTCACTTCAACAAACATTTATTGAGTGCCTGCTAAGTACAAGACACTGTGTTAGGTACTGGAGATACAGTGATAAAAACGAAACATCCTCTGCCCTCGAGGAACTTCCATTCTAACGAAAGTAATAGACATTTCTGTAGGCCTTTCTTTACCCGTTTTATCGTTTATCTTCCTAAGGACCTTATGTGTTAAGTACTACATTTGTGTCATGTTGTGGGTTCCCTTATCCCTGATATGTCCTTATCTCTGTGCCTCTGCCCCTGGAGAGAGAAAAACAGGGGGAGAGAGAGAGAGAGAGAGAGAGAGAGAGAGACAGAGAGAGACAGAGAGAGACAGAGAGAGACACACACAGAAAGAGACAGAGAGACAGAGACAGAGATTGCAGACAGAGACTCAGAGAGAAGGCTGGAAGAAGATCAAGGGACATCATAGAGGATGTTGGGGCCATTGTGCCTCCTTTCTTGTTAATGCCTGGCCCTGACCAGGTGTGTGTGCTGGAGCTGGAAGGAGGCGCAGGGGGTATTCCAGGAGAGAATGGCCTGAAGAAGGAGGCTCAGCACTGGGCCAACAGAGCTGCCCGAGATTACAAAGTCCAGAGTCATGGGCAGCGGGTAAGTTGGGGAAAGTCCAGAATGGTATGGGAAGGAAAGAAGGGCCTGAAAGCAGAGAGTTCTGAGGAGAAGGGAAACAGTTTATCACGTGAGTCACAAGGTGTCTCAAGCTAAAAACAGGGCTTCCGTCTAGATAATTCCCCACTCTTCCCTCCCTCCTTCTCCAACCAGGTGCTACAACGGTTAGAACTGAAAAGGCAGCAGGCCCCGGAACGGGAGGCCTCAGGTGTGGAACTTCGACTTCAGGAAGTTAAAGAGAGTGTTCGTCGTGCTCAGGTGTGGGCATGACTGGTGCCAAGCTAAGGTGGTGTGTATGGAGATGCACTTTCCAAATCCTCTTGCCTCAGTGGTCCTGGCAAGAAGAATTGGATTTGTTGGGACACACTTCCCTGGTGGGAGAGGGCATAGGGGAGGGTGAAAAGCTAGAGCTGTGTGGCCCCTTGCTCCATCACACACTCTCTTCCTGCTCCCTTGTTCATGTGCCAGGTGAGCCAGGTAAAGGGGGCTGCTCGGCTGGCTGTGCTGCAAGGGGCAGGGTTGGACATAGAGCAGTGGCTTCAGCCAGCCATGTCCCAGGCCCAGGAAGAGCTGGAGCAGGAGAGGCGGCTCAGTGAGGCCCGGCTATCCCAGAAAGGAGACCTCTCTCCCATGGTGAGATAAGACTTTCTCTCCCTGTACCCAAAGAAAAGCCCATCTGTACTGATTCCTCTTATCCCACCAATGAGGACCCTTCCCTCCAGACTGAGGATGTTTTGAAAAACTCCCTCCCCCATGGTAAAACTGGGAAGTGAAGGTATCGCCTGGTCACCTGATTAGATGATTTGTCTCCATAGCCAAGAAAATGGATGCAGAGGTTTGGGGTTGGACAAGCGCATCTTTGATGAATCGTGAATGCAATGTTGGGGATGGGAGAGGAACTGATACCCCCTTCTGTGTCTTCTCCTAGGCCGAGGATGCAGAATTGTCAGATTTTGAGGACTGTGAGGAAGGGGGAGAGCTGTTTCAAGAGCCAGCTCCCCCAGTCCTCCCCACTAGGTCCCTCCCTTGTCCCGCACATGTTGTCTTTGGCTATCAGGTGGGGCCACAGTGGTTGGGGTTAGGGAGAGCTCCAGGGTGGGGGAGTGAGCCAGGGGTGCTTGCTTGCTTTTGTCCTCTCTCTTGAATGAGAGAGGGGAGGGAAGAACAAAAGATGATCTGGACCTGAGTCTATCCCTGTGGGGCTCAGGCTGGGCGAGAGGATGAGTTGACCATCACAGAAGGGGAGTGGCTGGAGGTCGTGGAGGATGGGGACGCAGATGAGTGGGTCAAGGTGTGTGTTGGGGCCCTAGGGAATAAGGATGAAGGGGCTGAGGGCCCTTGGCTCTGACTCTGAGAGGGGATGGGGAACATGGGAAGTATTTATAGATGTCCCTAAGGAAAGATGGAGCTGGAGGCCCTTTTTAAGGTAGCAAGTTCCTGGGGGGGGGAGAAGAAGGGTTTTGATCCAGCTGGATTTCTCCCTTCTCCATCACCTTCAACGTCCCCCCACCTTTTTCACTGTGATCAGGCTCGGAATCAGCATGGTGTGGTGGGTTATGTCCCAGAGCGATACCTTGACTTCCCAGACCTTGCCCTTTCTCAGGAGGGCCACCACAGTGACAACCCCCCAGGGGGAAATTCCACAGGTGAGGGGGCCTCAACATAGCAGGACACCAGTGGTGTTAAGGTGGGGTACCTCATGTCATGTCCCTGTTATGCCCTTCATGATCTCTCTGGTACTGTTGTCTACAGTGTGCCTGGCCCGAGCCCTGTATAGCTATGCAGGGCAGAGTGCTGAGGAGCTGAGCTTCCCAGAGGGAGCATTGATCCGGCTGCTGCCTCGTGCCCAGGGTGGTGTGGATGATGGCTTTTGGAGGGGAGAGTTTGGCGGCCAAGTTGGAGTTTTCCCTTCCCTGTTGGTAGAGGAGTTGTTGGGCCCTCCAGGACCCTTAGACTCTCCAAACCAAGAAGAGGTAAGCTGGCTTTATACCTTAAAAGGGTGACTAGTGTTTCCTGCTCTAACCAAAGCTAGTTCAGGCCTAGGCTATAAGCATTTAGTGCCTCTCCTCTGGGTACAGGCATTTCATTACAACTTGTGTTAGGGAGTTGAGGGGTGGTATAGGATGGAAAAGCAGGGCTGAGAGGGAGGTGAGAGGCAAAGTCTCCCTATCTCCCAAACCCAAGAACTGGCTTCCTCAGTAAACTTCCATTCGTAAAACTCCTGCCTTATCTCCCAGGTGCTGCCATCCCCATCCCCACCAAGCTTCTCTCCCCCAGCTCCCATCCCTACTGCTGATAGGACTACAGGAGCTTTGTCTGAGGGTGAGTTGGGGAACCTGGGATTGAACAGAGACAGAGGACTCGAGGGGAATGAAAGTTTTACACCGTATCAAATTTAAATTCTTCTGTCGGGCTTCAAAAGCCCTCTTTAATCTAGTCCTACCCCCCCCCCATCCGTCTTCTATTCCATGAATCTCCCAAAAGACAGTCTGCCCAAGTTAAAACTTAAAAGATTGTTGCCAATGTTGTGTCCCACACCACAGCTCCCCTTACCCCTGTTCCCACTACCACCTGGAATATCCTCTCCATGCTCTCCAGCTTAGCTCAACCTTACCTGAAGGCTTCTGTGAACTTACATGATCTTCTCTTTCCCTTGAGTTTTTGTGTCATCCATAGTCTATACCATTGCTATTTAGTATTTAATTAAATATTTTCTTGTGTTGTATACTATTATTCCATATGTTAATCTTGTTTCTCTAATTAGAAATTTCTTGAGAAACTATGTTTTAGACTCTTTCTGTGCCCTGATGGGACCCAGGACAGGAAGGGAAAATAGGTACTTGATAAATTATTGCTTTGATTGATTTGATAGATTCTGGTTTGCTGATCTCTTGTTCTTTCTCCAAGACCACCCACTGGATTGCCTTGGCCCAGCAGATTCATTAACCCCTCGTCTCCGGCCGGTAAGACCTCTTCCCTAGGGATAGGCTATGTAGGAAAATGGTTTACCTATCCAACCTACAGCTATGAAATATGTAGGAGGGATGGCTAATGGAGGTTGGCACTGATTGTTGGCATTTTTCTTGTAGCTACGACCACCTCCACCTCCACCCACCAAAGTTCTGGAGGCTGAGAGATTGGAGCCCCTCACCTGAACCCAATGGGGAGTCCCAGCCTCCTCCTTTTCGATGCCTCCCAATTGCTGAGTGGCTGCCACCAGAGAAAGTGAAGGACAGATCTGACCTCTCCCCAACCTCATCTGCCCTCCTGGAAGCCAAGGCTGGGGCAGGGCCCTAGGACACCTAGGCAGCATAGATGGATCAGGTTTCCTGTGTTTCTGGTTGCCTTCCTGAGGATGTGGCCACTTAAGACTTGCGCCACCAACCACCTCCCTCTCCCCTCCCCTGCCCCTGGTGGGTTGGGTGGTAAGGGTCAGAAGTCGTGGGAACCAGTGTGCAGATCCGCTGTAATAGTCCGAGCTGATTTATTGACAGTGCAATAAAGGGGCAAGGAGCCCAAGCCAGTGCCTGAGCTTTTGTGTGCTGAGAGGGAGGCCTAAATGGGAAGTATTGCTTCAGGTGCCCATCTTGAGCATGGGGCCTGCTCCCAAATGCCACGCTCAAGCAGAGGAGCAAGTTGATGGAAGAGGAGGGAGCTTGGGGTGAATGTAGGGGCAAATTCTCCTCACCTTTGACCTGTCTTAGGCTGAAGAGGAAGTGGAGGGAAGGGAATGAGAGGCTGGGGACCACTCTCTGTATTCCCAGCCTGAGATAATACAGCCCTCAGGAAGAGGGGTTGTTCTGTTTTTCTGGAGGGCAATGCTGTCTCAGAGTGAGGAGGGAGCTTCATGCTTGCCCCTCTTCCCTTCCCAGACAGCTACTGATCCTTAGCAGAAGGGAGTGAAGATGAAGCTTAGGGAAAAGGAGAGGGAAGGGGATTGTCTTTCTGCTTCCTCTAACCTTTTTCTTCACCCTCCAACTCACAGTCTATCTCTTGTTGTCCTTCCCTTCTTAATCCCTTGGAGCAGTGGTGCCCTTAGTCCCTCCCCTCTTAAAGTCAGCTTCATAGGCTGAAGTGTTCAATTTACCTTGCAACTTAGGGAAGTGTTGGGGTGCCCGCCCTTCCCTGGAAAGAAACACATTTTGGGAGGGCTAGACTCACCTCACACTCCTCTTGAGCCACCTGGTGGTAACACCTGAGATAAAGGAGAGGAGTACCATGAGCTCTCTAACTTCATCTAATCAGAAAACTGGACCTACACAGCAGGGATAATGGCTTCATCCAGTGGCTCTACCCACCCCAACTTCACTATATACACATCTAACTGTTGCCTACCTGGAGATCTGAGGCATCCAGTTTGGCTGGCTGTCCATTAGTTTCCCTCCTGGTCAACACTGGCCTTGTGCCCCTCTCTCTGGCTGCTGCCTCCAAGTTTTCCATGGCTCCTGAGGGCCTCTCAGTCAGAGAAGGGACAAGGCTCCTTTCTCTGAGGCCCCCATTCTGTACAGGGGAACTAGATAGGTTGCCAACCTCTGGCCCTGATGCTGGAAGTCTCTCTGTGGCAGGAGTTCCAGTCCCAATCTGCCCTTTCCCAGAACTCTGACCGCCCCCTGGGTCCTGCTCACCACTGGAGCCCCAACTTCTATCGGTGGGTGATCCATCCCAACGTTCATGAAGCCCAAGTCTCTTCTCAATATGTGTCACCCGGAACCTGGGAGGGAAGGGGATATGCTGTGGCATTGATAGAGACTCTCTGAACCCTTTCTCCCAACATTCCCCCCACTCCCATTTGCTGACATTTGATAGCTTCTCACAACCAAGGAAACCTCAGCAGATAGGTGTATCTTGGAGTTCCATTCCAGCCCCCAAGAGTACCCCCTGACTGGAAAACTTCCTCTCCCCCTACCTTCCAGGATAGGAGGGGAGTAGAACTAAGTAAAGTAGCCTGGATAAATCTCCCGGCCAACTGTCTTAGAAAGATCTACCACCTGAATGGGAGACCCTGAACTCTGGCCTACTCTTCTTTGGGTATCCCATCCACACCTGCCCACAGAGAACACTGTGGTCTCCCCTGGCCTAGTACGACCTTTGCCCTCTTTGGATCGGCCCTGTTGGACAAGAGGTGGCCTCTTGTTTCGGCTGCAGTGTATACAAGGGGCAGCTGAGCCCAGGTGAACTGTATGGTGGTGAGACGGAGTTCCATCCTGCAGACTAGGAGCACCATCAAGGCTGGAGGAAATACAGAAAAAATCCTTTTCACTATGCCTTCTGTGCATCCATTCCACCCCCTACCCACTTCTTTCTATCTGCCCTATTCGCTCTCTAAAATCTGATTTACACTAAGGAACTAGTGACAATATTTTGTCTCTCAAAACTATTTAATTCCAAGGGGACTACCTTGAGAAGTCCATAATTAACCTAAAGAATGAATGATAGGCTTCAGGCAGTGGTATTTGGATAGCAAAATTATTTCAGAGAAGTCTTCTAGATGCTCTTCAAATCATACTACCCAACTTATTAAGTTGTGACTTTAGCAGGTGCTAGCTATTAAGGAGAGAGTGTATTCCTGACCAGTAATTGGGGAAATTCTCCACATCTGCAGCTCACCTGGAAAGCTGTACTGTTGCCTCACCTTCACTGTCCCCAAGCATCTCTTTCAAGGCCTCAGCATTGGCTGTAAAAGAGATGTGGCAAAGGGATGTCATGGATGTAGAAATGGGGCAGGGGGTTGAAAAGCAGATGCCAATGAGCACTTACTTACCTTCATTTTGGATGATGCATTGGACAATCCTTTCCACTGTGTCTTCATTCACATCTTTATCATCAGCTATGGAGGTAAGGAAAGGTGTCAACTTCAGAGAAAGAAAGAGAGCCCAACACAGTCACTGGCCTTTGGATTGTTCCTTTGATTTTTGTGACCACCTTTTGGCTCTCTAGTAGGTCCGGTGGTTCAAGATCAGCGATGACCATAGGATTATGACTCTGAAGCCGTAAGGGACCTTAGAGGGCACAGAATACAATCTCTTCATTTTATAGGTGGAGATACTGAGTCACAGAGAAGTGTGTGTGTGTGTGTGTGTGGGGGGGGAGTTACCAAAGTTTGACAAGTATACCATTCTCTTCCTCCTGCCTCCTTTTCACTTTCCCAGGGGTTCTGTTTCAGCCTACTCTATAATTTCAGGAGTAATGAACCAGCAGGTTCCCAAAATAATCCACCAGGGCTTCAGTCACTGTGATTTTTGTGTTGTAGTAACTGAACTCACTGCACTCTATCTCCCAAAGTAAAATGCAAAAACTGTCTTTGACTTAGGTTAATGAAATTTGAGCTATGAGTTATGGGTAGCAGGGGAGCAAAAGGGGATGTGAGCCCCTCTGGGGGAATATGACTCCCCACCAGGAGTAGGAGAGAGGAAGAGACCTAGATAAGGTGCACTGAGGAGTATTGGTGAAGTGTGCAGGCATGTGTGGCACATACAAGTGTGTGATGGAAGGACATACAAGAGAAAATGAAGGAGGCTCGTCCCTGGTGATGGGGTTCCCCCTCTTTTTCCACACTCACGTGGCTGGAGCTGGGCATCCTCCGGCTCTGAGCCTCTTGATGTCCGACAGCGATAACCCTTCTTCTTGAGCACATGGCAGATCATGAACCCCACGAGGCCCATGAGAAAGAAGACCAGCACGAGAAGGAACAGCATGTACAGCCCATGTTGGGGCTCTGGTCCTGGTTGCAATTCCGACATACGGCCCTGGGGGGCGGGCCGAGCCGGGGTCAGGGACCCAAAAAGGGATGCGAGTCAGGGGGAGGTCAGTGAATTCCATGTTTGGACCCCTATCGGGAGTCCTCCCAGGACCCTCCAGAAGCCAGTCCTTCAGTAAATCTAGAATCCCTTACCCTCTCAGCCCAGCCGCTGTCCAGGGAATGTGTGCTAGTCAGCCAGGCCCCGGGGCACCTGGTCAATTGGGGTTGCAAGTTGTTTTCCATGCTCCTAATCCAACCTCCATTCTTCTTCCCTTTGATATTTCATTCCTTCCTTCTCGCTGCATACGCAAACCCCACTCTCTCCCCATCCCTGTTCCTCCCAAGGACACTGTCGCTGAAGACCGGACGAAGCTCTATGATGGGGTCCTGGGCATAGTCTGAGTCAGCGCTGGCCCCTCGCTTCCTCTGCAGCCCCAGGCCAGGTCCCCTGAAACGCTCCTTTCCTTCAATACCCCTCAGTTTGTCCCACCGCTCTCCAACTCCTGGCTCCTAGAGACATCCTGGGCCACCCCTCCCTCTCCAAACTGCCCCCTCCCCCAATTCCCCTGGCCCGGCTGACCTTGTGGACTCTGTACGGCCCCTGGGGATGGGATAGATATATGCTCGGCTTTGGCTCCGGCAGCGTCCTAGTACCTCTCAGCCTGACCTGGGAGCCCTTCCGAAGAGCATCGTCCTCCCCCCTTCTCCCCACCCCCCAGGCCACCTCACCCGCTCCAGCTCCGGCTCCGGGCTGCGGCTGCTGGTGCCGCGGCGGGCTGGGGGTGGGGGAGTGGGGGAGCTGAGGTAGGGGTGCGGGAAGGCGGCGGATAAGGAAGGAGGGAAAGGTGAAGCTGGGATGGGATGCGGGCGTCCTCTGGACTTTCAGGATTGGGGATGGGAAAGGAATGGGGGTGGGGATGGGGGGGCCTCTACCGCAGCCACCTCCTAGTCCCGGCTGCTCTCTCTTCAGCTGTGTTCCCTGCGTGGGCACGGGGATAAAGGGGGCGGAGCGGCAGGTGTGTGGGACGGAGTGCGTGCGTGACACCACAGTGTCTGACACGGCTGGGTCTCCGTGTCAGTGTGTCCCACTGGGGGCGTGGGTCTCCCATGCACCCTAGCCACCACTGGGTGATGAGCCCCCTTGTTCTGATTCCTGGTTACAACTCGGGAATCCAGAAGCCCCGGCAGGTCGGAAGGTGTCAATTTCCAGTCTCTCATCTCCAGTGCCCAGGTAGAAGCGCTGCGGAGGGACTTGAGACCCCTACCTCTCAAGGTGGATAGGAAGGAGGGGGGATGGGATGTCCATGGACCGAATGATTAATAAACATTCGTGGAATTAAAGGATCTTGGGGAAAGGGGAAGTCTGAGATGCTCAGCTTCTCGGGGACCGATTGTGCACTTCAAGTTCCGCGGATACCCCGGGAACACCCTCCCTCCGGGGCTCGGCCCCACCCTCCCCGCCAAGCTCAGTCACCCCGGCTCCAGGAACCGCAGCTAGTCTTGAGAGGGCGGGGCTACTGGAGACAGGGGGGCGTGGTATTTCCGGCGCGGGGCGGGGCTTCGCCCTCCCCCTCCCTTGCGGCTCCGAGGCCGCGGCGACCTCGGATTCCGCAAGGGGCGTGGCGTCGCGCGATGACGCAGAACGCAGGGCTTGGAGGCGGGGCTGGAGGGCGGAGGTGCGGGGCCTGGTCCCCCCGGTGCTATGGCCAAGACGGTGGCCTATTTCTATGACCCGGATGTGGGGAACTTCCACTACGGTGAGAGTGGGGAGGAAAACCCCGGGCAGCAGGGGGAGGAGGGGGAAACGGGGGGAGGAAGAGAGCGGGGGATTGGGGGGCACGGGCGCGATTAGGTTCCCTCTTCTCTGTCCCCCTCCCGCCCTCAACAACCCGGACCAAGTGGAGGATTGGGAGGTGGGGGTGGGGTGGAGCGAGTTCCCTAGGACCCTGGGGAGGAAGCATCCTGGGCTCCTTGGGGTGCTGGGTCCTCAACCCTTTATTACCACCCCTTCCTCCAGGGGCCGGTCACCCCATGAAACCCCATCGTCTGGCGCTCACCCACAGCCTGGTGCTGCACTATGGACTCTACAAGAAGATGATTGTGAGTGATTCTCTTCCATCTCCACCACCCCATGATTGGGGAGGGGGTGCAGTTCTGTATGCGCTTGCACTTGGGGTGCAGGCAAGGAAATGGAGACAGGGAGACCCCTGTCATCCATCCCCTGAGTCGTAGGTTAATAGGGATTAGAAGGGATGTTAACAGAGAAGGGATGTTAGAGATCTCGATGGGAAAACTGACATGCCGAAGGTTAAACAGGTAACCTGTGTAGAAAACCTGTAATTTGAACCAGGGTCCTCTGATTCTGAATCCAACATTTTTTTTTCACATTATACTACTTCTCATGCTGTCTCACAATATCCTTTTCTTGCCACAAGATGCCAGAGCCTCAGTAGTCCAACGGAATGAGAGGGTACTTGGGTTGTGCTCCTGTAAAAGAGTTAATTCAGCCCTTCCATCTTACTGTTTTGGTTTGTATGGTTTTAGGAGGACTCCGAGTTGAGAGTTAAGGGACTTAGGTTGGCTATTCATATACTCTGCACCTCTGCTCCCCTCTCCAAAAAAAAAAAAATACAATCTAAAATCTACCAACAAGGCACACAGAACCTTGTCTTTATGGCTATACTTTTGACCAAGGCATCTTTGACATGGTTGGGATTTGGAAGATGAGAACTAGAACCATTCAGACTCAGAATGGTATGCGTATACATGCTGTTCATCACCACTTTTAGGGGTACTCTTAAATATAAAATCCTTGGAGATTTTAGATTGGCTCTCCTCCAGAGTTTTTGATATATATATATGCTGAGTTTATTTTTCCACTATTTGCAAAGCCATGTGCTTTGATATAAAGGAGAAAGTGCTTACTTTTAGAGAATGTTCGACTTATTGGAAAAGACATAATCTCCATTTTAAGAAAACTTCCAATTAGTTTGGAGAATCATAACAAAGAGAACAGCAGTAATAATGCATTATATTTGTATATTGATTTGTGCTTTTAAAATAGTTTCTTGTACATTTGAATCCAGAAGGAAACACTAGGGTGGGTGAGGGAAGAGACAGCAGGACTATGGAGAGAGAGAAAGGAAGGAGTGGGGAAGGGAGGAAAGGGTGACAGGGGAAACATGAGAATGTGAGTGGGGATAAATATAGCAAAATAGTCAATGACTGAACTCAGCATTTTTACTTTAGCCTCAAATTGATCTTTTTTTCATAAGGAGATCTTCATGCAAGAGGGAGTGTGTCTATATGTGGGTACTGAGGTGGGGAGTACTTTGGGACCTTTGAGGTTGGACTAAAACAGTCAAGGCCCCCTAATTTGGAACTAATCCTGCCCAAGTTCAACATGTTTTCTTTATTCCAAGGTCTTCAAGCCATATCAAGCCTCACAGCATGACATGTGCCGCTTCCACTCAGAGGATTATATTGATTTTCTGCAGCGGGTCAGCCCCACCAACATGCAGGGCTTTACTAAGAGTCTCAATGCCTTTAATGTAGGGGATGACTGGTGAGGGAAGGTCAAGGGACTTTTGATGTGGATCATTGTTGGTCACTGGGGTGGAGAATTAATTGTAGAAAAGGAGGAGAACTGTGGGTACTGTGTTGAATGTAACTGGGGACATACATAAGTACGGTTCTGACCTTGAGGAATTTATATCTATATTCGAGTTGGGGAGACCTAACATACAGTGTAAATAGTAAAAACTTCCAAACTTTTTAGCTTGGCCTTGAAGGTTCTTCCTGGTCTTTTTTTTTTTTTTTAAACTGATTCTCCAACTTTGTCTTCTGCTACTGCACTACATGAACTCCCAACTGATTTTCTTTTTTCCCCAATATGTCGCACAAATTCTGTGTCTCCAACTTTATCCATGTCCTTTTACCTATTCAAACTCTACCTCTTGTTTAACTTGATTCCATGTCCTCCATGAAGCTTTCCCTGGTGGCCCCAGCCTTATTATTTCTCCTTCCTCTTCATTTCTATAGCACTTTTGTCTATACCAGTGACTTAACACTAATTATATGCTACGTTCTATCTCTTAAATTGTTCTTCATTTTTCTTTATGTGTGTCTTTTCCCACGGTGCCTAGAATAGTGTTGGGCAAATAGTAGACATGCAATAAATAAGTAAATAGAAATTTTCTCTGTGTGTGTGTATGTGTATGTATGCATGCACACATGCATGCACATGGCTTGTGTGGTGCACCCTTGGGTGCATATATACTTATAGATACACATATATTTTTTAATAAAGAGACGAATGAATAGGATGGGAAGTAAAAGGAAGAAGGCCTTGCATGTGGGGGGCAGGTATTCAGTTTCTTGGGAAAGGAGCCAAGACTCTGGGTGATCTAGCCATGTCCTCTGTCTTGCAGTCCTGTGTTCCCAGGCCTTTTTGAGTTCTGTTCCCGTTACACAGGTGCTTCCCTGCAGGGAGCTACACAGTTGAACAACAAGGTAAGCATATCCCTGTCACCCCCATTCACCCACTGCTATGGTATCCACAACCACTGAGCTCTTGCCCTACCCTCATGTTCCCTGTGCCTTAGGTATAGGGAGGGCTATGATTTGGATGTTTGTCCTTTAGATCTGTGATATTGCTATTAATTGGGCTGGAGGACTGCACCATGCTAAGAAGTTTGAGGTGAGTATGGGGGTGATGGAGGGAACTAAGGGTGTTGTGGGCATGGGCTGCTAAGGGTGGGGGCCAAAATACGGTGAGGGACGTAGGGGTGAGGTGCTTCTTCCCCCAAAGCCACTCTCCTGCTGCAGGCCTCAGGTTTCTGCTATGTCAATGACATTGTGATCGGCATCCTGGAGCTCCTGAAGTAAGGAACTTACAGGGGAGGATGGGGTGAGATAATGGGGAATGGGTTCTTTCTGTGGACCTTGAGGGAGTGTGAGTCCTTGGACTGGATTTCTCCGTTCCAACTCTACGCTTTCTCTGACATCTAGTAATCCTAGCTTATTCCCTTCTGGTAGACACCTTTTACCTTGATCACATTTGTTTCTCCCTAAGTCCCAGTCCCCACTTCCTCCCCTCCTACCCCCAGTCCCACCCTAGGGTAATAGGAGATACTCTGTGTAGGAATGCCCTTAATAGGACAGCTTCAGCTAATCTGGGAACTGAGTCTAGGTTTCCCGTGATTAGGCTCTGTGAACATAAAGGGTTCCATGTTTGGGGGCAATATATGAATATGGGATTGGGGGAGAGATGCCCTCTTGACATACTTGTGTCTGCCTCAGATGCTTTGTTTTCCTTTGCCGTAGGTATCACCCTCGTGTATTGTATATTGACATTGACATTCACCATGGAGATGGTGTACAGGAAGCCTTTTATCTCACTGATCGAGTCATGACTGTCTCTTTCCATAAATATGGCAATTACTTCTTCCCTGGTACAGGTAGGGAGATTTGATGGGGGGAATAGTGAGGGGAGGGAGGGAGGGGAGGATGGATTGAGGAAATGGTGGGCCAGGGATGATTAAATAGCTTAAAGAAGGGAACAGAAGGGGTTGGATAGTTATTGGGAGCACAGAATCTATGGATGAATTTTTAAAAAAATCCAGATTTGTAGTATTTCTCCACCAAGTTACCTCTAGCCATCTTTCTCCTGTAGGTGATATGTATGAAGTTGGAGCAGAAAGCGGACGCTATTACTGTCTCAATGTGCCCCTGCGGGACGGCATCGATGACCAGAGTAAAGGACTACCTCTTTGCCTAATCTCATATTTTTTTTCTTTACTGTCTACTGGCTGTTTTCTTGTACCCTATATTGTCTTGTACCTGGATTATTGGTTCTCTCAACCCCCTTTTCCCTGTGTCTGAGTCCAGTCCTTCTCCTTGGGGTGCTAGTTGTCTACCTCTTACCACTTCAGGTTACAAGCACCTCTTCCAGCCTGTTATCAACCAAGTGGTGGATTTTTACCAACCAACTTGCATTGTGCTACAGGTAGCAAGCAGTTTGAATGCCCCGTTGTGTGTGTGTGTGTGGGGGGGGGTGGTGGTGGTGGTGGTGGTGGTGGTGGTGATGTGGGAGGAATGGGGGTGGGGAGAATGGGGCAAGTTAAGAGGCCCTGGCCTCTGTGGAACATGGCAGGGAAAGTGACAGTTCTCAGTTTTGGGGAGAAATATAAGGTAGATGGTTACCCATGCTGTCTCAGTTGGTTATCTCACCATAGCTACCTGGTATTTGCTCTTTGCAGTGTGGAGCTGATTCCCTGGGTTGTGATCGGCTGGGCTGCTTCAACCTTAGCATCCGAGGTCATGGGTAGGACTCTTTTATTTGCATGCCCTCCTAGACACCCTTCAGAAGCATCTTGGGGATTGGGTAGAAGTACTTTAAAGTAGGTATAGGGACAAGGTCATGGTCTTTTCTTGTGGAGACAAAAGATATACACAGAATCAATGGATTTATGATCTCATTTATGCCGGTATTCTCTTCATGATACAAATTGAAACCTATTTATGCCTGCTTTTTGTGAGGGATTCTTCTTCATGTACTCCCATAGGGAGTCCATCCAACAGTGTTGGGGCTTGTCTCAAATTCCATCATTGCTTGGTGGTCAGTGGAATACATGCCCTGTCCGTTAATTATCCTTTACTCTTCTTATGTGACCATGAGATATGAGAAGAAAATGTCACAGACAGCTTGGATTCTTGTTCTGATTCGAGTTGGTGGGAGCCTTGAATGAGGAGATCTAAGGTAAAAGTGATTAGGAAGATGGAAAAGGGATAGATAGTTCAGCTGCTGACGTTTCTTGATCCTCAACAGGGAGTGTGTTGAATACGTCAAGAGCTTTAACATCCCATTGTTGGTACTGGGTGGTGGTGGCTACACTGTTCGAAACGTTGCCCGATGCTGGTGAGTTCTCTCCTCTCCTATGAGTATCATGGGTTCATTGAGGGTTGTCTAGATAGGTCAGAGAGCCTTTTCATTTAGTTCTTTAATTCCCCTTGTTTTAGGACATATGAAACATCACTGTTGGTAGAAGAAGCTATCAGTGAAGAGCTCCCATATAGTGGTGAGATATTCCTTCTCCCCTCCCCTTCCCCATCTTTTAAAAATCTATTTCCTTGGGGCCCTAGGATGGCCTGGGATGGGGATGGAAAAATAATTTGATATCTTTCAGTAGGCAGAGTTGAGTTCTTATCTAGGGTTGTTGCTAACTTTTTTTTTTTTTTGATACCGAGTCACTGAATTGCAAGGGAGGCCAAAGTCCTGGCCCTTCTTCCTATAGAATCTAAGTTAGATAAAGGTGAGATCCAGGACCCTTGATGCCCAGCCAGTACTAAATTTTTCTCACTCTTTACTCTGAGGCTCTGTTCTGTTTTTCTTCCTCTCCCTAAACAAAGAATATTTTGAGTACTTTGCCCCAGACTTCACACTGCATCCAGATGTCAGCACACGAATCGAGAACCAGAATTCACGCCAGGTCAGTGGCCCAGAGAAATGGGAATGACCGGTGAGGGGCGGGGATGGGAGTAGGACAGGAGGAAGTAGAGTTGGGGTGTGAGGGACTCACTGTCCATTGACTTGATTAGGGAGTGATTGTTGGGGGCGGGCACAGGATCAAAAGGGTTTGACTGGGACTTCCAGGCCAAGGAACTGAAGGAAACAAATTAGGGAAGGAAGTTCCAGGCCAGGCCTGATAATGGAACTTAAGTTGCTGTGGTAGAAATCAGGACAACCAAAGACTGCAATGTTAGTTGTATAGCTGGAGCTCCCAGCTGGTCTGTCCCTCACTGGGAAAGACTTCTGTGGAATTAGTGCTCCTGAGTGAGGATGGGAACCGTGATACTTTGGGAATGGATGGGAAATACCTTATGTCCCCTTATGGCTTCCTTCTTGTTCTGGCTAGTACCTTGACCAGATCCGGCAAACGATCTTTGAGAATCTGAAGATGTTGAATCACGCACCCAGTGTCCAGATCCATGATGTGCCATCGGATCTGCTTACCTATGACCGAACTGATGAAGCTGATGCTGAAGAAAGGGGCACTGAGGAAAACTATACCAGGTATGGGAAGAGAAGCTAGTAGCCATTAAGGGAGCCTTAAGAAAGACAGCAGCAGGCTGTTTTGCTGAGAACTGGAATACAGCTAAAGCAGGGTGGGTTTTTTTCTCTTATTCTTGGGACTAAGGAAGGGGAGAGAGGAATATTTGGAGAACCATGACATGCATTTTGTGGGAGGTACAAAAAGATACAGCAGACTTGGTGGAAAGGCTCCAAAGAGAATTTTGCTCGTGAAAAGCCAGAAAGTGGCTAGAGACATAAAGGAGTTGGGAATCTAGGCACTGGTGCCTCCTGCTACCACCTTTTGTTTGCTCCTGTCCCTTTCCCTTTTTCTTTCACTTTCCCTCCCCTGGCTGAATGCTTATCGATTAATAGCACTGAACTCTCCTCCAATCTTCCAGGCCAGAGGCTCCCAACGAGTTCTATGATGGAGACCATGACAACGATAAGGAAAGTGACGTAGAGATTTGAAGCTTCCACAGAAAGTTACCTCCCACTTCAGGGTGGGGCAGGTGGCAAGAAGAGTGACCTTTCTTTGTGTGACTTTCTCTGTCCCTGAACTTTGCCATCCACTCTGTGAGGAAGAGTCCAAAGACTGCAACAGGTCCCAGAACCTATTTACCCTTACTCAAATCTCCTTCCCCTCAAGCCAGAGGTGGTGATTGTTGGACAGGTGGATGGGGTACTGTCCTAGTTGTGACTTGGGGCTACAAGGTTAGCTCCCCTGGACAGGTCAGAGGTCACATGTCCCTGGGGGCCGGTCTCCTCGCTTGCCCCCTGTTCCTAGACCCCTGTCTCCTCTTGACAAAGATATTTTCCGGACTGAGGGGTGGATAATCTCTGAAGGTACCTTTTTATTCCCAGCCATGCTGTGCCCTGTCTGATGTACACTTTAATTTGGGAGTGGAAAGGGACCAGGGGAAAGTTGCCGTTTTTTTCCTACTGTATCAGTCCCTGTTGACTGGGAAAGGAAGGGTTTCGTGTCCTGCCTTTTCATATTTTATGTTCATTTTACCTTTGTTTATATCCAATAAATTGAGTGGGTATTTTTCTTATCTACTGTGATCTGTCTATGAACCTGGTATTTCCCTCAGGTGTACCTTATTGGGCAAATGGGGGTGGGAGGGGAGTTGAGGGTAGATTTCATTGTATCCAGGGATGGTAGATCTGGTGTTTGTTTTCTGCTTCTTTCACTTAGTCCTTGGGCCTTTCCCAGGACTGACATACTCTATTAGCTCAGGAGAGTGGGCCTGGGCTGTCTGTGAACTTGGACTCTAACTTGGAGACTAACAACCACGGTGGGGTTGGGGTTTCTGAGGTTGAACTTGTAAGCAGAGGTGGGGAGCCCAGCCACCGCTCTGGGGATGGGTTAGCCCTCCGCCAGGCCGGGCCGATCATGCTAAAGGTGGGGCTGGGGAAGTGCCATCAATCCCCCCTGCTCCAAAAGCCTCCCTCCCCTGGCAGAAGGCTGATTTCCCTTGTACTCTGTGACGTCTAGGCACGACAGCCACACACGGTAGGGACGTGGAGGACCAAAGAGTTTGTGGTTCTGTCGGAGGCCCGGCAGGTGGCGCTGTTCCTGGTTCTAAACCACTCAATTTCCTCCCCGCTAAATTGGGCTTAGTGGTTGAGCCCATCGGGCAGGTAGAACGTTGAAACGGCCGTCACCCCCCAGGTTTAGCGCACTGTTGGTAGGCACCGCACGGAAGTGTGGCTGGCTCGTCTCTACTAGATATTCATGAGGCGCGCGCAGCTCGGCATACTAATGAGCTCGGGGAAGGCGGGGGACTGAGCGGCGCTGGGCGGCGGCGGCGCGCGGACTGCTAGGAGGCTGCGAGCGGGCGGGCGGTGCGCGCGGAGCGGAACGAAGGGGAGCAGGCTTCGGGGGGCAACGTGCTAGCCGGAGACATGGAGCCACCCGGAGGGGGCCTGGGACCGGGCCGCGGGACCCGGGACAAGAAGAAGGGCCGGAGCCCGGAGGAGCCGCCCGCGGCTGGCGACGGCGGCAAATCCAAGAAATTCGTGAGTGTCCCACCCACCCACCCACCCACCGCTACAGCCCCGGCCCTGGCGCTGTCCCCTCGGGCCAACGGCCGGGGAGCCGCCCCCGCCCCCGCCGCTTGCCAGCCTGCCGGTTGCCCTTCCTGCTGCCCGGCTCACCCTCGCCACCGTCCCTCCCTGCCCCTGCTTCCCCAAGCCCTAACTGCCCTCCTACCCCCTCTGCTCTCTAGATCTGACTCGGTCCCGGCGGCCCTTCCAGCCCCCCAAACCGCCCGCCATGCACACCTGGCCCCTCCTAATCCCCCCGACCCTCTCTCCCGGACTAGATCCCCTCAACAGCCTCCTACCCCCACCCCCGGCTCCCCCTAATCCCCTATCTGCCTTCCAGCCACGTTTATCCGTATCTCCAGACCAACCCCGACCTGGTTTCCCCTCTTATCTGGGCCCCTTCCGCAGGTACCCTGGCCTCGCAGGTACCCTTCCCTCCCACACCAGAACAGGCTCCTTTCATCCCCTCCTCAGTAACCATGCTGACCCACCCTTCCCTGGCTCCCCTTAATGACTTCTGTCCGCGTCCCCCCTCCCGCAGACCCCAGCCCCCTGGAGTCACTGAATCCATGGCAGTGCCAGTCTTTTTTCTTGGGCTTGGTAACCTTCTCTTCCCCACCTTGGTAAGCTTCAGGTAGCAGCTGCCTTCCAAGCTCCCCTGTGTCTGCCTTTGCTGCTGCTGCTGTCGCTGTTTTCCCCTAATGTTCCACAGAAGCTTCCTTTCAGATCTTTTCTCCCATAACCTTTATTGAACAAGTTCCTTTTTGCTCTCTCACCTTTTGATTCCTACCTTCTCCTATCAGTCACTCCCCAACTTCCTCCTTTTCTTTCTTTCCCTTAACATGTTCCTTATTACTTGGTCCAACCCCCTTTCTCCAGGTACTTTCCTAGGTTCATCTTCTAAAGCCTCTCTTGGCATTCTCTTATTACCCCTAGTCCCCCTCCCCCGGCCCCCCTCCCCCCATTTCCTGATCTACGATTTAGCCTTTTAACTTGTTAACTTTCCATCCAATAAAATCTTTTGGCCCTCAGTCTAGTGTCATCTGATAATGTTTCCCTCTCAGGAATGTTACCTGACATGTGACCTCTCAGATATTTGTCCTTGCATTTAAAGAAATAAACTCCTGCCCAATAACATGTCCCTCAGTCATGTTATTACTCTATCTTCCAATATTTCCTCCTGCTTAGTGTTTTTCCTTTGTCCTATTATTACCTCCTTGGGGGTAAACTCTTTGGCTTCTTGCCCTAGAGTAATAGTAACTTTCTCCCTCCACAAGTGGAAAATAAAATAAAATTGCAAGTCCATGAAATTTGTGAATAATGTAATTGTGTTTTATACATTTTCTATTGTAAAGATCATTTCAGTCTCTCTTCTACCTCCCCACCCTCTTCAGTGCTGCCGACAGCTTTACTCTTGTCTGTGTTGACAACTCTTTTTGTGAGAACTACAACCCCAGACTGAAGAAAAAGTGATATCTGTGTAACCACTTACTTACTATGTTCTGTTATCATGTTCATACCTTGCCCCCACACTAAATCCTCCCTTCCAGTACCTTTCTCCTGGGGCAGGGGTGGGGAACCTGCCTCCTGAAGGCTACTTGGAGCTTTCTAGGTCCTTTACTTTGACCTTTTGACTAAGTTCAAGTTTTCCTGGACAAATCCTTTTATTAAGAAGATTTGTTCTGTGAAGTTTGGATTCAGGCAGAGGGCCAAACTTGACCCTTGTCCTGGGGGATATTTATTTTCTTAACAATTTGGAAATATATGGGACACGTAGTCCGTAACTCCTTAAAGAGAGCAAGTTGAGTTCAAGATCTTAATATTTCCTTACTAGTTGTAACCATATATTCGATTCTTCAAGATGGTAATCCCCTTACAATCTTTTCTTCTCATTGGATAAATTGCTTATAACTTTCTTTTTCCTTACCTTCTCTTCTTTACTTCCACTAAACAATCCAAGTAATTTTCTCACAAACTTGGCAAGAAAACTGATAAAATGATGAATTGGAAGGAAAGACTACTTTCTAACCAAGGGTGTTGGGAAAAGCAGTACTACACAAGAATTACTTGTGTAGCTGGCATAATGGAAAGAGGAATAGATTTGAAGAGCCTGGGTTTGAGTGTTGGACTTTATTAATTCTATTACAGGCAGGTCTCCTAACCTCCCTTTGCCTCACTTACCACATCAGTAAAATAGGGCAATAATATGTCTACCACTTAAGTGACACAGTTGTTAAGAGGAAAGCACTTGTGTAAAATGGTGGTGGTGGTAGTTACCGGAGGCATTAAAGTAGTGATCCTTCTCTATATTTGGTTAAACTAGAAGCCCTCAGGCCTGTTAACAATTGATCTTTATAATTAACCTCATTATGCCTGGCCACTAATTGCCTATTTTATGTTGGCTATTATTTCTTTACCCAGAGCATGAATATTAATAGTTCAAGAAAATGTTTTACTGGCTCAAAAGCATTCCCTGTTTTGTACTATACAGTATCACTTGAGTTTCTTTAGGTTAGGTGCTGAACCTCTCATACACTGGGTTAAGCTTTCTTTCCCAGTCTAAAGTTCCTAATTTGGGCCCCTAATTTGGAATTCCTTCAGTGTCTTCAAATCCTTTGTGTTACTTTGCATTGAGTTTGTCCTCCCTCTCCTGAATTCTGACTAGACCTGTTGATTTACAGTCTTTACTCCTGTTTTTACACTTTCCAGGTCATCCTTAGGAATTTTTTTGTGTCTTTAATTCTCCTAGCTCTGGTATGTTTCACAGATTTTTGGAATCTATTGAATGTATGTTGCTTGAGGCTGAGATACTTGAAGCATTATCTTCTCCGTACTCAGTTTATGCTGAGTGTATTTAACTCAGAGTTGTTTGTATTAGCTTTAGAGAGGGTGGAGTTCTTTACTTCTTCTAAAGGTGTTGTTCTTAACCCTTAGCTTGCTGAAATGTCTAATCTGGTGGTATAAGTAGTGAGAAGAATTGTATTTTTTTCTATTCAGGAAAAATTATTTAAATATCCATTTACTGGTAAATATAAGCACTGAACATTCTAGCTCTCTTCTTGTCTAAAAAACGTGAGTTCTTATAGATGTTAAAATTTAGGAGTGGCACCAAATTTTTGTGTGTATGTGTGTATGACAGTGGTGTATTCTGGTGGCTGATAGCTTGTTGTTTAAAGTGAGACTTTCTAGTTAGAGGTGGTGACTAAACTCAGTTATTTCTCTCATACTGTGCTTTTTCCAAAGTTTCTGTTCTTTGGAACTACTCAGCATGAGCGTCTTTAAGGAACCTGCACAGTAGAGATTAAGACCTCAGATGATTATTTATATCTGGTTCTGAGAGTGTCACTAATCCCTTTAGGAGTTTGATGCTTTTTTGTGCTTTAGGAAGGTTCTGACCACAAATCTTAGGAGGGACATGAATTAGAAAAAAAGGCTCTTGGGAAAGGAGGAAAGGAGTCAGATTTAGGTAAGGAGGGAAAAAGGAAGTAGATTCACAGTGAGGCATAAAGCAAATGAGAAAGCAAGGTCTAGGGAAACTCTGGGAATCTGCCTTTTGCTTCCCTGAGGTGCCTTGGATATGGAGAAGAGAGAGGGCCCAATATAATTTCTATTATATATATTGTCTTGAGCAGGTAGAAGAAGGCTACTTGAACCTCTACTTCTTGTTCTTAATAAGTCTGACTTTAGTCAGACATGTCCCGTTCCCCCTCCTCTCCCTTTTTTAATCATCTTTAGAAAAAGCCTTAGTATATTGGTGAATAATAGAAGTGTCATTCAGCAGAATTTGGCAGTCTCCCCCCTTTCAATAGTGAGACTTATGGTCCCAGTCTAGCATGATTGCTTATAGTGATTCCTAAAATATGATTGTAAGAGAAATATTATGTCTGTTCTTTAGTCTTCACATTTAATGGTAGTCACATATAATCAAAAAGAGAAAAATCTATGAGAGAATGCTATACCTTCTGAGCCTCCCTAAAGCTGCTCCTTTGATAGGTTTATTTATGCTAACTTTGTAAGGCCTTTATTTGAGCTTTAAATGAAAAGAAATAAAAGAGGAGACCACAGGAGTCTTCTTTCGTCTTTAATTGAATATGATACATCTTGAGACGTGAGAGTTATAAATTCTGTACCTTCTTTTTATTTTATTTTTTTGTTCCAGTGAGACCATATTGAGTAATAACTTATATGATTTTGTATGAACTTATGTGAAGTCATTTGAGAGAGGTCAGGAAAATAGGATTGATCAAGACCAAGGGTATGAAGAGAAAATATGTTACTGACTTAAACTTTTGTGCAAAATTCTCCTTGTCTGCCTTTAAAGAAGATACTAGCTATGAACGGGAAATTCAGAGAGGGCCAACTGGAAGCTTTGTGCAATTCTGGTGTTTTGGAAGTGATGCTAAACACAAGGAGTTTTGCACCTGGGATGGAGGATGGTCTATAGGACTGTGATGGTGATATATCAGATTGCAAAATGATCTGAAAATTTCTTCCTTTCAGCTGTGTCTATAAAGACACCCTACAGGGTTGCTTAGTGATAATGACTGGTACATTTAGACTTAGCCTCAAAGGAAATCCTCTTTCACCCAATGTGTACTGAGGATGACAGTGTAACCAAAGTTAACTTCTTTGCCAAGGGGGAATTATCATTAATTGTAGATTCTCTTGTAAAGATCTGCTGTTTTTTAAAAAAAAACCTAGCTAATAAAAATGAGAAAATGATTAAACTTTGTTGTTGGCATTAAATGAGACTAGTTTTCTTTGTGCTAAGATGATAACTTTTTGTTATCTCAGGGGACCCTGATGCACTTTACAAATAGATGTTTCTCATTATACTTAAGAGATCATTTTATCTGTAGTGGAACACAGTCTCAGTTTAATAAATACGTGGTAATTTTAGATATATTTAGGAACAAATTTAAATCTCATGTGCATGAGGGCAACAAAAGGAATTTATGGAGACAAGGAGTTAGCTATAATAGTTAACTATTCAGAAATTACAGTTTACTTGACTAAAAGAATGCATGACTTTCAGAAACACTGAAGTTTTCCCTATCCTTTTTTTAATGAACAAAAATCTGTTTTCTTCACTCCTTGTTGCTAAAACAAATTTCATATTTAAGATTTTTATGAATTTTTTCCCATGTAGCATCTTCTTTACCTACCTACCCTCCCCAACTATTTTTTGTTTTGAAGCTACTTCTTTGAGAGTGTGTCTTCTGATTTGAGGGGGTCTTATATTTCAGCATTTGCTGTCCCTTCTTAGTAAAATATGCCTTTGAAAAACTTCTCCCTGTTAACAAAAGGCCATTGGATGCTTTTCACTAGGCAGGGTGAGGGGAGTTGCGAACAAGTCCACACTTACTACTTCAACCCTGTGCAGCTGCTTTTCTTTCTTCTTCCTCATTGTCTCTACTAAATGAACTTCCATTCCTGTCGGGAAACAGGAGTATAGATATTTCTCCTTGAACCAAGGTGCTTAAGTCTCAGTCCTGAAATCTAAAAGAAAAAAAGACCCTAAATGGAAATCTGCTCCTTTAACTACTTGAAAATCATTTGTGTCCCCCCTCCCTCTGCCTTTCTTTGGCAAATACACAAATTCAGGCGTTAAAGAACAATTTTTAAAAATTAAAAAAAATTATCAAAAGAAGACAATATTTAGATTCCAGTTGATTTTGATTAATTATGCAACTTTTGAGTTAGTCATTGTACTTCAATAAATAGAGGAAAGGCTCTTAATGATTAATGTAAGATTGCTAAGAGGCTAGTCCACGATGTTGACATAATTCTACCTTCACCTTTGTTTCAGGGTAAAAATATCAGGGGGGAAAAGAGTTGCAAATTGTATGTAAATATAATGGCAATAGTAGTTCATATTCTATTTGAAAACTTAGATTAACTTCAGTCAGCCTATATATGTTAAGATATATGAACAAGAAAACTTAAAAACCCAACTACTAAACTAAAATTATTTGTTCATTTTTCATGTTGTTTATTCCTTTTATTGAAATTCCCGTAGTATATGTTAACTTTAACAAGGTAGTAACAAAGTAGTCAAACTTGTCTGAATTTTGTTGCTGTTTAGTAGTCTTTATGCGGTTATAGTTAGTAAATATATTATTTTGGGTTTGTTTTCTTTACTCTTCTTTACTTCATATCTTCCCATATTTCAGAGTTGTTTTAAGTTAGTATTCAAAGCAAAACTCTAAGGACTATTTGTTAATTGTTCTAATTTGCTTTAATTACCACTCCCATTACCCCATCTTAAGTTATTTGGAATAGTAGAAGTAAATTTTAGAAAAGGAACAGATACCACTAGGCAGAGATACTGGTAGAGAAAAGATTAAATGAACTACTCTGTTGCTTGGCCCAGTAACAGTTTTTTAACCAGACTTTTGATTTGACAGGTATGAGTAACTAACTCCTGGTGAAAAAGACTATCAAGGCAGATTATGAATGTTTTTGCCACTTACAGTCTTAGAAGATTGGCTGAGATATTGAAAGGTGAAGTGATTTCCTTGCTATTGAAGAGTGTCCTGGGTCCTGTCTGATCTAGTTTGTTCTGATTAACTTTTGGATTGGGAAAATCTTGATTCGTAAGGTCATTGATCTGTGTAAAGACTGTAGCAGTAAAGGTTTATCTGCTTTTCATCCTTTTTCCCCAGAGTCGAAAAGTAGGCAAAGTTTCCAGAAGTTAACTGAACCTTGTTTATCCCTTAGATATGCAGGAGGAACTGTGTGTGGCCTTAAGTCCAGGCAGCATGTCCTTTGTCTTGATTCACAGGTCAGTAGGAAGGCGAGAGAGTAGCTTTTGAGTCCAACAGTCTCTTGTGTAAATGAAACAGTGTCACCTGTCAGGAATTTTGCTGTATAAATTATGTGGAACAGCAAGTGGTAATGCTATGGAGGAGGGGAAGAAGAAAGTGCTCTTGTAACATTTGTGGGTTTATCTTAGCCTTGATAATTCTTCCATGTTACCTCTGGGATAGAGTCCTAGTTGGGGCCTCAGATCTTTTCTGAGGGTCTGCAGAGGTGGATAATGACCAATAAGCCTTTGTCCGTTTTTGAGTATAGAGACTTCTAAAATAATGTCTTCAGATCTGGTAATTATTGACTCATAGTTGTTAATCGTTAAGTGATTTCTGCAAGAAACCTTATAAAAATGAGTGTTTTCTGAATCTGGTGGAATATTGATATTGATCAAGAGAGAATCTGAAGTTTCTCTTATACTTCTGAATTGAATATGCCTCATTTTTATTATTTATCTGTCACTGGCTATCAATAAGGCAGGTGACTTCCATTATTTTAATTCAATCAGTATCCAAAGTATATGATACTGATGCTGCTCCAGGTGCTGTTGTTTTGGTCTCTGACTTCAAGGAGCTTATAATCTCTTTTCTAGTCAAGAAACAGAATAATATGAGGCAGGATCACTTCATGAAATACGGTTGTTTGGTATTGACTACAAATGCTATAGTTCAGAGAAGGAGAAAGGTAATGTGTGGTAGAAGCAGAACTAAGATTTTAAGGGAGTTAATTTTTTAGAATCATAATTTTAGAGCAGGAAGGATCTCAGAGATAGTATTACTTTAGAGGAAAGGAAACTGAAACCCAAGAGGATATGGGATTTTATTAGAGCCTGGGCCTCCTAACTTTACATTTAGGCCTCTTTTTCAGTATACTACACTATTTTCTAGTCTGTACTATAGTTATTTATGTGTCTTATTCCTTTACCAGGCTGTGCCCCTTAGGACAGGGACTGATCTATCTTATCTAAGCTTTGCAGCGCACTCCATGCCTAGAACTGTGGTCTGCACTTTGTAGGAGCTTAATAAATGTTCTGTGACTTGAATTCTAGCACTTACCATTTCAGCCAAAATGGACTGCTTTTCTTTCCCTTCAAGGTTATATAGGTGAGATAAAATCAATTGATGGAGGAAATTCACTGAGAAATACTTAAACTTCTGAAATTGCTTATAGAAAGCAAGGGTAAAAGAATATTGATAGGGAGTCTCTATTTCTTCCATTTTCTCTCCTTGAAAGTGTGCATCTTTCCTTTTGGTCTTCCAGATTGGAATGTACGATAGTGATTTTCTGTTCTTAGAAAGGTAGTAAGAAGTCTGAGAATGTGAATATATTTATGTTAGAGTTAGAATTCCAGGGAAACAGATCTGGTATCAAAGTGTAGAGATTAAGGCTCTTTTATTTTCCCTCTTCATGAATTTATATCCATCCATCTGTGTATTCATCAGTTATTTCAATGGTATTTCAGATTTAGAGAAATAAATCCTTATGTCTGTGTAGTCTAATCTTGATCCTATAATAATTAGATGCAATTATTAGGAGTAGAAACATGAAGAACCTTCCATCTACTTCAAGAATCACCTAGCTGAATCCTTTTATATTATAAATAAGGAAACTGAGGCTCGGAGAGAAGAAGTGACTTGTTCAAGATCACATATCATCACTGACAGAGCTAAGACTAGAATTCATTTCCTGGTCCCATGTTGTTACCTCTAGTCTGATTCTCAAAGGACCAAGCTTTGTCAATTGATGCAGTACTTTTTTTTTTAATCTCAAAGTTAAAGAAAATAGAGATAGAATAAAAATCTTTATTTCAAATTAAAAATTTATTATCATTGCATTAGTTGATGTGCCCGATCCTTCTAGTGTTTAGAGATTTGAGGGCGGGGGGAAGAGAAAGGTGGAACCAAGGCAGGGAGTAGGGTAATAACTCCCCCAATACAAAGGGTCTTAACTCTTCCATAGAGAAAGAACCATCCATTCTTGGATGTTCTTCTGGCTGCTTAATATAAAGAACTTAAAATTAGGATGCTAAAACTCTTTCAACTGACTAAAAATGGTATGTAGGATTTTTAGCTTAAGTCTCTGAAGAATTCCCTCAGTAAGGAGGTCCCTGGTGATTTCTTAGCTCTACTATTTAGAGAAAGTGGGAGTTGGCTTTAGCTGGCAGCACTTTGCATCCGCCATGGCTTATTTCGTTAGTTACTTCTAGGCTCATGGGTGACGTCTGTTTCCTGTGATTGAAACCACAAGAAGAAGTGGTGAGAAGCCTCTGTAGGATATGACTATCAAGCAAGAAGCAGACATTAGGCTGATATCAGAAAGAGGAGTATTAGTTTACATGCATATCATTCTCTAGTCCAAATTTTCTATTTTTTCTGTAGATCATTGCCAAAATTCTCCAGCAGCCCTCTTGGAAGATTTCCTTAGATGTTTCTGACTTCCCTTGTTTCACAGGTAGTGTTTTCAGAAACTACAAGTTGAAACTGTTGAGAGTTGGTTGACATTTTGGTAAGGGGAACTCGATAATACTTTAAGATGATCTACCTGCTCGTGTGTACTCGATATTACAAGAGCCAAAAACATATAATGGAGATATGGTTACAGAATATAAGAGTTAGAAGGGCCTGAAAGGGTTTATAGTCCAACTTGTCACAATGTACAGGAAGCACCTCTCTAGCAGTCACCTAATTCTCTGTTGAACAGTTCAGAGCTGGGGAGCTCAGTACTGCATTGAGTCAGCCTGCTCTTTCCCTTGGGCATCTTTAGGACCCTGTGGCTAGTCTGATAAACTAGAGGCTCTTTGAAGTATTATAACTTACAAGTCTGTGTGGTATTGGTTTGTGTTCAGTCCAATTCGAGGGATGTTTAGTTACTGAAAGTATCAGGTAGAACACATTTTAACTCTCCCTTATAACACAGTGCTGGGTCATTAATCTTTCTGTGTATTTCCCTTCTGAATGTCCTCCCAGTAAAACCTGTCTGACTGTATAAAGGGTCAGTCTTTTTTTTATTTTTTTGTCATAGTAGTTACTTTTCAGAATGTTTAGTTAGACCTGTTAAGAAGTATTATAATTTTCTGACTAGCCAGATTGTTAATTCCAGCAGGCAGAGTGCTGAGTTGTGAGTTTCTAAGAGTTTGTCTCATAGAAAAATGGAAAAGGATCTTTGCTTAAAAAATAAGAGATTGATATAGGCAGATTTTAAAATTGTGTTAGGGTTGAGTCCTGACAAGGAGCAGGGTGTCCTAGTGCTTCCTGGCTTCATGAAGAAGCAACAGCAGCTGTAGGAACTTCCTGTCTGCCTGGTCCTGGGTGTGTCACAAGTGCCCACCCTTCAGTAAGGGCAGTCAGGCCTGTAGCTTACATCACAACATGGGAGGAGAAGACAGTTGCTATAGAGATTGAGAAACAGCATTCCTGAGTCACTGACTGTATTTCCAAATGAGTGGACCAACACCCCTTTTCCAAAGTAGTGATCCCAGTTTCTCTAAGCTAAGACAATGAAAAGAGAGGCCTCATAAAAGGAAGAGTAACCAAATGAGGGAGCTGGAACATGGGCATTACTCACATGGAACCTACCCATGTTTTTTCTACAGCTTTGAATAGGACATGACTCCTAAAGAGTTTGGAGGAGAAAGAACTTTGCCCTATCTTTTTTTACATGATGTCAGAATATATATGTAGGCTATTCCCTCCACTTTTGCCAGTAAATGAAATGGGAGAAAACATCTTGTGATACTTGATAGCAAAATGCTTTCTGAATGAGCTTCTTCTATATTGACGACTTGTTTTCTCAACCCTTGAATATGTTGTGGTAAAAGGTCCTGGCACCTTGTTCTGGTGGACCTGTAGTAGGAATGAAATGTTCTTAGCCTAGTTTCCACCTGTTCCTTGTGCTGGAATAGTGAAACCTGAGTGGACTTCTTCCTTCTGTGCTATCAGCTATCTGGGATCCTGGTCCTAAGGCTACAGGAAAAGCAGAGCAGAAGGCAAAGAGCTACTTTGTCCTTTGCATCCCAGGAGACTTCTTGGGTTTTCATCAAGTTTAGGATATTTTGGGCCAACCTGCTAGGGTGGATTTTTGAAATTCTGATATTTAAAATAGCTTTTTCTCTCATTTAATCATAAAAGGAAGAGTAAGGTTTATTCAAGGATAAATTCAAATTCATTTAGCAACTGCTTTTGTTTTTATATCAGTCATTTTCTAATATTGTTCCTTCCTCTGGATCTTCTCTCTCTCTCTCTCTCTCTTTCTCTCTTTCTCTTTTTTCTCTCATTCTCTCTTTCTCTTTTTATCACACACACGTGTGCACGTGCACAAAAACATGCAACATTTTACTTTTGTAGTCAGTCCACCCAAGAGGAGGTAAGTATGTTTCATCATCTGTTCGCCAGTGCCAGTTAGTTATTATAGTCAGTTTGCCTGTCTTTTGGTCTTTTTTTTGTTGATGTTACTGTGGTATGTAGTTCTCTTGATTTTGCTTATTTAAGTCTTATAATTTCATACATGTCTTTTCATACTTTCCTGAATACTCATACTTGTTTTTTATATGGTAAAATGATATTTCGTTTTTAATATGCCACAGTTTATTCAGTTTTCCCCTAATATATGGATACTTACTTTATTTTCATTTTTTTTTTTTGTAAAAAGTGCTGATATGTATCTTTTTCTCTTCTTGGGGTGCTTCTTTCTTTGAGGCATATAGGCAACCACCATATGCAAAGCACTGTTTTCAATGGATCTGGGAAAATTGTTCCCTTGTAACTTTAGACTTACAAGTAACTTGAAAAAGAGACCAGGATAAAATTATTTAATAATCTTTGAGTAACATTCCTGTTTTTAATCTAGTTACCAGATATTTCCTGAAGATTGTTAAAGTTTCCTGGGAAGTTTTAAAGGAAAACTCTTGGTTCTAGAATGGGATGTGGTGAGGGTAGGCTGAGAGATCTTTTTTCTTTGGTCATTTCATGAGGAGTAGGGCTCTGGATGGTTATATCTCAGCTTGGCTTTTATACTGTATGAAACCCAGTGCTTTGCATGTGATTAGCAGTTAATTAATGTTTGTTGAATTAGAAAACATACACTGGTGTTTATGACTGGGTTGACCCTGGAGAGGAAAGAACTTTGGAAAAGTGCAGTCCAGCAGCCAGAGCTAGACCTTTCTTAGTGGTCACACTCTCTTGTGGCAAGGTGGTTGCTATCTCTGCTTCTGGGTTTGGCACCTCGACCTTTCCCTTCTTTAATTTTACTTTTTTAAACTGAAAAAAAGTTTTTTCAACTCTGTACATGTCATTTTGCAAATCCTTTGTTGTTCTTGTACCGGAATGAATTGAATGTATGGCTTCTGGTTAGGCAGTCAACCACTGACAAAGAGTGAGATGGGAATCTAGTTCATTATCTCACTGTAATTTGTAGTCGTTATTACTAGATTTTCCTCCTGAAGTGATCCTTATGTCTTTTTCATTTTATTGGGAGTAAAAATTTTACTGTTTGTATTTATAGTTAGCCGTTGCCTCACATATAGTACAAAGGAACTGAAGCCCTGAGATCAACCCATTGAGTTTCATTATTTGCATGGCACTTTACTGATGCTGCCTTTGTAAAATACTTTATGGGATAGAGTAGTATAAAAACAAAGGTTGGGAAACTGAGAAACGGAAGGAGGACAAATGGATTTTCTATCTCCATCCAGTAGGGAGAATGAGACAAATTTTATGGCAAAGCATGTAATAATTGAATCCAAACCTGTTGCATATATCATGCCAGGAAATAAAGTATTAATGCTGTAGTAAGATTTTAAAAATGGAAAAGATGGGCTGAGGATTTTTTCTTGGATATAAGGGTTCCTAGGCTATGAGGTGAGGAGTAGAAGTAAATTGTTGGCTGCAAGTGGCATTTGTTTTCTATCTTAATTTGGTATGGGCTAAGAAGCCTTTGCTGCAGGTTCATTGTGATCTTCCCCAGCTTGAATGCTGTCCCATAATTGGATAATGCCCATGAGGACAGCTGGCAGATACATTTGTGTGGGTTGAAGTTGAAACTCACTTGTCTCCTCCTTGCTGTTCACTCATAGGATGGGAGTTTGTTTCTAAAGGTTCAGCTGACAGTTATTCCTAAGGATTAAGCTACATTGTCACAGGCTTCTTCTCCAGTTTGCCCAAGTTATATGAATGCGTATGCTATCCTTGGATATACAAAGCCAATTTGTGCTTTTCCTCTAGTGGTAGTGTTTTCTGCTGAGTATTGTAGTCTTGTATTGTGATTAGTGATTGGTATTTATGGATATATAGTAATTTTCAGGTATTTGAATGGGTGTGATATTGAAGAGAAATTAGACTTACTCTGTTGGACCTCAGGGCAGAACCAGTAACAATGGCTGAAAGTTGCAGAGAGACAAATTTAGGTTTCCTAAAAGTTGTGTTGGAGAAGAATGAGCCAATTTAGAAGATGGTGGGTTTTCTTTCTCATTAGAGGACTTTAAAGCAGTAGTTGAATTGCTCTTAAAGTATGTTGCTATGTGCATTCTTTTTTTTCCGATATAGTTTGAACTTGATGGCTTCAGAGCCGTCTTTTAAACTGTAATTTTGTAGCTGTTGACCAGGATTAGATGTGTAGTCTGTGGGTATGGAACAGTTTTTCTGCGTGAAACCTACCTAGAACTGTTGTCTTATTAACATCATGCTGTAACCAACTAACTGGTTCAAACACAAGGTGCATTTTACCGGGAATCTTTCGGATTAACACAATCTCCATTCACAGGATGTTCTATTGCCAGAAGTTCCTGTCTACTTTGCTGACACCCTCAGCAGTTCTAGGAGATATATATTTGGTGAGTGTTATTTGGCATTTATTGGTTAGGAAACAAGAGGCACAAAGAAGATCAAATCAAAATCCAAGTTTATTGGGAAGTTAAAAGTGGTCTTCATTTTGCTTATTTTATCATGCCTGCCATTTCATGCTGCCATTTTCTAGAGTTTTGCATTTCCTTCAAACTGAATTAAGTTTTCCATGAACAGAGACAGAGATACCAGGGGAGGGATTTCTGCTGAATGTATTAATGAATTGCATTAAGGATTGTAGAAGCTATACAAGAAGACACGAAGTTATGAGTTCTGTAAATTTTTGCTTCTTCCAGTAGCAGCATTATGGAGGACTGGGCAAGTGCTAGTGTCCTTTAACTTTGTAGTTCTGGAGCAGCCAACTTCTCCAGGTGCCTCAGATGAGCTCATTCTGTAGTTTGAACTTTGGATTGCTGCTCTAGTATCAGCCCAACTGAACCTTAACATTAGTGAATAAACTGTTGTCATAGGATTTATGATTTTCCTATTAATTGATATGATATGTGTAATGATTATACTCTTTAGATTTTTTGGAACTTCCCTACTTTTGGTGGGACCTTGACCTGGGAGCTGAGATTGCTGCCAACATGCTGTAACCAAAACTGATCAATCAGATCCTCTGCCAATTTAACAGTCTCAGACTTCAGTCACCCGTAGTTTAGAGGCTGGTTCCTTTCATTTGACAACATTAAGGTGTTGACTTGGAGGCAGAGTATATGCATTTAACACTTGTGGAGGCTGGGCAAGATGCTGATGTCTGAGCAGGTCTCCCCCTTTTTTACCTTCGGGATCAGATATGAAATTCTTTGGCTTTTAAAACCTTTACAACCTGCTCCTCTTTTATTTTTCCAGTCTTTTCATACTACTTACTCTTCCCACACACTCCTCAGTCTTTACTGTTCCCCCCCAAGAGATACTTCATCTCCCAGATCCCTGAACTTTCTTTGACTTTCCCCCATGTTCTTTCTTATCTCTTCTCCTGGCTTCCCTGGTTTCTTTCAAGTCTCAGCTAAAACCCTGCCTTCTGCAAAAAGCCTGTACTAGTCCCCGTAATGCTTGTGTCTTCCCTCTGTAATTATTTCCAATTTATCTAGTATATATCTTGTTTGTATGTTTGTCTTCCCCATTTGATTTCAAGCACAGTTCATGGCCTAGTAAGATGCTTAATAAATGATTGTTGACTTGACTCTACATTTTATTTATTTATTTTATAATTTATTTTTAAAAAGGTTTTATTAGGGGCAGCTAGGTGGTACAGTGAAGAGAGAGCACTGGCCCTGGAGTCAGGAGGACTTGAATTCAAATCTGGCCTCAGACACTTAACAGTCACTAGCTGTGTGACCTTGGGCAAGTTACTTAACCCCAATTGTCCTGCCTCCCCCCCCAAAAAAAAAGACCAAAAAAAGTTTTTATTGGTGCTTTTTAAAATGACAGTTGATTTCATTTCCTAGTACCCCTTGCCTCACCATAAAACTCTCCCTTGTAGCAAAGTATATAGTTCAGCAAAACAAACTGACACATTGATCATATTGGATGTCATATGCCTCATTCCCCACCTTTAGTCTACTACCTTTCTATGGACTAGAGAATGTTATGTTTTCTCATTAGTCCTCTGAAGTTAAGATTGGCCATTGAACTGTTCTGACATATTTTAGGCTTGTTAGTTCATATAAATCTCAAGTTACTCTGAATTCCTCGTATTTGTTTTTTACATTGCCATAATATTCTGTTACAAACCAGGAGAACAATTTATATAGCAACAGTATTGTAAAGATAAACAGCTATGAAAGACTTAAGATCTCTGATCAGTGAAATGACCAGCTGTGATTGCAGAGGACTGATGATGATGATGATCTCTGCTACCCACATTCTGACAGTCAAAAAGCGATATATTTAATATACAGAATGATACATTTTGAATGTAGAGAATGTGGACATTTTTTTTACTCTGCATATTTGTTGCAATTTATTTTTCTTTTAAATTGGGATAGTGGTGGAAAGGAAAGAAAATAAAATTATTTGAATTAAAAAAGAACAGTTACATTTACATACCATAATTTGTTTAGCTTCTCCACAATGTATTTCCAAGGATTTTTCCCCCCTACCATGAAGGGTGCTGCTAGGAATATTTTGTTATATGACTTTCTGTCATTGATTTCCTTTAGCTACATACACACTAATGAAATCACTGGGTCAAGAAGAATTGAGTGACTTTTTCTACGTAATTCTCAATTCTTTTCTAAGCATTGGACCAATTCACCGCTCCACCAGTGGTGATAGTTCCTGTCCTCCCAGTAATCTCTCTGGTGTTAAATGTCTCTCTGACCTTTTTTAAATCATCTTTACTAATCTGGGAAAACTTCAGATTTTTAGAAATTTATTTTTCTCTTATTAGTGCTATGGAGTAATTTTTAAATATGGTTGTTGCTAATTTGTGTTTTTTCTGAGAACTGTTCATATCTTTTGACCTCTTATCAAGTGAATGTTTTCTTGGTCCTATTTATTTGTGTTAATTCCCTATATATCTTAAATGTCAGATTTTTATCAGATATTTGATGTGAAATACTTAATTGTTCTCATGAAATACAGTAACGAAGAGTGGAAAAATCTGATGTACACAACAACCTCTAACTGACCATAGTTTGGCAATCCTCTCATGTTAGATTCTTAGTAATACATGGTAACTAAGGAAGCTCCCTGTTCTTGAAGGAAGAGACTATCAAGTTATTTACTTCAGTTTGTTTGACTTCACATAGATGCCTGTTTTTGGTATCATGATGTGTCTTTGCTTCCCAGGGAAACTGTCACAAAGGAATGACTTAGGATACTTGCTTAATTTCTTTAATCATAAGATACCTTTTGCCACTAAAATTGCAAATATTATTGTTTGTATTGCAAAATTGTCATGTGGTGACTGACTCACAACCCCAACTTACCCTTTACCCTGAAGAGTGTAGGGAAAGCTTTGTGTCATGGTGACTAATGATTCTGGTAAATAGCAGTGATCAGAAATACAGTACCCAGACATCTGTGTGGTACTCTGGACTCTCAATCTGGTCCATCTCTGAATGCTGTCTTGATTTTATAAAAATTAGTTGAATTTAGGGATTTCCATCTCTGTTCCGGGTAAAATCCTACCACTTTAACATTCTAGTCAGTTAAATGAAACTATTTCCACGTCCCAGGTAATAACCCTTAGTTTTTCTGGTTCCAGCAAATTTTATATGAAAACATCTTATAGAAATAGATGTCTGTTTTTTTTTTCTTTTTGGAGAGGGGAAGGCAGGGCAATGGGTTAAGTGACTTGCCCAGGGTCACACAGCTAATAAGTGTTAAACGTCTGCAGCTGAATTTGAACTCAGGTCCTCCTGATACTAGGGTTGATGCTCTATTCACTGTGCCACCTAGCTGCCCCTTTGGAATAGATGTCTTTGAAAGGCTTGATTCTTGTTATTCGTTGTTTTTCTTCAGTAAGTATATTTGTATGCTAGGAGGTAGAGTAGTACAGAGTAGAGGAGATAAGAAAGAGGTAAAACAGTACAGCTAAACCAAGGTTACGGGAAGTAGATTTGGAAGGATTTGGGATGGAACAAGAAGGTAAGGTCTCAGTGGGATGAATGCAGAGAAGAGTTGTTGTCATTGAAAACAATTAAAAGCTCCTCAAGAAATATTAATTTATTGATTCATCAAGTATTAAGTGCTTACTCTAAGTCCTAGCACTGTGCTAGGCCTTAGGGATACAAAGACAGAAAACAAATGGAGACCATTCCTACCCTCAAGGAATTTACACCCTTATCTTTTTTGAGGAGAAGTGAGGGTGGGAAGAGGGACAACATGCATGCAGATGAGTGGAATATATAAATAGCCATTTTGGCTAGTTCCTGGAAGGGGGGCACTAACAACTGGAGAGAACAGGAAGGACCTCTTATAGGAGTTGGCAGTTGAAGTAAGTTAGGGCTTCTGAGAGATGGAAGTGAGGAAGAATTTTGAGGAATTTTGTTCCACTCAATGGGAGTTAAGTGGAGCAAATATATGGAGGTCAAGTCTGGAAGGAGAACAGTAAGTGAACCATTTTGGCTCTAATCAAGAGTGCCTAAGGGGAGAAATGTATAATAACCTTGAAAAAGTAGACTATAGTCAGAATGTAAAGGACGTTAGATTGCAAACAGAGGAGTTTATATTTTATCTCAGAGTCAATAGGGGGCTACTGAAACTTCAGGAGAGGGGGAATGAAATAGATCTGTGATTTAGGAATATTAATTTAACAGTTGCATGGAGGTTGAAGTTTGGGAGGAGACATAAGATAGAATAATTAAAAGACTTTTGAAGCAATCCAGGCAGAAGTGATCAGGGCCTGAATTAAAGTAGATGCAAGTAGAAAGAAAAAAAATGTTTACAAGACATGTTGTAGAAATAGAAGGGACAAGACCTTTTGATAAGAAGGAGGAGGGAAGATGAAGAGTTAAGAATGACATAGGCGGGGGTGGCTAGGTGGCGCAGTGAATAGAGCACCGGCCCTGGAGTCAGGAGTACCTGAGTTCAAATCCGGCCTCAGACACTCAACACACGAAAAAACTAGCCGTGTGACCTTGGGCAAGTCACTTAACCCCAACTGCCCTCCAAAAAAGCAAAAAAAAAAAAAAAGAATGACATAGGCTGTGAACCTGAATGATGGTAGTGCCCTCAGCAGAAATAGAAGGTGAGTAAGAGTTGGTATGAGAGAAGGATGAGATAAGAAATTCTGCTTTGATTACATTGACCTTGAAGTGCATATTTTGATATATAGTTGGAAATGTCCAATAAACTGTTGGAGATGTGAGAATGAAGATCAGGAGAGAGATTAAGGCAAAATCCATAGAGCTGGGAATATTCTACCTAGAGGTAATAATTAAATCCATGGAAACTGATGGAAGAAGAGGATCCAGGACTGAGCTGTGGGGGATGTAAAAAGTTAAAGGACATAGATGATGATCCACTAAAGGAAACTGAGAAGGACGGGTCAGGTAGGAGAAAGACCAAGAAACAGCGTCATGAAAACCCAGGAAGTGTGCAAGGTGCAGAGTAGTGATGTCAGATGCTGCAAAAAGGTCAAGAAGGATGAATCAGTAAATAGTTAATGAACATTTCTTAAGCAGCCCGCTGTGTTAGCCACATGGTTAATTCCTGAAGATACAAAAAAAGTCAGAAGAGAGTTCCTGCCCTCAAGGTGTTGTTCACAGTCTGTTGGAGGATCTGTCAGTCTCATGCATGAGGAATGAAAAAAGATGACAGTAGGAAGGGAACCAATAGATAGGGAGAGATTGAGGGTTAAATACAAGGTGTGATTGAGAGAACAATAAACTATTGGATGAAAGGGATGGAATCAAGAAAACACACACACACACACACACACAGATATAGGGGAAGGGGGCTGGGGAAGAAAGTTCACCTTTTCATCAGAAACTAGAACAAGGGAGGACAGAATGAGTGATGTTGCAAAGGACTTTTTAAGATACACAATAGAGGAGCAGAGAGGAAGCTTAGGCCAATAGTCTCTATTTTCTCAGTAAACTGAGGCAAGCTCCTCTGCTGATAGTGATGGGGATAGAGATGGGAGTTGGTGTAGAAAATGGGAGGACATTATAGACATAGGGATAAGAGTACTAACATAGCAGCATTTACCTTCTTAGTCTACTATTATCTGTTCTTCCATGTTCCCTAGGACCTTTCTTTTCAGCATTTTGGGGAACCTACCAAAAAAAGTTCATTAATGCAACAAAGAATCCCTTAAAAGAATCTATATTTGAAAATACAATGTGCTTTAAAGCTTTTTAACTTGGAAGCTTTTAAACTTTCCAAATAACAAGTAAACAATATCCCCTTTTCCCTCTGTTGCATTCCATTCAAACCCAATTTGACAAATTGTGTTCTTATCCTGTCAAGTACTTGAAAATGTGATTTTTACCTGTTGCTTTGTTTTCTGTTTGTCTCTGCCCTCTGCTGGAGTGTCAGGATTCTGACAGATGTAAGCAGCCTTTCATTCTTTAATATTTTGTGTGTGTGTGTGTGTGTGTGTGTGTGTGTGTGTGTGTGTGTGTGTTTAAAACTAGTGAAAACAGAATACCAAGTAACTCAGAGGCAAGAATTCATGAGAATTCCTAAGTAATGTGGATAATACCAGCTTAAGAATGCAGAGACATAAATGTTAGGCCTAGTTCTGCCACCTAACCAGCTGTATGACTTAGAAATCACTTCAACCTTACCGTTATGCCTTGTTCATTTTAATTGCAAAATCAAAGGGCTTGGAATACATCCTTTTGCTGTTCTCTTCCAACTTAAAAATATTTTCTGATTCTAGACTTCTTTCAGTATCTAGCACCTTTAGGTACTGTGGGAGATAGAGAAGAGGCTTAAAATACTATTTCTGTCCTTAATGCATTTACAGTCTAGCTGGGAAGACAGAACTAACATAGAAAGTCATTTGCTTTAGAGCTGCAAGGGACCTCAGAATCTCTAGTCTAATCTCATTTTATAGATGAAGAAACTGAGACTCTAGGAATTTCATGATTAGAGAATGATTAAGTGTTAAACTTGGTGGCTGAATAAGAAGAAACAGCTATGTGTTGGTGAAAGTAGTTTCAGAACAAATAAGGGAAAGGACTTGAATTAGACCTTGAGTGAGAAATAGGATTTAAATAATCAAAGGAGGGACGTGTTCAGATGTACAAAATGTACGTTGAGAAATAGTGGAAAAAATTAAGTGTTGAATAAAGACAGATTCTAGAGGACAGACCAGATTTTAGATTTGATATGCTAAGTAAATAGAAGAAAGCCAAGTTATTTGAATAAGAGCATGACTGACACAATGAAAGTGGTCTTTCAGGAGTATTATACTCCAAATAGTGTGTAGAGCAGAAAGGTCAGCTGTTTCAGTGATTCAGACAGGACAGTGGTAGTAGAAGTGGGAATGGAAAAGAAAGGGTAAATCTGAAAGTCATTTCAGAGAAAGGAATGACAGAATTTAGTGATGATATTCCATAGTGCATATGGAAGATAAATAGTTCACTTTTTCTTCCAGGGGTTCTAAGTTCCTTTTTCCCCTTACTTAAGTTATGGCTGTGGATAGTTCAGCTACATAAGGGATTCTCTCAGTGAGGACAACTTGTGATATTTTTGTCATTGTTCAGTCTTTTTTTTTTTTTTTTAGTTATATCTGACTCATTATGATCCCTTTCATAGTTTTCTTGACAAACCCGACACTGGAGTGGTTTGGCATTTCTTTCTCCAGCTCATTTTATAGATGATAAACTGAGACAAACAGGGTTAAGTGACTTGCCCAGAGTCATAGGGCTAGTAAGTTTCTGAGGCTGGATTTGAACTCATGAATGAGAGTTTGACTCCAGGCCCAGCACTCTATCTACTGCGCCGCTAGCTGCCCAACCTACGGTATGCATTACAGCCATTTTAGGTATTATCTGTTCAGGCAGTGAACTTTTGAGTCCTAGAGGACAGCATTGAAAATAGTGCTCTGTTAGGATCAAAAGTAGCTTTGCATTGACTGCTGGAACTATCCATACCCTTCTGACTTTAGGTACTAATAGTTGTGTTTACTGCACTTGGCGCTGTGGTTACTGGTAGGGAATTGTTGTTAGAAGGCTTCTTAAATGACATTTCCCAGTTGGGCAGTCCCACAAAGAATCCAGGGGAATTGAACGATCCTATTCATAGATCTAGATCTAGAAGGAACCTCAGAGGTCATCTGATCTAATCCTCCCGTTTAACAGATGAGGAAATTGACGTCCAGGAAACTTGTGACTTCCCCAAAGTCAGAGAGGTAGGAAGCATCAGAGGCAGGTTTTGAACCCAGGTCCTCTGATTCCAGAGTTCATCTTTCTGTTGTAGTATACAGTAAGTAGCTTTAAACTAAAAGAATCTAGACACTTTGCTCGAGAACCTAGGTTTTCCTTGAGAGCAAAATTTAAACTCATCTCACTGATGCAGGAATATGAGGTGAAACATAAAGACGTTGCATAGTAATGCTTGTTAGTGAGGTTTCAAAACCCTCCTGTGGGTCAGATTTCTGGGACAGAACAACAAGATTCAGAGAGGATATGGCAGTCATGGCGAGGTCAACTAGTCTCTCTTTTAGCTCCTTTATTGAAAAAGGTATATGGATTTCTCCTTCAAACTTTCTCTCCCCCATTCCTACCCTAACTCTTAACCCCACTCAGGGGGTTAGTTTGGCAGTTTCTTCTTTGTTATCCATTGGGCATGTGGGGATATAAGAGATCTTTTCCCATTGTTTTCTCTTCTCTTTTCCTAATCCATCTTGTGCTTAGAGTGTTTTCTCACATTTCACTAAACTGTCTCCCTCTTTTTCCTCCTTTCTTCTGTTTCATAGACTTTGAAGCGGCTCATGGCAGATGAGGTAAGGTGGTTTTATTCTGCATGTAGTTTTCATAGTTCACTCCCTATTCTATGATGATTACCAATTGTTAGATCATGTTTCCATGCACACATGCTTCTTAGTACTGTGTAACTGACATTGTCTTTCTCAAAGCTTATCCATGTGCTTTTCCCTATCCTTTGCTGTGTGTTTGACCTTAATTGCATGTGCTTTTTCTCTGGCATATGTGGTACCCATAGGAAGTTCATCATCTTCCAACATTAAAATAGTATCCTTAAACTCTGAATCGTCTGCTTTTTTAAGATGGGCATTAACCAGTTTCAAAGCCCTGAATATAGTTGCACATTTTTATAATTAACAGTTGCATGAGGAGGAACTGCTGCAGGTTATTGGTGGTTCTTTTGGCAGCTGTGCTTGGGGCTTGCTAGACATATTGTAATTTTCCTCTGCCAGGGATGGTTCATGAATACTTGAAGGTAAGATTCCAGTTAATTCTGGAATATAAATAAAGACAGTGCATGTGCATCCAGGAAAAGGAGCTCAGGCTGAAGTTCATACTATTATTTGTAGGACATTCAGCTAGCAGAGTAGGTTGATATTCATTTGAAACTACGTATTGAGTTCTTCCTGCTTATGTAGCCCTTGTTGCTAGGTATTGTGGGCTAAATAGAATTAAGTAAATGACACAATCTTTTTCTCCATGGAATTTGCTCAGATATTTTATACTAGAAGGACTGGAATTTAAGAATACTTTGAAGGACCAAGCAAATTTTTGTGTCAGTTGATACACCTGATCCTTTTAGTTAAAGACTGTGGTCCTGCATAGCTTTGGATTTGGCAGAGAAATTCTGCAAGGGCCTGGTTTCCCCTCTTGCTGGTGCTTGAGGGAAATAATGTATAATAATAGTGCAGGTAGGTTAGAATATTAGGTCTTAGCTCTTTTGAAGCTAGAGAACTTAGTGGAAGGTAAAGAAAGTATTAATTTTAGTTCAAACGTTTAATAGTGCCCTCAACTTTGGAGAAAATGTGCAGTGATGGGGTTGGCTTGCTGTGAAGGCCTTTGATAGTAGTTAGGTCCATTTCATACTAGAAAAATCCTGGAACTGGGTTGGGGTCTCCTGTCACTGACCCCTCGGAGCCATGGGTACTACATAAGACCTTAGATGATTGGCTACATGATATTGTTTTTAGTGCAGAGGTAAAGCTGGATCAGTGCCAATTTTATTTCTCTTTTTTAGCTGGAGAGATTTACGAGCATGAGGACAAAGAAAGAAAAAGAAAAGCCCAATCCTGCTCATAGGAATTCATCTGCATCCTATGGTGAAGATCCTTCTGCACAGTCACTTCCGGAAATCTCAGATGAGCAAGTGTTAGTCCTTTTTGAACAGATGCTGGTAAGTTCATAACCCTGAGAAAAATTACTTATCCCTGAAAATGTATCATTGGTCACAATATGGCCCTTTCCATACAGTACTTCCTCAGTGGGCCTTTCTGGCTCCATTACAAAATTCTTACGTCTAACTGGGTACTAGAACACTAGAAGGACTAGCTCACTTCTGTGAGTTTAGCTTTGTACCTTATTGGCCATTTTCTGAATGCTCAGGTCACTTGCTAGGTATGTGTGAAGACAATATTCAGATTTTACTGATGGCTAGAGCTAGTCTCTGAGAGCATCTGTGGGGGGAGAGGGGATGAAACATTCATAGACAAGCAGGTGAGATACAGGGAAGTGTAATTTGCCCAGAGTCACAGAGTCAATCATGAATCTGGCAAGAGAACTCAGAGTGACTCTTCAGCTTATACCAAAGTCATTAGACATGTGCTTTGCAGATTGGGACCAGCAACAGCTGATAGGTTTTATAGAATAGAGGTTTTAAAAAATATGTTTATTTTTTGCATTGTTTAGCACACAATTTACTAAGCTGTGTAAGAAACCCTTCTTATCCAAACTTTACATCTGTCCCAGTGCCTAGTGTAGTGTTTTACCTACATTAGGACTTGATAAATGTTATTTGAATTAAATAAGCAGAAAGAGGACAGGTTAATCACATCTTTTGGGGAGTTGAAATATTCTTTTGTAAGCTTGCATAAGACTGTAATATTTTTTTGTCTATATACTGCATAGTTGTAATCCTACACAGAGACCATACTTTCTTTTAATTTAAACATCATGGTGCAATGAACAAGGTTTGGATTTGAATCCTCGTCCTGATGCTTGATAGCCTTATGATCATGAGTATAAATCACTTAATCTCTTAACCTCAGTTTTTTCCTCCTATAAAGCGAGGGTAATGATAGTTGCTCTGCCTACCTCTTAGGGTGATTGTGAGGGAAGTACTTTAAAAAATAATTTTTATTGTTTTTAAAATATTGTACTTTTCATCTTTATTTTATTCTCTTTGAATAACTGGTTTTATATTTGTTTTACAATATACTTAATATATTGATACAGAATGTATGTGTATCATCTACAAATAAATTTTTATATTTAGGGAAAAAATAAAAAAGTGATTTTTTATAATATGAAACTGCAGATCTCTTACAGATTGCTTTTTTTTTTAAGCATAGAATAAATTCAGTATGTTAATATCAAGACTTCCCTGTTTTAACTTCTTTGGTTCTGTTTTCTGTGCATTTAAAATATAAAGTTTCAAAGGCCCTCTTTCATTTTTTTTGGGACATCATTATCACCTTTCTCCCTCAATTAAAAAAAAAACAAACTCAGCTTTCCTATTGAAAAGTGAGCATAGTTAAATAAAGCAGATCTACACATTGGCCATGACTGAAAATATATACATATCTCATTCTTCACTTTAAGTCTATTACAAACTCTCTGTCATGAGATGGGTAGCATGCTTAATCATATGTGCTTTTTGGGTCTTGGTTGGTTGTTGTAATAGTAAGAGTTCTTGAGTTTTTCAAAGCTTTTTTCTTTACAATGTTGTATAAATTGTTCTTCATTCTGCTCACTTTCCTGTGCGTTAGTTCTTATAGATGTTCCTTGGTTTCTTTTAATCCTTTCCCTTCATCATTTTAGAAAATGCGATAATATTTTATCACACTTATATGTTAAATTTTGCTTAGCCATTTCCCAACTGATGGCCATCCCCTAAGTTTCCAGTTCTTTGCAACAACAAAAAGTGCTGCTCTAAACATTTTTATAATTATGGGTTCTGAGGAAGGTATTTTGTAAACCTTAAAATACTATGGAGATGTGCTCTAATTTCCTATCAAAAGTAGCTGACACATCAGTGGTGTGTCTGATAGTATATGGAGTATTTCAAACTCCTTCTGCCTTTGCAAATAAGGGAAAGAAGTAAATTTTCTTATTTCTCCTGGAACAAGCTTAATTATTATAATTGCACAAAGTTTCAGTTTTGTTTTCTTAATTCTTATTTTTTCAAAGTTGTTTTTTCTTTACGTTGTTGTAGTATTGTTTTGTAAAATCCTGACTTTGTTTTTACTTCACTTTTCATTAATTCGTAAAAATCTTTCTTTGCTTCTCTATATTTTTCGTATTCATTTCTTAATGGTAAAGTAATACATCCTTACATTCACATGCCACAATTTATTTAAATATTGCCCAGTTGATGGACATCTACTTTGTTTCCAGGTATTTGGTACTGCAAAACAGTGCTGATATAAATATTTTGGTGTATATGAAATCTTTCCTGACTTTGACTTACTTGGGGTAAATCAGCATGCTGTTCTTAATTGTTACTGCATAGAGAAAGCAGATCAGCTTTGAAGATTTCACTTAGGGGTTTTGTATAGGTGTAGCTTATTTCTTAGGTTCACCTGTATCAGAAGTGATTTCCTAGAGGCAGCTAGCTGACCTAGTAGATAGATCATTGGACTTGAAGTCAGGGAGACCTGAAGTAAAATTCTGTCTCAGAAATTTTCTAGCTGTGTGATCCTGGGCATATCATTTAAACTTTTGCACAGTCTCAGCTTCATCATCTGTAAAATGGGTATGATTAGCAGCACTTTTCCTCACAAAGTTCTTGTGAGGACCAAATAAGATTACATTTTTATAGCATTTTTATATGATTTGAAAAGAGTTATATAAATAATAGCTATTTTTTAAAAGATGATTTCTGAAATTCATAACAGGGTTAAATGTATGCTAGGTCAGTGGGCGATAGAAGACCATGACTGTAGTTGTTGGGACACTTTGGACTTTTTTGTAGACCAAAAACATGTTTGGAAAGGACTCAGAAATCTAGTTAACATTTTGCTATTCTGGGAACCAGTTTCTTTCTCAGAAAGGAAATTGTTTGCTCTGAGCAGAATGGAACCCTTGCAGACTAACTAATTGTGTCTTGGTTTCCTAAATAAATCCTCCCTTGTGCCTGCAGTAAATATGTGGTGTTTCTGATCTTCATAGACCAGTGGTTCTCAAACTGTGGGTCGTGACCCCTTTGGGGGTTGCCTAAGACCATCGGAAAACACTTATTTCCAATGGTCTTAGGAACTGAAACACCACTCCTCTATCCGTTTCCAGGTGGGTCCACCCACATGCAGATATGCCCACATACAAGTATTAAAGGGTCATGGCATTAGGAAGGTCGAGAACCACTGTCATAGACTATAAAATTTTACAGAAAAATAATATTGGTTGAGACAGGCAGAATGTTCTCATACTTCTGAATATTCTAAATGTAATGTGTTGAGTTGAATTTGAGCTTTTTCAGGTATAAAGTAGAATAAGATAATTCCTTCAGCTTCATGACAGTGTCAAGGTGGGTATGTGGAACTCCAATTAGCCAAATTGATGATAGAGCTTGCTTCCTGACAAATTGACTTTCGCTAACATTTTTTGTCCTAGTACCAGTTTTAGAGGACACACTCTGGACTCATGCTTTTCTTCTTTACCAATGTGCACTTAAGATATACACAAACTTTTTATTGTAATTGTGACCACTTCTTACACTAAGGTACATGATATCATCCATGATGGGCTAATCATTTTCTCCCTGTAGGAGCCAATATTGTAGGAGACAATATTGTCATATTGTCATTGTGCCCTTTAACCTAGTCTCTTCAAGGAGGAAGAATTGGTTTAGGTTAATATTACCCAAGGAAAGCTACAAAATTAGCTGACGCCTGAGGGATGACACTTCTTAGATGGTGTAATATAAACAGATTTAAAGTCTACCTTCATGGTGAAAGAACTATGCCATAGTGTCTAGAGAAAGGAATGATGAATTTATTTAGTGAACTTTCAGTGTGCATAGCATTCTACTAAGGGTACCAAATACAGAACCCTGAAAATACGTAAAACATCAGAGCTGATTTTGTTTTCTACTTTTTTACCCTACTAGGTGGATATGAACCTGAATGAGGAGAAGCAACAACCTTTGAGAGAGAAAGACATCATCATCAAGAGGGAGATGGTGGCCCAGTACTTGTACACCTCAAAGGCAGTGAGTTTTCTTTAAAAAAAAAAATGCATATGTGTATATATAATTTATACATTTTTGTTACTCATTTTTAAAAATCTTGAGTTCCAAATTCTCTTCTTCCATCCCCTCCCCTTTAAGAAGGCAAGCAATATGATATCAATTATACATATGAAATCATGTTGAGCATATTTCCATATTGCAAAAAAAAAAAGGCAAGAAAAAGTGAAAACCTTATGTTTCAGTCTGGATGCAGAGTTTATCAGTTCTCTTTCTGAAGGTAGATAGAATTTTTCAACATGAGTCCTTTGGAATTGTCTTGCATCATTGTACTGATCAAAGTAGCTAAGTGTTTCACAGCTGGTCATTGTTACAATAGTACTGTTACTGTGTACAATATTCTTCTGGTTCTGCTCATTTCACTTTGCATCAGTTCGTATAAGTCTTTCCAGATTTTTCAGAAACCATTCGCCTCATCATTTCTTAAAGAACAGTAGTGTTCCATCACAGTCATATACCACAGCTTGTTTAGCCATTTCCCAGTTGATGGGCATTCCTTCACTCTAATTCTTTACCAAAGAGCTGTTATAAATATTTTTGTACATATAAGTCATTTTTCTTAGATCTCTGAGATAAAGTAGCAGTGGTATTGCTGGTTTACAGTTTTATAATCCTTTGGTCATGGTTCCAAATTGTTCTCTAGAATTGTTGAATAGTTCACAATTCCACCAACAAATGCATTAGTGTCCCAATTTTTCCACATCCCCTCCATTTGTTATTTTCCCTTTCTGTCATATTATCCAGTCTGATAGGTGTGATGTGGTACCTGAGTCGTTTTAATTTGCATTTCTCTAATCAATAGTGATTTAGATAATTTAGAGTAATTTTTCATATGATCATAGATAGCTTTTGATTTCTTCTGAAAACTGCCTTTTCCTATACTTTGGCCATTTATCAGTTGGTGAATGGCCCTTATTTTTGTAAATTTGATTCAGTTGCCTATATATTTGAGAAATGAGATCTATATCAAAGAAATTTGCTATAAAATCCTCCTGCCTCCAGTTTTCTGTTTTCCTTCTAATTTTGACTGCATTGGTTTTGTTTGTGCAAAACCTTTTTAATTTGATGTGATTAAAATTATCCATTTTATATCTTATCTCTTGTTTAGTCAAAAATTCTTCCCTTAACCATAGATGTGACAGGTAAAATTTTCCATCCTTCCCTAATTTTCTTATGATACCACCTTTTATGTCTAAATCACATGCATAGTTTGTCCTTACCTTGGTATATGTTGTGAGATGTTGGTCTGTACCTATTTTTTTGCAAAACTGCTTTCCAGTTTTCCCAGCAATTTTTGTCAAATAGTGAACTCTTGCTTCAAAGCTTGTATCTTTGGTTTTATCAAACACTAGATTACTACAGTCATTTACTGCTGTGTGTTGTGTGTGATCCATTCTACTGATCCCCTATTCTATTTCTTAGCCAATACCAAATTGTTTTGATGACTACTGTTTTGTAATATAGTTTAAGATATGGTATTCCTAGGCTGGAAAGCAGTGAGTATTGAGATACGGACACAACATTGGGAGATTCTGCCATTGCTCTATTTTGAAAGTATTATGTCTGTCTGTAGTAAGTCTATTTTATCCTAATGTGCATCTCTGAATACTTCAATTCGTGTTCGGGCTCCTTCTCTTTGGCCTAAATGAATTTTATTAATGAAGTGTAGGGGGAAAGATTTTCTGTAGATTTATCTAGTCGTCTGCTCATATCCACTGATTAGACCACATTTCTCAGTGAGTGGTCAGAGTGATAGGACTCTGGTGTCCTAAGAAATGTTGCTTAGATAGTTTTGACTTTTGGATATTTGATCTGTCATCTCTGCCCTCTTTCTTTACAGGGTATGAGTCAAAAGGAGAGCTCCAGGTCTGCCATGATGTACATCCAAGAGCTTCGTTCAGGCTTAAAGGATATGTCTCTGCTTAGTTGTCTAGAATCCCTTCGTGTGTCACTTAACAATAACCCTGTCAGGTGAGAGGCTGGCTTCAGTTGAGGAAAGCTCCTGTAGAAGTCTGAGGGTGCATTATGCTAGATGCAAGTTGTTAATTTGATTTGACACTACATTGATTCTGTGTATTCCTTACAGCTGGGTACAGACCTTTGGCGCTGAGGGCCTTGCATCCTTGCTGGATATACTTAAACGACTCCACGATGAGAGAGAAGAATCTCCTGGGTGAGGGCTCCTGACTGTCTTCTGGAAAGAGGAAAGCACAAAATGGGCAAGGCCATATATTTTGTGATAGCTGTTTTACATGAGATGTAACGGATTGGAGGATTACTCTCAGCTAGGGATGAAGTTTTTCTCTTAGATGGCTAATGGTAAGGCAAGATACAAGGAAAGGGAGCTGAAAATTAAACCTTAAATAAATACTCTACATCAAACATCTCCCTAACCTTCTAAAGGCCAGATTATCCTCACTTGAACTAGAAGTGAGGTATGGGTAAATACAGAACTGTCTAGTAAAATCTATCCTTCCCAGGGTTCTCCTTGATCTGGATATCTTTAAAGTAGCTGGTCAAGTTCTAGGACTGAGCTAGAAGTGTGGGTTAATTTTAGGGCAAGTTTGAAGGTTGGGAAGCAGGGGAAGTACCTAGGACCAATTTAGGCTCCTCTTGAAGCTTGAATCAAGTAGACATTGCTAATCTTCTTGATTGTCCTTTAAAAATGGAATGATCCACAGTAGACTTCAACTGCCAAATATGGCAGGAACACTTTTCAGATGTGGTGCTCTAGGTCTGAGTTTATAGCTATTTATATTCAATATTTTCACCTCCTTACTTCCCAATAACTTCTCAGGCCCTTGGCAGTCAGTCTTAGAATTCTGCCATCCTATTGAAACCATTAATTTCCCAATTGCTAAACTCAGTGACCTTTTTTCAGTCCTCCTCCTCTTTGCTGTAGGCTTTGACACTGTTGACCTTTGTCACCTCCTAGATGCTTACTTGTCACTTGGTATCCATGACACCATCATCTTCTGGTACTCCCATCTGTCTATTACTTCTGTCTTTTTTATTTGGATCATTACCTGTATCTCATCTTCTTTGCATGGGTATATCCTGGAACTCTGTCCTGGGCACTTTTCATCAGTCAATCAATAAACATTTATTAAGCATCAACCATATGCCATATGTCAGGGATACAAATATAAAAGTGAAATAGCCCCTGCCCTCGAGAAGCTTACATTCTACTGGGGAGTAAGGCATGTTCTAAGGTAAATAAATACAGGATACATACAGAATAAATGCAAAGTGATTTTGTTTGGGGATGTGAAAAATGAATAGCTTGCATTTATATAGTGCTTGAAAGGTTTACAAAGCACTTAAAAGTATCTCATTTTTTCCTCACAGTAAGCCTGGAAGTTAGGTGCTAGTATTAACCCCATTTTACAGATGAGGAAGACAGATTAATTGCATTGCCCAGGGTCACACAGCTAGTAGATGTCTGAGGCAGGTTTACCTGACTCCAGGTCCATTTCTCTGTTTACTGTAAGAAGTCATGAAAGACTCCAGGTGGCACTTGAGCTGAGCCTTGACAGAAGCTGCAGGTGCCAAGTGTCAGGAGTGAGGAGGGAAAGCATTTCAGGCACAGTGGAGAACCAGGGAAAGGGCACGAGGCAGAAAGAAGAAGGACTGTCATCTGGAGGAGACAAGCAGTTGGCCAGCCTGTCTAGAACAGTGTGCAAGTGGAGTATAATCAGCCTGGAAAGAAAAGCTAGAACAAGACTGGTGAAGGGTCTTAAATGGCAAAGAGGAATTTGCATTTACCCTAGATCAGAGCTGCTTAAGCATAGAATTGACATAGACAAGCCTGGGATTTAGAAATGATCATTTTGTAGCTATGTGGAGAACGATTAGAAAGGGAACAGACTTGAGGCAGAGAAACCAATTAGTTAATTCTGTACTTAGGGGAGGGGTCATGAGGACCTGAATTAGAGTCGTTGTCCCCTTTCCCACTCCCTCTCCTAGTTTCTTTACCTCTTTAACAGGACTCAAGGAATTATTTATTGTCTCTATTCATATGGCTTTCATATCTTATGTATTGAGCCACTGTCTCTTTTCCTGAGCTTCAGCTCTGTACCAACAATTTCCTGCTGGATATCTCCATCTAAATGTCCCACAGGCCAAAGTCAGTATGTCCAAAACAAAACTCCTCTGTGTCCTAAAATATACTCCTTTTCTTAATTCCCTGTTTCTGTCACATATACCACTACTACCACCCTTCCAGGCACCTAGGTTCACAACCTCAGTTCCCAATACCCAGTTGTCAGGTTCTGTTGTTTCTACCTCCACAGCTTCTCTTATCTGTCCACTCACTCCTCCCCTCTATCCAGCATCCTAATCCAGGCCCTTATCACTTCTCACCTTGGTTTTTAAAGGAGCCTCCTAATTGTTCTCCTTGTTTTGTCTTTTCTCTGTCTAATCCTAATCTCAGTCCTAATCTGTAGCTGCCTAATCCAGGTATACAGATACCTGCCAGTTAGATAGTCACAGCTATGCTTTAGGAATGTCTAGCTCATTCTCTTGTTTAAGAGGCTTTAGTAGTTCTCTTAGGATAAAATACAAGCCCCCAGTCTAGCATTTAATATCCTTCACAATCTGAATCTAATCTCTTTTTCCAGGATAATTGTATATTACTTCCTCTTAAACACTTTTTGTTCCGCCAGACTAACTTACCTGCTCTCCTAGTCAGGACATTCCATGCCCTTTCCCGTGCCTTTGCCCAGATAGTTCCCTGTGCCAACAGTGGCTTCCCTCTTTACCCACACCTCTTGGAGTCTCCCTTTTCCTTCAGAACAGGGCTTAGATGCCACCTCCTATAGGAAACCCCTGCTTTGCTTTTCAGTTTTCTCCCCTCCCTATTTGTGTTTTCTTGGTATGTATTTTATTACATGCTTATGTGTGTGCCTGTTTTCCAAGTAGAACGTAAACTCCTTGAGGGTAGAGACTCTGGTTTTTGCCTTAACGTCCCAATACCTAGCAGAGTGCCCGTCATGTAGTAGGTGCTCAGTGAATGCTTTTTTAATTTAATAAGGTGTAATGGAGTGAGGTTGTAATCTGCTAGGCATTTTTCTAAATAGTAACTAGTGCTTCACTGATGCATTGCTTCAGGGTCTGGAATTCTTCTAAGGAGACTTCTCCTTCCACTTCTTCTACCAGGACTTTTATAATTTAGTAAATAGTCTGAGTTGAATTGGCCAAAAAATTCATGACACTTATGATGGTGACAACATTAAGTTTAGTTCAGCTGGATTTCAAACAGTAGACATGCATTTATCATTGGAATCATCCAGAGCTTGTAGTCCTTATCACACTGAGGTACTGGGATAGGACTTTGGAGAATATGAAAGAGAATTGATTCTGTGGCTGCCTGGAGGATTAGTGGGAAGGTTTGTGGTCCTACTCCCATTAGATTTTTAGCTTTGAAGCTGAAGAGAGAAGACAGGACCATCTAGGATCAGGACTTATGGATCTCTTCAATAACAGCCAAAATAATTGTTCTGAAACCTTTGTCTAACCACATCACTTCCTGCTTAAGTCTAAAGTGGCTTTCTAATATCTCTAGGATAAAATACGAACTCCTCCTTCTAATATGTAAAGTCCCTCACAATCTGGTTCTAACATAGCTTTCCAGCTCCTTCATACTCTCTACAATCCAAACAAATTATTCTGTTTACTGTTCCTCAAACCCTTGGTGTTCCACCTCCTGTCTTTGTGCTTTATTCCCCGCCCTCCTTCACCCCCCCCCCTTTTGAAATACATTCCTTTCTCGCCTATATTTCCATCTTAAAATCCTCAGCTTTCTCTAAGGTCCTCTAAAGGACCACCTACTCTAGGAATTGTTTCCTAATTCCCCTTACTTGTGGGTGCTATTTCTCTTCTTTACTCATTTGCATGTTCCCTTCATTTTCTTCTGTAAAATGTAAAGCTCCCTTAGGATTGGGATTGCCTTATCTTGGTCTTTGTAGTTTCCTCTGTAGCAAGCTCTTAAATGTTTGTTGAAGTTGTAGCAGCGGCAGCTTAACTCAGTAGCCAAAGGCCAGCCTTAGGCTGTGTTCTCAGGAGGGACTGAAGAGACCAGAGGCCCAAGAGAGAAGTGTACAGCAGGTGTCCTTTATTGTATTGTAGAGTTCTCCTTAAATACCCTAGAGGTAGCATGATTCTGTCGTGCACTGGACCAATGACCAGCTGTCTCAGCTGCTGCTCATCGGGTGATTGGTGTCAGGAGAGACTTCCCCATGAGTTTAGCAACTGGGCTGTGACCCTCAGCACCACAGGTGCTTAAAAGCTCACACTGATCCCTACAGAAGTGAATGATTCTGCCTCTGTTGTCTTTAGGACAACAGAGTACTGCCTTGTGTCCCAGTTTAGGAGCCTCTTTTTCAGATGTTGGGAGGGAATATAGCATTAGACATTTCATTGATTGTTTCTTTTTTGTGCAGAAGCTATGACAGCCGCAACAAACACGAGATCATTCGCTGCTTGAAAGCTTTTATGAACAACAAGGTGAGATCTTTCTAGCTCCCTACCTGTCCCACGCCGCCACCCAGTCCCCTGGCCACTCGGCAGCTCCGAAGAGGCCGCTTTCCATTATCCTGTTTTTTGGTGGCACCTGTATATCCTTTGTTAGTCCTTTCCAGCTTAGGTCTCATCCTCCCTTGTTTTTTTGTCCTGTGCTTTTTAGTTTTCTAACAAGCACATACTCTTTTCAAAGGTCTGATCTCTCTCCTTAGTAATTATGACTAGCATGTATATAGCATGTACAATATGCCAGGCACTGTGCTAAGTGCTCTACAAATAGTGCTGTCATGGTCCTCATTTTATAGGTGAGGAAAGGGAAGCAATCAGGATTTCACTTGTCCAGGGTCACACAGCTAGGAAGTGTCTGAGACTGAAGTGGAACTCGGGTCTTCTTGACCCAAAGCCCGCCTTTATCCACTCTGCCACCTCATCTCAGTGTAGTCTAGTACTTCTCACTTATGCCTGTTTTTAGCATCCCTGTACTCTTTCTGCTTTGACTCATAATAAAAAAGATAACTTCATCTCAGATAAGTTCTCCCTTTCCTTATTCATTTGCACATTTGTTTTCCTTAATGAGTAGTTCGTCTCTATCCTTGGAGAACTTGGGTTCTTGTACCTCTGAAGGAAGAGATTTTCCTTGTCTTGTAGTCTGGGATTCTCCTGAGAAAGAGGCATGAAGTACTGTCCCTTCACATTCTTTCCTTTGGCTCTAAAGTCTTCACATCCTTCTTTCCTGTTCTTGCTTTGCCAGTTTGGAATCAAGACGCTGTTGGAAACGGAAGAAGGAATCCTGCTGCTGGTCAGAGCCATGGACCCTGCTGTCCCCAATATGATGATTGATGCGGCCAAGCTTCTGTCTGCTCTCTGTATTCTACCACAGCCTGAGGATATGTATGTGACTTGGAATTGTCTTCCTTTCCCTTGTTTTTTAAATCCCTGAAAATATATGTGCTGGAGGTACATTTGCTTTTTGCTGGAATGCAAGGAAATGTGCTCAGTTGCTTGGATAGACTGTGGATCTTCTCAGATCTGGTGGATCTTATTCCCTATACAAGAGTCCTAAGTAGAGTGGTTGTCTTTAGAAGGAAAACTCTGTATTAAGGGCACTAGTAGAGGACAGCCTTTGAACCACTGTCCACTTCTGAAGCCTGTGAGGGGTGGAAGCAGTGGTGTGGTTATTTTCCTATACTTGCAAAAAGATCTTTCTTGTGTCATACTAGAATAATTATACTCTTTCTTTTCTTACCCATGCCTCTGGGTAGGACCCTGAATAATCTGTCTTCCTTTTTCCCCATCCTTCTTTTACTTCCCACCTTTCAACTCCTACCTCCAATGCAGGAATGAACGAGTTCTGGAGGCTATGACAGAGCGAGCAGAGATGGAGGAAGTTGACCGCTTCCAGCCTCTCTTGGAGGGATTAAAGAGTGGAACTTCCATTGCCCTCAAGGTATGTTATTTGAGAGCAGCATCTGGGAAGGAGATGCAGGGCACAATATTTCTTGGATCTTTCAGTCTCTCACTAGAACAAACGGAGTGTTTTCTTTTTGTGTGCTTTATGCTAAAGGACAAATATGAGACTTCTTAAAGCAGACTTTCTTGGATGCCACATTTTAGGAAGGACATAGATAAGCTAGTGCATATCTAGCATGTTGGCATCCAGGAATGAGATCATGCCCTATAAAAACTGCTTAAAGAAACAGAGATTTAACCTAGAAAAGGGAAGACTTAGAGGAGTCAGGATGGTGGTTTTCAGGTATTTGAAAATTTAGGGGAAAAACATTAGATTTGTTTTGCTTGGTCCTGGAGGGCCATTGGCTGAAAGTTACAGAGAAGCAGATTTAGACTGAACATAACGAAACGTTCTGTAGCAGAGCTGACCAGATGTGGAACACACAGGTGATACTTGACCCTCAAACGGAGACTGACCACTTGTCAGTCATATTGGTTATGTATGGTTTGGGTTAAGAGACAGTGATATGGAGGATTGGAATCAGGCTGACCAGGGTTCAGGTCCAGCCTCTGAGACATACTAGCAGTATAAAACTGGGCAAGTCATTCTGTCTCTTCGTGTCATCTCAGAGCATCTCAAGATGAATTGCTGATCAGCCTTGGTAAAGGGAGTTTCCTCACTGAAGAGCTTCACGTATTAGTGATAGGTCTTGGCTAGAAAAAACAAACAAAAGTCCAGAAAACTGTCTTGGACCAGATAGCCTCTGGTAACCATCCTTGATTCAGTGTTGGCTAGGAAATTGCTGTGACTATTTTATAGCTGGGAAAACTGAATTTTGAAACAAGGAAGACACTTAGCCAGTCCAGGGTTTCATAGGCCTAGGAATTATATTAAGAACTCTCATCTAGTCAGGCTAGTGATTAGATTGGGTCTCCTGACTTTAATGGCTCTTATAGGATCTATGTTAGATGCTGAGGGTATGTGTTTTCCTCTCAAAATAAGTTGAATAGAAAAACAACCTTCCTTAGTTTCCTCTGGAAGTCAACACTGACCCGGCTGTCTTGTCACTGCATCTTAGGTGGGATGTCTACAGTTGATCAATGCTCTCATCACACCCGCAGAAGAACTTGATTTCAGAGTTCACATCCGAAGTGAGCTGATGCGCTCAGGCCTGCAGCAAGTGCTTAAGGTGAGGGCAAGTTCCTCAGAAGTATAAGATGACTTGTTTTTTCCTTTTTTTCTCTGTACTAGTATCTCTTATTCTCTTGAAAGCCTTGGTTATATGTTTAAAACAATTTTGGAAAACAACCAGAATGTAATGGATGCTTCTAAGTTCTTTGATGCCTGTGGTTTGCCTGTTGATAGGACCTGCGCCTGATGGACAATGAGGATATGAAGGTCCAGCTGTCTGTCTTTGATGAACAAGGGGAGGAGGATTCCTATGACCTGAAGGGAAGACTGGACGACATACGAATGGAAATGGAATATCCTTCCGCCGAATAGTGGCTCCAGATGTGGTGCCTGTGTTTAGTTCAGTTATAGCAGCTAAACTTTGGGTGAAATCTTTACGTCCTAAGAAAGATTTCACTGCTTAAGGAATTAGGGTCCATGTCCCTCTTATGGACTCAGCAAGAGAACCTTTTGGACATTCTTAACAATATTCTCAGGGTTTTTTTGTGTGAGAAACCTTAGACAGTGACATCAGAGAGTCCTTTACAACAGAGGAGGCCAGAAAGATTAGTATTTGCTTCCTGGGAGTACTGAGAGATTTGAATTTAATCACAAGAAAGCATAGGTCAAGGAATGTGGCCAAAGCATGACCAAAAATTTTGAGGAGGTTTATGTGTCCTTGACTACTTTGTGTGTATTTCTTAGGTGAGGATTGAGACTCACTGACAGTAATCTGGTTCCATGTTGAGGTCTGGTGCAACTACTTTTGTAGTTTATGTTCTCTTCACTACTTGATCTTCAAGATCTAAAGAATTTTACAACATAATCCCTTTTCACAGTGGTCTCTTGAGTTGAAAGGGCTTAGGAGATGGAGCTTAATTCCATGTGCTAGTGTTGGAGTTTGTTTTTTAGGGAGGGCAGTTCCTTAAGGGTGGGTCATTTCATAGAATTCCTGACAAGTGTCCGGAATCTGTGGTTAGCCTAGTTTCTAAAGTCATGTTTTCCTTAGCCCTTTCCCACTGATTTCAGTGAAGTTTTCCAGATTCTCCTGAATACGGTTAAAGATTCAAAGGCTGAGCCACTCTTCCTGTCCATCCTGCAGCACCTGCTGCTGGTCCGAAATGACTACGAGGCCAGGTGGGGTGGGTGGCAGGGTGCCTGGGAAAGCCAGGGGCAGGCAACTACTTTGGTGTTAAATTAAGGAGGGGAGACAAACTTAGATTACAGAGCAGAGTAGAGGGAGTAAAGAAGACTAAGGACTAGTGTTCCCTCACAGCCATAGGTGTCTGAGAATTTCCTCTTTAATTAGGCAGAAAACCACCTCTGATTGGCTGAGAGAGGTACCAAGGGTGCAATCTCTTTAGGGGTGGGGACATTTTAAGGTTATCTTTAAAGTAATTTCCAGTTGGAGTCAGAGAGCCATACTTGCCCATTTGATCGAGAAGGAATAATCAGTAGATGATGCTAGTATTGTCCTGTTGGAGGAAAAGCAAGACAGAATTCTTTGGGAGGGGAAGAGGGGCTGAAAACTGGAATGAGAAAGCAGGAGTTTGGACTAGATTATCCAGAAAACTCAGGGTAGCTGAAGTAGAATAGTTCATGGCATGGATATAACAATCTTATTTCAGATTTCTTTTTTTTTTTTTTTTTTTTTTTTTTTTTTGCTTTTTTTTGGAGGGCAGTTGGGGTTAAGTGACTTGCCCAAGGTCACATGGCTAGTTTTTTTTTTGTGTGGTAAGTGTCTGAGGCCGGATTTGAACTCAGGTACTCCTGACTCCAGGGCCAGCGCTCTATTCACTGCGCCACCTAGCCGCCCCCTTATTTCAGATTTCTAAAAAAGAACCTTATCGAAAGGTTTTTCCTTGGGACTCCTTACTGATGTCTATTAAGCTTCTTTGTGCCAGATAACTGTTAAATGGTGGGGACACAAAAAAAGATGAAAGAAAGTTCCTTGTCTCTAAGAACTCAGTCTACTGAGGGTGACAACTTTGTGAACAATTTTGTATAAAGAAGCTGTAGTTTGGATGAATTTGAAATAATCAATAATGGAAAGGCACTAGAATTGTTTATTGCAGCCATATGACTTCTATGTCCCGGAGCTTCTTTGGAGCCTGAGAGTATTTTGGTTATTCCTCATTCTCTTTTTCTTTTTTTGCAGACCTCAGTACTATAGACTGATAGATGAGTGTATATCCCAGATAGTGCTGCATAAGAATGGTGCTGATCCTGACTTCAAGTGCCGACACCTCCAAATAGATATTGAAGGGCTGATTGGTAAGCACAGGGGTAACTACTGCTGCTATTGGCTTTTCATCAAAACATCCTCTCTACCTTCCATCTCCCTTCCCAGTTAATCTTTTGGTTAATTAAACGCTTATTAAATGCCAGACATAATACTGGGTGCTGGGGAGATAAAGACAAAAACGACATTATCCTTGTTCCTCAAGAAGCTCATGTTTTGGAGCGGGGGCAGCAGTACATCCAAAATGAATACCAAGTCATTTGTGGTACTCACTGGGAGGATCTGGAAAGGCCTCATATAGGAGGTGGCACTTGAGCCTAGCTCTAAAGGAAACTAGGTCTTCTGTGAGGCAGATAGGAGGAAGGGAGGACATTTCAAGCTTATGCCAAGGCTTGGGGATGGAAAATTGAGTGTTGTGTGTGAAGAACAATGACAAGGCTAGTTTGGCTGTACTGAAGAAGAAGAGTACCTAAAGAGAATGAATGTATAATAACACTGGAAAGATAGGTTCTTGCCAAACCAAGGGCTTGAAGGGCTTTAAATACCAAATGGAAGAGTTTATTTTATTCTGTATCTTGTCCTTGTCTCCTTCCAGAGCCCCCGCTTGTATCACCGACTTTGGACATTTTGAACTAAGTGTCCTATAGTCATCTCAAATGCAACATATCCATAACAACTCCACCTTTCCATTCAAACCTATTCTCTTCTGAACTTCTGTATTACTGCCCAGGGTAATACTATTCCTCCAGTCACTCAGGTTTGCTACCTTAGTGTCATCTTTAGCTCTTCTCGCTGACCCCAGAAACCCCATCAGCTCCCAAATCTTATCAGTTCTGTGGCCGTCTCTTGCATCCAACAACTTTTCTTCCCAAGTAGTCACGGGCCTAGTTTTAGGTCCTTTTCTGAACTGTTGTAATAGCTTCCTAATTAGTCTCCCTGCCTCAAGTCTTCACTATGTTCTAGCCTCCCCACATCTGCCAAAATGATTTTTCCAAAGTCCGCGTCTAACCACGCTGCAGCTTTACTGAGTAAACTCCATTCTTTATTCTCTCTGTTATCTAGAATAAAATAAAAACTTCGCTATTTGTCATTGGAAACCCTTCACAATGTAGCCTGGCCTGCCTTTTTGGTCCTAATTACATGTTACTCTCACATAACTTTATGATCTTATTATCGTGTGTGTGTATAGAGGGTGTAGAGGGGTGCAGTTTGTGGAGAGGGTTACAGAAAGGATCTGTTTTAATATATTCCAAGGGAGAATACAAAGGTACAAAAATCTATGCCTTGAATACACTATCCCCTCCCTTATTCCTTTTGGAACCCCTATTCAACCTTTCCTCAGAGGCTGAATTCAAATTCTACCTTCATGAAACCTTTCCCAAACCTCTCAAGCTAGGAGCTGCCCACCTACAAAAATCATCTTATGTTCTCTTTCTCCCTCTCTGTCCTTCTCTCTGTCCTTTCTCTCTCTCTCTCTATATATATCTATATGTATATCTATATCTATATACATATATATACACATACGTGTGTGTGTATGTGTGTGTGTGTGTATATATATATATATATATATGTATATATATATATATATATATATAAAATCATCTACCCCCTTCTCTCTCATCTTTAGAGAATGTAATCTTCTTTAGGTCAAGATTCATTGCACTTTGTCTTCAGGAATATCACTTTGGCAAACCTATGGAAGATATATTGGATTGGGGAGAGTCTTTAGGCAGGGAGACCTAGGAGAAGGCTATTGTAAAAGGTAAAAAAAAAAATAGAACATTTATCCAGGGACTAGGTAGATTACATTAGCAGTTGTAAACATTTGGCCATCAACACATTTTCCTTACTCTGATGCTACCATTTAAAGGAATGTTAATGGACAAGGCAACTTTCTGCTACAAGCCTCTACAACATTTTTCCATTTGAAGTAGAAACTAATTTAAATGTTGATATCTTCTCTGTATGAACAAGGTAATTGAAAGCACCTGGCTGTGGTGCCACACATGTGGCTGGAAATAATAGATTATGGAAGTTAGAAATCCAGCATTCATAGGGAGCTCCCAGTCTCCTTGGGCTTGGATTTTATAGTCAAGACCCTGCTCCTCTAAGGGCCAAAGCAGTCAGATTAATTAGCCAGATAGATGATAATATTAAATGGAATAGTTTATCCAGGCCCTTCACAGTTTACTAAAGGGAGAATCTGACATTATATCATTTTAGAATCCAGGATTCTATGTACCGTGTTCTCTATATCCTTGGAATCAGGCTGAAGTGATGGGCTTGAACATTTGGGAAGTGGGTTAGCCTGTTAGGACTTTAGTTGGGAAACGTCTTTACATTTACAAATACTTAGACAAATAATACCACTTATCACGAAGAAGACAGAACAGAATTGGGAATGTGAAGTTATGTTTAATCTTTTGGGCATTATAATAATTTAGGTCATTTTTCTTTTAATCACATGACATAGGATGGGTGCCAGTGGGAACTTTGTTCTTTCTTAACTGTTCCTCTTTCTCTTCCTATGGAGGGAGCATCAACATCCATGAGCTTCTTTTAAAAGAAGCGATGAACATTAGATGATGTTCTTAATGAGAGAGACCATATGAAAGCAGATGATAATCTATATACTGTATTTCTCAGTTGTTGTTGATGTCATGGTTCTTTATGTAAAGAGCAATATTATATTCTTATCACCATAGTTTAAATATAAAAACATATCCATCGTAACTTTTTTTTTTACCAGAAATTTGTAATAAACACATTTATTTTGTTCATTATAATATACATTTATATATGATATATCTATATTATTTATATACATTATATATTATTTATATTTATAATATATATAAATATGGTATATTTATATACATTATATATAATACAATAAAATATTTAGTCTCTCTCCCTGCTCAGCCATCTTCCTTCCCCACAAAGTAAGGCTATTGAAGTAAGTCCAGATAAGAGCCTGATCTTGGGTAGTAGCTATGTGAATGAAGAGAAAAGGATGGTTTTAAGATGTTGTGGAGATAGAATTAGCAAGACTTTAGCAACTGAGATAAGAAAAAATTGATGACAAGATGAAAAGTGACTGAGGTTTTTGAGCCTGTGTGACTAGAAGGATGACAATGCTCTCTGTGGAAACAGGAAAATAAAAGCATGTGGGAGGAGATGTGGTTTTAGATCCAAAGAATTGACTGGCCTTTCTGCCTGTCTTGTATCTGGGTCTCATCCTTGTTTTTATACATATATTCACAACTTTGAACCTGTAAAGGATCTGGGAGGTGGTAAAGTAGATTCAAGAGTTCTCAACCTTCCTAATGCTGCGACCCTTTAATACAGTTCCTCATGTTGTGGTGACCCCCCCCAACCGTAAAATTATTTTTGTTCCTACTTCATGACTGTCATTTTGCTACCGTTATGAATTGTAATGTAAATATCTGATATGCGGGATGCATTTTCATTGTTACAAATTGAATATAACCCACAGGTTGAGAACCGTTGTTCTAGAGGATGACTCCAAATGTGAAACTGGGAATTACAAATCCATTTAGGTTGAATGTAATGGGGAAAAGGGATCTAGTTTTTAGAATATATTCCAGAGGATATTAGAATGCTTCTTTTATAGGATGGAGTGAGAGGACAGAGAGAATTGGAAATTTTACTTCTTATCTTCTTTTTTCAGATCAGATGATCGATAAAACAAAAGTCGAGAAAACTGAGGCCAAAGCTATCGAGTTGGAAAAGAAGGTGATTATGAGGAGCCAGAGAAGGTTCACTTAAAGCACTTCCATCTCTTTGTCTGAGACTTAGTCTTGGTTGCCTAACCCACTAGTTTGCTCTTTTCCTCCATCCCTATGTCCCCATCTATCCCCTTCTCCTCTTCCCCAGTCATTTTGGTGAGGGTGGCATCCAGTTTGGGTCGGTGGCCTTTTTTAGCTGCTTAGTTTAGAGAAAGCAGCATAGGTATGGACAAGTAGGAACAGTACTGTTCTTATGTTATTTTCTTTCCTGGGCCATCAACAGAATAGAAATGACAAATGGTGACCCTAAATAGCTGCTCCCTTTGGTTGCATTGGCATTCTAGGTTTCTTCCTTTGGAGCAATAAGGTCCTGAATAGGACTAGATTTTTGTGGCTATGATGCTGCCTGTCTTCACCTGGCCCTGTGTTCTTTGGGTTCTCTGTGACCATTATAGAGCACTTTAGTGCTCTCTTACTTTTGCTCCCAAATCCCTTTTTGCATGCTTCGCTTCGTAAATCTTAAAGGGCTATAAAAATGTAAGCCACTTCTAATAACTATCCAGGTTGAATAAAAGAAATATTCTTAAACTTCAAACCTATAGCTGTGACTCTAGAAGCAGGAAGACTTTTAATATCTAGGAACTACACTTTCAGTTCTCAGGTTTTAGAGTCAAGGCATTATTCTTCCTTCCTAGGCATTGCCTCTGGTATGGGGCAGCTCCAGAAGTAAAATAGCAACATAATATGGTATGTTACAGAGAAAGTTCTATGCCTTGCCCTGGGAGACAGAGTCGTTTCCTGGAATGTTAATTTTTTTCCCCTTAGCTGGACTCAGAGCTAACTGCCCGGCATGAGCTACAGGTGGAAATGAAAAAAATGGAGCATGACTTTGAACAGAAGCTCCAGGACCTACAAGGAGAGAAGCAAACATTAGATGTTGAGAAGCAACAATTAGCTACTGAGAAAAAGGACCTGGAGGCTGAAGTCTCTCAGCTGACTGGAAAGGTAACATCTGGGCAGAAGTAGGGCCTGTTGCCATCTATTGATATTGGTTTTCCTGAAGCCTCAAGATAGGCATGCCTAAAAATCAGAAGGAGCTTCCCTTTGCTGGGAACGGAGGTGGAAAGTGCTTGATTTCTTATGTTGCTGTTGCTTTCTTCTGTAGGTTGCCAATTTGTCAAAGGAACTGGAAGATGCCAAGAAGGATATGGCTTCTCTCTCAGCTGCAGTAGTCTCTTCTGTTCCCCCTGCCCCGCCTTTGCCTAGCAACTCTAACATACCCTCTCCACCCCCACCCCCTCCTTTACCTAGTGGTATTACTGTTCCACCTCCCCCTTCACCCCCTCCACCTCCT
>CM053595.1:19684379-19711708 GCA_028646575.1 Pseudocheirus occidentalis | reverse complement strand
GAGAGAGACAGAGAGAGACAACGGGGGGGGGGGCAGGGGGAACAGAAACAGTCACATAGAGACAAATAGACACTCACAGACAAACAGTGAAAGGCAGAGGGCCAGAGAAGAAACACAAGCAGAGACCGACCCAAGGAAGTGGTTAGACTGAAGGTCGGATCTGAGCTGGGGGGAGGGGTATAATGAGAACCCCACCCTACTTTGAAAATCTAGATCATCACAATCTTCCAGTGACCTTACCTCCCAGAAAGGTCCATTGTGGACAAGGAGCAGCAGCCTTACTTCATAAGAGGGGGAACTGAGACACATAGAATAATAGAAAGAACCCTGGATTTGAGTCAGAAGTCCTGGATTTGAGTCCTGACTCTGCCATGTATTAACTATGTGACTCTGGGCAAGTCATTTCACCTCCATTTCCTCATCAAGAAAATGAGGAGGTTGGAACTGATCTTGATAACTCAATATTCAGCAATTCTTAACAATGTATAGTGTGTGTGTGTGGGGAAGGGGTGGCAGTGGAGAAAGTGCACTTAGGGCAGTAGACCTTGTTCCCTCAGTCCCTCACTAGCTCCAGTCAGTTTCCCCAGATCCCAGACCCCAGCTGGGACCTGCTCTTCCCTTCAGTCCAACTGCACTGAGCATGGGACATTCAACAAGCCATTTGGAGGCCCTGGGTCAGCACCGGTGTGAATTGCAAACCGCAGTCTCCTTACTACCTCCCCTTCGCTAACCCTTCTGTTTATTTAAAAAGTCTCCAAAGTGTAAGCTCCTTCTTCTTCCCAGATCTATGGGCTTGGCCTCCAGCTCCTGGAAGCTCTGAGTCTGTGGAAAATAGGCACTGGACTCAGAGCCTGACCCTCTCTCCTACCACACCCTTCACTCCCGAGGGCTCTAAACCCACATGGGTCATGGCCCTGGGAGGCTGCAAGGTTATAGGGCCCTGACAGGAGACAGAAGCTTTCCCTGGCTCTGGGCCGAAGCTCTGAATTTAGCCCTGATCCCTATTCCAGTGGGACACAGTGTGTTTGTTTATGAATGCCAATTCCATCTCTGGTTTTTAAATCTCCATTAAAAGTGAACAGGATATTCTCTGCCTGTGGAGTCTTTGACCACAGCAGCTATGTATTATACCTGACCAAATCAGCTATATATACTTGACCACGGACGTTCCAACTTGGTCCATGAACTGCATACCTCTCCCAAATCCAGCCACATCCTCAGTCTCCTTAACCAGAACTGTACTACACCTTGGCCACATCTGTCCCCATTATTTCCTTGCCTCCACCAAACGCTGAAGCCCTGAGGCATACTGAAAAGGGCGCTGGACTTGGTGCTAATGGACTTCAATTCAAATCCTAGCTCTGCCAAATACTAAATGTGCAGAACTGGACGAGTCATTTAATTTCTATGACTCTCAATTTCCTCATCTATAATATTAGTAATTGGCATTTATATAGCACTTTTGGGGTTTGCAAAACCCTTCAAATTCAACTGTAAAAGAGAGGGGTTGGACTCACGATAATCTTTAAACCCTTTTCCAGCTCTAAATTCCATGATCTTTGTGGTACCCTCTTCCCTAGGGACCAGCTTCCTTCATTGACAGATAGGGCCCCATGAGCTTTACTTAGGTTAGGAGGGCTCAGAACAGTGGGTTCCTTAAGACAACTCAAACGTTTTGTTCTCCTGAGAGTGGATTGTCAAGTTTTTAGCATGAGCATTTTGTTATTGAGTCATTTCCAATCATGTCCAACTCCATGACTCTATTTGGAGTTTTCTTGGCAAAAATACTGGGGTGGTTTGCCATTTCCTTCTCCAGCTTATTTTACAGATGAAGAACTGAGGCAAACAAGGTTCAGTGACCTGCTCAGTGATGCAGTGAGTACTGAGGCCAGATTTGAACTCTGTGGTCAAGATGAATCTTCCTGACCTCGCCCAGATGCTCCTCCTGCTGAGCCATGTAGCTGCCTGTGAGCATTTACACCCAGGCAATTGGCAAACGCTACAAAGCTGGGAATGGTTTGTTTTGTTGATGGCCTGCTCTAGATTTTAAGAAAGTGAAAGAGAAAATATTAATAATACAGATTAAACTTTAAAATGTGTATTGGGGACATTTTCCCTCCTTCCCAATTGCCGACACATCCCTGGAAAGTTGTTAGAAAAAAGCAGTGATGGCCCTCTTCCTATCTTGCAGGAGTGAGGCATGGGGTATGGCTGAACCCAGGGAATCAGGGCTAGAGGCAGGCAAGGAACCAAGGCATGGCATGACTGCTGATCTCCTTTACTATGAGCCAGGATTCCAGAAAGCCCTGGTAATTGCTCTCGACACACCATGTGTCTAGCCTGACTGACATAGATTGTAGATAATAGGATTGAGAGACAGAAGGGACCTTAATGGCCATCAAGTCAGCTCTCTTATTTTATGGATAAGAAAACTGACATAGAGAAAGGTTAAGTTGAGATCACACAACTAGTAACTGTTTAGAGTAGGATTTAAACTAAGGTCTTCCTGATACTGCTTCTAGTGCTCTACGTTGCTTCCCACCTTTGGACTTGGTTTTGAGATCCCAGATCCCCAAGACCCTAATTTCCATTCAAAGGCATCATTCTGTGCCGGCCACCAATCCCAACCCCCCCTTCCCTTTTCCTCACCATCCTTCCCCTTAGCACATAACTCACCATTGGCAGAAGCCAGGATCATTGCCTGAAGCATCTCTGTGTCAAATTGATTGTTGGGCCACGTTCCTCCTTCATCACCATTCTGGGAGCTACAGGGAGATGGACAGATAGTGAACACTGACTCTGCCCCAGGATCCTTTCTCCCTACGCTGGACCAGCCTGCAGTCTTTCCTTTCCACCTCATGGGGTATGACCCCTCTAAATACTTTTTTGCATTTGAGACCTGCCTTTTTATGGCCAGGGGAATACATCCTTGCCTATAGGAAAAGTGTGAGAGGTCAACTGGACTATGTGAATATGATGGAATATGACAGTTCTATGTCAAAAAATAGATGTGGGAAATTAAAAAAAAACCCTTGGGAGGATGTGGAAAAACATGGGAAACATGGAGTGATTCAGAGCAAAGAGAGCTGACAGAGGAGAACAATATATACAATGGCCTCACTAGTATGAGTGAAGACAAGATGAAAGGACAGCTGAGCCCAGATTAAAGACAATATGTGAGTCATATTAAGCACTGACTCCATAAGAAAAATGACGAACTGCACCTCTCTCCTCTCAGGATCAAAGGTAGGGACTAGGAGTACTCAGCACTGTTTTTGCATCAAGAACGGTACCTCTGTACTGCTGCTCCTTGGCTATATTTCTTTGTGAAAATGGAAGGTTCATTCGGGTGGAGGAGGGGAGGCGTCTGGTAGATGAAACAAAAGGCAGCAGAATTTAAAAAAAAAGAATAAAAAATATAGGTTTATTTATTATAATGGAATTTCAGGGACCAGAGAGGGCATCTTTTCCCTCCCTCCTTCACTTCCTGTTGTCTGGCAAAATATGCCATTCTGGGAGGACCAAAAAGACTTAAAGTTCTAGCACCACTTGTTTTTTTCTGATAGGATTTCCTGATAGGATTACTGATTTTTTTCTCCTTTTATCTTGGTGTTTGGGATAGCTCTCAGAAAGGGTGAGAACTAGAAATAGAGGAGTAAATTTAGGCAATATGAAGACAGAAGGGATCAATAAAATTTGTTAATGAAAAACACAATTCTACTCACAGACATAATACCTTACTTTTATTCATGCTGTAAGGGCAAATGATTAATAGCAGAGCATTTTCTGAGAGTCTATTTGGATTGAGAAAGCTGGGAGACAGGGGAGGACCCTGAACCCCTAAAGAAGCAGGCAATAGAAGACTTGCAGAGGTCTCCATGGGATTTTGCAAGATTACTTTTTGCAGGAAAGAACAAACAAACCCAGAATAGGAAACTGGGGTTGCCAAGAACAAATTTCACCTCTTTCATTCTCACACCCTCCCAGGTGAGTTCAGTCAGATGTATGGTATATAAGAAGGAAGGCTGAACTGCATGGCAAGAGTTCTGTGGCCTTCCGTAACAGGAGACTGGTCTACATATGCCACTAATGTTTGTGACTTTGATGGAAGGGAAGAGAAAGGAAATACAATCGGACACAATGTCTACCATGTGCCAACCACTGTGCTTCTGATCACAATGAGCAAGGTACTTCTCCATCTCTGGGCCTCAGTTCCCTTACTATAAAGATGAGACTGCTGACTCAGGTGGCCTCTAAGGTCCCTTCTAGCCCTTGTATTTCCTGACATTTCATCATTTTGCTGAAGATTGGGACTGCTAATGGCCCAACCCAACCAATGAATGGGGCCTCTGAACAGAATCCTCATATCCCCATAACTGCTACACACACACACACACACACACACACACACACACACATTTTGCCAACTGATATTAAAAGGGAAAATAACAAGAGAAGGGGTGGAAAGGCAGAGAGTTCAGATTTCTCTGACCTCTTGCCTAGGATGTTAGAACTTAAGCTTCTCCCTTCCTTCCCTGGAGGTGGGCACATCTCCTTTATGGCCACATGACTGTAGGTCTACAGCCACTTAATTCAGCCTCCATTCCCAGCCTGGGTTTCTCTTACCCGCCCCTACTATATATGAGTGGAGAGCATTGATGGGTCCAGAGAGCTAAGCCTCAGGCAGGAGGAGTTCAGGCAGAGCTGAATGAAAGGGGCAGCTGGTGGAGTGAGAAGTGGTACATTCAGGTGTGAGAAGGCAGATATGAGAGTGGTGTGGGGGATAACAGCTGTGAGGTGAAGGAAGGAGACTGAAAGATAGAGCATGCCACAAGGTTTCAAAGGAAGTGGTTCAAGGCAGGCAGCCAGGGAGCCAGGGAGCTGAGCAGCCAGGGAGCCAGGCAGGCAGCCAGCCAGCCAGCTCTTTGGAGTGAAGGACTAGGCATAGAGGAGAGGGGGAAGCCTTGGGATTTAGGAAGGAAGGGTCCTATCACTGGCCATTTAACCCAATTTGGTCCCAGTTCTGTGAGATGTTGGGGGAAAGGGAAATGAAGTAACTATTTCCCTTAAAGTTGGAGGTCTGAGAACAACATCAGGGTAGATGTGCTTCTTCTGGGATTTGAGGAGCAGTGAAGCATGGACAATGGGAGAGCTTGGGCTAGAATGGGGTTAAGGATTTAGATGGTCTAATTAAAAAAACAAAAACAAAACCCAACCTTCTCCACAAAATAGAATTCTGTATTCAGAGTAGATACCCAAGGTCAGAGGCTAGAGTTTTCAGTGTTAAAATGTATACATGGTATTTTAAGCTAAAATATAAATATAGGGATTTTCTTGTTTAATGAAGGAGAAGTCTCTGGAAGTGATTTTGAAATGCAAAAGCTATGTGGTAGGGGCAGCTGGGTGGAGCAGTGAATAGAACACCGGCCCTGGAGTCAGGAGGACCTGAGTTCAAATGTGGCCTCAAAAAACTGGCTGTGTGACCTTGGGCAAGTCACTTAACTCCAAATGTCCTACCTTCCCCCCTCCAAAAAAAAAAGCAAAAAGCTATGTGGTATAGGGGAGAGAATAGTGGGCTTTGAGATCTGTGTTTGAGTAACTGCTCTATCATTTATTAGCTGTATGACCTCAGGCAGTTTACTTAACCTCTCTGTAAAAAGAGAAGGTTGAACTGAATGACCTCTAAGGTCCTTTTCATCTCTAAATCTATAATCCCATATATGTTGGGGAAATGTAAAAAGAGGTTAGCAGAACTGAAAACAACAAATTTAAATACACAATTAAAATATCTCAGTGCTGGCTTTTTTTTCCTTAAAAAGTTCAACCCTAAACTAATTAACAAAAAAGAGAGGAAAACAAAATATTGTTTAAGCCATAAAGGACATTCATCTTAATCAATCTCATAGTAACCAGCATGGAACTAGTGACAGAACAGTATGGCAATTCCCACAATATGGAAAGATAATTAGGTTCTTAGAAGTGAGAGTGGGTCAGGGAGATGGGGTTGGAATTAAGGGACAGAGAATTCCCATATCTAGGGAATAGGGAAGAGTAGAAGTGGGGAATCTTAGTATATCAGCTTAAGGACCTTAGAATTATATATTCTATCCCTTTTCATTTTATAGATGGGAAAACTGGGGGCAGTGAGTGGAAGGGACTTGCTCTCAAGTCATATGTTTGTGTATGTATGTATACATACACACATATATGTGTGTGTATATATTTGTGTGTATACATACACACATATATTTCTGTGCATACATACATGTATGTATATATATGTATATATACATATAAATGTGTATACATGCATATATTTCTAGTGGAAATATGGAGGCTAGAACAGTAACCTCCAGAGGCCAAAGAGAAAAATGTGGGAAAATAGGACTCTCCAGTGGGTAAGTGAAGACTAATAGTTAGTTTCAATCAGAAGTAATGGGGTAGGTTTTTAGGAACCAATTAGGAAAGAATATTAAGGATTAATGGGGAGCAATACTAGGCAGAACCCAGACAGATCTGTTGGATCATCTTAAACCTGAGTTGTCACTTGTAGTCACAGTGATAGCAATGGGAGCTTTAAACCTGAACTTAACTAGCTGAACAGTGTAAAACCATACTGTTGCTTTCAGTTGTATGTAGCTGCAGAATGTCTGCCACTGATAGACCTTAAGTGTAATGGTGTAATGGATAGAGAGAGGGGCTTTAACTCAAGAAGACCTGGGTTCATGTGCCAACTCTGACAGATACTGGGCTATGTATGTGACCCTAGATAAGTCATTTAACATCTGGGGCAATTCTATAAGGCTATAAATTACAGAGAAGATGTCACCCTGCATGGGTTAAGGGCATTTCCTATAAAAATGAAATCACAAGTCTAATTCCTAATCCTATATAGACAGTAGCCTAAATTGCCTTCCATTCTAGGAAAGGTTCATTATCTGCACAAAACCAGTTATGCTAAAACAGAGTGGGAAGTAGAAGAAACACCAAGGGAATTTGGGAAAGGATCCTGGATGTGGCTTTTTTTATGGGGGAAAATCTCCCCCAACCTCCTTCTCCTTTTAAAAATTCCTGGGTATAGGCAGCTGAGAAAACTTTTGATCATCTAGAATGGGAATTCTTAACTCTTTTTGTGTCTGTGAAAGTCTGGTAAAGCCTCTGGACCTCTGCTCAAGAGAAATATTTTTAAATGCATAATGTAAAATACAAAATATTGCAAAGGAAACCAATCATATTCAAATGTAGTTATTAGAATTTTTTTTAAAACCGAGTTCTCAACCTCATTAAGCATCCCCCCCCCCAGTCTAGAGACTGAGAAGAGGATCCCTTCCTCCTTGTCTCCATCATCTGACAGAACTGGGATTCAATGAGGTTTGACCAGTAACAGGTCTGTAGGAGCATAGGGCTGAGCCTACCTGTCCATACTGCAGCTCTCTATGACCTGGGACTTTCATCTAAGGTTATACATTGGTAGTATGGGAATGAAGTTAGCCTAGACATAGACACATTAACTTTGTTGTTCTTTTGTTATTGTTATCTGAATCTTTTTTAACAATGTGCTTTGGGTTTTCAGTGTCCAGGGGGCATCAGTCAGTACAGTGGGAAGTGTACTTTTGCAGGGGTGGAAGGCAAAATTGCCAAAAAGGAAAAGGATCAGTCCAGACTTGCTCCAGGAGGGGCTACAAGGGTGGGGGCAGTGGGGATAGGGTAAATGAAACCCAGAGACACGGACTTGCCTGAGGTTATGTAGGTTGTAAGGGATTTGAACTCTAACCCATGGATTCCAAATTCAGCACTTTCTATTGGGTCCCAGGAGCTCGAGTGGAATTCCATTATATCCAAAACTTCTTCTCTACTCTGAGTTTCAGTTGGCACACTAATTCTCTTCCCTTATGGGGTTCCCATCTCAGAACAGTTGGTACCCTTTAGCAGGGAGACACCCATGAGCTCTCACCAGGGGGCCCCTGGAGCAGGTCCCAAGATCAGAGAAAACCTCAGATTCTCAGGCTGAGATTTAGTGGGATTTGGTGATCCCCACAGTGAACACATGTGCACACACACACACACACACACACACACACACACACACACACACACACTGCTCCAAGCGAGCTGACTCTAGACGGACAATGGGATAAGGATTAAGAAAAGTGATCAGAGACAGAATATGAGAGACAAGAAGAAATACAACGTATGAGAGTGAGCGTGTTTGTTTCAATACATGTGAGACATACAGAGACGGGGTGGGGGAAGGGAGGTATATTAGGAAACAGATTCATTGAAAAAGTACAGCACACAGATAAATGGCGATTGAGAAAAAGACCAAGGCAGAGAAACAGAAATAAAACGCAGAAACTGGAGAGACAGGCGATGATTGGGGACATAGACACACACACACACACACACACACACACACACACACACACGGAGGGTTTTTTTTTTCTTCTCAGCACCGATGCTGCACTTCTTCCCTCAAAAGGACCTTTCCCATCACCCTTTACAGAGCTAGCTCTTCCTTCAGTCTCTGCAACTTCTCCTCCTTCGCCGCTGCCCAGCCTCCCTCCCCTCCCCCGCAGCTCTGTGTTTCTAGAAGCCAGCTGCCTATCGCTGCTGTCTGCTGTTTTTCTGAGCTCTGCCCGAGATGGAGGGTCAGAATGGGAGTTGGTTATAAGCCAAAATCTTGGAATCAGGGGAGGGGAATGGAATGACACCCCATCTTTTTACCCAAAGGGTGGATATGTTCTAGATTCCTCCATAGAAGTTAGAGTCAAGGAGGGATTTCTCTCCCCCCCTCCCCCAGTCCCTATAATTGATGACAACATGGGGTTGGGAAAAGGGTGATGAATAGAGAAGAGACCAAGACTGAAGTCTGACTCTGTGTCAGCTCTCAGGCTGACAGACTGTTTCCATTATCTGGGAAGGGTGTGTGTGTGTGTGTGTGTGTGTGTGTGTGTGTGTGTGTGTGTGTGTGTGTCTGTGTCTGTGTCTGTGTGTCTGTGTGTCTGTGTCTGTGTTGAGGGGGAGTTCCACTCAAATTCCATTTTAATACCGTCCTGGGAGTTTACTACTGATGAAATTCACATGCTCCCCAGGGTGTATTCTGAGGAATGGGAGGGGGGGGGAATTAATGTAAAAAAAGATGGTCTACAGGGGTCCAGGCAGACCTCCTCTCCCTCCGGGTTCAGGAGCTATTTGTTCCAAGCAGATGTTGGGATTCAGGATTCTCCCGAAATCAACGAGACGAGGGGAAGGGGAGAGGTATTTGTGTTTTACACCAGACCTTAGACTTCACCCTTCCCACATTTCAAGGGAAGAATTTTTAGAGGAAAGGAAGAATGGTAGCATCACCTACCCACTGGTGCCGGGTCTCTGGGCCTGAGAGAAACGCCAGTCCGTGTTAGGCGGGGCTTGCTGCAGAGGAAAAGACAAGAGAGACGTTTGAGTGAGGCTGAAGAGATTCAGCGCCAGCCGCAGGCACCGGGCAGGGGAGCAGAGGGTCCTCTAGAGGAAGCAAGTACGGGGGGAGGGGGCAACTCAGCTCCTGAGGAAGGAAGGGCAGAAAGGGAAATCAGGGGGATGGGAGAGCTGGGGGGAGGGGGAAGGGGAATTAGGAGAATCAGTACTCCCTAAGAGAAATAAATACTGGGATGCTGAGACTAAAGGTGAAAGGGACAAGATACATTGAAGAAGGAAAGAAATCTTTCTTCAAAAATAAACCCAATCTCCTACTTCTCTCCTCCCAAGCCCCTGTTTCTGCACCGAACAGACAACAAAACCAGAACCATCAGGGAAGGCTTGAGAATGTTATTTGATTCAGAGAAGCAGCAAGCCAGAGGATCCTGCTTTTTCTGTGGAAGAAAATGGAGGACATCGTATGTAGAATATAGCAGAGGACCCTAACTGAGTAGCCATGAGCTTGGATAGCTCAGCCTCAATAAGTCAGCATCTTCTCCTTTATACGCTTTTAGATAACAGGTTCTGTTGGTCCCTGTTCAAATGCATATCTCCCATTGCCGAGCACATTGTTAATTTAGGAGACAAGCCAGAGATTCAGTTTGTAAAGACACCCCCGGGGCCAAGGGGACCTCCTACCCACATGCTCCATCCTGCTGGACAATAGCCACTTTGCTACAATGGATACAGAGAGAACAAGGATGCTCTGTCATGAGTAGCTTGGGTCACCAGAACTATGACCTCCAGGAAATCAACTTTAACAGGACTCAAGCCCACTGCCCTCCCTCTTCCTCTTCCCCCTCAACCCCACATTCCTGATGACTGCTATTTGCAGCTATAGGACTCAGGGGATCCATCGAAAATGGAACAGGAGATTGAACTATTATCCCTCTCCTCATTCTCTACGGTCCTGTCCTGCCCCCTTACCTCATTATGAAGAAAACTTGCAAGGAACATGTCATTACCATAATGACAGCTTCAACTTAGAATAGCACTTCAAAATTTACAAAGCATTTCATTTACATTTTCTCATCTGATTCTGACAACTCTATGTAGACAGTACAGGTATTATTATCTCAATTTTGCAATATATCCAGGAGAGGAAGTGGGCCAGTCATGAAGAAAGATAAACATTAGCAAATGTTCTACCCTGGTGCCCCTAAAATGCCAAAAGGTCTGAAGCAGGAGTTTCTAACCTTTTTTTTCTGTATATCCTGGCCCCCATTGGCAGTCTGGGGTGGATTAGGAACTCCCTTCCTAGAATACTGTCTTTTTTAAAATCATAATTAAAGAAAATACTAAATTTTACTGATAGGTTGACAAAAATAAAAGTGTCATTTTCCCATCCAAGGTCACGACTCATTGAAATCTATCCCATAGAACCCTTTGGGGAAGGAGAACCTAGATTCCAGTTTTAAATTATCCTTGATCCAGAGGTTTCCAGTATATTGAATGGAGAAACTGAAAGGCAAATATAGAAGAGACAAGACAATTGTTGCACAGAATGAGAAAATATGAGCAGGTTTCCATCTGTACTGTTGGAAGAAACATCTGAATCGATACAATGCTTCTAAATAGAAAAGTAATGTACAGATGAGGAAATAGAAACTCAGAGGAGTGAAGTAACTTGCCCACGAGTCTGTAGCTAGTGTAGCTAGTATGTATTAGAAACTGGATTTTTAGCCCTGGTCTTCCGACTCCAATACCACACTGCCTCATAAAACTGCTCTCACACACCTTCTAGGTACTTCCTCCTCACCTCAGTGCCTCTGGAAATAGTAACAGATGTTTCTGATTGTTCCAGAGAGGAGAAAGGGTGTGTCTCTCATTTTCATGATTGCATTTCTCCAGGAAAAAGGAAAGCCAGAACTGGGAAGTGATTCACATTTGAAAGCAGGGTAAACAACTGAGAAGAACTGGTAGCTGAGCTAAGGACTCTGGAATCCCAATCCTAGGCCCAGGGAGAATCCCCTGATTTTATGATGAAAGCTCCATCAGCTTTCTGAGGGCTGTGGTGGTGATGGTAGGGGGATGTCAAATCGATTAGCCTAAAGATGATGGAGAGTCTGGTTCAAGACTTACAGAGAATCAGGAGACTCAGGGTCCCCTCTTACCTCTACTACTAGCTATGTGACCTTGGACAACTCATTTCTCCTCTCTGGGTTTCAATTTCTTCATCTGTAAAAAACAATTGGGCCCTAGCATCTCTAATATCCCTTCCAGTTCTGAAACCTTATGGTTCTATGGATCATATCTACTTTATCACAAGTGGAAAGACATCATAGCTATCTATCAAACACCAGACAGGTACTAACAAACATCCAGACAAACACCCAAAGGTCAAACAGACATTTTCAACGATAGGAGCCCCATCTGAAGCTTTCTCCTTCAGAAAGGAGAGCTTCTGGAGAAGCCCTAGAACTAGTCCCTGCCCCTCCTCTCCCTCCAGTTTTACCTCAGAGTGAGGTCCCATAAGTTCCTGCTCCACCCCAGGTGTCTACCTTGTCACAGCCAGCTTTGGTGAATGTGTATGACCCTGACAAAGACAGAGCAAATGTCTATCACTCATTGATCTTAAAGTGCTTTGAGGGATAGGGGTACCTTTACCACCTCAGAACTGGAGTTCTGAGACTCTTCAGCCCAACTCACCTGATATCTTGAATATGGAATAGTAGCACCTGAGTTTCCCCCACCAAAGCCTTCTCTTTGCAGGGTGATGCCTCTTTCACATTGTCACAACTACGTCAGCCTGGGACTCCACCAGTCTAATTTAGAAGTTACTTCATTGTTCCTTGCCCACTTTCCAGGACCTTTCCTAGTTTTGTCTTGAAGGAGACCCTAGCTCATTTGACTAGGCTTGAAACCTCTGAGTTCCAAATTACTTGGGAAACAAATAGTTGAGGGACTCTTTCAGGCCCATGTCTTTCAGACATCTTAAAAAGACTTTAGGTCAGGAAGGCTTAATCTTTTTTGCATGTCCTTCTACTTTAGCAGTCCGGTTAAAGCTATAGTTCTCCCCATCCCATAATAATGCTTTAAAATAAATAAAATACATAGAATTACAAAGAATCTAATTATGTTGAAATAAAGATGCATTCACCTCCCCCACCCAAGTTCATAGTTGCCCTGAAATTTATCCATCGACCCCTTTGAGGGTCCATGGACTTCAAGCTAAGAGCCCCTACTTTGGAATGTCTGCTTATTAACCCTTGCCTTCCCTAGGGAATACAGATGGCAAAAAAAAAAATAGCGCTAAAACTGGGTATTGTGTATCTGTGAGGAGGGAAAAGAAGTGGTAGAGGAAAGAAGAGAATAAAAGGAGAGGGAGAAGAGAGACAGACAGACAGACACAAACACACACACACACAGAAATCCACACAGGATATGTAATGTGTCCTGTGAGAGAGATAACCTTGTGTGTGGGAGGAAGTTCTGTGCATGTATGTTAGTGTATCTGTTTCTGTGTTAGTGTGTCTGTGTTAGGGTGTCTGGTGTGAATTGTATTCGTGGCACAATTAGAGTGTGTACACACACATACACACTTATATACATGCATACATACACACGCATACATATATACATATATGTGACTTGTGGCATGCATGAACCAATAGAAGTGTGTGAATATAAAAGATGGGGAAAAGGAGATGGGAAAGACAACCCTTTGGGAGCAATTTCCTGTTAACATGAAGAATCAGAAATTGCCGGTAATTTACAAACCTTGAATACCAAAAGGTGTGCTCTTTGAGTTTGTCGGAAATGTGAACCTTGAGGAATCCCCCAGAGTTTCTGGTGTTCTTCCTCAGTGACAGTAGGGCCAAAAAAATCTTATCCCTGTTTTGTCCTTCTAAATAGATTCAAAGCCCTGACCAGACTTTTCCCAACGTGTGGGCACGTGGGGAGAGAAGGGGGGAAATGAACCATTCTCCAACCTTTCTCTTCTTACTCTACTGTAGTTCCCCCACCCCCGTCTCCCCCAACCCCTCACTCATTATCATTAGTGGTGAGTTAAATCAGTTCCTTCAAAAGTGGCTACCTGATCTTTGGGAGTAAGTACCCTTCGTAGGAAGGCAAGATTAAGGGGTGGGAGAAGTGTCAGGTAGGGTCTACCCTCCATCGATTTCCCAAGTTCAGGTAGTTCTACACGCTTTCACAGGGTCGAAGGCAAAGAGGGCTGAGCAGCTCACCTGGCTCGCCTCCTTCAGTGTATTGGAGCGAGACAGGCAGGCGTCAGGCTCCAAGGCCAAAGCTGAAGGCTGTGGGGCACTGAGTGGCCTTAGGAAGGTGAAGTCGCTTCCGTCTGAAGCGGGAGAGAAGCAAGTCCTGTAGCAATGACTCTGTGAGTGAGCCGGCCGCAAAGTTACCTCCATGTACTTGAGAGTGCCATCCGAGCTCAGCTGCACATTGGGACTAGATTGCTTATAGAAATCTCTGGAGGGCGAGTCCTGGCGCCTGCAGCAACTTTCTCCATCCTCTCCCCTCCTCAGGCACTTAGCTAATAAAAAGGTGAAAGAGACTAGGGAAAGGAGGCTAACCGCAGCTAAGGCTACAATAAGGTACAGGGTGAGATGAGAGTGCTCCTGTGGGTGCGTGAGGAAGTCGCTGGATTGGGGCAACTCCTCAGCGTCCTCGTCCTCCAGGACCAGAAGCACGGTGGCAGTGGAGGAAAGCGCGGGCTCTCCGTTGTCCCTCACCAGGACCACCACCAGCTGCGTGTCAGAGTCGCCCTCTTGAAGGGCCCGGGCTGTGCGGACCTCCCCACTGTGAGCTGACACCTGGAAAAGGCCTGGCGTTGTCGACTGAGGCAACAGCGAGTAGGAGAGCCAGGCGTTGTGGCCTGAGTCGGCGTCCACTGCCGTAACCTTGGTTACCAGGGAACCTGCGGGAGCCGAGCGCCGAAGCCTCTGGGGGGAGGCAGCTTCTCGGCCTGGACGAGGATGCAACACCGTCGGTGAGTTGTCGTTTTGATCTAGGACAAACACGTGTAGAGTGGTGTTGGCGCGCAGGGCCGGATAGCCCCCGTCCCTCACCCCTACGGTGATCTGGAGCACCTGCAGTAGCTCATAGTCGAAAGTACGCTGGGCAAATACCCGTCCATCCTCAGGATTAATGTAGATGAAGGAGGAAGCCGGGGCTCCTTGGATCTGAGTCCCTACGATGGAGTAGCTGAGGCGGGCGTTGTCTCCGGCGTCGGGGTCTGAAGCTGCTACAGTGCAGAGCAGGGAGCCTGGAGGTCGGTTCTCTGCAATATAGGCGCTGTAGAGCTGCTGTGAAAAGTGAGGCGCGTTGTCGTTGACGTCGGAGATGTTGAGTAGGATGGTTAGGCTAGTTTGCAGTGGAGGCGAGCCAGTGTCCCGGGCCAGCAGCTCGATCGTGTAGTGAGCAGTGGCCTCCCGGTCCAGCCTCTCACTGGTCAGCAGTGAGTAGTGGTTCTCAAAGGGCTTAATCTGGAAAGGCAAATTAGGAGAGATGTCTAGGGTCAGCCTCCGGTTCACGCCTGAATCTCGGTCTCTCACATTGAACAGTCCCACCACCGTGCCCACGGGTGTATCCTCGGGCACTGGGTTTACCAAGGAGGTGAGCAGTACCTCAGGGGCATTGTCATTGGCATCCTCTACCTCTATTTGTACCACGCTGTGGCCCTCCATGGAAGGTTGGCCTTGGTCCCGGGCTCTCACGTGGAGTTCATAGAAACTCGATTCCTCGAAGTCCACGGGGCCCAGTACTCTGATCTCTCCACTTCGGGAATCCAGGCTGAAGAGTTCCCGAGCCGCTTCTGATGTGTGGTCCCCAAAAGAATACTCCAGTTGGCCGTTGGGGCCTGAGTCAGCGTCGGTGGCGTTGAGGCGGACTAGCAGCTTGCCCGGGGGCGTGTTTTCAGGGAGGGTCACCCTTAGCAGAGAGGGTTCGAAGACCGGTGCATTGTCATTGATGTCCAGCACAGTGATAGAAACACGAGCAGTGCCAGAAAGGGCCGGAGTGCCCCCATCCACTGCAGTGAGCACCAGCTGGTGGTTCGCTTGCTCCTCTCTGTCCAGGGGTCGTTCCAGCACCAGTTCGGGGAACAACCTCCCGTCTTTCAGGGTCTTCACATCTAGGGAGAAATAGAGACTAGGACTGAGCATATAAGAGCTCACAGTGTTGGTGCCCACATCGGGGTCTTGGGCACTGTCCAGAGGAAATCTCGCCCCTGGAGTAGCTGATTCAGAGATTCTCACCTCTCGCTCTGGGGTGCTGAAGCTGGGGGAGTTGTCATTGAGGTCTAAGATTTCCACCTCCACACGGAACAGCTCCAGGGGGTGCTCAGTAACCACCTGTACTGGTAGCAGGCAACCGGTGCTGGCTCCACACAGGCTCTCACGGTCGATCTTCTGGTTGACCACTAGGGCGCCGCTGGCCAGATTCAGGGCAAAATAGCGGCGGCTTTCCTCGGATCCCAATCGCAACCGGCGACTCTCCAGCTCTGTCATCTTCAAGCCCAGGTCCAGAGCTACATTTCCCACCAGGGTCCCCAGCTCGGACTCTTCTACCATCGAGTATCGGAGCTGCCCAGACACCCAGCCCCAGCCTGACAAGGACAACATGTACAGTACTTGCCATTTCCAAGCCAGCTGCGGGGGCACCTGGGGCCCCATGCTCAAGCACTCCCTCTTTACGGCCACTCTGGTGCAGTCCCGTCTCCCAGGGGACCTAGGGCCTTGAATCAGAGCTGCTCTAATCCTTTCAGCTTCTTCCAGAGGCTTTTAAAACTGCTCCAGGGCTTGCCTGCCTGCGGCAGCTCTCCTTAGTCACCGAGTGGCGGGGGTGGGGAGTAGGGGGAGAGGCGAGAGAAGGGGAGGGGAACTGAATCAGAGCTGGAGGGGGCGAGGGAAAAGAGCTCAAAGATAACTAGCAGATCCCCCAACCTAGCTCCACGTCTGATTGGCTGAGACTCCTCCTCTTTTGGGCCAATGACGAAGACTCCCGAGTCCTTGAAACCTTAGGAACAGCCCAAGTCTCAGAAGCCTCCCACTCGCCCCTGAGCTGAATACGCCAGGTTGATTCAGCCCCCTTGGCAGAGAAGTTTGACAGCTCAGATGGTGCTTTCTGTGAAGCCGCGGGTCTGGAAGCCGAAGTGGTTACAAAACTCCTCATTGTTCCGCTTCAGAGACTTCGTGCGGGATTTCAGAAGCTTCGACAGCTTCGCCTGAACCAGACACAAAACTTGCCTTTGTACGGAAGGCGAAACCCGGGTCTCCCAGCTGAGCCCGCTGCTGGGGCTGCATGAAAAGAGGTTTGTTCAGACTCGGACACACAGGCATATTCCCAACAACAAACGACCTAACTCAGACGTAAGCTTTCAACAAAGTCCCAACACAGACCAGCCCGGCCTCCTCAGCCAAGACCACAACGGGCTGTGATGGCACATGCTGAGCTTGGAGCTCTCGAGGCAGGGTGACATCTTTCCATATCCGCTCCTCAACCTCCCAGCGAACAGCCTGAAGACCCAGCTGGGCCTTGCTATCTATCCCCTGGCTTCAGACTCTGGCCGAGCACCTCCAGGCCCATTTCCGGGGATATTCCAAGGGATACTACAGTTTTGTTCCCCCCAACCCCCTTCCTCCCCAGACAAGTAAATTCCTAATTCCAGCTCATATATCACAGCCGTTGGACTTAAGTGTCTGAGATCCCTGCAAACCCTTGGATAATCAAATTCGGGGACTCCAAACCAGGCCGGGTGGTCGCACTGCCTGAGGCTTCAGAAGAGAGAACCTCCACCAGTCCCTCCTGCATTTACCTGAGTACTTTCCAACATAGTCACTCCCATCCCCACTCCTCGACGCACCTTTATCCTGCACCTCTTCCCTTCAACAGATCTTAGTTTTTCAGACACAGGCAGGAGTTTTGGAGGTCCTAGGTAGCCCCCACGCCCCCAAAGATGTGAATCACCCCCCACTCCCACCAACTTGTTTATGCTTCCCTGTTTGGAGCAAAGAAACCACAGAAAGGCCCACCTCCATTCAGAAAGGGAAAGGATTGGGAAGACTTGTCGCAGTATTGGCCTCACCTGCTGCTTTCCAACCTATGGTTTATGGATCACCGTTTGCTCCCGCTTGCCAGACCCGGTGCAGACACAGCCCACTATATCTTTCTTGCTCACCAATTACCTTCATCTCCTGCTCTCCGATATTGGTTCAGCTCACTCCCCAGTGCTAACTCCACAAAACTCACTGGATATGTTGTAAAAAGCATCTAAAGCACAGGGCCTACCCCACTGCTGGTGCTCTGAAAATGGTGACTCATCATCATTGGCCCTGGCAATGGGGATCAGATCCTCGCTGGACTGCCTCGGAGCCCCATGCGTGGGGGCCAGGCCAGCCCAAAGGCGCTGCCCGATCCGGGGGCAGCATGGCTGCGGGTCTCACCTCCAGGCCGTAGAGCAGATCGGAAGGCGGGCAGCTTGGGCGGACAGGCTCCCCTGCCACAGGTGCACTCGGTGATTTCACCATCATGAAGCTATCGCTCCGAGAGGGTGCTGAAGCCAAGGGCGTGCAACCATGCGAATGACCACCCACGTCCACAAATTTGATGGGATCTTCTGAACCCAACTGAATTCGGAGGATGCCACTGGAAGGCGGAAGCCCCTCCCTCCTTCGGGACCTACTGAGGCAGGAGCAGGTCCCGCCAAGGCATCTGAGGCCGCAGGCTGTACCCCGTAGGCACTTGGAGAGCAGGGCCACAAAAGAGCCGAAGGAGACAAAGCAGATGGCCACCAGGGATACGGCAAGATAGAGGGTCAGGCGAGACTCCCCTTGGGGCTTCGCTGAGTGCTCCCGGAGCTCGGGAAGAGCTGGGTGTGAATCTTCCTCTAGAGACACCAATAGCGTCACCGAGGTGGAGAGTGGTGGACTTCCATTGTCCTTCACTACGATAACCAGCTTCTGGGGTGGAAGGTCAGCTGGAATGGGGACTGCTGTCCGAATCTCGCCTGCATAACGAGACACAGCAAATAGGCTAGGATCCGGGGCCTCGAGAAGTTGATAGGATACCCAGGCATTATATCCTGAATCTAAGTCCACCGCAGTCACCTTGGTTACAAGGTGACCAGCGCCCACTGATGGGGGCAGTGCCTGTGGGCACAGAGAGCCTGGCCTAGCCCTGGGACGGAGTACCGCAGGGGCATTGTCATTGAGGTCTAGCACAAAGAGGCGAACTGTCACCGTGCTGCTGAGGGGTGGGTCACCCCGATCCCGGGCCTGCACCTCGAACTGCAGTGTCTGAGTTTGCTCATAGTCGAAGGACCTGGTGGCGTGGACTGCTCCCGTCTGGGGATTGAGGGAGATGAAGGAGGAAGCCAAGACATCCCGACCTCTGGGCTCCAGAAGGGAATAAGAGATGAGCGCATTCAAACCTGAGTCTGGATCCGAGGCTGCCAGAGAGCAGAGAAGATCCCCAGGACGGTTGTTCTCCTGAACAAAGACCTCGTGGGATCTCTGGATGAAGGAAGGTGGGTTATCGTTCACGTCGGAAACATTGAGGAAAATCGTCCTGCGGGTGCTTAGGGGCGGAGAGCCTGCATCAGAGGCAGTAACTGGAATCTCATATTTGGATTCTACTTCTCGGTCCAGTGCAGCAGCTGTCACGAGAGAGAACTGATTCTTGAAGGCCGACTTGAGTGCAAAGGGCAGGTGCTCTGGGATACGGAGGCTCACATCGCCATTAGGCCCAGAATCCGGGTCTTGTACGCTAATAAGCGCCACAACGGTGCCGGGTTCAGCGCTCTCCCGAAGGGTACCCAGCTCCGAGGTCAGTGTGATCTGCGGGGCATTGTCATTCACATCCAACACGTCCACTCGAAGACTGCAGTGTTGCTCCATGGCTGGCGTCCCTCCGTCCCTAGCCCTCACGTCAAATTCATAGTAGTTGTCAGCCTCAAAATCCAGGGCACCCCGAAGAGTGAGTTGCCCCGTGGTAGAGTGCAGGCCAAAGAGGGAGCGCACGCGTTCCGGAGTGTGGTTGCTGAAGGAAAAGGTGATGTTGCCACTGGAACCCTGATCGGGGTCAGTGGCATTCAGCTGAATGAGTAAAGTGCCCGCTGGTGCACTCTCAAGCACACTAATTCTGTAAGAAGACTGCTCAAAAGCTGGGGCGTTGTCATTTACGTCCAGTACAGATACCTTGAGTTCCGCGGTACCTGACCTTGGAGGGCTGCCCCCATCGACGGCAGTCAGCACCAGACGGTAGTCTGCTTGCTTCTCCCTGTCCAAGGGTTTTTCCAGAAGCAGCTCTGGGACTAGACTGCCGTCGCTGCGCTTCTTCACGTCTAGGGCGAAGTAGTCATTAGGACTCAGCCTGTAGCTGCTGATGGAGTTACTCCCCACGTCGGCGTCCTGAGCTTTCTCGAGGGGGAAGCGCTGCCCTGGGGGTGCCGCCTCCCCAATCTCCAAGTCCAGCTGCTGCCTAGGGAATCGAGGAGAATGGTCATTCACATCCACGATCTCCACCTCTGCCCGGTACATCTCCAAGGGTCCCTCAGTCACAAACTCCAGCGGCACAACACAGCTGGCACTGAGCCCGCACAGCGCCTCCCGATCGATGGGATCTTTGACAAGCAGAGCTCCGCTGTCTAGATCCACGCGGAAGTACCTCTGGTTCGCCTCGCCAGCGACCTGCAGCCGGCGAGCCGACAGGCTTTCTGCATCCAGCAAGAAATCCTGTGCGATGTTCCCCACAAAGGTCCCTTCCTTCGATTCCTCCGGGACTGGGTAGCGGATCTGCCCAGAAACGTAACCTAGCTGGCAAAAGAACAAAAGGCAAGCCCCCGGCCGGATTCCAGCCCAGATCGTAACCCCGTGGCGCATCTCCGCCAGAAATGAGTTGCGCCAGGATGGACTTGAGGATCGAGAAAAGCCGACCCCGAGACAAAAGGCCACTGCAACCAAAGACACCTGCTTCCCTTTCCCCGCGCCAGCCACGGCGCGGTTCGTCCGGCGCTTCAAGGGTTACCCGCCGCTTTCTCGGGTGGCGGGGTCGATTTGTCCGCCTTTCAGCACCCGATTGGCAGACAGCGCCGCCCAAGCTCAGCCAATAGGCAGAGCAAAGGAAGCCAAGAGCGCGGTAGGGTTAATGCGTCGCAGCATTGTAAAAACTCCGTTTTTCCCTCCTCACTTCTGTTCAACAGCGTTTCTTTTCACCGGTTAGCCCCTCTGGACACTCAGGCTATATGTATAGGCATACACACACACATACATGCATACATACATATACACACATCCATACACATCACACATCCATACACATATATGTATGTATATATGCATTTCAGTGACACTCAAAGCTTTTCTCTAGACTCCACCCGAGCCCCTGAGTCCCCGGTGACCACTCGATGGCATTCAACCTTAGGGTTTAAAAAGGGTAGCTTTTCTCAATCTGCATTAGAACGACAGTTAATCAGATGCCCCTATAACACCTGCAACCCGCGCGTTTTAGTGTGTATATATTTGTAAAACGTGCCTATCTCTGTGCAGCAGAGGTACACATGTTAACTTAGTCAATTAAGTTAATGCAGATCACGTTTGTCGTAATAGGAGGCAACAGCGGAAACCGGATCTCTTTCTAAAGGCGTTAGAGATAGCACCAAAGCTTTCAAGGACAAGATGCACAGTCTGAGGAGGGGGGAGGGGGAGGGGAAAAGGAGAGGATCTAGAGGGAGTAAAGCAAGATGTTTAAATCAGAAAGGGAACCTATTACTTGGCAGAGCTTTCTCTCTTTAGCTTGCAGAATGCAAAGCCTCCAGATTTCACTGTTTACACGCAGAATTTGTCAGGCTCACCTAAAGATTCGATTCAATCGTAAACATCATTGTCCCTAGAAACCCTCCCTCTCGAAAGGACAAAGGATCAGATTTGCTGCTAATTACAATAGAAGCGGTTTCAAATCGCTTTGGATCTCTAACTAAGCCTGAGGCGACCTTTTTGGCGCACACCTCCTAGCACTCGGTCCCTCCCTTGAGAAGCATTCAGTCCTGCGCAAGCGCACAGACTTCCCACCATCTGTACCTATACACTGCAATGCGAACACCAGCTCATCTCGAGCACCCAGAAAGAGAGGGTTCCAACGTAGTGCTTTTATATGAAGTTTCTGAGGCTACCCAAGTTCTCATCCTACTGACCACAGCTATCAACGCCAGTATCAAGAGCCACAGCTCATTATGCTTGCTATAGCCCTCCCAAAGCCTGAAATACTAAGGAAACTTTCCTGTCTGAGGTGAGTAAAACTAAAGCAAATGTTCTGTCGCCACATTTTGAAACAAACGACTTTAAACTCCTCTTGAGGTCGCGGTGGGGAGATCAAACCAAAAGTGCCATTTTGGAATCTCGGAGGATTTTCCCATGAAATATTCCAATCTAATGATCTACGGCCCCCAAAGAGAAATTCCTCAAGAAATGGGTCCTCTTAAATCTCTGGAGTCTCAGATTTAGAGATGAAGTCCATATCAATGCACTTACTCTTTGCTTTACTAGGATTGGAGCAGCACAGAAGCTTAATTCTAAGAGTCATAGACTACACCTTCCTGTATGCAGCATTTCAGATTCAAACAAAAATTCCCCTTTAATAACATCTAACTTCTCTGCGAGCTACTAAGGTCGGTCGACGTTTCATCTCTAACTTTTCAAGAAGCATTCTAGTTCACCTAATGGAGTAGGAGACCAAGATACTGGGGAAAAGTCTGAGACAAGACTTGATCCTGTCTACATTAGATTTCCAGAGCTGATCTATTTAATGCCTTGAAATTTAGAAATGGAATCATAACACAGAATAAATATATTTTCTACATCTTTAGACTCATACAATGGCATTTTGTAAGTATGGATGTTCCTTTGAACACTCTTTGGTGGAATCACAGAAACTCAGAGACAGGAGGAATTTTGGAAGTCTTCTAGCCCAACTCTTACTTGAAGTATGAACCCCTTCTCTGATATGCCAACAAGCTTCTTCTTGAATACATTTGACTCATGAACATATGACAACGGAAATCCCAGGTTGGGAGAACAAAATGGGGTTTTTCTTCAGCCTTCGTCCTTTCACTCTCTGAAACTATCTCCCACCTCCACCCCAAATTTTGGATATAGATAATACAAGGTGAATGAAGGGGTTATAATGGTAACAATAATACTCCACAGTGCCATATATAACCTTATAGTTTTACAACCCACTTCCCCGACAGCCAACAGGTAAGAAAAGGCAAGTATTATTTCCACTTCACAGAAGAGATGGAAACTCACAGTAACCAGTTAAGTAGAGCTTTCCCATATCCGACAAGGTGGGGGCATAGCTCTCTAGTACACAGAGCTCTAGTTCTGAGTCAAAACACAGAGATTAAGCTCCACTTCTCGCTATCTGTGTGACATTGCAAATCATTATCTCTCTGAGCCTCAGTTTCCTCATTTGTTAAAGGATGGGCACGGACTTAAAAATTTCTAAGATCCCTCCCAGCTCAAAATCTACAATCCTTGTCGTATGCAAACCACTACTGTAATCTAATTGACCAATGAAACTTTTGCTGGCTAAAATCCCGTGTAGTAGAATTCGCTTGTTTTTCCTGCAATTGATATGTTATTCCCACCAGTTCCCTGCAAATAAAAATGTGCTTATGATTTTCTCCTTTCACCAGAAAATATTCTGAAAATAGATTGCACAGTTTGGGTGGGCAAACTGTAAGCAAATCATAAACATATTACTATGCAGAGTAAATGACAGACTTTATGATTTTAAACATCTGGATGATTTTGGCCCTGTGAGATATCACATAATGAAATACTAGAGCTGGAAGGATCTAATTAAAGGGATCTCATTCAACCCCCTCATTTTATACATGAAGAAACTGAAGTCCATAAGGGTTGTTGCCTCCTTGCCCAATATCACTCATACTCACTCTCTCTTGGATCCCTTAATTACAGGAAACATATTGAAGAAACTTCCCACTCAACAGTTTCTAACGGCCCAGGCCTAGACCACCACCGATTTTTACCTGAGGGTCAGTTTTCAGAGCATAATCTTGAGGACAAGAACACTTGTTTTAACTATTGCACCAGGATCACAGACTCAGGCCAGCCATCTCCCAATGGCTCCCCAATTTTTTTTTTCTCCATGGAGAAAAACTAAAATGGAATCTCAGTTTTTCAGGTTTATTGTGTAGGTTAGAAGCATTCGACAGTAGTTTAACTGTATATAATTTAGGAATGTTGATAGGGAAACTGTTCCTTACCTGGGCAGGAGGGGTGCTCTCCGCACCTAGCACTTGCCTGTAAAAGGCCGGATCGCAGCTTCGAAGCGTGTTCTGGAGACTTCCCATTGGGCTCGGAACACAGGGCTTCTTTAGCAGCAAATCGCTGCGACGAGAGTCTGTAGTGAGGTACACCTGGTGGTACAGGTGGGGGGACATCAGGCCTCCTCGGACTGCATCCGCGTGCAGGGAGGGCCCAGGAGTTCTGTACACTGAAGTCCGGGAGGAACTGTACAGGTCCTTTGATTTCCTCCATTTGTAAACTCGAAATATTATCACTCCCAGCACGGTTACTGCAAACCCCACGGAGACCAAGATCACGGACAAAAGAAGGTAGAAGGTGAGATTTTTATTTTGCTCTTGGGGAGCCGAGCCGGATGGGTACTCGACCTTGGCATCTGGGAACACCTCCGTCACTGACACCGTCAGGGTCACTGTAGTGGACAGAGGGGGTTCACCATTGTCTTTTATCAAGATCTCCAGCTTATGCCATTCTGGGTCGATGTCTTGGACTGATCGAGTGGTACTGACTTCTCCAGTTCTGAGTCCTACGGTGAAGAGGCTCTGATTTGATGCTCCCAGAAGGCTATAGGAAAGCCATGCGTTATGGCCTGCGTCAGCGTCCCAGCCTACTACACGAGTAAGCAAGTGGTTAGCACCACTGCCTCGGGGCAGCGTCTGAGTGGAGCTCCGACCAGGCCTCGGGTAAAGGACCTGAGGGGCATTGTCATTACGGTCAGTGACAAACACGTTCACGCTAATATTGGTGGATAGGGGTGGATTGCCTCCATCGCTGACGTGCGCTGTCAGCTCAAACTCACGCTGATCCTCGTAGTCCAGGGGCACCAGGACTGACAGGACGCCGCTGTCCGGGTGCAAGGAGAAGTATCGGCCCACTAGCCCAGTTTGGTGACCACTGTCTAAAAGTGAAAAGGATAGACGGGCGTTGTCGGGGGCGTCAGGATCCCAGACGCTTAGGTTCAGGATTGCAATCCCTGAAAGGTTGTTCTCCTCCACGTAGACATCGTAGGAGGACTTTGCGGCTTGTGGAGGGTTATCATTAATGTCAGACACTTGGACTCTAAGTGTAGTGACTGTTGAGAGGGGCGGGGACCCTGCATCTCGGGCTGTGATACTGATGTTGTACTCTGGAATAACTTCACGGTCCAGGAAGGAACTGGTTGTCAAGGTGAAGTAGTTTTTTAGGGAAGAAGTGAGGCTGAAGGGGAGGCCAGATGGAATCTCACACTTCACCAGGCCATTATCCCCCGAGTCCAGATCAGTCACACTGAGCAAGGCGACCACAGTCCCTGGGAGGGCATCCTCGGGGACAGGGCTGTACACGGAGGTGACAACGATCTCTGGGGCATTGTCATTCACATCTATGACCTCAACCAACACTTTGCAATGAGCTACTTCGGGGTTTGGACCCTTATCTTTCGCCTGGATGTAAATCTCATATAGCTTCGTGTCATCGAAGTCTAGCCGCCCTCGTACTGTCAGCATCCCGGTGACCAGGTCTAGAGAGAAAAGGTCCCGCACTCTAGCTCTATTGTGGCTTCCAAAAGAATAAATGACTTCTCCGTTTGGTCCCTCGTCCAGATCTGTTGCATGAACTTGTACCACTGGAGTGCCAGGGGCTGCATCCTCCCGAACACGCGCCCGATACAGAGAATGATTGAATTGAGGGGTGTTGTCGTTGGCATCAAGCACAGTGATTAAGATGGGGAGGCTAGCAGAACGGGCTGGTGTTCCTCCATCCAAAGCTGTGAGTACCAGCTCAAGGGTCCTCTCATGTTCACGGTCTAAGGCTTCTTCTAGCACCAGCTCCGCGTACTTACTGCCGTCCTCTCGAGTCTGCACGCTGAGCACAAAGTGTTCATTTGCACTTAGCTCATAGGTTTGTAAAGAGTTAATTCCCACATCTGGATCGTGTGCACTCTCGAGAGGGAAGCGCGCCCCCGGCGCCACGGCCTCACTGATTTCGAGTTTCATGCCATTGGTAGGGAAAGCAGGGTCGTTGTCGTTGACATCCTGAATGACTACCTCCACCCTTTGCAGCTCCAGGGGTTTCTCCATTAGCAGCTCCAAAGTTACAGTGCAGGACGGGAGTGTCCCGCACAGCTCCTCCCGGTCCAGTCTCTCGTTCACGAACATCTCTCCTGTCTCCCGATTCACCTCAAAGAACCTCCGGCCAGTTCCGGATGCCACAAACAACCTTCGCTCCAACAGGCTGCTAAGATCCAAGCCCAGATCGACGACCACGTTGCCCACTCGGAAACCCTTCGCCCTTTCTTCCGGGATCTCATAGCTGATGAGCGCGGAAACGCTGTCCCAAGCGCCAAGCAGAAACAGGACTCCCACCACTCTCCCAGTGCTGAACGGGCGGTTTCTCCCGGCAGCTGGGACCATCTCAGTCAGTAGCAACTTCTTCAAGCCCAGTTTGCCCCAGTAGTTCTCCCAAAAGAAACTTACTTTCAGTCGGTCGGCGCTCGGACGTTTCGGGCTGGAGCGCTCGGCTCAAAGTCAGGCATTGCTTTTTTCCGCTTTCCGGGCGCCTTTGATTCGCTAGCCGGCTTCTCAGTCTGTGCCTTGTCCCGGGGCACAGTGAGGGGGCGGGGGGGGGGGGCGGTAAGCGGCCAGATCTCCAGCCACTTCATTGGCCGACAGCGGCACACAGAGTCCCAGCCAATAACTGCACGAGGAATGTGCTCGCGCCGGTTCTAGCGGTCCGGCTCTCTTAGGCGCGCAAAGAACCTGAGTTTCCTTCCGCTTCTCGCCTATGTTTCCAGACATTAGGAGCTTATTAGCACTCACCGCCAAGGGAAACTATGTGAACGTGAAAAGCCAACTCCCCCGAACTCTGCCCGGGCACAGTAATCCAAACTAAACCTCCATTTAATTAAACGCTGGTATTACTCGTTTTCTGCATTTTCTACACTGAGAACAAAACTTTTACACAGCCAAACCAAAGTTTCGCTGAGTGAGACCGTTTTCTAGTGCGACTTTCACGCACTAGTGTTGAATTCTCGTTCCTTGGATAATGCCTTTAGACACGAAAACAGAATTCGCTATAATGTCTATGCATTAATACCTGTGTCTCCCGACCGTTCTGTGTCGAGTTGAAGCAAGCCCAGACAATACTTGCCTGTATAAAGAAAACCTGTGTATTGAGAATGTTCCGCTAAGCGTTTCCCTTTCTGGTCTCTTTCCGCCTCAAATCAGAGAAGGCGACCAATTCTGCTTGCTTTGCCTCTTTCCTTTGAAAGTTAGAAGCTACAGCTTCAATTTTTCTCTTAAAAGTGTGCATGCCTTTGATCTTTTTTACTTTCTGGGAGTCAAAGAGCAAGAAGAAAAGTTTTCTGATCTAAAGCCCACAATCACACTCTCCCCCTTAATAATTACTTTCCCCAGGTAAGAAACACGAATTTCGGTGTGTCCCAAGGAATTGGCATTGACATAGAATTAATCTGGTATGATATTATGTTGAAAAATGGTGCATTTGCAAATTGATGGCAACGTTCTAAGATTTTATTGGAGAGAAATAAAGACTTTAGTCGTAATAGGTTTAGCAGTCACTGGCCTATGTCACACCTACTTTTGTATCCTC
>CM053595.1:19661903-19677998 GCA_028646575.1 Pseudocheirus occidentalis | reverse complement strand
CCTGTCCTGTTATTGTCAGGATGAGAGCCCAATTAATAAAAGAACGAGACCAATCTAAGCTTAGAGACTCCAGGCGATATTGTTCAGATCCCCTGCATCCCCTTGCAACTGATGAGATGCCCCCAAAGCCTGTTGGAGCCCAGGGATCTGGGTGCAGAGGGTGCTCCAGGGGCCCTGTCAAAGAGTGGTGCAGAAGCATCTCTCTAGCTCCTGGGTCATCCTATCCTTGCCCTCAGTGCCATGGACGTTTCCTTTTGTAAGGGTCAGCCCAGAGAAGGGTAAGCTTTTTTATTCTTTCTCCTCAGGACCCCATCAGGACAGGAGAGCTGTTCCAAATCCCCCCACACACCACCTTTCTCTGCTTTTATGTCCTTTTCTTCTTCTCTTGCATTGCTCTTTTCAGCCACGGGGCGAGCGCAGTTGAGCTACTTTGGCTCAGGTTCCAAATTATGAAGTCAGAGGCTAGGGATTGGAGGAGACTATCAGGTGATTTTCAGTATCTGCAGTGACGAGGCTCCCCTCTTCTCCACCCTCTTCCTCCCCCGCTCCCCCCTCTTCTTCCTGGCTTCCACCTCAGGAACAAAGAAGGGAAGAAAACAGGACTGACAAAAACAAGCAGCTGCATCAGCAGAGCCAGGCTGGGGGCAGGGTGCTTTCTCCATCTGTTCTTTTTTTGTCATGCTTCAAGCCTTGTGCCTTCCTGCTTTCCAAACTGGGAATAAAATGGGGGTGGGTGATTTTAGGACTTTTAGTTACAAAGGAATACTGAGGAATATATAGTCTGTTTACAGAACTCCATGTGTGAGAAAGGAAGAATGAAACAGGAGCATAATACTATCGTGTAGGCTTATTACCTTTTTCATTATATCTCATTTGAAATATAATATGTTTAAAAGGGAGTGTTTACTTCAATCTCTGAAGGATTTGAGAAAGAAATGACCTAGATAAAAAAAGTACTGAATTAAAACAAAGAAGGGTAGTGATGAATTTCCTGGGGCTATGCTGTACTTTGTCTTTTGGACTCTTCATTCCCTGGCTCTCCCTTTATTCCCCCCCACCCCCAGTCTGGCTTTATTAATAAGCTTTATTCCTCATGTCTCCTTTTGAGGCTTGACTCCTGCCCTCTAGTCCTGTTGTTCCTAACATAACATAAGCTGATGATTTTTGTCCACACCTTTGCTGATACATACCTCAGTCTTTGCTTGAGGCAGTGCCTGTTCTTGTATTTCCTACCCACCCAAATCTGATACTGAGTGGTTCTCAGCACTCCCTTATTGAGTCATCCTGGGTGTGCTGGGAAAGTATCAGAGAGAGACGGAATAACTGTGTTGTCTGAATGATCTGTATTGTCTGAATGATTGTCTATTTTCTGGATATTCCAACTAACAAATAGAAGTTCTCTGCAACCTGTATGTAACCCCCCCCCCCCCCCCATCCTGCCTGACAACCTTTGGCTCCTTTAGCCACATGTCTTCACTACTGCTTCTCAGCCTCACTCAGCTCTGTCACTTCTCTGTATCCCTCCCTGCAACCTCCTCACCCATAACATTTTAATTCTGCTCAATTCAGAGGGATGGGAATTTGAATTGGCAGAGAAGTTAGTTGTAGAAATATTGTTTGGGGTACAGGAGGCTGCTGATTCTAGCAGGCTCACTACTTTGTTTCTTTGCATGATTTTTGTGTAAAGCTAAGAATGTACAAGATATCCCTGAGTATCTGTGTTCAGGCATGAAGAATAAAAGTGGGAATTCTTCATATGGGCAATTTGTTACACTAGGGCTTGGGACTCAGCCTCCAGTGGGAACTATTTGTTCCTTACAGCAGCACTTGTGAGCCCATTCCTTACCTCATTGCTTCATGAGAACTTGCAGCCCCTTTGATCTAAGTATAGAGACCTCCTGACTGATTCTTTCAGAGTGCCCATGATGATGTCTTGGTATTGATTCCAAAGTCATGTCCCTTTATTTCTTAAAGTGATTTTAGGCTTCTATTTGATTCTGCTTTAGGAGAGTCCAGGGTCGGGACTCTCAAGGCAGCAGAAAGCAAGCACTCATAATGCTGACTCTGAACCTTCTCTCCAAACATACCTGTTTGATCTTTTCTCTATTGTTCCATTTAGCAGCGAGGTGCCTGGCTGGATTCTCGGGAGTTGTGTCACAGGGAAACTAAGGGCATTCCCATACTGAGCTCCTAGGCATTGTCATTTACATCATCCCAAGCAGAAGTACTGTCTACTGATAATAACTGGCATTTATATAGCATCTTGAAGTTAAAAACCCAACCCAACACTTTAAATACGTTATCTAACTTCAATTTCCCAAAAACTCTATGATGTAGGATACTAAAGATAATATATCTGTTTTACAGATGAGGAAACTGAGGCTCAGCAGACTTAAGTGACTTGCCCCATTGTCAGATAGAAAGTATTAAAAGTGGAATTTGAAATCAGGTCATTTGTACTCCAAGTTCAACATTCTGTTCACTCTGCAAAGGGGGATTTGTGCCTTTACCTGAGTTCTCAGTCCCAAGGATGCAGCAAGTTAAATCTGTTCTCAGCAGTATTTACCCATTGTCCTGGGTCCTCTCTGCTGACTCACCGCCACCTGCAGTTCAGGCAAATCCTTGAGGATTTGTTTCCAGGATGTCAGACAATCCTTTACTCCCCCATTTCCTGTTTGTAAAATACACTGAGAGGAGCCTGCAGCAGGAATTCCTGGGGAAATGAAGGCAGTGACCCTGGGACTCCCAGAGGCTATTAGATCATGAATTAGAATGATGGGATTCTGTGCCCTGGGCTAGCCTCTTTTCTGTTCTGTGGAAGCATGGAAAGTCAGTTAACACAAAGCATGACCAAGCAATGGACTGGGGAGTTAGACATTCTAGCTTGTGAGTCCTTTTTACGACTCTCTTTGGAGGGTATGTGTCAAAAATTTGTCTGTGTGCCGTGCTTTATTTTCTGCTTTGGAAGGTTGGGGGTGGGGGTGAAGAAGGCCAGGTTTTTTGGTGAAGCACAGAATGAGAGCTAAAGAAAGGTAGGTCTCCAGGTTGGACAGCAGAGGGTGTCCTTGTGCTTCTCTTCAGCTCCCTGGTTCTGCTGCATTCAGCCATTTTATACAGATTGTTTTCCTCCCTGAACATCTCCATTTTGTGTTTGTGACGCAGAAAAAAAAGACTTAGCAAGGGAGGAGTCTGGGGTGGGGAGGGGGGAGGAGAGGGAGACAAGCTGAGACAAAGCTCGCCTCTGCTCTGCTCAGCTGCTGCTCATCAGGGACACACCTCACTGCAGGCACCCAGCTTCCTAGGCAACAGAAGGAGCAAGTTCTTTCTGGAAAAGCCTGAAGCAGGGAGGTATTTGACTGATAGATGCCTTCTGGAATAGCAATGTCTCTATCCAGCTAAATGCCTACATTCAGCAGAAATTAATATTCTGTGTCAGACCCTCTCTTCTTTCAGGCCCCTCTGGAGAGAAGCCATGGACCTTTAAATCATAGGCTTACCCTAGGAAACTTCATCTTCTGCCATTAGTATATGAATGCCTTGAATAAATAAATAGTATATAAATAAATGCCTTGAAAAATCAGGGAATGCAGATTGAATTCCTGCTGGGAGATGTCTTAGTACATTGGGACCTAGAAGGGATAAATGTAGATGTCACTTCTTCACATTGAGGTATCTTGTGCCATCATATTTTTTCACAGAGGAAGAAAGGATTAGAATGTTGAGAGAAGGTGGAAGGTATAGAAGAGATCAGGGCATTACTGAAAAGGGGAAAAAAAAACAGCGTAGCCTTCATCTCTGCCATGATTCTAGCATGTTCTCTAAAATCTGGGAAATAATTGGTAAATCAGAACTAGGAGTTCTTTGTCATGGACCCAGGACCAGAAAGGGACATTTTCATATCCCTGTCAACTATGTAATATCTGGGCACCTACTACCTTCCAAATCCTTTATTGTCCCTTATTCCCTCAGTGATATTACTGTCCCTGTTGTGAGAGCCTGCTGTATTGGCAGAGCTCAGTGTGGCTTGTAGTTTGGGGGCTGCTAGGCTCATCGTGTTGCTTTGATAAATAATAGTGAAATCTCTTGGGAATAAGAGGTTAGGTTAGTTCTGACATCGTGAGGTCCCGGAACCCTAACCCTGACCATTTTCTTAACCTATATAATTCCTGAGAGTGGCTTAGGTTCATAGGATGAGCTGAGGATGTTAAGCTTTTAGCTAAGCTGCTTTCATGATCTTGCTCAGAAGTAGGTCAGTGACTCTGATTTTTAGCCACTGAAGCAAGCATTCTGCTATCTAGCCCCAGGAGTGCACAGGCTAAGAGTGGGAAACTGTAGGAGCTGATTTCCTGGCAAGGCTAGTGATACACATTAGGAGGAAGGCATTGGGATCAACAAAAGTTGCCTGGGGAGACTAGATTTGGCCAGTTACCCTATCTGAGAGCTGGTGTTCTTATCAACAAAGTAATTCATATCTACAGAGTAGGTGAGGGCTTCAGCAGCTGGATGCTGATTCTGCATACTGCCGAGGAGTTAGCTAAATGGTACAAGCCCGTTCTTCTCCATTGTGGATCCTGGAAGGGTCCCAGGCAGCTTGGGTCTTTGGCAAGAACTCCCAAATAAAATGCCTCTCTTTACTGTTGCTACCACATATCTCTGGACTTTCGAAGTCCCTTGAAAACTTCACATAATTTCTGGAACTAGAATTACTCAACTTTTCCCCTTTTGATTCCATCATCAGTGAAGTGTGACAAGAGTCCTCTGTACAAGGTTTCTCTTCCTGCTCTGGTGAATATGGGAAGTTGGAGTCTGAACAGTGATGAAACGGTTGTCTTAAGTGTTTTACCATCCATAAGCTTTCTGAATTTTCAGTTCCAGTAACAGTTGTGGTTTAGAGGGTCAGTGTTGAGGATACCCCTCAGAACTGACATAGATATTCTGTTAAATCTTGTCCTTGTTACTAGTTTAGGAGTTATATTCAAACACAAATGCTGACACTGGAGTTACTGCGGGCTTTCAGAAATTCAGGGACACCAAAATGACGGTGTTGAGAGAGAGAGAGACCAGTCTGTGAGACCCTGCCTTCTCCACAATTCCTTGGATGTAAATATCTAGGCTTCCCTCTCCTAAGTGTTTCCTAGTGTTCTAGTACCCTAGTTATCTTTAATCAATAGTTTGTCACTAGACATGCCAAAATATGCATAAAAGACCTTTTTGTAGTAGCAAAAACTAGAAATAAAGTTGGTACCTTTTTTATTGGGGAATGACTGAACAAATGGGTATGTTAGTGTAATAGAATTGTTGTTGTTTTTTTTGGTGGGGAAGGGTAGATATTTGGGGATAATTGTATGATTACAAAAGGCATAAATAAAACTTTAAAAGAATATTACTTGGGGCAGCTAGGTGGCACAGTGAATAGAGCATCCACCCTGAAGTCAGGAGGACCTGAGTTCAAATCCGACCTCAGACACTTGACACACTTACTAGCTGTGTGACTTTGGGCAAGTCATTTAATCCCAACTGCCCTCCAGAAAGCAAAAAAAAAAAAAAGAATATTATTCCATTCCCCAATGTTAAGGTGGATAATGTAGTACAGTGAAAAGGGTACTGGACTTTGGTCAAGGCTTGGGTTTGCACCCTTCCTCTGACACTAGTAGTGTGAGTTGGGGCAAATACAGACCCAGGATAAGTAAGGCAACAGTAGGAGCCTAGATTTAGAGCTGGTGTTCTTTTCTGTTTACCCCATTACCTCCAGTTGATCTGCAAGAAGCCTTTCCTGGGTTCCTTGAATATTAGTGCCTTCCCTGTGAGATGACCTCCCACTTTCCCTGTCTGTGTCCTATATGCACATGTTGTCTCCCCCATTAGGCAGTGAGCTCCTTGAGGGTGGAGATTGTTCTTACCTTTCTTTGTATTCCCGGTATTTAGCACAGTGTCTGGCATGTGGTGAGTGTTTATTGACTCAGCTTCCCAGAACCTCAGTTTCCTCATCACTAAAATGAGAATAATTCTTCTAGGATTTCCCTCACAGGGTTATTATGAGAATCAAATGAGAATGTATGGAGAGCACTTTGTAAACCCTAAAATCTTTGTGAATATAATTTATTTTTGTTATTTAGTGCCTGCTGTGCTTAGAAAAAGCAGCAGAAGATGCAGAACCTGCCATGAAGGAGTAGAGTCTATAATTGATTTGGTAATAGAGGAATATAAACATGCAAACTCTAAAAGTATAGTTATCCCTCCCACATTGCAGGCCTAGGGGTGTGGGACCATCCACTATTGGGAAAATCTATGTGAAATTTGTTTACCTTTTTTTGTCCCAGAGAATAAGTCTGAATTACTATTTTATTAAAAGATATGTTTATATTATACGATAGTATATATGTATTTTATGCATTTCTGATTTACTAAACTTTTTCTGTGTCCTCCGTGGCTTCTGCAAAACTCCCTCCAAATTCCTATGTAATTTCAAATGTTGGGTCCATGATCTGTTGCATCTGTTTGTGATATATTGCAACTGTGATTGGGAAAGTCATGATGTGGAAGGGTTAACAGTAATCTATAGGGTTTAAAGAAATTTTCAAGACAGCTGTTTAAGAGGTATGATAGGGTATTTTAATTGCTAAGCTAATGTCCAAAACAATGAGTACAATAAGAATTCAAAGAAAAGAGAGGTTCTTTTAGGTTAGCATACAGTCAAGGAAGGTTTCCTAGAGGAGATGGGATTTGACCTGCATGTGGAAAGCTGAGTAGTATTTAGAAATGGGAAAGGGGGAATAGTATTTACAAAGAACTCATTCTCTTTTTCTCTATATGTTTTATGGACAAATTGATATTTAGGCACTGAGATTCCTTCTGTAGGTTAACCATATTCAGAGTCCCTGGGCAGTCACTTCCAGAATCTTTTATATCAGAGCTATCACCATACAGGGGCAGTTAGTAATCCCCCCAGCTGTTCTGTAAATCAAAACTTCTCAATGACAGAATTTGGTTTATTGTTAATCCTACCTTTCTAATCTTTCTCTGAAGCCAAGAAGGATCAGGAAGGTGGAGAAGAAAAGAAGTCAGTGCAGAAGAAAAAAGTAAAAGAACTGAAGGTGTTGGATTCAAAAACAGCCCAGAATCTCTGTAAGTATAACTGTGTACTTTTGCAAGATGAAGGAGAATAGCTTCCTAGCAACTCGGCTTTAGCTGTACCTAATAATTAAAGTAGGCCAGAATGTACTGTTTCACGAGCTTCCCCCTCCTTTCCCTGGATATCTTGGACAGAATATTGGGTGATCGCTTGTCAGGGGTGTTGTAGAGGATGTTTTTGATCAGGCAAGGGGAGACTAGGCAGCCTCTGAGATCCTTGCTGTTTTTGAGATGCTGTGATTCCAGATTTGGAATTTCCACCTACTTATTTCACATCCTTGTCTTTCTCATTGTACTGGGGACACTTTCTTTAAATGGAGGAGCCACTGGCTTAATTTTAGTCTGAATGAGCTCAAAGTAATGCTTGAGGTTTGGTTCATCCTAGTGTTTAGAAATAAATTATCCTCTCTGCTTCCAAAATCAACTTTTGGGTCAGAAATTTCACTGCAAAGCAAATAAGAGGTTGCAAAAGGTGAGGATGGAAATTGATTTGTGCATATGAGAACATGGTGGATAGAAAGCTATAATAAGCATATATGTAATTCCTGACCTCAGATTGCATGACCAAGAAATATTGAACATTCTCTCTGTGTAAGGCACCATGCTAGATTCCGTAAGGGATGCAACAAGTTAAGTGTAAAAGACAATTGCTGTCCTCAAAAAGCTTATAGTGTGGTTCAAGAGGCATGCCGTTCATACATGAAAAAACTATAGTAGCAATTCAACTCAACAAGCATGTATTAAGGCAGTTTGTGTCGGGCATTATACCAGGAATTAGGAATATGAAGTAAACAAAAATGAAACTCCCTGCTTTCAAGAAACATAACTCCACCATCTTCCATCTGACAAAGTACTTTCTTCACAGTAACTCTGGTTCTCAACCTTCCTAATGCCATGACCCTTTAATATAGTTCCTCATATTATGGTGACCCCCCCAGCCATAAAATTATTTTCGTTGCTACTTCATAACTGTAATTTGGCTACTGTTACGAATCGTAATGTAAATATCTGATATGCAGGATGTATTTTCATTGTTACAAACTGAATATAACCCACAGGTTGAGAACCACTGCAATAACTGATAAGAAAACAAGACTCAGAGAGGGGGTGTGATTTGTTCATGGTCACACTGCTAGTAAATGTAAACTCCAGCCCAAGTTTCCCCAGTGCAGATCTTGCTGGTGTTCTTTCCACTCTCTTGCCCTAAAAGAGATACCACCAAATAATATATTATTTCCAAATGAGTAATATGGATAGTAAGGGCTGTGAAGAGGGATCAGGTAGTTTGACCAATGAGATTAGGTCTGGAACTTGAATGGGCATGATTTAGAAAGGCAGAGAGGAGGAAGCAGCACATTCCTGATGCCTACTCAAAATGGGCACGGGCTGAACCAAGAAGTGTGGAATGATTGGATGTGAGCCAGGCAGGATCTGTCATAGCAGTTCCCATTTATTGGTCAGAGAGCAGGGTTTATATAATGAATGTAAAGCAATTATCTTGTAGATTCCCATGAGAAAATGTTTAATGTCCTTGTTCATTTACGCACATCTATGTTTTAATGTCCTTGTTCACTTACATAACTCCATATGTTTTAGTATCCTTGTTCCCTTGCATGCATCTGTGTCTGGTCACTGCTTGGTTATCACAGCTTAAACTCCTGCAAGGCAGGAAGAGATGGTGAGCCAATCTTACGACATAATATAGCCTTCATGGGGAGCTGGTTTGGGAGAAATCCTGGACCAGACTTCCCATTTATGGACCGGGTCAGAGACTGGCCCTCGACACATCCACATAGCAAAGATATGGTGATGGGGAAGGGTTGTTCAGGAGATGGCAGATTGATGGGTTTGACTGGAAGGTAGGGTTAATGTAACCAGGTAATGGAAACTAAAACCGAACAGATTGTTTGGGGTCAGATCATAAAAGTCTTTAAATTCCAGGACAAAGAATTTGGACTTTTAGCTTCTAGCCAGTGAAGAGCCATTTCTGGAGCAGAATCATGATATGATAAAAGCAGGTTTGTTTTTTTTTTTAGCAGAATCGCAATATGATAAAAGCAGTGTTCTAGGAAGATTTCCTGTGTTCTTTCTGGCCACCATATTTTCTGACCGGACCCAGCTTTGGCATCCCCCATAAGGAAATAGGTGGGAAGCACCAAGGAACCCTTGGGCCCTTACTACTACAGAGTCCAAGCTGATAAAGCTGGATAGAGGCCATGGTGTCTGGCAGTAACTGGTTGTCCAGGGTGAACATTGTGCTGGTGATGGCCTATACTGTGGATCAAGATGTGACTGAAGGGAATTCATATTCCCCCAATAAGTCACTGCACTGGTCTGACTTTACAGACTGGTTATTTAATAAAACAGTTGTAAAAGTAAACAAAACTACATTAGCAGCAGTATATAGGAGGGATTGTATATAAGAAGAGAATGGAAGGAACACTTAGCTTCTCATTTTCTTGCAGCAATCTTCCTGGGTTCTTTTCGTATGCCCTATCAGGAGATCAAAACTGTCATCTTGGAGGTGAATGAGGCTGTTCTGACAGAATCTATGGTGCAGGTGAGTACAGTGAGTAAAATTTAGTATTGGTCTGGTGAATTTATTTTAATTTTCAATAATTTTATTCTCATGCCTATTGTATTAGCGTTGAAATATGTAAACAAGAGCAAAAGAGAAAATAGAAAAGCAAAACAGTACAAAAATTATTATATCTATGTACTACTCTGTTAAAAGAGTATAATTTTATTAATTTAAAATTCCAACGTGATCAACATTGTTTTGTTGTTTAATGGTTTTCTTTTTTTTTTTTTTTGGAGGGCAATTGGGGTTAAGTAACTTGCCCAAGGTTACACGGCTAGCTTTGGTGTTAAGTGTCTGAGGCCGGATTTGAACTCAGGTCCTCCTGACTCCAGGGCTCGTGCTCTATTCACTGCACCACCTAGTCGCCCCAATGTTTTTCTTTAAGTAGATGAAGGCACTGAGTGGTATATACTGTTGTTTTGGTTCTGCTTTCTTTACTATGCATTGGTTCAAATAAATCTTCCTATATTCTTTGCATCCTTTATGTTTGTTATCTGCCATAGAGCAATAATACTGACTTATATTAAATATTATTGAATTACAAAATGTGATTGAGAAATTCAGAGAAACTCGGGACTAGGTATATAAAGTGATGCAGAGAGAAATAAACAGAACCAAGAAAAAAAACTTTAGTTATTGCACCAATATAAATTTAAAATCTCTAAGAGGGAGTCAAACTGCGAAAAACTTAAAAACTAGTGAAATTTAGAGATAATGAAACGTAGCTCTTCTTATGACAGCTAGGAAAGAATTATCACATACTGTCTGGTTTGGTCACTCATCTTCTACTTTTGCTTAACTATTTTCCTTTGTCGAAAGGGAGGTAAAGAGGAAATAAGCATTTGTTAAGCACCTACTGTGTGCCCAGCACTGTGCCAAAGAATCTCTGTACAGATACCTTGTTTGACCCAAACCCCAGCTCTGCATAGTAGGCACTGGGGAAACTGGGGGAGGCCTGATTCCAGGCCCTGTGCTCTCAGTCAGTGAACATTTATGAAGCATCTGCTGTGAGTCATGCTGGGGGTGCAAATGCAAATAAAAATAAAGACAGTCCTTGCCCTCAGGGAGCTTACAATCTAAAGGGGAAATAGTCTAAAGGAAGCTGAAAAATGGGGCTGGGGAGGAGTGAGTTCTACAGAAGTCTGAAAGCAGTAGAGCTGGTAGAAAATGGTGCTAATGATAGCTAACATATATATGTATGCATACACACGTGTATCTTCACATATACATACGTTTGTCCATTCTACTATGTGTCAGTCACTATGCTAAGCACTTTCCAATAATTTTGTCATTTGATCCTCACAACCTTGGGAGGTGGTACTCCGTTTTTCAGATGAGGAAACTGAGGCAGATTAAATGACTTGCCAAGGATCATATAGCTAATTAAGTATCTGAGGCTGCATTTGAGCTCAGGTCTTCCTAACTCCAGGTTCAGTGTTCTCTCCACTTTGCCTAGGGTTCCTTTGGGATTGGGGGAGAGGTTGAAATGACAGCGATGTAAAAATGAAAGACATTAAAATGTATTTTAAAAATTCCATTACAGTGTATATTCACATATCAAAGTTTATTCAAACAATTCCCACATATTGTGGACTCAGAGTTTGTTTTTAATTTTTTGCTGTTACAAATCATGCTTCTAGGAATATTTCTGCACAGTCAGGTCTTTTTTTCCCCCCTTTCAGCAGTGACCTTAGTATCAGCATCAGTAGGACAGAAGATAACATTTTTGATCAGAAAGTTTAATGTAAGACTTTCTCCTGTCCATATATTTCCTGCTTCTTCTAGATGCAGTGTTTTGAGCTGTACAGAACATTTTTTTCGAGTCAAATTTGTCTCTTTGTACCTTATAATTTTCTTTGAGGCATGACTGATTAATTTTTTTTTCCTGTACACAGTTGCACAAGGTATGATTATAACCACTTTAATTTTTTGTAGTATGACATTTTGTAATTAAATAATATATCCACTTGGAATCTATTATGGTATAAGGTATGAATTTGTTACCATTTTCCCACCAGATTGCGGTTGATTTTTCCAAGCATTTTTTATTGAATAATGATTTCATTCCCAGTGATTTGTGTTCTTGGATTTATTGAAAACTAGATGATTATATGCATTTGGTTCTGAATCTTATTTTTCTTTCTTTCTTTTTTTATTAACTTTGGTTTATTTTTAGTTTACATCATTCATTTCCATGAAGTTTTGAGTTACAAATTTTCTCCCTGTTCTTCCCCTCCCCCAGTTTGCCCTCTCTCTTCTATATCCTCCCCCATCATCCCTCTGATTTCCAGTGGGGCAAGATGGATCTCCCTACCCCAGTGCCTGTATAACCCATTTTCCAGTTGCATGTAAATAATAATGTGAATCTTGTTTTTCTAATCTTTTTCAAAGATCTTTTTTTCTATTTATACCCAGTATGAGATTGTTTTTGATAATTACTGTTTCATAGTATAATTGGAAATTTGGTGGTGCTAATTCACTTTCTATTTTGTTTTATTACTTTCTTGGTATCCTTTATCTTGGGTTCTTCTGTTTAAGTTTTCTTGTTTAATAGATATTTTGGTTGGTATTAAATCTGCAGATAAATTTGAGTGTTTTCCCCTGCCTCTCTACTATATTAACATAGAAGAAGAAAAATATTGCAGTAGAGAGAGAACTAGCCTTGGAGCTAGGAAGACCTTCATTCAAGTCCTCCCTCTGGTACATACTAACTTTGTGATTGTGAGCAAGTCATTTAACCTCTCAGGGCCCTGAGCAACCCTATGAAACTCTTAAGTTGCAGAGACAGTGTCCAATGGCTTTTGGACAGGGCATTCCTCTTCCAGAACCCTTTCCACTTAAATAAAATCAAAGGTCCCTTCATATTAAGTACCTTTCTAGTTGTTTAGTTTTTTCTTATAAGCAAAAAGTACTTCATGTGGCTAGATAAATTAATTTCCAAATATACATTTTAAATGGTCTTTATTTTATAACCTTTCTTTGTTAGTAGTTTTATTTAGGAATATTAATAATTTTGTGTGGTAATTTTAAAAATCCTACTCTTTTGGTGAAGCTGGGTTTTTTCATTGTTGAATTTCTTGGATTTTCTAAGTAAATCATCCTAGCATAACCCTTCTGCCATTTTAAATTCCAATTTCCTTTTTTATTTTATTACTATTGATAAAATTTCTAAAATTTGTCAAAAAGTAATGGCAAGTGGGGGCATCCAACTTTTTCATTCTGTTTCATTATTAAGAATGTTACCTCTTGGTTTCTGGTAAATTTTTTGTTATTTCCATGCATATTTTTAGTGGTTTTTTTTTTTATCATAAATGAGTATTAAATTTTATTGAAGTCTTTTTGTGCATCTTGTCATTGCATGATTTTGTATTATTGATATTTTATTATACTAATTATTTTAATGTTGAGCTATCAGCATTCTTAGTATAAATCCAACTTGATCATGGATGTTTTCTTTTTTAAGGATATCACTGATTTAGAGTATTTCATATGAATCATATCTTTTGTGTTGGCTCTCTCATTAGGCAGGCAGTCTGCCCTCTAGTTTCTTGTACGTTGAATAGGATCAGTAGGACAATTTAAGAGATGTTCAGCCAGAATGAGGTAGACTAAACATCGCTCCTTCCCTTCTCTCCCTCTCTTTCCCCCTCCCCCCATCGTTTCTCTCTGGCCCTTTCCCCATCTTCTCTCCCTCTCTCTTTCCTTCTCTCTTTTTTTTTTCTTTCAGAACCTTATTAAGCAGATGCCAGAGCCAGAGCAGCTAAAGATGCTGTCAGAACTAAAGGATGAATATGATGATCTGGCTGAGTCAGAACAATTTGGTGTAGTGGTGAGTAAGGCCAAAAGCAATGGGCTCTTTACCCCAGAGGGAGAAGCTCTCTGTCTGTCAATATCTATCCACTTACACAAACATCCATTGTGAGTGACCATTTCATTCCCTTCCCCCTTTTATCCTTGCTCTGTCTTAAACCTGAACTTAGTATTTTTTTTCTTTACTCTACTTTGAGATTCTCTTCCTGATTGATGGTTTTGAAGTCTGCCTCCCTTACCCACACCTCCCTCCTGCTACCATTTCTTTGCCTGGCTGTGATCTAGCCCCCTTTGTCCTTTCTACCAGATGGGCACTGTGCCCCGCCTTCGACCCCGACTCAATGCTATCCTCTTCAAGCTGCAGTTCAATGAGCAGGTAGAAAATATCAAGCCAGAGATTGTTTCTGTAACAGCTGCTTGTGAAGAGGTACGAAAGAGTGAGAGCTTTTCTAGCCTCTTGGAAATAACCCTGCTTGTGGGCAACTACATGAATTCTGGCTCCAGAAATGCTTGTGCCTTTGGCTTCAACATTAGCTTCCTCTGCAAGGTGAGAATGGGAGTCAGAGCAGAGAGAGACCAGGGCAGTTTTCTAGCCCTTTGGGCCAGATAGTAGGGGCTGCAATCTTCTGAGGGTGGTTTTGGTCTCCTATCTGTTTCCCTGCTCACAGACATTCTTATTCTCAGCTTCGTGACACCAAATCCACTGATCAGAAGATGACACTGCTGCATTTCTTGGCTGAAATGTGTGAGAACAGCTATCCTGAGGTCCTCAAGTTCCCTGATGAGTTAACTCATGTAGAGAAGGCTAGCAGAGGTGAGGACAGACTGGGGAGAGACTATAAGGTGGCATAGGGCACTGCCAAGTATCTGCCTACAGAGGTTGTAGAGTGCACTAAGTCTCAAGATAACGAATACATTTGAGTCTAGGGGTGATGTTCAGGGGACATGAGTCTGTAGTGAAAATATAGAGTGGAGAGGGGCTTGCTTCTGTATATAAAATTGAGGAGAATATTTATTAGCACAATGAAAAGAAAGTCATTTGAAGGAAAAGCACTTGTTTTTTTAGTCTTGTGACCTCAACTCTCTTGGTTTTCCCCTTCAGAAAACATGCTTTTTTGGCAGAAGTTAAGATATTGCTATCTGGGAAGAAGGCAGAGAAAATATGGCCTTCTGCTGAAGGAAAAGCTGATTCTACCACTCATTTTCTCTGAGAGTATAAGTAATCCAATGTATTACACAGGTAGCACTTATCCCAGCTACATGTTTCTGTGCAAGTTCTTCCTACTTCTAAACCCCATTCCTCTAATAGGCATAGGACCAAGACCACAGGAGCTCAGTTCATTCAGTTAAACATGTATTTGTGGCCTAGTTCTGATTTGTCTAGCACTGTAGGTGTTGGGATTTGTCACACAAATTAATGACGCAATTCTAGTCATCCAGATAGATGCTTAAAGTCTTGATAGAGAGATAGGACTTGCACACAGTAGAGAGCAATTGAAAGGTCTGTCAGGCTGAACATTAAGAAGTGCTGAATTAAATGTAGTGGAGTACCTGGAGCAGTTAGGGAGGGGAAACTCACTGACTTCGAGTTTCTGTCCTAGGCTAAGATCCCTTTCAGGATTGTGTTTACTATTCATCGAAGCTATAAGTTCATTGTTACCCCATCCATCTTATGCAGTCTCAGCTGAGAATTTACAGAAGAACCTGGATCTAATGAAAAAACAGATTTCGGATGTAGAGCGAGATGTTCAGAACTTCCCAGCTGCTACTGACGAAAAAGATAAGTTTGTAGAGAAAATGACCATATCCTTTCAAGGAGTGTGAAGAGGGGGGAAATTCAAAGGGGGATAAATGGGGGATATCTGTGGAGCTTGGGAGGAAGAGCATGGAACACATTTTAGTGAGACTGGCACTGCCCCCTCCTCCAGGCTCGTATGGTTGAAGAAGAGGCTAAAGAGGCAATACTATTCGTTTCTTGGTTCTGGTCCTTTACTCCTTGGCCTCACAGCTTTGTAAAGGATGCCCAAGAACAATATAACAAGCTGCGGATGATGCATTCTAATATGGAGACCCTCTTTAAAGAACTAGGAGATTACTTCCTCTTTGATCCCAAGAAAATGACTGTGGAAGAATTCTTCATGGACTTAAACAATTTCAGGAACATGTTTCTGGTGAGCAAACAATTTTTGCCTCCAAATCAAGAAGACCTGGGGGTTTTTCTTCCAGAGATTAGCGCAGTTTGCTTAATTATAATGATTTTTTACTCATAGCAAGCAGTCAAGGAGAACCAAAAGCGACGGGAGACAGAGGAGAAGATGCGTCGAGCAAAGCTAGCCAAAGAAAAGGCGGAGAAAGAACGATTAGAGAAGCAGCAGAAGAGAGAGCAGCTGATAGACATGAATGCAGGTATGAAGGAAGAACAAGGAGTGGGGGAGAAATGGGGACGGTGCTCAGGAGCGGCAGTGTGGACAGAGAAAACACCTGGATTTTTTTTTTCTTTTATTATTATTATTTTTTAAATTAACTTGTTTGTTCACTTTTAGGTTACAAGATTCTGTTCCATAGTCACTTCA
>CM053595.1:19641572-19661403 GCA_028646575.1 Pseudocheirus occidentalis | reverse complement strand
TAGAGAAATGTGTAGCTCCTTTGTTCTAGTGGTCAGTCGCACCTATGAATCCTTCAATGCACTATCAGTGAGCTAACTCCTCTTCAATTAGGCACATCCTGAGTCTCCAGTTAGTCTAGCTTCCAACATTCATCTTGTCAAACAGGACATTGATGGGTAACAGACTGGGCACTTCTCAGTCAGAATTGACCGCTAGTTGGCTTAGGTGATGTTTCAAGGCAAAATCCACACCTTTTGATAGCCCCCCCCTGCACTTTTTACCATTGAATTATGGGTTATACACCTGCACAGTAGATATGAAAAGTGTATGTCCCTTTAAGCACTGACCACTCCTTAATTCCTCCCTAGGACCACCCTTATTCACCTAGTTAGCATAATTGATACCTGATTTATGTTATTTTGGCTATATAATCTGTGTTTCTTTGTCCTGTACTTTGCAGGCCTCCTAAGCCCTCCTGCCTGCTGAATAGCATCAAAATAAACTTCTATAATCACTAAATGTAGTTCATGGTACTTTCCTGAACTTTCCTCTGATTACTTTCTCTCTCTCACGTCTCCGCACACACCTGAGGCTGGCCCTTGGGTGGTCCCACTACAGATAACGAGTTCAAGTTTTGGAGATGTTGACATTCAATTCAAGGTATCCAGTAGAAAGTTGAAAATCCAAGACTGAAGGTCAACAAAGAAATTAATACTGGATAAATAGATTTGAGAATTATCAACACAGAGATGAAAAGTGAATAATGGAAGCTGATGAGATAATCAAGTGAATTAGGGAGAGAAAGGAAGAGAACCCAGGAAATAACCTTGTGGGATGCCTGCGTTGTCAGGTGTGACCTGAGCAATAGTCAAACAAAGGAGATTGAGAAGGAGTCAAGAACTAGGAGAGAATACAGTAATGTCCCAAAAATCTAGAAAGAAGAAAGTATCAAGGAGAAGAAAGTTATTGACTGTGTCAGGGTCACAAAGGGGCCAAGAAAGATGAGAACTGAGAAAAAACCATAGATTTGAAAATTAAGAGATCATTGTTCACTTTGGAGAGAGCAATTTCAGTAGAATAATGAAGTCAGAAACCAGACTACAGAAAGTTAAGAAGAGAATGAAAGGCAAGGAAGGGATGCATCCAATGAAGATGGCCTTCTCAAGGAGTTTGGTCACAAAAGGTGAGATATGAAATGATAGGTAGCAGAGATGGATGCCACAAGTGAGAGTGTTTTGAAGATGGTGGAGACATGAGTAGGTTTCTAGCCAGAAATACAAAAGCCAGGCAGTAGAAAGGAAGAGATAGAAGATGAGGGAGAAGGTGAGGATGGTAGAGGAGGCAATCTCTCAGCAAAGACAGGATGGAATGGGATCACTTGTGCCTGTAGAAGGGTTTTCCTTCTCAAGGAGAAAGATCATCCAATCATGTGAGATAAGAGTGAATTGAGTTATGTGGGATGAGAAACAAGTGAAAAGAGGGAACTCTTGGTGAACGGTATCAATTTTCAATAAAATATGAGACAAAGTTCACTAGTGAGAGGACAATGGTAGTGAAATCCATGAGGAGATTTGAGGAGGGACAAAAAGGTTTGGAAAAGCTACTGCAATGAGTGGGATGGTGAGTTAATTCAGAATATATAGAAATATTTCTTTGCAGCAGTGATGGTGCAGTTGAATTTATGTAACAAATTTGTAGTGGACCTACTCACTGTGGTTTCATGATTTTCTTCTTGTGGTTTGGGGGAGAGGGGATTCAGGGACACATACCTGAAAAGACTAGAGTACAGGAGAGGGTCATCTGGAATGAATTCACAGACTCAAGCATTCTCCAAGTCAAGGTGGCAAAGATTTATTGTAATGCCAATATAGTGGGCAGGGCTCCTTAGGGAGCTTGCATTCTTTTTTTGTTTGTTTGTTTAATTTATTGACTTGTTTCCAGTTTTTTGCCACCACAAAGAGAGCTGCAATGAATATTTTTGTACATATGGGTCCTTTTCCCACTTCTATGATCTCTTTGGGATACAACCCCAAAAGTGGTATTATTGGGTCAAAAGGTATGCAATTATTTATAGCCCTTTGGGCATAGTTCCAGATTGCCCTCCAGAATGGTTGTATCAGTTCACAGGGAGCTTGCATTCTTTAAGGGACTTGCAACTTAACAAGAAGAAAGCTAAAGCTTACATAGGAAAAATAGTGGATTATCTGGCAGATATGATAATTAGGTGATAACCTACAACCTTAGTCACAGATGTCATTTATTACTGGAAACCCGGGAAGGAGTTTCTCAGAGATATATTTTGTATTGTTATGTCTGTAGCAAGATAGATTCGAGAGTTGATGCCTGTAGCTTGACCTCTGGATTGAATATGGTAACTTTGGAAATCAATACATGAAAATTCTGTGGCTACAAGATAGTCCTGTTTTTTACAAGAGAATTTTTTTTTCAGAGGTCAGCTTGTTCTTGTGATGGAAAAAGACAGTTTGTTTTTACTGGGGCCTGCTTATAAGTATTGTGCGGAAAGGTAGTTTGTCTTACTGGGGCCCATTGATGAGTTGTTGCAAGGCATAATGTCCTTGAGCTGGGGAGAAAACTGTCAAAACTTTATTTTGGAGCTAGGAAGAAATGTGATTTTGGAATTAGGGTTCAAGTACAAGTACCCCATCATTCTTCTTCATTCAGCAGCACACACATAGGACCAAAGACATTGGATGATGGGGTGATCCAAGGCTGAGGCTTGGCAGGGCATGATCTTTGATAAGATATAGGGGCAAGAGACTCAGTAAAAGAGAATAGTTAAAGTTGAACTGATTCACTTTCAAGGGTTCATTATGGAAAAACAGAAGCCAATGTAGCCAGTGAAGGGATGATGACCTGGGGAGAACTGAAGATTGGAGAGTGGAGATCATGAGGTAGACAAAGGTTTGATTTTGGAAGGCAGAGGGAGAGGTAGAATCATATTTGTGTATGGCTGAGGTCAGATAGAGGAGTAAATAATGAGAAATGGGTAATTTGAGGATCTGAGGGTTAGGATGTTAGAAGAAGTATCAAAAAGCATGTTGAAATCCTTAAGTGTGATAGTAGGAGTTGAAGAGGAGAAAGAGATTGTGAGTCAAATAATGAACTCTTTGAGGAAGGAAGGAGTCTGTCCTGGAAGTTGGTAGCAACAGCTACTGGAATTTTGATTGGGTAGTAGGTATAGATTAAGTGAACCTCAAATGAGGAGAAATTTCTGAGTAATAATGGTAGGGAGGAATAGCAATGGGCAGCAAGGAGAATTTTAGTCCTCTACCTTGACCAGTGAATGAGGAGAGGGGAGGGAGTGAATCAAAGTACAGCCCATTGCTGGAAAGGGTAATCAGAGAGAATGTGTCATCTGAAGGTCTCAGTGAGAGCCACAGATGAAAGGAGTGGGAAATGAGAAAATTTAAGAAGAAAGCAAATTTGTTGCCTATGGATCAGGCATTCCAGAGAGTATAGTGGAAGGGTTGGGTAGCTTTGGAGTATGACTTTGGGGAAAGGGATTTAAGAGGAAGGGAAATAAGGCATCAGACAATGGAAGACAGTGAATGGGTTTTGAATAATCAGAATCATTTGGATCAGTATGATGGGGGTGGCAGGAATTTGTTACTTATTGAGGGAAATTTTTTGACTGATTTTCAATGTCTGCAGGATTTTGCCTCAGGATAAAGTCCTTTCAGAGCCTGGGGAAGCTCAAGTGAGGGAACAAGTACTTGGAGACGAATAAATTCTGTTGCTTTCCTTCCCCCATGAAAACTTAATAGAATGGCACCTTCAGCCCTCACCTCCATGGCAGGACATTCACAAGATGGTATTTTGGGGATAAAGTAAGATATTGTATTGTACTGTGGAGACCTATATGTATTTGAGTTATTATTATTATTATATACAAAGGAACAATGGGACATGGAAATTAAGTGATTAAGTGACCTGCTCAAGGTCACATTCTTAAGCAAATGAAAATTTAGTTCTAATTTATATTTGAATCGTATATGCAAGTGATGACAAGAGTAAAGAGTTGGCTGTATTTTTTCTCATAATAAAATAGATCCAAATAATGTAATCATAATATTCTACTTGAAAAATAGCCCAAAACACTTTATATAAATTGGTGAATCTAATAATTTGTCTGCAAAGTTTTCTGTTATAGAATTAAACATTTGAATTTCCATGATATTATTCAATGTATTATAGATTGGAACAAGTTACTGGCTTAAGAGCTCTTAGTTTAAAAGATGGCATGAAAAAACAAACAGAATTCATCTTTAGGGAAAAAAATTGAGTAGAGGAAATGAAATTTGAGGTGATGTCAGTCAGATCTTCCCCATGTCTGTCTAGCTGTGTTATTATAATAGGTCTATAATATAATATTACTGGTATTATATTAACATGTTATATATAATATTATATAATGATGTAATAGGCCCTAAAAGGTACTCAGAATAATCAGATCATTTGGTGTATTCAGGTGTGGTCTCTGATACCCCATGTAATCAGCTTCCCACACTCAGAATCCAAGAAAAGGCAAGAATCTTACTAACAAAGAATAGGATGTTGGGCTACCACTAATTAAAGGCAGGCAGGCTACAAGCATTTATTAAGCATTTAACTAAGTACTGTGCCAAACACTGTGGATACAAATACAAAGCAAAAGCAAAGACAGCCCCTATGTTCAAGAACTTTACATTCTAATGGAATGGAAATCAAGAGGAATAAAGGAAGCTGAAAATTGGGAGTGTAGGGGAGACACCCATATCATGCTAGTGCAGGGGCGGCTAGGTGGCGCAGTGAATAGAGCACTGGCCCTGGAGTCAGGAGTACCTGAGTTCAAATCCGGTCTCAGACACTTAACACAAAAACTAGCCGTGTGACCTTGGGCAAGTCACTTAACCCCAACTGCCCTTTTTGCCAAAAAGCAAAAAAAAACAAAACATAACATGCTAGTGCAGTCTGGAGAGTCAGAAATGCAGCCAGGAGGGGAAAGGAATGAAATAAGTGTAGCTTCTTCTTATGCATTGTTCTTGGGGATTTCTTTTGAAAATTTTTGTATTTTAAAATTTAAATACAAAATGAAAAAAAAGAATATTGTCATGTACACAGCAGAACATGAGAGGACTCAATATAACACAATAAATTTCCATTTCAAGAAAACCTACATAATAAATACTACACATTATTTTCAAAGCTACCCAGCTTTTCTTTGCTTCCTTGTAGATTTTCTTTTGTTCTCTACTGTGCACTTTTATTTTATTTTTTCCCTCCCTCCTGCAAGCCCCTTTCTCAAGGCTTCAATTAAATGCATACACTCACTCACACACACACACACGCACACACACAGAGATATCTATAAACATATGCATATAAACACATATACACTCATACACATACATGTAAGACCATACTGTGTGTATTTCCACTCACCATCTCTTTCTCTGAATGTGGATAGCATTTTCCCTTCATTAGTCCTTTCCAAGTCTTTCCATGTTTTTCTAAGTCAACCAGTTCATCATTTACTACACCACATCAATATTCCAACATAATCACATTCTCTCTGATAGATTGTCTATAAAAGTTCCCCCCCCCAATTTTCTGCATTCCTTCTATTCTTGGTTACATTTGTTTTATTTCTAGAAGAAAATTTTAGTTTATGGTAATTTAAATGATCCATTTTATACTTCAACAATGCGATCACTTCATAATATAGTCTAAGGTCTGATACCGCTGATTCTGCTTCCTTTACAGCCTTTTCCCCCAGGTTTCTGTGAAATTCCTGACCTTTTTTCTTCCAAATGAACTTTGTTATTATTTTTTCTAACTCAGTAAGAAGTTTTTTGTGATTTAAATGGGATGGCATTGAATAAATAAATTGGTTAGGTAAAAATAGTCATTTAAAAATTATATTGGCTTTACCTACCCATGAACAATAAACACTACTTCAGTTATTTAGACTTGATTTTATTTGTATAAAAAGTGCCTTATGTTCGTGTTCATGTAGCCCCTGTGTCAGTTTTGGCAGGTACGCTCTCAGATATTCTATCCTGTTTAATTATTTTAAATGGTCTAAAACAATATTGAATAATATTGCTCGAAGTGTAGTTTCCCTATTTTTCTCTTTTGATTAAATCTAGTTTAGCTTTGATTTTGAGATCATGATTACTACCCCTGGTTTTTTACATAATAAATTCTACTCCTGCCCTTTATTTTATCTTTGTGTATGTCTTGTACATTGTTGTACAGGACTATTCTCTGGTGAGCTAGAAAGGGAGAGAATAACGTTGCTTCAACTGCAGTAATTCACAAACTTTTTTAGTCTTCAGACATTATTACATTCCTAAAAATTATTGAGGATCCCACCCCGACAAAAGCTTTTGTTTATATGGGTTATTTCTTACAATCTAATAGTCAAGCAAATAATTATATATTATAAGAGAGAGTAAGTGTAGAAGGAGATATTTTCAACTAAGGCAGTCAGAGAAGATCTTATCACAGCAGAGGAAAATTTTGGATCTGACTAGTCACTAGACTAGGACTGTGCCACTCTGGTTGTTTTTTCTGACATTCATTCCCCAGGTTACTAATCCTTTATAGGGTTCTTAACGTGTCTTTGTCTAGGTATTACAGAGACTGTGGCTGTGCTGAATTCTTTATCTCTTTCCTCTCCTATGTCTTTCCCTTTTTTCTTTCAAGATACAATTCATGGTCCCATGCAACTCAGGACAAATTGAAATCTATTCCCACCTCACTACCTTTTCCCCACCCCTGAGAAATCCTGCAAGCCAGTTTCATCCTGCCCTAACACTCTGTCTTATTTATAATTTTAACAATTATTTTTATTTTTACATTTCAATGACCTTCCACTTGAATCAATTTTCATATGACATTTGAATGTGGGTTTAAACATTTCACCTGATAATCTCTGGTCACAGCTGTTATATTTTAAAATGGAGAAATGTCTAAAAATAAATGCTTCATATTCTCTTGCATCCATTTCAAAGCATATGACTAAATCCCGAGGGTGTTTCCACTACATCTTCAAATAATTTACAAGGTCCTGATCAAGAACGTACAGGTGCCACTCTTCTTCCTTTTATTTATTTTTTTTCTATAACATCAACCAACTAGAGTCCCTTACATTTTTCCTCCACTAAGCTTAGACTCTACATGCCCTATTTTGCAGCTATTCCCCCCCTTCTCTGGAGTGGATTTAAAAAAAAAACATGCATCAGGACAATGGATGTTTTTGCCAGTACAGTGGTCTTTCCTCCAGCTCTTCTCCACAGAGCTGTCACATCTCTGCCATTGTCACCATAGCAACCAATAGCTTCCCTAGTTTTCATCTGCTGCTAGTGGCTCCTGCCAGACTCATTAGTATAATCCCCATCTCTGGCTACTAAGGAATTTGATGGATAACTAACCTTTAAAAACATTTTCTAGTTCAAATAATGACCAAATAAAGTTCTTTCTTCTACTGAGAAGACAATTTAAACCTTGTTGGAATGGGTCTAATGATGAAACCTTTAATTGCTCATTGTTAACATATACAGATCTCGTTAAATTTTTAAAGTTCTAGACAGCTTTCTCAAACTTTTAAGATTAATCATGTGGCAAAGTGACTAGACTTTGGGGCTGGGGAGAGGATTATATATATTGAAACTGGAAATGTGCTTCTCAATACTGCAATGAAGAGAATCTACTCTTATAAAAGCAAGTGAAATAATGTATGTGAAAACAGTCTGTCACCTTAATGATCTGTATAGATGTCTGTTTATGCACCTTTTAGAAGATGGGGAAGTTCAGCTCTTTTTTTCTGTTTTCTTCATTACCCTAATGGAAAGAAAACCCTTTTTTTTTAGTTTCTAACAGTTCATTCCTTAGGTACAAGAGTACAGAAATTTGACTTTATGTATTTCCATACCACTCTTTCATTTCAACACCATGTTTGCTCTGCCTAAAAGGCTTAACCTGATTTCATTGGTTGCCTCAGCTTCCCAGTACTGCAGGACTGGATAATCTAATGAGGCTGGGAGTTGATCTCAGAAGAGATACCTGAGAACCTCAGCAGGCTGAATCTTGGGTATGTCAAAAGGACCTTCCCTTTCCTGGGGTCAAGGTGTGTTAGTGCAGAGAAACTTGTGCTCTTCTCTGAGGGATGTCACCATATTCTTAAACTGTACCAGCTTGCAGGCCTCCTCTAGTTTCAGTCATCAGTACGCCTGGTACTTCCTGTGCAGCCAAATTTGCACTTTGTAGTTCTTTACCTCCACCAGCCAATAGATAAGTGTTTTGGGCTTGCTGGTGACTACATAGTTCAGCTCACTCTTGAATCTCTCAATGATCTTCAGCTGGCTAACATCCAGGCCAGCTTGCTCTTGTGTGTCCCTAAAAGCTGTCTCTAAGTCATTCTCTCCTGTGTCCACAAGACTTTTAGGAGGAATCCAGTAATTCCTTCCATACAGTGTCTGCAGCAGGAGAAACTTAACAGCTCTGTTGGCCACCTTGGGGATGCAAGGTCTTCAGAAAATTATGAAGCCACATGCTCTTAGAGTCATGGTCCACATTAAGTATCTCATATGTGGTTGTAAGGGAAGAGTAAAGATCCACAGAAATCAATCTTTGTTAGTCCTATTTCTTCACCTTTTCTTCCATCAGTGTGAGAACTTGGAACACTTCCTCCCCACTCTGGGCCTCAGTTCATCTCCAGGACTGTGGATGTGGACAAGAAAATGAAAACACCTTTGTATGAAATAAAGGTTTCATGAATTAGAATATGATAATAACTTTCATGGGTCAACAATTTATGCCCCATGCAATTCCACAGGGGTGGCATGTAAGTTTCCCCAAAGATGTAAGTTCCTTGAGGGCAGAGACTATTTCATTTCTGACTTGGTTACCCCCTAAACCTAGCGCATGGTAAACAGTAAGTGCTGGTTAAATTACAATCATTGCTATCATCAGAAGTTTTAAAGTTAATATTAAGGAATCTTAGATTTAGAGCTCATGCACTCCATCTCCCTCATTTTACAAATAAGAATACTGAGGCTCAGAAGTTGCATGATTTGCCCAAGGTCACAAACGGATTTGAAAAAAGAATTTGATCCCAGGTCCTCTGACCCCATGGTAAAGGTGGCCTATTTTAATTGAGTTTTTTTAGTAAAGGCACTAGAATTCTGAAAGTGACCTGAAGTTCAGATCGCCATCTCCTGAATTCTGCTCACTGTCTTCATATACACTGGTAAAGCTGAAGAAATAGCATCGTAATATGTACCATAGCTAAGACAGAATGAAAAATACCACTTCTCTTTTATCAACAATTAAGAGAGCCATTATAGTGGAGATATGCACACACACACACACACACACACACACACTAACAGGTATGTGTTTTTCTATGTATGTATGTATATGTGTATAGTGCATATGTGCTTGTGTGTATAGTATGTGTATGTGTGTGTGTGTATGTGTATAGTAGATTTTGAGCTGGAGTCAGGAAGACCTGAGTTCAAGACCTGCTGTATGTATAATCTCCAGACTATATCACTCTGGGCAAATCATTTAAGTTTTGGGTGCTTTAAATACAGGTGTAAGACTGTATATTGTTCACCTGCTTTGGTGGGAGTTTCCTCACCCAGGAATTTCCATACCAATAGAACCACAAGTCCACTCTCAATTCCTACTTAGCAGTACTAGCCAAATTCTAGATTTAAAACTAGTCAAATTTAGTTTGACTTGTATATTTATTGTTTTAGAGAAGAGTCAAGGACTTCCTCTAGGCATGTGATAGTCTCAAGATTCTGTAAACCAGGGATGAAAATGAACCTAAACTAAGTAGCTGGCAATTTTGAACATAAACTTGGATGGCCATGTTTGGTATCTCATGTAGCCCTTTAGGATGAGTTATTGAAAGTCAAGGTTAGTGGTGGGTAGGTGGTGCAATGAATAGAGCACCAGCTCTGGAGTCAGGAGGACCTGAGTTCAAATCTGACCTCAGACACTCAACACAAAAAAACTAGCCGTGTGACCTTGGGCAAGTCACTTAACTCCAATTGCCTTCCCAAAAAAAAAAGGCAAAAAAAAAAAGTCAAGGTTAATTGATTCTCCATTCATCCACCTTCAGTTTCTTTCAGAAAACAAGGAGGGGACTCCTTGGCCTAGGAGAAGCTTTTCCACTCTGGTTCCCTTCTCTCTGATACTGGCCATGTGGGCAGGAGAGGGGAGGACCAAGATCTAGCCTTTCCTTTCCACAGTACTTCCTGATTCAAGGCTGGACCCTCTTCTTAGTGAGAGACCTTAACTTATGGTGATCATCTAGTTCACTTCCAAAATTATCATTAAGGCAGGCTAGGCCATAACCAGACAACAATTTCTTAATAATCTCAATAATCAACAATAATTTCTCAATAATCACCAAACAGTTTTGGAATTCATGATTCTCCAATTACTTTTAACTCTAAGGTTCTCTTCTTCTTATAATAATAATAATAACAATAACAAATAAAACACTGAATTTAAAAATAACAATAACTATCATTTATATGGCACTTATGACCACGCTTGTTGCTCGTAAAACCCTAGTGAGGTAGTTGCTGTTATTTTCCGCTCTGGGCTGAGAAAGGTTAAAACCACTTTCCTATGGTCACACAGCTAGTAAGTGGTCTGAAGCAGACTCTGAATGGAGATCTTCCTGACTCTAGTCCAAAACTCTAGCCACTGTGCTACCTAGATGCCTCCCCTTCTCACGTAGGTTTATTGCATTGTCTGACTTTTTCCTATGAAAATATGGTATTCTGTTCAATCACTGAACAGTTCTGGAGTTCAGAGCTCCCCACTTCAAAAGAACTCTTGTTTTCACAAGTGTTTTCACATCAAGGTCTGAGATTCACATGAGCTTCAGAGGTTCATGAAAATTAAGCCATTTGATATGTTCATGTAATCATTAGCTGAATTCAAATCGTGCCTCTGATACTTACTAGCTGTTTGACCCTTGAAAAATCACTCTCACTTGGCCTCTACATGTCTCAGGACTATGCATGTATGTAGGCATGTATGTGTGAGCATATGTATATGTAGAGTGTTGTGTATATATGTATATGCATGTGTGTGCATGTGCATCTATATGCACACAAACATACATGAATATATTACTGAATGTATGGGTGTTTATTTCCAGAGCGTATGTTGAGGAGTAAAGTGTGAGAAGATTGGGTAGGTAGGAGGTAGCTAGGCTATAAAGGACTTGGGAAACCAAACAGAACGTTTTATATTTTATCCTGGAAGCAATGTACATGTTTATGTTGCCTCAGTCAAACCGAGATCTGTTAAAGATTTTAACTTGAAAAGGCCAAGGTCCCCCACTGCACCCTGGGCCATCTCCAGTCATCTTGATCCATATCTCACCGCTGCATCTCGATGGCTCCAGAGGAGAAAGTGAAGCTGGTGACTTCGCACAGCCCTGCCTCACTTAAATCCAAACCATCTGTATGTCGTAGCATCACCCCCCTTTGAGAAGGAAGGACAAACAGCAAGCAAGCAATATATATGTTTCATATACATATAGGCACACACATGTATTTACATACATAACGTACCCTATTTTATATATGGACATGCATCCATATTTAGACACCTATGTCTGTAATATATGCTTGCATACATGTACATACATATGGGTCAGAATGTGTCTGTGTATGTTCTTGAGGCAGCTAGGTGGTGAGGTGGATAGAGCACAAGGCCTGAGGTTAGGAAGACCTGAATTTGAATCCAGCCTCAGATACTTACTAGTTCTGTAATCCTGCACTGCCTCAGTTTTTGCACCTGTAAAATGGAGGTAACAATTATACCTACCTTAGAGGGTTGTTGTGAGGATCAGGATGAGATATTGGTAAAGCACTTAGCACACAGCAGATATTATACAGATGCTTATTCCCTTTCCCTTCCTTTCCCTTCCCTTATAGCATAAGATAAGAGCACCAATCTAGCTGTTCATAATATATAGGGGCCTGGATTATCCCATTCTTACAAATTAAAAAAAATTATTACAAATAGATATAGGTTTGGCTGATATGTTTTTGTGCACCAAAGGTAACAAATCAAGACTTTGTTAAAAAAAAAAAAAGACTTTGTTGGTGAGTTGTCTGCTTTAACAATATTTTAACTACAAGTAATCTGACAAAGTTGACCACTCAAATATGGGAGATTAAAATTCAATCACTCATTTAAAGGCAAACAGCTTAACATGGACTTTAGGGAGATTGCATATTAATCCTTCCTCCAGCATCCCCACCCCCATTTTTCAATCTCTTTATATCATGTTAAATAGATTTTTTTCTACACATCAGCAACTCTCTGGAAACGAATTATAAGGATTAAGGCTTTAGTCACAGGTCCATCAGGGACTGGTCTAGTTCACCAGCACTTCGCTTTCCCCCATATGTGTGGGCGATTGCAAACCAAGCCAGATATATTACATAGCCATAGGTTAGTTTGTTCACCAGAAATAGATTTCCAGGAGCTGCGTTTATTCTTGTCATTCATTAGGCCAAATTACTGCTTCAGCAGACATAGTAATGGCTTTCAAGCATGACTGTTGCTTCCATCAGTGTCTCATTTTCTCCCTGGAGAATGGAGAGGAATTGTATGGCCCCATTAAATAAATCTGAGGTACCCTATACACTCCGTGAACATGGTGCCATTGAACAAAGTTTCACTGATTTAATACCAAAAAGGGTCTTAAAGTGGAATGATAGAACTTTTTAGATATTATTGGAGAGAAATTAACATCAAACTCTTAAGCCTTTTGTCCTAAATTCTGAATTGTGACTTAGCCGATATGGAATGGAAGGAGTAGAGATGGAGTCAAAGGGCCTGGGTTTGACTCTCAGCTCTATTACTAATTTCCTCTGCAATTCTAGGTAAGACATTTAACTTTTCTTGGTGTTGGTTTTCTCATCTATAAAGCTGAAGAGTTGGACCAGATGACCTCAAAGGGTTTTCTCAGCTCTGAATCTATAATTTCACAAATGTGTATTATATGGAAAGAACCCCAGGTTCAGAGTTAGAGGACCAGGAGTGAAATTAACTGCATGATTTTGGATAAGTTCATTTTTCTTTCTGGATTTCAATTATCTTACATGTAAAAAGAAGGGGTTGGAGGAGATGATATCCCAACCCCCAGCTTGCAATTCCATGACCCTTTGGTTCAAAAAATGTTGCATTAAACTGCCTGCTTTTCTTAATCAATCAAAAAAAATTTATTCAGCATTGGGAGCTGCACTAAATGCCAGGAATACAAAAAGAGGCAAAAGATGGCCCCTGCCCTTAAGGAGTTTACAGTCTAATGGAGGAGACAACATGCAAACAAATATATACAAAGGAAGTTATATACAGGAAAAATAGGAAATGTTTAACAAAGAGGGAATAGGGAAGGCTTCCAATAACAGTCAGGATTTTAGTGGGGACTTAAAGGCAGGCAGAAAGATCAATAGGTGAAGTGGAGGAGGGAGAGCGTTCTGGGTAAGGAGAACGGTCAGAGAAAATGTCCATAGCCCGGAGATGTTTTGTTGTTATCGTTCACGGAACACCCAACAGGCCAATGTCGCTGAATATTGGGAAGTAAAGTGTAAAGATGTAAAAAAAAAAAAAAAACAGACAGGTAGGAGTGGGCTAGATTATAAAGAGTTTTGAATGCCAAATGTAGCATTTTGTATTTGATCCTAGAGACAATAGGGAACCACTGGGATTTACTGAGTAGGTGAATGTTTTAGGAAAATCACTTTGGTGGCTGAATGGAGGGTGGATTGGAGCAGAGAGAGACCTGAGGTAGGCAGACCCAGGAGGCTTTTTCAATAATCCAGGCATGAGGCGATGAGGGCCTGTATTGGAAGGGTGGCAGCCTCAGAGGAGGGAAGGTGGTATATAGGAGAGATGTTGCAAAAGTGAAATCAGCAGGGCCTGGCAATAAATTTAATATGGGGTCAAAAGAGGGGAGGGGTTTAGGGAGGTAAAGGAAGCTGAAGAACCCAGAATGACTCCTAGGTTTCGAGCCCAAGGGACTGGGAAGATGGTATTGTACACTACAGTCATAGGGAAGGAATGCTGGCTTCATGATCTAACAACTGTCTTCTTTCTGAGTATATCTGACTAATGATCAGGACTGGAAATCCAATGAGTCTAATTTCTTTGATAAATCAGGAAGTTTGGAAATATTCCTGGAAGTAAAGTTATAAAACTGTGCAGAATGAATCCACAACAAACTTTATGTTGCATAAACATAACTAGACCCTCATCGATCTGAGGCAATCCTTCTACACCTCCTAATTGACTCACCATCATACTCACCAGAGCAGCTTTCCCAAACCCTTTGAAATCTCCTCAAGCTTGCTATGGCTCCCACTACCCCCATCTTCTCACCTGACAACACTGCCATATATTTCACCAAAAAAGACAAGGCCATTTGCAAAGAGCTCCCTTTTCTACCTTGTTTCTTATAACTCATAGATAACACTCAGATGAGTGCTGCCACTATCTCTCCCTTCATTCCTGTCTTAGATGATGACTTCGTGGCCCTTCTTGCCAAGGTCAACCTACCTTTCCAGTCTCCTTACAACTTACAACTCCATGTACTCTGTGATCCAGTGACACTGGCCTCCTTGAGGTCCCTTAAATACAACTCAATCTCCAACTCAGAGGGTTTTCACTAGCATGTCCTGTGTGTGTGTAATTCTCTCCTGCATCTCTACCTCCTGACTTCTCTGTCTTCCTTCAGAATATTCTAAATCTCACCTTCTGCAAGGAGCCTTTCCTTGATTCATCTGAATGTCAATGTCTTCTCTCTGTTGATTTCTCCAATTTCTCCCATATATTTCTTATTTATGCATACTTGTTTGCATGTTGTCTCCTCCATTAGACTGTGAACTTTTTCAGTACAGGGACTGCTTTGCCTTTTTTGTATCTCTAGTGTTTTGCACAGTACTGGTCATATAGTAGGCACTTAATTACTGCTTGTTGACTGAGAGACAGCAAATACATTGAAAATTATAGGTAAAAAGATATTGGACCTCAAGATGAATGACTTGAGACCCTTGTCTTCTTATTACACTGAATGTGACCATGGTTCAGAGCAGCTTCTGAGGGAGAACTGAATACTTTCTGGGCTAACTCATAGTGTGGTGTAAAATAAAAAGAAAGTTATTGTGTATAAATATACCTTTATAGAAAGACAGATAAGATGGGACTAGTACTGGGAAGAGTGACCAAAATTTTGAAAGGACTGGAGACCATGTCATTCTAGGACAAGTTGAATTAGTTGGGAATGGTTAACCTGAAAAGGAGAAGACTTAGGGGGTACATGATAGGTGCCTTTAGATATCTGAAGGACTGTAATAAGGAAGGGAATTAGTTTTATTCTTTGGAACTTCAGAAGGCAATTTAAACATTGACTGGAGGATGCAGAGAAGCAGATTTTGTCTCAATATTTTGGTAGATTCAAGAATTTATTAGTGTGGATATTGTCACATTGCTATATACAGGAAAAATGGGAAATGTCTAAAATAGGAAAATAGAAAAAGTCTCAGTCCCTCAACTTACTCACTTCCTATAACCTGCTCTTCACCCAACCTCAGCCACACATAAATACTCTTGTTTTTGCCATCATCCACAAATGCATTACTTCCATATTCATTAACTCTGAAATCCTCTTATCTGATCACAATCTATTGGCATTTCACATCTCTCTCTCTCCCTTCCAAAACCTAACCCTGTTCTTCATCTACACTATGATCTCCAGTCCCTCTACTCTCAGTTCTCTCCCAGACCATGACCTCTGCACAACCTACCCTCTTCTCCTTTCCACATCTTGATCCCTTGGGGAATCAGTTGAACTTTATACTGTTCTCTGCTCTTGAGACCCTTATCACAGATCTTGCCTTGAAGTCTATACCTTGGATCATTCCTGTCTTCTACTTCATTTGCTACTATGCATGTGCTGCTGAATGAAGGTAGAGAAAATCATAAACTCAATTGGACCTTCACTGTTGAAAGGCAATTCTTTTATAGCTTTCTAATGGATTCACTATTCCACTCACCACAGCAGCCTTTCCAAATCTTTTCAACCTTCTTCAGTGGGCTTCCCCCACTCTCACAGTTGAGAACCTTGCCTCATATTTTACGGGAAAAAAAATGAAGTGATTTGCAAAGCATTCCCTTTTCTACTCTGTTTTTTATTTCATATCAATCAGTTTTTTTTTATTTGCCACTATTTCCTCATTCACTTCTGTTCCACATGGTGAGGCAGCCCTTTGCCTTGCCAAGGCAAACCTCTCTATGTGAATAAGTAATGCAATTCTACTTTATTTCCTCCAGCAAATTGCCCCGTGAATAATCCCCACTATCTCATTTATCTTCAAGCTCTCCCTATCTAGTAGCTGCTTCCCTACTACCTACAAACATACCCATTTCTCTACCACCTTCAAAAAACCCTCACTTGATCCATCCACCGCTGCCAAGTATCATCCCGTATCTCTCCTGCCCTTTATGATTAAGTGCCTTTAGAAGATCATCTACCAAAGATGCCTCCACTTTCTCTCCCATTATTTTCTTAACTCTCTACAATTTACTTTCCAAACTCATCATTTGACTGAAAATTGCTCTCTCCAAAGTTAACAACATTCTCTTAATTGCTAAATATAGCAGCCTTTTCTCAATCTTCATCTTTCTAGATGGCTCTTCAACCCTTTGCACTGTGGATCACTCTTCTCCTCGATACTTTCTTCTCTCTAGGTTTCTTTGACATTACTCTATCCTGTCTCCTTTGCTGGATCTTTGTCCAGATAACAACTACTCAATGTCGGCATTCCATAGGCATCTGTCCTAGGCCTTCTTCTCTTTTACCTCTAAACTATTTCACTTACTTACCTTATCAGTTCCCATGAATTAAATTATAATCTTTATTCTGATGATTCTTAAATCTGTCTATTCAACCCTAACTTCTCTGTTGATCTCTCATCTCACATATCCAACTGCCTAGTAGATGTCTGGAATTTTACTTACATCTTAGACTACAAAGACAAGCTCATTATCTTTGCCATCAAACTCTTCCCCTTCCAAACTTCCATATCACTGTCCAGAGCATCCTCCTTCTACTCCTCCTCCAAGCTAACAAGCTAGGTGTTGTCCTCAACTCCTCCCTGTATCACTCCCTCACATCAATCTTTTTGTTTTTGCCAAGATTTTGTAAAGTCTCTTGAATACACCAATATTATAATAGAGGCCTTTATCACCTCATAGGTAGACTATCACAATAGCTGACTAATCTGCACACCACAAGTCCCCTCCCCACTTCAATGTATCCACCACTCAGTTGTCAGAATGATTTTCCTAAAGCCCAGGTCTGATCAGTCCAGGTCAGTCCATACCCCTCTCAATAAACTTCAGTGGCTCGCTATCATAACCTCCGGGATCAAACATAAAACCTTTTCTGTCCATTAAAATTCTTCATAATCTAGCCCCCTCACACACATACCTTTCCACACTCACCTTTCCAGTCTTCTTTATATATAGTTTTTAATCCAGGGGCACCAGCTTCTTTGCTGTCCCTTGAACAGAATATTCTATTTTCAATCATTTTCACTGACTGTTCTTCATGCCTGGAATTCTATCCTCTTTTTTTTTTTATTTTGCTTTTGGAGGGGGAAAAGCAGGGCAACTGGGGTTAAGTGACTTGCCCAAGTTCACATGGGTAGTAAGTGTTAAGCATCTGAGGCCGGATTTTAACTCAGGTCCTCCTGATTCCAGGGCTGGTGCTCTATTCACTGCACCACCTAGCTGCCCCAGAATTCTATCCTCTTCATCTCCACCTCTTGACTTCCTTGGTTTCCTTCAAATCCCACCTTCTACAGAAAATCTTTCCTCATCCTTTCCTTCTGGTGATTATTTCCTGTTTATCCTGTATATAGCTTGTTTTTGCTGTGGGCAGCTAGGTGGCACAGTGGATAGAGTGCCAGGCCTGAAGTCACAAAGACTCATCTTCATGAGTTCAAATATGACCTCAGGCACATACTAGCTGTGTGACTCTGGGAAAGTCACGTAACCATTTTTTTTTCTGTTTTCTCTTCTGTAAAATGAGCTGCTGTGGCCAGCACAGTATAGGCCTAGCTACCAGTTGAGGAAAATAGGGAGAGAGTTAAAAAAGCTTACAGATGAATTGCAGGAAAGAGACAGAGAGATGGGGATGTATTTCATAGTCTGTTTACTGCAGAGCTATTCCATACCAATCCAAGGATGCAAGAAAATCATAGAGCTTATATTGCTTATTTTAGGGGTGATTACATCTTGGGTCTTGCCTTTCCCCCAACCTCAACCCAAGGTTAATCAGTCATCAAGATCTTTATCCTAAAACCACCTCTGGGGGCACAATAGACTAATCAGGACTTGCAAATTAACTTGCAGTACATTTTTTAGATATTCACGAAACCAATGAGAGCATCCACCCAACAAGATTATACTATCCTTGCATATCTACCTAATGCCCTTGTAGAACTGGGGAGCTAGTGTGCCAGGATCTCAGAAGGTCTTGGCCCCCAACAATGAGCTAGAGAAGGAGATGGCAACACCCTCCAGTCTTTGCCAAGAAAACCCCAAAAAGGGGTCAGAAAGAATCCGACACAACTGAGACGGCTTATTTGTACAGAACTGTTTGCCCATTGTTTCACCCCTTAGATTGTGAGTTTGTCCATGGCAGGAATTGTCTTTTGCCTTTTGTTGTATATCCAGTGCTTACCAACGTGCCTGGCACATAGTAGGTCCTTAGCAAATGTTTGACTGACTGTGTTGCAAAGTGACAAATGCTTCTTCAGCCTACACAACTTTTGTTCATCTTCCTCCACAAAGTATCTGTCTTGTGTGCTGTACACCTCCTTTATTTAGGTTTGTTGTTGTTCTCACATTCACAGGTGCCAATGAAGCACAGCAGTTATACAAAAAAGTTTGACTATTCCCATCTCTAAATCAATGCATTGTCATTTCCTAAACCCCTTACTATGACCCAGGACTGGTAGATGTTGGGATATAAGGACAAAAATGGTAGCTAATATTTTAAGTTTTTAAGCACTTTCTATATCTTACAGAAATTAAATAGCCTTTTCCCCGGAGAAGCTTTCATTGCATTGGAGAGTCACGTATAAATATGTATAACAAAGAGAAGATAATTTTTAAGGAGAGACACTAGCATTTAGGGGGTGAGGAAAAGTCCAGTGTAGCGAGAAGTGTTGAACTGAGCTTTGAAGAAAGATAATGGGGGCAGCTAGGTGGAACAGTGAATAAAGCACTGGCCTTGGAATCAGGAGGACCTGAGTTCAAATCTGATCTCAGACACTTAACATGTATTAGCTGTGTGACCTTGGACAAGTCACTTAACCCCAATTGTCCTGCCTTCCCCCCTCCAAAAAAAAAGGTAATGATTCTGAAACAGAGGCAAGAGCATTTTCTTTTTTTTTTAATTTTTTAAATTTGTTTTCTTCTTTACATCATTCATTTTCATGATATTTTTGAATTACAAATTTTCTCCCCATCTTTCCCCTGCCCCAACCCTAAAACAGCCATCCCACTGTAAAGCCCCTCCCCTGCTCTGCTGTCTTATTTTCTGGTAGGGCAGGGAGGGTCTCCCTATCCCAGCCCCTGTATATCTTAATTCCTAATTGCAGGTATTGCAGAACTTTAAATTCTAGATTCTTTCAATTCCTCCCTTGTCACCCACCCCCACTGGAAGGACAATCAATTCAATACAGGCTGTGGATGTGTGATTATACAGGACATCTTCATAGTGGACATATTGTGACA
>CM053595.1:19620434-19641072 GCA_028646575.1 Pseudocheirus occidentalis | reverse complement strand
TGGGGAGGAAGGGGAGAAAAATCTATAACTGAAGTGACTATGGAACAGAATCTCGTAACCTAAAAGTGAACAAACAAGTTAATAAAAATAAAATAAAATTAAAAAAATTAAAAAAAAGAATACTAGATTGTGATAGGCTATTACTTTCTTGAAATGCATTGCAAACTATGGTAATGATATATATTTTGGAGGAAATGTGGAAATTGAATACAACAACGAAAAAGGAAAGATAGTCAAATGAAAGCTCACCTTGACTAGAGTCTCAGGGTAGGCAATTGAGTCGTTGACCCCAAAAGGTGGATATGAAGACCGAGATGAATCAAAGGAAAGGAGATCCTGTCCGGGATTTAAGGGACCATTGCATTTGGGGACGCTAAATGCTGTCTTTCCCTGGTCCGTCACACAGAGATTGTAGGAATAAGGCAAAGTACCCTCGCTGTAGTTTGCAGGAAGACCCGGTCCAGACTTAGAGCAAAGATTTGGCTGGAAACAACCCCACACTTTGGGACTGGAGGATTTCTGAAAACGCAGTGTGATGGCCAGAATCACTGTGACGAGAAATAGCACTGAGACTAGAGCCAAAGCTATTACCAAGTAAAACTGTAACTCAGATTGAGGATCTAATGTATCAGAGAGCCCCTCTTTCATCTCAGGCAGCGCCTCCTGCAGACTGTCTGCAAAGACAAGGTGCAGAGCCACAGTGGCCGACAGAGGGGGCTTCCCCCCGTCCTGCACCGAGACCAGAAGTCGGTGTCTGGTAGAGTCTCTTTCAGTTAAAGCCCGAGCTGTCCGGACCTCGCCTGTGCGCAACCCCAGGCTGAAGAGGCCTGGATGGGTGGCCTGCAATACGTGATAGGCCAGCCATGCATTGTGTCCCGAGTCAGCGTCCACTGCCACCACCTTAGTGACTAAGTAGCCTGATTCAGCTGAGCGAGGGACCATGTCGAAGAGGGCTGAGCCATCTGGGTCCACGGTAGGGTAAAGGATGTTTGGGGCGTTGTCATTTTGATCCAAGATGAACACTTGCAGAGTAACATTGGCGCAGAGGACTGGAGAGCCTGAGTCACAGGCCTGAAGAATCACGTGGAAGGTTCGGATCTGCTCATAGTCAAAGGAGCGCTGAGCGAAGATGTCCCCGTTGTGGCCACTGACAGACACATAGGAGGACCGTGGCATAGGATCTAGGTCACTGTCGATGATGGAATAGGACACCTGGCCATTCTCCTCTAGGTCCGGGTCAGAGGCCGAGACTCCAGCAATGGAGGATCCAGAGGGGTTGTTTTCAGGGACATAAACAACATAAGAAGGGAGCAGGAAAACAGGAGGGTTATCATTAACGTCACCAACAACCAGGGTGATGATTTTGCTGGTGGATAGAGAGGGGCTTCCTTTGTCTATGGCAATCACGGTGATGTTATACTCTGGGATCTGTTCTCTGTCCAGGGGCCCATCTGTCATTAATTTGTAGGAGTTTTTTGAAGAAGATGATATTTTAAATGGGACATTATCTTTTATTTTACAAGAGACCTCTCCATTGTGTCCAGAGTCTTTATCACGCGTTTTGATCAATGCAATCACTGTGTGGGGCATAATGTCCTCTGGAATTACAGGTGGTGTGGATTGTAATATAACCTCTGGAGCATTGTCATTTACGTCTAAAACTTCAATTTCAACTGTGCACTGTGTGACCAATCCACCTCCGTCCCTCGCTTCCACCACCAGTGAGTAGACTTTGGTTTTTTCAAAATCGATATTCTCTGCAGTTGTAATTTCCCCAGTATTAACGTCTAGATAAAATACGTGCCAGTAGCCTTGACCCGTGCTCCGGAAAGAAAAGGTGATTTCTGCGTTGACCAGCTCATCTTTGTCTGTGGCCATCACTTGCAGCACGGAAGAGCCCCGGGGAAGGTTCTCTGGGAGGCTGACTCTGTAGACGTCCTGGCTGAAGACTGGGGCGTTATCGTTAGCGTCTGTGACCTTGATCCGGATCTGAACCGTGCTGCTTCGAGCAGGCTCTCCACCGTCCACTGCAGTCAAGAGCAATTGATGAGAACTCTGCGTCTCCCGATCCAGAGACTTCTCCAATACCAGTTCTGGATATCTATCGCCATCTTTATTCTGCTTAGTCACTAGTGAGAAATCAGTGTTGGGACTGAGTCGGTATTTTTGAAGAGAGTTGATGCCGACGTCTGCATCCTGTGCTGTCACAAGGATAAATTTGGTCCCTGGCAGGGTAGATTCGCTTATTTCCAAATCAAAGGCATCTTGACTGAATTGTGGCGAATGGTCGTTTATATCCTCTATCTCCACCGTTATGTGAAAAAAGTTTAGTGGATTTTCAGCGACTGTTTCGAATTCGAGGGCACACACAGGCTTCTTCCCGCATATCTGCTCTCGGTCTACTCTTTCTCTGATCGCTAGCTCCCCGTTCTCGGCGTTTACAGTAAAGTATTCTCTCTCCCCACTAACCCGCAGTTTCCGAGTCCGCAAGTCCCGGATCTCCAATCCCAGATCCTTAGCTACGTTCCCAACCACAGACCCTTTAGTCATTTCTTCTGGAATAGAATATTGGATTTGTTCTGAATGCGCTAGGCAGAACAAAGACACCAAGAAGGGAAACAGTACCTGCGGCTTCGTTACCCTGCCCATCTGGTTTCCCACTCTTCTTTCTCTATCCAGCTTTCTCTCCAACTCAGGGAAGCCTGGTTTCGAGTTTCCAGTTGCCACCGGGATTAGAAATATCTCTGTGGCTAAGGGCGAGAACCCTTACTCTATGTGGCGATGATATGTTCAGGGTGTCCGGTGTAGCTAGCGCCAGGGACTAAATGCTGACTCTCCTCTCTAATATGTGATCTCTGTGACTGCGCAGAGACTCGCCCAGCAGGAAGTTCTCACAAAGGGATCTGTTTCAACTCTGCCTCTGCGCTGTCCGACAGCGGCGCTCAGAGTCCTTTGTGGAAACTACAGTCTTCGACACAGCATATCCAACTAAAAGATTATTTTCGACTTTGCCCAATGTAGCCATTCTAAATTTTGAAATATCAAATCTTTAATTTTGTCTATATAGTTTTGAAAATTCTTTCCAGAGCACCAGAAGAGCCACCAGTGGTTTTTTCTTCTTTTCTGTTAAGGAACCTCTGGTTCCACCTACAATACATTCAATGGATTTTTGCCTTTGTTTCAAGAGCGAAGTTTCTTGAGCATTATCCACTTTACTTTAATTCCACATAGAAATAATACACACGTGCTGTAGTGCATCCCCACTGACGAAATCTTATAGAAGACTGTTTAATCTAGTTAAATTGAAAACCATGTCATAGTGGACAGAATAATGAGTTCAAATCCTATCTCAAGAACTAAGCAACTGTGATTGAGCAAAAGACTCTCGGAGTCCCAGTTTCCTCAAAGGGGGACAATAACGCGCTTACCTCACAAATTTGTGAGGTTCAAAGTAAAGCACTCTAGAGTCTCTATGCTGGTCATAGTTACCATCTCTGATTTGTATATTTCACTATCCTTATACACATTTTGTTCTCAATTAAGTAAAAGACTCTCTTCATGTTTGAATGCAGTTTCTAATATTTCTTTAGTACCCACACCAATCCTAAAGTGACAACAGGAAGGCACCTATTTCTTCTAAGTTCCTAAAAAATAGTTTTAGGCACGATGGTGGGAATTCACCGAAAAAGGGCTTTCTAAGCTGCTATTTTTGCCATTGCAGAGTGATGTGAACATCAAGATTACTGGAAGTTTCTTTGGGCCATTTTTGCACTCTAAAGACAGCTATTAGTTTTCCCAGTCTGTATGGGATCAAAAGCACGAAGGCAATTTAACGAGTTACCTCATCTGCATTGAATACTTATTTTGTTTTTTTAATTCATTCAGTCTCTCAGGAATTTTCTAAACTGCAAGAAAACTTTCATAAGATTTCTCCACAAGTGATACCATCCTCAGACACTACAACAAGACTGCAATTCATTTTACGATGAAAGACGACAGAGAAACGCAGTTGATTTTACATCAAATTACCAGAGAACCCACAAAATTGTGTTCTTTTTTATATCATAGGGACAACCAATAAATAAAAAGCAGTATCTGTTGTGTCGGTCATTGAATTACATGCAAATACTGTATGAATACACAACTAAATGGCATCAGATTTTGACTCCTATTTCCATTGATTTGAGGTGTTATTTGACTGATTCAGCTGAATTGTTCAGGCATCATGTATATCCAGTGTGTCTCAAAGTTAATACTACAAAGTGCAGTAAAACGCCAAACTTTCTTTTTAATAGCATCAAGTATATAATTGACAAGATGTAATCAAACACACGCATCATCACATTACGTTGTTTTACTTCATTTTCTAATAAAATAATAAGTATCAACCATTTGATAAGCTATTTTTATTTCTGGTCAGATTTCCATTTTTATTTGACCAAGTATCTTTACAATGATGCCTTCTTGAATATCTATCAATATAAACACCTTCTTCAAATACTGACACAAACCATACACTGACAATACAGCATGTAGGAAGAACTGAGAGATAAGAGATATGCAAATGCTTGCTTTTGAGAAACTTAGAAGACTGATAAAGGCCTTCAAAATAGCTCTGTACTGAATATCAGACCAAGAATCTGCTTTAGACCTATCCCTGAGCTTCTTCTGAATAGCCTGGGAACTTGCCCAGATGTTTCTAATTTTCTGAAGTCTACTCAGAAAAAGAGCTAAACAAGTCACCTTCATTCCTCATTTAAGAAGAGGTTGTAAAAATTAAGAGACCTTAGGCAGGCTTAATATATGCTTCTTACATGAACTAGGAATCAAGTAGACTTGAACACATTCAATCATTCATTGATTCACAAAGCTCCTACACTATGACCGTTTGGGACTTATACCAGGAACGCAGGGCTGGTTCAATATTAGGACAAATGTAGGCATAATTGACCATATCAATAACAAAAACAATTAAAAACACATGATTATATTAATAGATGCACGAGAAACTTTTGACAAACTAAAACACCCTTTCCTGTTAAAAATAGAAACAAAAGGAGCTCATCTTAAAATTATAAACAGTAACTTTCTAAAACCAAGAGCAAGCATGATCTGTAATGGAAATAAATGAGAAGCTTTCCCAATAAGATTAGAGGTGAGGCAAGGATATCTATTATCGTCTTATTATTCAAGTTCTTCTAGAAATGCTAGTTATAGCAATAAAACAAGAAAAAGAAGTTGAAGGAAAAAGTAAGTAAAAAGGAAACAAAACTATCTCTCTTTTGATGATAAGATGGCATACTCGGAGAATCATAGAAAATCAACTAAAAAGTCTAGTTGAAACAACTAACTTCAGCAACATTGCAGGATAAACCTACACACATTAACGACATCTCTCTATGTTACCAACAAAACCCAGCCGGAAGAGATAGAAATAGAAATTTCACTTAAAAATAACCACAGACAGGGAGTCTTACCTGATAAGACACACCCAGAAATTATAAGAACACAATTACAACATTTTTTTTCACACAAAGACATCTAAACAACTGGAGAAATATTAATTGCTTACGGGTAGGCCAAGCAAATATAATAAAATGACAATTCTACCTAATTTACTTATCCACAGACATATCAATCAAACAACCAAAGAAGTATTTTATAGAGCTAGAAAAAATAATAACAAAATTCACCTGGAAGAACAAAAGGTCAAAAATTATCAAGGAAATCGTTGGGGGGGGGGAAAGGAAGGCGGTTTACTAGCACCAGATTCCAAATTATATTATTATAAAGTTGTAATCATCAAAACAATCTAGTACTGGCTAAGAAATAGATAGAGTGGTCGAACAGTGGAATAGATCAGGGACACAATAGGCAGAAGTAAATGACTACAGTACACCAGAGTTTGAAAAAATCAAAGAGCCAAGTTCTTCAAGAACTCACTATTCAACAAAAATTGCTGGGAATACTAGAAAGCAGTTTGGCAGAAACTAGGAATAGACCAACATCTCATACAGTATATCAAGATAAGATCAAAATGAATACATGATTACATGAGGGATGACATAAACAAATTAGAGGAGCATGGAAAAAATTATCTGTCAGATTATGGATAAGGGAAAATTGTATGACCAAGGAAGAGATAGAGAGGATCATGGAAAGTACGATGCATAGTTTTGGTTGCATTAAATTAAAAAGGTTTTGCACAAACAAAACCAATACAGCCAAAATTAGGAAAGCAGAAAACTGGGGTAAGCTTTTTTTTTTTAACAGCAAGTTTCTCTGTTAAAGGCCTCATTTCTCAAATAAATACAGAACCAAACCAAAATCTTTTATTTTTTATTTTTTATTTTTTTGCTTTTTGGAGGGCAGTTGGGGTTAAGTGACTTGCCCAAGGTCACATGGCTAGTTTTTTGTGTTAAGTGTCTGAGGCCGGATTTGAACTCAGGTACTCCTGACTCCAGGGCCGGTGCTCTATTCACTGCGCCACCTAGCCACCCCCCAAACCAAATTCTTAAAAAAAATAAGAACCATTCTCCAATTAACAAATAGTTAAAGGATCTGAACAGGAAGTTTTCAGAAGAAGTTAAAGCTATCAATAGTCATATGAAAAAATACTCTATATCACTAATAACTAGAGACATGTAAATTAAAATAACTTAACACCTATCAAATTGGCCAACCTGACAGAAAAGGAGGATGACAGATACTAGAGGTATTCTGGAAAAAAATAGATACATTAATGCATTGTTGATGTGGTTGCAAATTGGTCTAATCATTCTGTAGAATAATTTAGAACTATGCCCAAAGAGCTATAAAACTGTGCACATTTCTTGACCCAGCAATAACATTACTAGGTTTGAATCCCAAAGAAATTTAAAAAGGGGGGGGGGAAGGGCCTATGTATACAAAAATATTTACAGAAGCTCTTTTTGCGGTAGCAAAGAATTAAAAATTGAGGGAATACCCACACATTGGGAAATGGGTGAACAGGTTTTGGTATATGGTGGTGTTGGAATACTAGTGTGCTGTTAAAAAAATAACAAGGAGGATAGTTTGAGAAAAACCTGAGAAGACTTATATGAACTAATGCTAAGTGAAGTAAGCAGAATTGGGAGATAATTTGTGCACAGTAACAGCAATACAGTAATAATGATCAACTATGAAAGATTTGGCTACTCTGATCAATGCAATGATCCAAGATAATTCCAAAAAATTCATAATGAAAAATGTTATCCACCTCTGGAGAAAGAATTGATAGGGGTGGCTAGGTGCCGCAGTGAATAGAGCACTGGCTCTGGAGTCAGGAGTACCTGAGTTCAAATCCAGCCTCAGACACTTAACACAAAAAACTAGCCATGTGACCTTGGGCAAGTCACTTAACCCCAACTGCCCTCCAAAAAAAAGCAAAAAAAAAAAAGAATTGATGAACTCTGAATGCAGATTGAAGTGTATTCTTCATTTTCTTGATTTTCTTGATTTGTGGGGGATGCAACATGCAATATGGAAATATGTTTTGCATGACTTCACATGTATCATTACTAGCATATTGTTTGCCTTCTCGGTGGGAGGGGGAGAGGCTGAAGGGAAGGAGAGAGTTTAGAATTCAAAATAAAAATGAATGTCAAAAAAATCACTCATTTGTGTAAGGCGCATCTGTTTATGACAACGAAGAATTCAAAGAATGTGGGAAAACATATGAATTGTTGAAAAGTGAAGTAATCAGAACCAGGAATTCAATATGCACACTGACTACTACAAAACAGGTGGAAATAATAAAACAAAAGGAGGAACTAAATGCCATCAGTAAATGATCAAATTTGGCCGTAGAGAAGAATTGAGAAAATGCTGTTCCCTCCCTTATTTGCAGAGATTGTGGGTATGAGATATTGCATGAATTTAAAAAAAAAGGGTTGATGGGCTTATTGGTTTTCTTGTATTACCTTTTTGGTCACACACACCCCCCTTTTTTTTTTTTTGCAAAGGTTGACTTGCTAGGGAGGGATGAGAAGGAATATATTGACCAACAAATGTGATGTAAAGCAAAAGATGTCACTGAAATGAAAATAAAATAAAAATTTAAATAGTGTAAGTATAGGATAGATAACATGGAAAAGTCCCATCCACCAAACAAATAAAACCATAAAGAATGTCATCCTACATGGTTCATATTTTAAACATCATCAGGAGAGTAAATGAAACCAAATCCAATATCCTTTTTTGGGGTGGGGGGAAGGCAAGGCAATTGGGGTTAAGTGACTTGCCCAAAGTCACATAGCTAGTAAGTGTGTAAAGTGTCTGAGGTCAGATTTGAACTCAGGTCCTCCCGACTCCAGGGCTGGTGCTTTGTTCACTGCGCCACTTAGCTGCCCCCCAATATACTTTTAAACATCTTTCAAATGAAAAGTTTAACCATCTTATCTCCAAAGGGGGGGGGAAGGCAAACGAAAACCCCAGGAATATATTGTTTCTTCAGAGCAGAGATTAGGAAAGAATTAAACTCACTTGAACAAAAGCAGATTCATCTTTGCATTCTTGTAAATCTCCCACTGTTGATAAAGATTCCTTTTTATCGCAGCTCTGGATACTTAGAAGAGTGTCTGCATAGTTGGGTTGGGGAAAGATAAACTGGCTCTTTGGAGAGTCTGTGCTAAGTGAAGCCTGGTGGGAATAGGTCTGAAGAAAAGCTCGCACTCCATCGATCCCGGCAAACTGAGTGTCAGGGAAACCTCCGACATAGTCATTAGTTGACTCCAACAGCCGAGATGTCCTACGCTGGCACAGTCTGAATGTCAGTAAGACAATGATGAAAATGAAGAACAAGCAGGACACAGCAGCTATAGCAATGACCAGGTACAACGTGAGGCCAGAGTCATCTGAAGATTTAGGAGCTTCTAGGTTGCTGAGGTCCGAGAATATCTCAGGGATGCTGTCAGCTACAACTATTGTGATGCTGACTGTGCTAGATAGAGAGGGTTCCCCATTGTCCGTAACTGCAACCACCAGCTTCTGCTTAAGGATATCTTTGTCTACAAAGACCCGGGCAGTCCTGATCTCCCCTGTGTGCAGTCCCACTGAGAAAAGCCCAGGTTCAGTGACTTTGAGGAGACTGTAAGACAGCCAAGCGTTCTGTCCTGTATCTCCATCCACTGCCACCACTTTGGTTACCAAATAACCTGGCTCTGCAGAGCGAGGGGCCAACTCTACTCCAGTGGAGCCATCCGTGGGGAAAGTGGGGTACAGGATTTCAGGGGCGTTGTCATTCTGATCCAGGATGAACAGAGTCAGAGAAACATTGCTGCTGAGAGGAGGGTCCCCAGAATCTCGGGCTATTACTCGTAGCTGCAAATCTTGGAACAGTTCATAATCAAAAGATTGAAGAGCATAGAGGACTCCTGTCTCCGAGTTGATGGAGACGTAGTCTCTCTGAACGTCACCTTCAATGGAGTAAGTGATACGGGAATTCTCTTCACTGTCGGGGTCATGGGCAGTCATGGAATAGATAGATGAGCCTCTGGGGTTGTTCTCCAAAATGTAGACAGAATAAGCTGTTTGACTAAAGCTGGGAGGGTTGTCATTGATGTCTGTAATTCTCAGAGAAAGTTGAGTAATTGTAAAAAGAGGAGGAGTACCCTGATCAGAAGCTGTCACCGTGATGTTATATTCAGAGATCTGCTCCCTGTCCAGAATTCCTTCAGTCACCAAACGCTGATAAGTATTAAGAGACCGTTGGAGTTTGAAAGGCAGGTTAGCTGGGATCGAACAAATGACATAACCATTTTCCCCAGAGTCTCGGTCATGTAAATTGAAAAGGGCTATGATTGTCCCAGGCGGAGAGTTTTCTGGGACTGAGCTGGTGAAAGACGTGACTGTTACTTCTGGTGCGTTGTCATTCACATCCATGACTTTAACAGCCACTTTTGTACTCCCAGAGAGCCCTGGTCCATCATTGGCTTGAATTTCTAACTCATAAAGCTTAGTTTTCTCATAATCCAACGGCTGCTTAGTTACTATTTCTCCTTTATTGGAATCTAAGTAAAAAATATCTGAAACTGGTCTTTTAAGATTCTGGAAAGAATATGTCACTTCCCCATTGAATCCTTCATCCCTATCAGTAGCGTTCACTCTGAGTAACACAGTTCCGACTGGCACATTCTCTGGAACACTCACGTGATAAATAAATTGAGTAAACACTGGCGCGTTGTCATTCAAATCCAAGACAATCACGCGAATGCGGACCGTGCCAGAGAGGGCTGGATCTCCCCCATCTGAGGCCACGAGGGTGAGGTGGTAAACCGGCTCCTCTTCCCGATCTAGAGCCTGCTCCAGTACCAGTCTCGGATACTTGACCCCGTCGTCTCCAGTTCGAACAAGCAGGGAGAAATGATCACTCGGGCTCAGTTGGTAGTTCTGGAGAGAGTTCACTCCCACATCGGCATCCCATGCACTGGGAAGTCCAAACTGCGCTGCCTGGGCTGCATTTTCATTTATTTTAACATCTAATTCTCCTGCCTGGAAACGAGGGGTGTTGTCATTAATATCTTTTATTTCCACTTCTATGGAATACAAGTCCATTCTATCCTCAAGTAGAAGCTCAAAACCTATCATACACTGTGCGCTCTGGGCGCAGAGCTCTTCCCTGTCTATTCTGTCCGCGGTGACTAAGCTGCCTCTTCGAACATTCAATGCAAAAGGCTGAGTCCTACCTCGGGACACGATGCGAGCTCCGCGCTCCGACAGCTCGCGCGGCTCCAGACCCAGGTCCTTGGCAATGTGTCCAACGAAAGAGCCCTTCTCCATCTCTTCGGGCACCGAGTAGAGGATTTTCCTAGCTCCTGTCTCCCAAAGTGACCCCAGGAGAAAGCAAAGCAAAATGACTTGCCTTCTGCAGTTCCCGAGCTCCCCAGCAGCCATTGCTGCAACGCCGCCGAATTGCTTTGTGTATTCCGTCTAGAGCACTATTTTCCGAGTAGCTGAGGGTTCCTCGGAGGTGAGGCAATCAGCGTTAACTAGTGTATTTCTGAGTTCAGAGGACTCCGGGGCGGAATTTCCGAGTAACCTCTGCTGTTCTGTGTCTGATTCGCTGGTGTCTTAGAAGCTGGAGGGCGGGGATGGTCCCGCTGGATCTCTCGATATACTTTTCTCCTTGATTGGTGAACAGCGGCGCCCAGAGTCTCAAACTGTTACGGCACCATCACGTAAAGGGAATTGTTCAAAATGTTCTTTCTCTAAAAATCCTTTTATTTCTTTTAAACATAATTTAAAACAATATCTTTGTTACTTCTTACCTGAAATGCAGCCATGATACAAAGCTCGTTTCTGGTATCTGTGACTTTCCCTTTGAAAACACTCTCTATCTTGCTCTTGGCTAAACCAATTTGACAGAGTTGCTTAACATTTCTTATTAATATCTTAGGTAAAGGCAAAAATTTTCAGATTTTGAGGTAACTCAAAGCTGGAGAAACACCCAACCTGATTTAGGATGGAATAAAGATCCAAACATACTTTTACAGGACTAAGACATTAGGCTGAATCTAGGAAGGTAAAAGTCAATAAGGACTCGTAGGTGCTCTTATAATTGATTCAATAAATCACCTTCGAAAGTACAAGATGGTTGATTATATAGCAGTTTGAAAAATGTCTAGGTATATTGCAAGTTGAGTATATATTATATTATATATATACACACATACATAAACATATATGTGTGTCTACATTTATATAAACAAATTCAACACGAAGTAGCTGCGTATGATGTGACAGCCAAAATAATTTACGTTAACATTAAGAGAAACATTAAGGAGGTGAAATTCTTCTGTGCTCTTCACTGCTCTAACCACAATCTCCACCATTGTGTTCAGTTCTTGACCTCATAATTTAGGAAGGACATTGATAAGCTTTAGAGTGTTCAGAGGAGCACCTGGGTGACACAGTGGATAGAGTGCCAGGCCTGGAGTCAAGATTCAAATTCAACTGTAGACATTTATTGGCTATGTGACCCTGGGCAAGTCACTTAATCCTGTTTGCCTCAGTTTCGTCATGTGTAAAATGAACTGGAGAAAGAAATGGAAACCCCTCCAGTATCTCAGACTAAGAAAACCCTAAATGGAATCATGAAGAGTTGGACACAACTGAGCAACAACAACAAAAATTCAGAGGAACTCAATTGGGATGGTGAAAGGCCTGGAGTCTAGGCTTAGTTGAAGTAATTGGAGAAGTATATCCTGGAGAAGAAAAGACTCAGGAAATCATGAAAGATGTTTTCAAGTTGTTGAAAGACTGTACTATAGAAGATTGATTCTGTTTGACTCCAGATGACTGAAGCCAGAACAACGGGTGGAAGCTGCAAAGATGCAAATTTAGGCTTGATGTCGGGAGAAACTTCTTAATCATTAAAGCTAGCTTAATGTGGGGTGGGTAACCCTGAGATGCAGTATCCTCCCTTCTCATTGGATATTTGAAGCACAGGCTGAATGACCACTTGTAAAATATGTTGTAGTTGGGATTCGTTTTTGCACAAAGATTGGACTAGTTGAATGCTGGATTCTTTTCCACCTTAAAATTCATTTTCCTGTGGTTATTTCTATTTTCTTTCCTGGGACTCTCATATTCTTATTCTTCATCCTGAGACTCAGTAGGAACATTCCAGGAATTCCCAGTGTAAATCAATCCCTCCATGTTCTCTTGAACAATGATTTATGTGACAGAGAGAAAAAAAGACACCTCTTTTTCACGAAGTGGAGTTTTTCTTCCTGAGGTTTTCATATTGGCCTCTGACCTTACTTGAGAAAATCCTGATCATTATTTGCTGTTTAACACTGATCTAAAAATTGGTGAGAGGTCACAGCAACCCCGCGAGGTACGCACTATTCTTTCCATTTTACAGTTGAGAAAACTAAAGTAGACAATGGTTCAGGTCTCTTAAAATTGCCATTTTATTTGTTTAGCTTGTATATTCTCTTGTCCATGTTTGCACCCCGTATTCCTTAGAACCTGAAAACATTACAGATCTTTCTCCATCCAAAAATTAGATATTTTTCAAAAGAAGAAATGTATTCTGGGAATTTCCTTTAAGCTTTAGTAATGGTGACAAAGCTATTCACAAGAAACAGAATTCTTGTGATGAAGAGAATGAATATCTACATTATGTTTGCTAGAGGATATAAAATAGGTGACTTATAAAATCATAATCAATATCCATCAGAGTAGAATTAATTCTGTGAATTGCAGATTTCTACACTACACTAACTTAGACAAAAGATCTGAGAAAATTAAATATACTGTTCATACTTCCCAAATATTCAGACTTCATTATTTCTATTTGGGTCACAACCTTAATATTTCCAATAGTATCTGTTCAAAAGAAGGGTTTTGACCAGAATATAAATAATCACGATGCCATTTCCTTATACTGTCCAGAGAATATTTGATCATGACTTCATTGGTAGGGCGAGGTTTGCAATAATAAGCATGATATGGGGGAGGCATAAGATTTGTAATAATTTTAAAATAAGTTAGGCCACAAACCCTATCAGGTATCCTTGACAAAATTTATAGCAGAAACTTTGATTGGAAAACAATATTTTTCGATCTTGATGGAAGTCTAACTAGCACATATGTTGGAATAGAGAAGATCCTAGAATATTAAGGGAATGCTCTGATTTCTCAAAATTATTTATTTTGCTACAAAGAATACACATAAACCAATACTACAAGGACTTATGATTTCCTGGGTATGTGTATTCCTCCCACCCCAGAAGTTAGAAACTTCTCTAAGACATAGTAGATAGCTGTGGAGAGTTGGTGTGGTAAAACAATTAATTATACAAAAGTTAAGTCAATGATGAGACTCTGAATTTAACTAAAATCATGTTCTAATGATACGAATACAGTCTAAGGCTTCAAGCTGGCCACAAGTTGTTAAATTGACTTCCTAGGGCATAACTTTCAAGAACTTAGTGGCATGGCTTTAGTGGAAGTACCAGAATATACCACTTTATAAGTGGGAGTAGGTAATACAGATTTTTTTCTTAGAACAGAAAGGATTACACTGTTCGAATTTGTAAAACTAGGTAATTGATATAAAATATTAACATTAAAAAAAGTGAATGAAGAAACTCACATGAGAAGGGATAACCAAGTCAGAGATTACCTTTTTGTTTTCATCACTGGTACTTAAGACCATGGAAGGATCATTAGAGAGTAAATCCTGAAAGGGCGCCATTTCTCCAGTCAGTTTAAGAAAATTATATTCCACTTTTCCAACTTCCGAAGCAGCACATAGATTATAGGAATACGGCAAGGTCCCCTCGCTGTAGTTTGCGGGGACATTGGGACCAGTCTTAGAACAAAGATCCACCTGAAAACATCTCAGTATCGGAGGATTTGATGACCTGCTTAAGCGAAGGGCAATGGCGAGCGTTACCGTGGTGAGGAATAGCACGGAGATGAGAGCTAAAGCAATTACCAAATAAAACTGTAGCTCAGATTGAGAGTCTAAGGCAGCCGGACGCTCCTCCCTCATCTCTGGTAGAGCCTCTTGTAGACTATCTGCAAAGACCAGGTGCAGAGCCACAGTGGCTGACAGAGGGGGCTGACCTCCATCTTGTACAGAGACCAGAAGGCGGTGCCGCACAGCATCTCGGTCCGTTAAAGCCCTAGCACTCCTTACCTCGCCTGTGCGCAGCCCTAGGCTGAAAAGTCCAGGATCTGTGGCCTGCAGCACACGATAAGCTAGCCAGGCGTTGTGTCCGGAGTCTGCGTCTACGGCCACTACTTTGGTGACCAGATATCCGGGCTCAGCTGAACGAGGGACCATGTCGAAGAGGGCCAATCTATCTGGCCCGAGAGCAGGGTAGAGGATACTTGGGGCGTTGTCATTTCTGTCCACGATGAACACTCGCACAGTGACATTGGCGTTGAGAGCTGGAGAGCCGGCATCCTGGGCCTGTAGAGTTAACTCAAAAGTGCGAACTTGCTCATAGTCGAAAGAGCGCTGCGCGAAGATATGCCCGCTGTGACTGTCTACAGAAACGTAGGAAGACAGCTGCGGCGCTTCCAGGTCGCTGTTGACAATGGAATAGGACACTCTGCCATTTCCCTCCAGATCCAGGTCAGTGGCTGAGACGCACGCGATAGAAGCTCCGGAGGGGTTGTTTTCAGGAACGTAAACTACATAGGAAGGTTGGAGGAAAACTGGGGGATTGTCATTGACATCTGTAATGAGCAAGGTGAGAATTTTACTGGTGGACAGAGGTGGGTTTCCCTTGTCTGTGGCGATTATAGTTATGTTATACTCGGTGGTCTCTTCCCGGTCCAAGGCACCATCCGTAACTAATTTATACAAGTTGTTGGTGGAAGAGGAAACTTTAAATGGGACGTTATCTCTTACTCGACAAAACACTTCACCATTTACTCCTGAATCTGGGTCAACTGTTTTGATCAGGGCTACAACAGTTCCAGGCATGGAGTTTTCAGGTATATGACTGGATACTGAGGCAAAGGTCACCTCAGGCGCATTGTCATTCTCGTCTAGAATTTCTATTTGAATTTTACAGTAAGCAGTATGACCTCCTCCATCCTTTGCTTCTACTCCAATAGTGTAACCTTCTCCCCTTTCAAAATCGAGCACTCCTTGAGTTGATATTTCTCCACTTTTAGCATCCAGTTTGAACAGGTGTTTCAGTGTCTCCACTGTGCGGATAGAGTAAGTGATATCCGCATTGTTCCCTTCGTCCTGGTCCGTGGCGGTCACTTGAAGCACAGAGGACCCAGCAGGCAGGTTCTCCCGCAGACTGACTCTGTAGACTTCTTGGCTGAAGACAGGCCAATTATCATTGGCGTCTGTAACGTTGATCCCGATCTCTACTGTACCACTTAGAACTGGGACCCCGCGGTCCACAGCTGTCAGGACCAAGTGATAGGAACTCTGCTTTTCCCTGTCCAGTGGTTTTTCCAATACTAATTCTGCGTATTTACTGCCATCTGGATTTTCCTTTGGCAGTAAAGAGAAATGGGAATCCGGACTTAGAAAATACTGCAGTAGCGAATTCACACCTACATCTGGGTCCTGAGGAGATTCCAATGCAAACGTCGTCCCAGGCAGCGCTACCTCGCTGATTTCCAAGTCTATTACATTACTACTGAATCGCGGAGGATTGTCGTTAATATCCTCGATCACTACAGTTATACGGAAAAAGTTCAAAGGATTTTCAGCCACCGTTTCAAATTCCAGGGCACACACGGGCTTCCTCCCGCAGATTTCCTCCCGGTCTATTCTGTCGCTAACCAGTAAGTCCCCACTTTCTTCTCTCACTCCAAAATATTCCCTCTCCGCACTCACCCGCAGCTTCCGAGCCGGCAAGTCCCGGACCTCCAGCCCCAAATCTTTGGCGAGGTTCCCCACCACCGATCCTTTCGCCATCTCTTCCGGAATCGAGTACCTGATGTGCTCGGAAAGCACCGGACAGAACAAAGAGGCCAAGAAGAGAAACAAGATCCGGCCCCTCCGCTCAGTGCTCCTTCCCATCTTTCAGCCTCTCAGTTTCCGCTGCTTCTTCAGTCCCCTAAAAGCCTTGTTTCAAATACTTACTGGAGTGTAAAAGTTCATGAGAAAGAAAGGCAGTGCCTCTGTTATCTGAGATGAAACAGCGTGTTCCAGGACAGAATCTGTGGAGCAGCGAGTCCGACTCTCTTTTGGGTTGGGCTTCTTGTGACTGTGCAGAAAATAGCTGTATAGGAAGCTCCAGGAGATCTCTTTTATTCTTGACTTGGCATTGGCCGACAGCGGCGCCCTGTGTCTGTTCAAAGAATTTCAGCAAGTCACTGGTGAATAAAGCTTGTTTTGAGTCTGATCCCACAGAAAGAATTCAGGGCTTGGATTCGGGAGAGGCCTGAGTTGAAGTTTTGCTTTTATTCTTATTAGCTACAGGCAAGTCATAGGACGCTAGCTCACAGTCTTAAAAAATTTGGAGTTGGAATGGACCTTACAGAGTAACGTTTTCTAGTTCAAACCTTTGCTTGTACAGATAAGGAAACTGAAGGCCACAGAGATTTAAATGACTTGGTGACGTCATGCAGCTAGCAAATGGCAGACTGGGATTTGAAGCCAGTGCAAATCCGTCGTTCATTCCACTGAATCATGCTGACTCTAATCACAATCTTTTTGAGCTTCAGTTTTATCATTTTGTCAAATGTGGCTAGAAATACCAAGCTAGAGTCACTATGTGGATAAAATGAAATCATGTATGTATTTGGGATGGTATGGTGATTTCATTGGTATAGATTGTAGGAATTAGGTAAGGAAAGGCCTTTTAAGAATGTAGGTCTCCATCTTCGTAATTTATGGTCTTAGAGATTTGCTTAGAGCACTGGGAAGTTAAATGATCTATTTACTATTCACAGCCAGTATGTGTCATAGGTAGTACTTGAACCAGGTCTTTCTGATTTGGAGTCTAACTCTCTACTAGCCAGGCTGCCTCTCAATGTGTATACTATACTTAATAAATCTGAAAAAGTGTGGATTGGAAGTGCTGCCTTCATCCATTTTGAAAATCTTTCCTTATCACTTTACAAATTTTCCCTTTCCTCAGTGAATTCGTTTTTAGGAAATTTTAGATTGATGTGTTTAAGAATGTGTTCGCAGAACTTGCTTCTATTTTAATCCACTCCCTTTATGTAATTGGTTTTGTCAACTCTTTAGTTTTTTTGTTTCCTTCTTTTATTCATTCTACACATTGTTTCTTTCATTCAAACACTTGCTAAATGCTTACCACAAAGAAAACACAAACTTTGCTAGGTTGTTTAGTATTTCCATTTATGTAATTTATTTATATTATGTTTCTTAATCAATATTTCAATGCTTCTTTAAGCTACCAATATGAGGGCTCCTAATGGCACATGTGTGCAACCCATCCACATATTTTTCTACCTTGTGATGTTCATCAACTCCTTTCCTTCCCCGAATCCTACAGAAAGGCTTTAAACAAAATGGTTCATTTTTTGCTTTGGGCCCTTTAATATTCAGTGTGTAGTAGGAAAGTTCTTTGTTTATCTGTCGTCCCTTCATCTCACTAAATCATTGATTTATTCATCAAAATGGCTTTCCATCTTGGATGGGCTTCCTTCTGCTTCTTCAGTGACTTTTAGAGTACCATAAAAATGATGTAGAGATGTTGAGAACTAAGTAGTTTATAGACTATCTGTAAACATTAATTTAACTCTCAGAAATGGAAATGTGAGATTTCAGTACAACAATCAAAACGATGATAATATTAGGTAACTATAACATCAGTATTGGCACTTTCATTACATATGAAAGCAGAAGAAAAGAAGATGGAAGAATGTATGTCTCTTCTTTGAAGAGTACATAAAGGAATTATGAAAGCTCTGTGTGTGTGTGTGGGTGTGTGCATGTGCACATACATATGCACACACACACATGAAAGGGAAAATCTTTAAGCAATTCCAACACCTAACCTGACCTGTTAAAAAAGTTATTGGCGTTGAAAATTAGAAACGGATAAAGACAGACACAGAGTAGGATGGTCACCATTTTACAAAGTTCAAGCTATGTAAAACAATGCAGCAATCAGAAGCCCAAGAGAATTCATAACCTCTCAAAAAGCAAACATCTCATCTCTTTTCCAAACAAAAAGACATGATAGCCAATTAGAATGTGTCGTGCTACTTTCCATAATATATTCTAGAGGGTATTTTTTGGTCATTTATATGAGAAATCTTTTATTTTGAACCAGAAGACCTAGATCAACTTAACTTTCAACTTCTATTTCACGTCAGTAATATTCCTCGGCTCAAGGAATCAATAAGCTGCGTTGTGACTTTCCAAAAATAAAACAAAGACCATAGAAAGAGTAAGGTAAAATGCAAAGTAAAAGTCATAATTTCCCTCACTTAAGATTAATGCAAACCATCAACAAAAATGAATGAAAACCAGAAGTCTACACTAGAACAAATTACAATAATGTTGTTACCTTAGTACCCCAAGACTTAACTTTGACCTACTCAAGTAAAGAAAACATTGCAGACCGAGAAACTTTCCAGAAGTACTCCACATCCTTCAAAGAATTTAATATGATATAAGATGGTAGATACTGCAATGACCATTTTAAGAGAAAGCATAAGCTTCTTAAATAGTCATTCTAAATCAATTCACAAACATAGCATCTTCCATGCGCTAGACTCTGTGATAGGGGATGGGAAGACAAAAACAAAAGTGAAACAGTTTCTGATATTCAAGAATTTATATTCTGTCAAGGAGATTATATATCATAAAGAATTATGATGATTAAAATGAATCATTGGTAGAAGGATGACTTATTTCTAAGAATCACAATGGTGTATTTAAAAGTTTCATTACAGAGTATTCCAGTCTCTGGAGCACACTAATTTAGAATTAAGAATTTCATTATGGAGTAATAAACAAAACCAGAAAAATAATATATGCAGTGACTAAAACAATGTATATGGAAAGAACAAACACTCAAACAAACAAGAAATTGAATGCTACATAGCTATAATGGCCAAACTTTATAGCAAGAGTAGAGACGAGGAAATACATCTCAGTTCTTTTGTAACGAGGTAGGGGACTAAAGATGGGGAATGTAACATAAGTCATCAGACCTTCTAAACCTTTGTTATCCTCTTTGACAGACTAAAGGAGGGTCAACGTCTAAAGAGACAGGGTTTAGGCTTTTCCTCACTAGGGAGAAACTCTTGTCCAATGCCTGTGTATCCATGCATACTTAGAATCTCATGAGAGCCCTCTTTTTTGCCAGGACAAAATTTAAATAGTGTTCTTTGGGGAAAGGGTCCTTCTTTAATCCATATCATAGAGGATAATAGGGGTCCCATTCTTGATCTTGCTTAATTTTTGCCCTGCTGTTTCTTAGTTTAAAATATATATTTTTTTGTTTTTGTTTTTTGCAGGAGAGAAGGCAGAGCAATTGGGATTAAGTTACTTGCCCAAGGGCACATGATTAGTCGGATTTGAAATCAGGTCCTCCTGACTCCAGGTGACTCTATTCACTGAGTCACCTAGCAGCCCCTAAAATCTTTGTTTTTAGAGAAGGTCTACTGGATAGGGAAGGAGAAGAGGTACATTCAGAAATGAAAGTGAAATAAAAATGAAAAGGCATCAGTAAAAAAGAAATTTATCTGAAACAAATGAAAATTAATAATTTCCACTTTTTTCTCATCTATATCCCTTAAATTCAAGATATATAAATAGTTAAAGATAATAGAGTTGTCTTCTAAAAATAAAATGCATTCCTTCCAAAAAATAGTAGAAGAATAATCACAAAATAAAAAAACCTAGAGTTGAAAGGGACCTCAGAGGCTAACTAGTTCAAACTATAACAACAAAAAAGTAAAGCCTCTGCAATATCAAACAGGTCATGATCGTCCAGACTTTGCAGTAGTGAGTGGTAACCTCTTAATGTGGCCCACTCCTCTTCTGGAAATCTTTTCCCAAATTTCAAGCTTTTTTTTTTTTAATTTTAATTTATTTTCTTGGTTACATCATTCATTTCCACAAGGTTTTGAGTTACAAATTTTCTCCCCTTTTTTGTCCCTACCCCCCAGCCCAGAACATTGATCCCACTGTAAGACCCCTCCCACA
>CM053595.1:19570586-19619934 GCA_028646575.1 Pseudocheirus occidentalis | reverse complement strand
GTATTGAATTGACTGTCCTTCCAGTGGGTGTGGGTGACAAGGGAGGAATTGAAAGAATCAGAATTTAAAGTTCTGCAAGACCTGCAACTAGGAATTAGGATATACAGGGGCTGGGATAGGGAGACCCTCCCTGCCCTACCAGCGAGTTAGAGAATCTAATGTAAAATATTTTTGGTGATGTTTCTGTGTCTTCTATGAGGGAATTATTTCTGTATATGAGATCTGTATATACGATCATCATCAGCTTCAGTAGCTTTTGTGGTCAATGCTGCAGAAATGGCAAGTTTTCCATAATTTGAGCTTTATAAAGTTTGATTACAGGAACATTGTCATTAGAATCCAGAACAAAAACATGGATGCTCTCCATACTGTCTGTAGTTTACTTCCACCCTTTGCAGTAAAGATCAGATAGTGTTTTGTCTTGCTCCTGATCCAAAGATTTGTCCCAAATAAGCTCTACATTTCATCCTCCTCAGGGCAATGCATGTATTTCCAATGAGAATAGAGTCGCTGAGCTGATCATCTAGGGAGATGGGTGGAGAGGAATTAATTTCTGCATTTGGAACTCATTCTCTTCGAGATAAAATTGGGATCCTGGGTATGTTGTCTCACTGGGCTCTTTTGGCTCTGCTCCTGACTCTTCAGACCTCTGTCTACACAATGCCTTGATAAATTTCTCAACCTGGAAAATTCCTCTGCCCCCATGGTTTCTTCTTCTGATTAGCTCAGAAATTCCATTTTAAAGAAGGGCCCAGGATAGTTATATTCACTTCTTAATCTTTTTAGCTCTTCTCCAGGCTCCACTCCTGACTCTTGATTGTGCACCTTTTTTCTCCATTTCATCCCACACTTTTCAGCTTCATATGCTGTCTTTCTTCACTAGAATGCAAGTTCCTTTAGGGCAGGGCCTCTCTCAATAATATTTTCATTTTGTGGAACCTGGGAGTATTATCATTTAGGTTCAGAATATCTACCTCTGCTGGGCAAAACTTCATTGAATTTTAGCCATAATTTGCAAATTCAGAAGAGAGTGGGGGTTATCTACACATATCTGATCTCTAGCAATCTTTTCATTAAGAATTAAAATACTATTTTTAGCACTGAGGTTGAAATGCTGAGTCCTATCTTGGGAGGTAAGGTGGGTTTCATGTTCAAGACCTGCATAGTTCTGGTCTCTCAGTGTCCCCAGGATAAATCAAAGTAGGACGTATGCCCTGCAGTCCTGTTGGTTCTGTGTAGTCTCCATTTTAAGTATTATGAAAGTTTCACTGATTAATACTACAGAGGACTTGGAGAAAATGGATAACTAAACCAAGGCAATTGTAGATCTCTCTATTAACCCAGTCAGCGATCTGGGAACACGTCCTCTTTCCTATCTAGCTAGACAGCTAAGTGACACAGTGAATAAAATGCCAGGTCTGGAGTCAGAAAATCTGAATTCAGTTCTAGCCTTAGACACTTATAAGCTTTGTGACTCTGGGCAAGCATTTAACCTCTGTTTGCCTCAGTTTCCTCAACTGTAAAATAGGACTAAAAATAGCCATGACTTCCTAGGGTTGTAGTGAGGAGCAAATGTAATAATTTTTGTAAATTGCTTGGCACAGTGCCTGGAAAATTGTAAGGTCTATGTGAATGTTAGCTCTTTTTATCCATGGGGCCATAAAAGAAGTACTTTGCAAGATTCCTGTTATTTTCTTTCCTGATTGGACAACATCAATGATAAGAAAGTCAACTGGAGTTTGCCATATATGATGCTGATGTGATTTCTGGATTGAAAGCTTGGCTGATAGAGTAAATATTTTCACAACATTGTACTATATCTATAATTGTACAAAATTGGCATTTTAGTGGTCTATGTTTATAAAAATGCATTCATAACTCTTTGCATTCTATCTTTCATTATGGACTTTTTAATACTTCAGAAACCTGAGTTTAAAAGAAAGCTATTTATCATAGTTTTGGATAAATAATTCATACCTTTGAAAACTGGCAATGATTGAAAAAGAATGAGTTAGAAGGACTATTCATTTTTTTCTGATGCTGAACACATGCCTATATATGTTTCTGTATAGCAGTTTCTTTTGGAAGAGCCTTATTCTGCCAAGGAAGAGGCTTTTTCTTTTCAAGATACACATATGTGTACATGCCTACATGTGTGTATGTACATATACATAATATGTAATATATACATATATACATATAAGCATTATATAGCTACAAACATGTAACAACTATATATGAATATAATGTTTATATGGGCATGTATGTTGCTTTAAAAGGGTTCTTTGTCATAATACATACTTAATGCTTATATATACACATGTGGATATACTATACAGGTGGGTTAATACAGGTTGCATCACTAGTGCTAAAGTTGGTGATTTGAGGATGCTAAAGTAAACATTAGTAAGGCTTTAAATTTTGTTAGCAACAATGAAGTTGTTTATTTTAGGTTTAGCCTTTATGGGATTCTCCTATTCTCCTTGCCAAGTGGGAGAGTCTTCGTCCTAGAGACAGAGAAAGACAATGGGTGATTGAGAAAAAAGAGATAAAAAATGGGTTTATCTTTAAGGAAGAACAGAGAAGAATGCTTACTATGGACTCAAAAAAGAATTAGTCCTCGCTAGAGAGAGCTGGAGCTTTAGAGACAAGAAGGCTTAGGGAGTCTAGCAGAGATGCTGAATCCAATGGGGAGTAATGTAAGTACACCTCATGAAGAGAAGGGATTTCAGGATCACACTCAGAAGGTGTGAGTTGCCATGACCACATCTCTTCTCATCCTGTCTCTCTATAGTTGTATTCTTCATTTGTTCTCACCTTTTTCACTTATGCTATTTATACTTGTGTGGCACAGGCTTTCTTTTGGTGGGGGAGGGAAGGATGTTTGTAGTTTCTGTGTTACCTTAGTACATGCCTTTGCTTTAAGTGATTGTTTTTGCTGGATGACTTAAAAGTAAGCACCAGAGCAGTTATATGGCATAATGGATAGAGAACTGGCCCTGGAGTCAGGAGGACCTGAGTTAAAATTTGGCTTCTGATAGTTAAGTATGACCCTGAGTAAGTCATCTAACCCTGATTGCCTCAACAAAAAAAGCACGCTGGTGTGATCTCTTGGACTAAATAGTTTTAGGAGTCAAAACCCAAATGGTAGCTTTGAACTGAGGAGGAATTGCCCCCCTGCACCACTCCCCCACCCCAGACCTTTCTATCCAAGTGCCAAATTAAGGAGGAAATCTTACACGGGATACTACACGCTCAAAAACATCTGATATCCTTATTACCTCCAACTTTCTACTGAGAGAAAGTGTTTTTGTCCTCTAGAATAAATATTTATGACCTCCACTCACATGGCTACAACCCTACTTTAGGACCCTATCACTTGGACTATTGCAAAGACTTCCTAATCTTTCTCCTCAGCTCAAGTCCCTCCCCTCCCCAATCCACCATCCACAAAGATGCCAAAGTAATAGTCCCACAGCACGGGTCTGACTATGTCATTCCCATGCTTGACAAGCTCCAGGGTTTCCTTACTCTTTCCAGGATCAAATACAAACTCTTGGTGTTTATAACCCCTCCAACCCAAATCTAATCCTCTTTTTCAGGATTATTAAACATTGCTCCCTTCCCATTCCAGGATCAGGGCAAACCAGCCTTATTCCCCTTCTCCAGATCACAATCCATCTCTAATGTCATGGCTCTGCCCACCTCCCTTGCTTGGTATGTTTATATTCCCTCCTCACATCTCTTTTTAGAATCCATAGCTTCACGTCACAAAGATATTTAGGATTAGAAGTAATTAAAATGAAATTGCTCTCTCCCAAGTTACCAAGGAAAGCAAATGATGAGATTTGATCATTTTTTCAAATCTCCTCCTCCTTGACCTATCTGTAGCCTTTCACACTGTTGATCACCCTCTTCTTATGGATCCATCTCTCCCTCTAGACTTCGGTGACATTACTAATCTTAGTTTTCCTCCTACTTGTCTTACTGACTATTCCTTCTCAGATTTTTTTCTGGTCTTTTTCTGGCCTTTCACTTTGTCCAAATCAAGCTCACTAACCCTGAGTGTACCCCAAAGTTCTGTCCTGGCCTCCCTTCTTCTCTCTATTTAGATTATCTTGCTTGATGATCTTATTAGTTCCCATAGGTTTACTGATCATCTTTGTGAAGATGGTGCCCACAACTCTATATCAAGGCCCATTTTTTTCTCTTGAGTTTCCAGCCCATATCACCAATTGTTCTTTTAAAATCTTGAGTTGGATGTTTTATAGGCATTTTAAAGTAAAAATATCCAGCATAGACTTTATTATTCTTCACCCCAAAACCTCCCTTCTGAAATTTCCTATTGCTATCAATGATAACACCATCTTCTCCTTCACTATCTCACATCTTCAGTGCCACTCATGAAGTTCATGAGGCCATTTTTCAGTCTTCATTCAAATTCGCCCCAGATATTCCATCTGCAGTCAAGTCATTTCTATTTTCACAAGGTTCCACTCACATAGCAACCATCTTAGTGCAGGACTCATAATCTCATACCAGGACTATTGCTATAGCCTCCTGCTTGGAATATCTGTCTCAAATCTCTCTTCTACTCCAATTCATACTCCAGTCAGTTGCCAAAGGAATTTTCTTAGAATTCAGGTCATATCATATCACTTAAAAATCACTGGCACCATATTATCCATAGAATCAAATGTAAACTGCCATATTTAGCATTCAAAACCCTTTGCAACCTTCTACCTTTACACATCCACATAATCTATGGACTAACTATATTGACCTGCTTGCTGTACATTCCAAACTTTTTAATGGACACTCACGCATGCCTGAAAATGCCCTCCTTCCTCACAACAAACTTCTGGTCAATCAAGAATTAGCCCAAATCCTATCTTCAGCCACAGCCTTTTCATAGCATTCCCTCTTCTCACAGCCCTTCCCCTCTAGCGTCTTCTCACAGAGATTAATTTTCATTTGAATCGTATATATTTTGTTCCTGCATAGTTATGTGAATGTTCTCTCTTCATTAGAATGTAAACTCATTGAAGGCAGGGAATTTTTTTTTTTGCCTTTCTTCATGGGCTCAAGGCTTATCACTGTGCCTTGAACACAGGAAGGGCTTAATAAAACTTCAGTTTGGTAACTAAGTCCATATTTTTCTTTTTTTCTTTCTTGCTTTTTGGAGTGGGGGAAGGTAGGCCAATGGAGGTCATGTGACTCACCCAAGGTCACATGGTTAGTTTTTTGTGTTAAGTGTCTGAAGTTGGATTTGAACTCAGGTCCTGCTGACTCCAGAGCCAGTGTTCTATTCACTGCACTACCTATCCACCCCATATTTTTCTTTTAAGCCTATATTTTTCCTATTTATATCCCTCAGAGATTTAAAAATGGGTGTGTCTTCTCTCTGTAATATCTTTGTGTCTCTTCTCAGACTTCATTTCCTTAGACTCCAGACATTATTTTTCAATGCTACTATTATAAGTAACTTCATATTTCAGTATTTAATAAATCTTATTGGTTAAATACAAAGGTAAATGTCAGATAAAGCAATAGTGTAATTTATTATGTAGGGATTAACCTTATCTAAACCATGAAACTAACTCCAGATCCACCCAGATCTCAGTGATGAATGAACATTTGACAACTAACCAACTAGGTTTCTGAGATCAAGGAAAGGTAGTTTCACTTAGTGGATATAGTTTGAGTATTTTAGTCAATAAGACTGGAGTTCAAATCTGCCTGTGACTCTGGACAAGTTATTTAACCTCTATATGTCCTTAGGCAAATACCTAGGAATAATGCAGTAAACTGTAACGTGGATGTAATTTCCATGGGTGGAGGAAGTTCCACAGAAAGTTTTCACTGTTAACAAAATAATAGATTCAGTCAGGCTGCTAAGATGGGCCAGAAAGACTCCATGGAATTTTGTTGGCAATGACAGATGATATTGATGATAGCAAAGAGAGTTTCATTTTGTCTAGGAACAATTCTACTTCAGGGCATCTGAGTTCTCACAACCTAAACTTTTTGCAGATCTACCAAGAAGAATTCTGGTTCAATGACCTTGAGTTGATAATGGGACAGTTAAGCTTTCTGACTAGCTGTGTTCCAGGGTCACCATAGTTGTTACAAGGTAGCCCGGCTTCATGTGGCCAGATCAATCTATAGAGAGAGGGGAGGTGCAGAATTTCCAAGTATTGTCACTCTTATTACAGGTGGAACAGACTCATTGATGCTCAGAGAGGTGTCCGTGGGTTCTGGGACTTTTACTCACAATTTCAAAGTGTGGAACCTTTAGCAATGGAAGAAACACAGAAAGTAAAGGACTTAGACCTAAAGCTTGATGGAGAAATAGAAAAGATGCTTTCTTCTTTCACCCTCACTGGAGCAAGTGATTTTGAGCGTTTTTCTCATTAAGATGATTGGTATTTGATGAAATTATAGATACTTCAGAAATAAAGTGCCTGGGTTTTTATTTTTATCTGAAAGAAATATATCCAGTCCTCCACCACCCTCCTTTTTACTGTATTTTTTCTTTAAATGTTTTAAGAGACATATGATTCCCTGACTTTTATTTACCAATATAGCCATCTCCTCCTTGTCTCAGAAGGGAAAAAATCCATATCACAAAGAACGAAGGAGAAAGAAAAAAACAGTTCAGTAAAACTAACATCAAGAGAGTTCAATAATAGATTCAGGTTTATCCCCATCTCTTCAAAGAATGAAGGGAGTTATATTCTCATATCTTTCTTCAGGACTGAGCTTGGTCATTATAATTTCACAGAATTTTAGTTTTCTTTTTTCTATATGTACATTGCTGTAGTCAGTTTGTAAATTGTTTTCTTTGTTCTATTTGATAGATTTTGTATCAGTTTGTATATGTCTTCCCTGGCTTTCTTTAGTTTTCATATTTGTTATTTCTTATGTGATAATACAATTTTATTGTTAATGTGTCACAATCTACCTATTTATTTAGCAATCAATGGTTATCTAATTTGTTTCCAGTTCTTTGCTACTACAAAATAAATGATATAAATATTTTGTTTTGTGCAGGACATTATTTTTTATATTTTGTTTCCTTGGGGCATATGGCCAACAGTAGGGTCTCTGGTTTGAACATTTTACTCACTTTTTTAGAATAATTCAAAATTGCTTTTCATATTGTTTAAACAAATTTCACAGCTCTACTACTGGTGTATTAGTGTGCCTATATATCCATAACCCCTCCACCACTCATTCACATATTTTTTATATTTGCTTAGTGTGAGATTAAACCTACAAACTGTTTTGAATTATATTTTATTCTCTTCTTTGCAGAAGTGGAAGAGATATATGTGTATTTGTGTAATATTCCATATCCTGTTATATTTGGTTGATGTCTCTTCTCTATCTCTCTTTTATTATTATTTCTTGCAAGTGATGGGTTGATGAGCAGAAGAGAGTCAAGGAATATACTCAGAAATGTAAGCAATGCAAAACCAAATTTAGAAAATACACGCAGGGTTTTGGTGGAACATCATGTGAAAGAGCTGAAATATCAGGCTGTAATGGTAATTAATTTAAATTTGAAGACCCCTTTTTGTTATGTCAAGTAGGCAGGTACTTAGCCCTTAGTCAAACCTCTGTGAAAGAGGCAGAGGGTGTGAACTCTGTCTCCTGTTGCTGACATAACAGGAAGGGTCTGGCTGAAACAGGAAGCCAATGCTTTGTGTGTATATAAGAAAATCCCCATCAGAATTTTTCTCCTGACAGGCTCCTGGTGGAAGAAGCAGAATTTTCTCTTGACTGGTGGAAGAATGCTGAAGACTGAAGCCAGGAGAGAAAGAGAGAGAGACAGAAAGAGAGAGAGAGAGAGAGAGAGAGAGAGAGAGAGAGAGAGAGAGAGAGAGAGAGTGTCTCGGCAGCATCTGGAAGCTGGGCTGCTACAGTTGACTGAGAACTGAGTTGGAGTTTTCTTGAAGACCAGAATCTGATGAAGGCTGAAGTTGCTTCGGGGAGGGCTGCCTGGAAGGCTGAAGTTGTTGCTAATGCCTGGGAGGCTGAAGTTGTTGCTAATGCCTGGGAGGCTGAGGTTTCTTCTGGGTCCCAGGGACAGCCAAAATTGCTGGAGGACTGAAGAAGCATAATGGGGATAAGACTTTGTTTGTTTGTGGCTCAGTTGACCTTTGAGTTCCCAGCAACAGAAATTGTGAAGGTTTTGAGATGTACTGAACCCTATGAACTTCAGCATGTAGCAAGAACTGCCCGGAGGACTGAACAAGGACCTGTGAGTTGACTGCCTCTGAATCCAGGTGACTGCTTGGTGGATATAGGTAGGAGCTGGAACCATGGAAGGGGATCCAGGAAATTTGAGAGACCACCCCAAGTCAACATGAAGAAAAGGCCTCTCCTTGGTTATTGAATGGTGTGATAAAATTGAAGTTTACTAGAGACCAAGGGGTGGAGGGCTTGTGTAATTTTTTAATGATCGTATTTAGTGATTACTAATACTTAGTAACTGATTGCTAAATAAATGACTGATTAAGTTAATTGAGTTGCCCCATGAGTGGAAGACTGACTGTTATTCTGAAACGATTGAATGACTAAGGAGGCAAACCTCCTTAGAAAGGATATCAGATAATTATTCTTTTGTTCTTTGTTCTAAATACTGTGACCACTTAGGTGAAAACTATGTGGCCATTCTAATGATAAGCCGTTGTGAACACTGTATTATGTTTTTCTGTGATAAGATGTAATGGTGCATATATTGTATCTTGATTTGTTGTGAATGTTTTCCTTTGATTTGTTATGGAATAAATGGAGTGTTTCCTATACTGTGTAATCAGAACCTTAAAGGCTGTTCCCAGTAGCCTTCTTTTAGGAAGCTGCTCATGCATGGCATTTCAAGGGTAGAAATGATGTGGTTATACTGAGATTGTGTCCCCTTGCCAAACATCTCTTGATTTACTTCACAACTTAGTGGATCAATGATCTCATTGATGTACCTGCAAATTTAAAGGCATAAATGCATTCCAATCCTGTTTGTTTAATCTAGTGATTAGATCCATGCACCATACTAAGGGCCTTCTTCTCATTTACTGATATTACATAGAAACCAATCCTATAGGAGGACTCTTCTATTTGAACGCTTGTCTTCTTTCTTGACATTCCATCTTTTTGATGATCTCTTTCATAATACTTCATAAATAAGCTAATGCAATGCATATTTTAAATGATGAATTGCATTTATTATGTCTCTATTCATCATCTTTTTGATAACCTGAAATTTTAACCACTTCATGATTTGCAGTTATATAGCATCACTGGAAAAATATTGAGGTTAAAAAGATGAAATTTTATTCAGAGATGGAATTTGATTCACTGTAGTTTCCCAGATACACTCCACCTTCTTTTCTCCAATCTAATTCAGGATTCATTCGTCATCTAGCAAATATGATAATGTACATAAATTAATTTTGCAAACTTTAAAACACTATGTCAGTATAAGCTACTCTTTTAATTATTATTATCCAAGATAGGCATACTGTTAGATTAGCTCCGTGGGCTGTCTGTTCAATTCATCCAACTGAATATTATCAGCTGGACAATGGGAATTTTTCATCTTCTAGGTTTTTCCTGTATGAATAACTTGACCAATTTTTAAATAATTTGAATTAAAAACAATAACTCTGAATTTTATTCGGGAGATGACTTAATGCACCAGCTTTTTGATTCAGTAGATACAGTGCTGTATGGATATAGTAGCTCCTGAATTACCTCACCATCAACAGGAAATACTTTTTTTTTTCCAAATGGGTTCTGCATCTTCTCTGATAGTAATAGATGTCTCTGCTGAGCTTATGTCTTGATTTTTCATGACCCAAAATAATCTATCCAGGAATATTGCATGAACTTAACGTATGCATGGGGAATACCTTGTTGAAGTAGAGCCTTTAAGGGTGCATTTTAGTCTCTCATGTTTTTATGGCAATAAATACTAGTGAAATGTTATAATCACCTTCTAGGAAATTGTATGACTGTAAAAATGACTGTGGTCTACTGTGGAAATATCATATGAAAAAGCCTTCTTGTTCACCCTAAAATGCAAAGGAATTTAGGTCAAATGCCATCATACCTCCAAGTGTGTGTGTGTGTGCACGCATATGTGTGTGCGAATGCATACATACACAAATATAGGGATATATTAGTATATCTTCTTTTTTTACATGTGTATGTATAGGTATAGATGTCTTATTCACTAGAGATTGATAGCCTTTAAACAAATTATTCTTAAAGATCATAAAATCAATGATGTTTTCTAAAAGTTAAGCATCTTCATGTGTGTATGTGTATGCACACACACACAGGTTTCTGGATGAGTAGAATCTGATATCTTTTAAAATGACTCTTCTCATCAGTTTTAACATAAGTGATTTTTTTCCCAATTGATTGGTATGCCCTTCTCTTCCAGATACAATGAAACAGTTCTCTACTGTGCTTACTTCTAGTCCAGGTACTTTGCCAGTTGTTGTTTTCTGCAGTGTTATTTTGACTTTTTCATACAGTGATGTATAAATGTGGTGGTTCCATTGTTGTTGATGTAGAAAATAATTTGTTAGATATAAATATTAACAGATCTCTTTCAGTCTTTAAATGTGTCCAGTTTCAAGCTTAAATTCTCTCTGCATCCTGTTTAATGGTCCTCACACCAAGTTTTTCATAAACTAATTTATCTTTCACAATTTCTCTCTGTTTTATGAGGTGACATTACTCATAATTTTTCACCATTCTTCTAATTTTGCCAAGTCTCTCTGTCAAAGATATCCATCAGCTATATAAGCCATTACCATACTATCAGCTACATTATCTTGGCTGTCAAGTTGTGGTGATTGCTTTACACTGGTCAAACCTCCATGAGATACTATGATTGTTCATACTGATGTCTATTTCTTTATTGTTTCACTTTTTCCTTTGTAGTAGTTTATTTTAAAAATTATTTTTGTTATTCTCAAGTTTACAAATACCAGCAAACACCAGAAAATGAACGAAATTTTCCGTATACAAAGAACAGAAAAAAAAGAAGATAGCATATTAAACTGAGACTTTCTCAATAGCTTATTTAAGTAGGTCATACTTTGGCAACAACTCACTAATGTTTTCAGCTTGAACTAATGCTTATAATTCCTGCTCTTGCCAATCTAAACTACTTTCAACATTAACTTTCCCACTTTGAAGATCTGTTTTAAAATCTGAGTCTTTCTGTAGTTAATGAGACCAAAAGAGAATAGCTCTCTTACCATGATTCTTCTGTTCACCATTTGTTATATATTTCTGAATGAGAGAAGACACTGATAAATTGTTTCTTCTGACCATTTCAAACCCTGTCAAGCTGGGAGAGTTCAGCATGAAGAGATTTTAGTTGCTAGTCTTCCCCTCTAGGATAACATTTTATCTACTTTGTATGCATCACACACACGCACACACATCTCTTCCCTTTGAGTGTAATCTCCTCAAGGACAGGGACTATTTTTGTTATTTTTGGGTTTGTTTTGTATACCTAGTACTTGGTCTCATTCCTTGCATACAGAAAACACAATAAAATGCTTTTAGATTTATTTAATTTAGTTCCTTGGGAGCCATTCTGCCTTTTATTTGATGCCATTTTGGTGAAGAAAGTTGATATTGATCTTGATTCACTCCTCTTCCTCATGGGTAAACAGCAAAACCCAGAGTGTATAGCCATAATTTCATCCATTTCTGAAAATATTTTACATATAACAATTTGTTCTGCATGTTAGAACTTATGAAATTCTTAATAAATAATAGGCATAAGATAATGTGCTTTAATCTTTAGGACTCTTTATTCTTTTTTACTCATTGAAGTTTTATTCTACCCCACCAACATAGAGATAGATGATCCTGGGCTTCTCAAATGCTCGGAAAATTCTGCTAGGTTTTGCCAGGTTGAAAAGACTGGTGATAGAATGGATGTCTGAGACCCAATATAGTTAAGTTCAGAGAGGCTTGGCATCAGCCAGGCTTCCATGGTGAATTTTGGCCATGTCAGATTCACAAAGGTCATCTACTAAGTTACCAAGATGTAAAACCATATGTGTGGAGAGATCTAAATAGCTCAGTGAATAAAACACTGGGCCTGGAATCAGGAAGACCCAACTTCACATCTGGGGCCTCAGACATTCACTAGCTGTGTGACCCTGGGCAAGTCACTCAATCTCTGCACTGGAGAAGGAAATGACGAATCACTCCAGTATCTTTGCCAAGAAAACCCTATGGACTGAATTGATGTTCTATGGTTCAAATGATGAAGAGTTGGACATGATTGAATGACTGAACAACAGCACAACCATGCGTATGTGAAGTGTACCACCATGGAAGAATCAGAGCCGTACTGAAGATGCATTTCTTAATGATGTATCAGAATTATTGAATTTAATGAACTCCTTTAAACACAATATAAACTTTTCTGTGTTGTGTGACTGATTTGATTCTTTAGATTACATACATAAGGTAAATAATGAATATTTAAAATGGCACCATCCATTTTCCAAGTCTTCATTTAAATTGCCTGTTAAAAACTTTCCCATAAACAATTTCCACTTTTCTCTTTTCAAATGACCTTGCTTTCTAGGTAGTATTTAGTAATGGGATGTAACGAATTATAAACTCTTCAAAGCAAGGAGGTACAATAATTGTTCCTTTCTGACACAGACGTTAGAGTGTTGGAAAACTTCAATACTTGGGATATCTTTAATGTCATACACCCTGAGACTGACTTTAAATATTGCAGTCTAAATAGCTATGTGGTGCACGGGGCATATGGGCTTAGCACTGGCCCTGGAGACAGGAAGATCTGAATTAAAGTCTGGCTTTAGACAACCACTAGGTTGACCCTGAGCAAGTCACTTGACCTCTGCTTGCCTCAGTTTCCTCATCTGTAAAATGGGCATAATAATAGCACCTATCTCTCAAAGTTGTTGTGAGGCTCAAATAGAATAATATGTGTAAAGTACTTGCCACAGCGCCTGGTGCTTTGTAAGAGTTATGTAAAAATGATAACATAATAATAAGTTATTATTCTAATTATAATTTACAATGTATGAACTTCACATGTGAATCGCTTTCTTGAGAAAGAGGTCCCTCCTGGATATAGGAAACAAAGAAAATCTGATACCTTTCACTACATCTACCCCACTCAGTAATCCATCATTTTGCGCAGCAATACAGGCATAGAGGAAGAAGATGGGAGAAAATATTGAACTTAAAGAGAGGCCATAATGCTCATTGTCTAAGCCTAATCAGGCAAGTAGTAGTTTTTAGTTAGTACCACGAAGGTGAAGATAGTTTATATTCAAGTCACTGGATCATGTCTCATCTCCTTCAGTTTCTCCTATGAATGCCTATTCTGACAGTGGTACATTCACTTGAGATTTTCTAGTACAGAACCATGTTTCCTCCTTGATAAAGGTTGTAGTCAAAGATGGGGTCACTCAAGAGTTCCATGACTAGCACAACTTCAGCAACTTGAGACCAGTACCGTGGTGAATGAATAGAAGAAATCAGCCTTTTTGACAAACATCTTATCAAACTTGAAAATATAGAAAACCAACTGTTTCCAAAAAATCCTTTCCCCCTCATTGGGGCTTATTCTTCACTTCAACTAAGAAGTACTAAAATTGTAGACCTTTACCAGATATATTTAAGTATTCTTTGTCATAATTTTGTAACAAAAAGCAAAGAGGCTCGCTATTCTCCCCTCCCCCCCTTTTTTTTACATTAAAGTTGTTATCTTTGCTTCCAGTCAATCAATTTGATGACAATCAGACTGAGTGTCCACACTCTACATAAAGTCGCAGACCATAGCTCCCCTTTGGTCACTAGTGTGTTCAATATCTCAAGACTCTTGCTGATTTTCAGCGACCACTGCATATGTAATATGTCGGGATTGGTGACCTATAACCAATTTATATGAATGAAGAGTAAATGTTATTGGGACATCATTGTTGCAATACTTTATATCTTTCTGGATACTCGGTATCTAGCAGTCTTCTTGTGGAGAATACTCAAAGAAATCTGAAGATCTGGAGTTAGAATCCAGTTGTTGCCACTTACTAGATATGTAACTGTATAGGATAAATTTTAGTGTTGTAAGTTTACTACTACCTACATCACTCAATCCCGTGGAAAGTGCATTGTAAACTTTAAAATCGATTTAAATGTGAATTTTGGCTCTTTAAAAAAATGGGACTGATTGCACATTGTCTGCTTCAGAGAGTGATCATCAAATGCTATCACAAATGTAACACAAATATAAACCTATGCTTGCAATTATTGTTATCACAGTGGTACTTGAGTAAATAATTATTGGTGATGATGATCGTCATCCTAGAAACAAACTCTGCTAAATTGTGTCTTCATAATTTTCCTTTATGCAGCAGCTACGTGGTACAGAGAATAGAGCACCGGGCTCTGGAGTCTGGAGGACCTAGGTTCAATCCGGCTTCAGACACTTAATACGTACTAGCTGTGTGATTTTTGGGCAAGTCACTTAACCTCAATTGCCCTGCCTTCCCCCCTCCAAAGAGGAAAAAAAATCCTTTGCTAATTTTTTCCTTTTTTATACTTGTGTCATAAAGAAGTAAAAGATTTGTATCTATCTAAAAATACCTTCACTCTACATTAAATTCTAAAGCAGAGACATGACAAGTGAGACATAGCAAAGACCATTGTTATGGTTTCTTCACAAGTGCCCACATTTAAACTATTTAACGATTAAATTAACCACATAGATCTATGGAACATATCTTCACAAGAGACTACTTTCACACTGATGGAGAAACATGCTAATATATTAAAACTACCAAAATTAAAAATGTAAAAGAGGATGCCCACCTTAATGAAGGCTTGCTCTTCATTTGCTTTTTCGCAGGCATCCCAAGACACAATAGATTCTCTCTGGTCAGATCTTTGATTGCTGGTAAATTCCTGTGAATTACTTGCTGAAAATTTTAAATGGCTCTTCCGAGAGTCGATGGTACAGGAAACCTCGTGTGAATAAGTCTGGAGAAATGCTTGTACTCCATCTATGCCCAGGAACTGGGAGGCTTGAACGCTCTCCAGATGTGTACTTGATGATCCCAGCTCCATATGACATCTTCGAAGACGGAGCGCCAATAGCAAGATAATGAAGGAAAAGAATAGGCAGGACACTGTAGCTACTGCGATGACCAGGTAGAATGTGAGACTGGAGTCATTTGGAAAATCAGGGGTCGTTAGGCTGCTGAGATCTGAAAGGATCTCAGGGATACTGTCAGCTACTGCAACTGTAACACTGATAGTGGCAGAGAGAGGAGGCTCCCCATTGTCTGTGACAGCTACTACCAGAGTTTGCTTGAGAGAGTCTTTATCCAGGAAAGCCCGAGTAGTCATTATCTCCCCCGTGTGCAATCCCACGGAGAAGAGCCCGGGCTCTGTAGACTTCAGTAGACTGTAGGACAGCCAGGCATTCTGGCCAGAGTCTGCATCCACTGCCACCACCTTGGTTACGAGGTAGCCTGGTTCTGCAGAGCGGGGGGCCAGCTCCACTCCACTAGAGCCATCTGTAGGGAAGGCAGGATACAGGATCTCCGGGGCGTTGTCATTCTGATCCAGGATGAACAGAGTCAGGGACACGTTAGTGCTGAGAGGAGGGTCGCCGGAGTCTCTAGCTATCACTCTCAGCTGTAGCTCCCTAAATTGTTCATAGTCGAAGGATCGCAGAGCATAGAGGACACCGGTCTCGGAGTTGATGGAAATATAGGAAGAGAGTGGAGATCCCTGGAAAGTCTTCTCTGCAATTGAGTAAGTGACTCGGGCATTCTCTTGGCTATCTGCATCACTCGCTTTCGGAGAAGATATTGTAGCTCCAGGCGAATTGTTTTCCATTAGATAAGCTAAATAGTGACTTTGGTGGAATACTGGGGGATTATCATTTTTATCGGAAACCTGTAGCTGTATCACTTGGTTTGATGTCAGAGATGGATCGCCTCGGTCTTTCGCAGTGATAGTGATATTGTAGCTGGAAATTCGCTCCCTGTCCAGGATTTCGCTGGATATCAAACTGTAATAGTTATCAAATGAACGTGAAATCTGGAAAGGAACTTGTCTGGAAATAGCGCACCGGATCTGTCCATTTTCTCCAGAATCTCTGTCATGGACGTTAAAAAGGGCAATTATAGTCCCAAGTGGAGAGTCTTCTGGAACTGGACTGAAGAGGGAAGTGATGGTGATTTCCGGGGAGTTGTCATTAACATCTGTTACTCGAAGTAGAATGTGGGCTAAGGCAGAAAGTCCTCCTCCGTCTATGGCCTGCACTTCTAGCTCATGTAACTGATCCGCCTCGAAATCCAGGCTTCCCACTATTCTGAGCTCTCCACTGGCGGACCCGATTTGGAACAGCAGGGAAGAGACCTCAGAAAGCTTTATTAGCGAGTAAGTTATCTCAGCGTTGGAACCTTCGTCACGGTCCGTGGCCTGCACCTTGACCACCACTGTGCCCGCTTGCACATCCTCAGGCACGCTCACCTCATAGAGAGAGTGCTGAAACATGGGCGCATTATCATTCACATCTAACACCCGGATCCGAATCTGGGTTTCTCCGGTTCTCGCCGGATCCCCTCCGTCAGTGGCTATGAGCAGGAGCTGGTGCTCAGCTTGCTCCTCCCGGTCCAGAGCTTTTTCCAGTACCAGCTCGGCATATTTGGTACCACCAGTTTTGGTCTGCACATTGAGGCTGAAATGTGTGCTGTGGCCAAGCAGGTAATTCTGGAGAGAATTGTTGCCTACGTCGGGATCCTGCGCATCTTGGAGATGAAAGCGGGCCCCTGGCGCGGTTATTTCTCTGACCTCTAACAAAATTTCCTCAACAGGGAAGGTGGGCGAATTATCATTTATGTCTAGGATTTCCACTTCTGCATGTACCAGTTTTACTGGCTCCTTCATGAGAACCTGGAGAGTCATCAGACACTGAGGGATTTGTCCACATACGTTCTCTCTGTCTATTTTCTCAGTGACACATAAATAACCATTTTGTAAATTCAGAGTGAAATGCTGCTTCTTACCTCCCGAGACAATGCGAGCTCCGCGCTCGGCCAGTTCCTGTGGCTCCAGTCCCAGATCCTTTGAGATATCTCCCACAAAAGAACCTTTCTCCATCTCCTCGGGAACCGAGTAGCGGATCTGCCAAGACCCGGCCTCCCAGAGGGTCCCCAAGAGAAAGCAAAGCAGGACTTGGCTTCTGTAGTCTCCAAGCGTCGGTCGAGCTCCCATTGTCATCTTCACAATGAGCCACCTCCTATTTTTGTTGAAGCTATACCTTTATTTTTCCTTTTTTGTTTTCGTTCCTATGCCCCCAGGGCGAAACTCTGGGGCTGGAGTCTGAGCCCACTCCAGTCACGGAGATTGCTCCTTCACGTTCAACTTGTATGGTTTAAAGTCAAATCCTGTTCTATCAGCGTAACTCTGGAGAACATATCTCTTGGTGTCTTTGCTTTCAGTCTTTGGTAGAATAGCGGCACCCAGAGCCTTTACTGATAATGGCAAGGCATTAAGTAAATTACTATATTGAATTGTATTTTCTGATGATAGCTCTTAATCCTTATTCACTCTATATGAATATAAAAGCATTTATTAAATGCCCACTGTGTTCAGAGGTGTGTGTGGATGGGGCAAAACTTAAGATAATACAAAATCTCTGATTTCTTCCCATTCAGACGGTAGGGCGGCAAGACACAAATGCCATAACCATAATACACAATATTATCATATAAGGGCTTTAGAGAGGTGTAGAACAGAGTACTATACAGGGGCGGGGGAGGTTGTTACTGACCAAGTAAGTTTTAAAGTTGTGTTTCTGGTTTTGTTTTTCCTGTTTTTATTTGTTTTATTTTGATACAGCAGCGGAACAACGTGGATGAAGTAACTAGGGTAGCATGCTTGGAGATTGAAAGGTCTGGGCTAGAATTCTACCTCTGACAGTATCTATGTGACCCAGAGTTAGTCACGAAATCTCTACAAAGGTCAGATCTCTCTCACTCTCTCTCTCTCTCTCTCTCTCTCTCTCTCTCTCTCTCTCTCTCTCTCTCTCTCTCTCTCTTTCTCTTTCTCTCTCCCTCTCTCTCTCTGTCTCTGTCTCTGTCCCTCTCCCTCTCCCTCTCCCTTTCCTTCTCCCTGTCTCTCTCTCTCTGTCTTTCTCTGTCTCTGTCTCTCTCTGTCTCTGTCTCTGTGTCTCCGTGTCTGTCTGTCTGTCTGTCTCTCGATAGGTTGCAATTTGAATTGCTGTTGGGTCTTCCCACACTAGGGCTAATGAAATGAAATAGCCTTCCTATATTTCGGGTTATTCTCTTTAAAAAACAACAACAACAACTGTGGCTTGCATTGTCAAAATGAAACTCAAGTTCATTTTACCATAAGTCCTTCATTCCTTAGGGAAATTCAACTTATGTTGATTTAGACCTTTATTGGCAAGAAATTGGAATCCAGCAGCATTTTGAAACTTCAAAAATACTTATTTGCGTTTTTAAAAATACTTAGGCCAGGTGAAGTAAAAGCAGAGAACCCTATTTTTTTTAGTGTAAGAGAATATGTCCTCCAAGAATCATTTTTACATTTCAATCCTTTTATGTATTCATGGTTTGCTTCATCAATAGGAATTTCATCCCTCTCTTTCATCACTGTTTATTCTCACCCCTACCCAAATTTTCATCCTGTTTCGTTCTTAGCTACGTTTTCTCACAAATCTTCCATAGAAGATCCTCCCAAAGTGTTGGAGATCAAGTACTCCTTTGATCTGAATATAGCCCCAAGGCTGTACTTCTGTATCATAACAAAATACTGTCCTTATTATCAGCCATTAGTTTATCTCTGCATTGGGACAGAATTATAAATAAATTGCATCTATATAATTAGACTGAATTACACATACTGCTTCCATCCTCCTTTTAATATTATTTTAAATATCTGTTATAAATTTATTTTCCTCTCCTTGCCCTTACATGAAATGAATCTCCATTTCTCCAGTGAATTTAATATTGATCTTGGAAAAGGTCTGCCAGAAAAGGAGCTAAAATTATTTATTGATATGTATGTCATGTACATCAAAAGTTCAGTAAAAGTTTCAAGAAATTATTTGCAGACTCATCCGTGCCTACACCCATGAATGAGATTATGTAAGAAAGTATAATTACATTTAGAATTATTAAAATGAGAATGATGTAAACAAGAAAATAAATTTTAAAATGTTTTTAAAGAATTATTAAAATGATATTGAAGATCAGAAAGAAGGTACAGTAGGATCGTAGGTTGGTGCAGGACCTTTGGAAAAGTCTGGAATAGGAATGAGTACAAGTCCCTAAAACACCACACAAAACAAGGGATTAAAGAAATGAGGGCCTATAAAATAAAGAATTCTAGACAGTGGATCCAAAGTGAAGAAGTGTGGGAACCTGAGAGAAAATTTTTTAAAAGAAAAAAAAAACCAGAAGACAACATTTGAAGTGCTTTTTAGTGAGAGATCAAGACCATTGTAGCAAGATAGAGACAGGAGAAAGAAAAAAAAAAGATTGAGTCAGACATGTTAGTGTTGGAGGCAGACACAATCTTTGCATTGTTTCTATCTAAGCATAGAGACAGCTTGGTAGGGTAGATAGAGAACTGGATTTAAATCCAATGGTACTGTATGATCCTGGGAAACTCACCCCATTTCTCAGTACTCTAGGTGATTCTCTAAGACTCAAAGGAGCAGAGACGATGTTGACCTTCCTTTGTAAAGGGAGCATCCATACCCAGGAGTTCTCTATGCTAATGAAACAACAAGTCTAGTCCTTATCCCTATTTTTTTTTCTTTTTTGGAGGGGGGGGAAAGAGGGAAATTGGGATTAAGTGGCTTGCCCAAGGTCACATGGCTGGTAAGTGTTCAGGGTCTGAGGCCAGATTTTAACTCATGTTCTCCAGGGCCAGTGATTCACTGCGCCACCTAGCCACCCTCCTTTTTTTTTTTTTTAAACCATAGAACTATGGAAAGAATTGTATTCTCTCAGGGACTAGAAGGAGGACTAATTAAGTAGTGTCATGTAACTTCACAATATGAAAAATTCAGTAGTGTGTAGTGTGGTCATAAAAAAATAGCATAAGCAGAAATGTGAACTAGAACACAAGTGTTAAAGTATCAAGGACCACCACACTTATCTGAAGACTGGTGCCTATAAATAAGTCAGACTTAGGGAAGGTATACTGAGTATTTTACAGCATTTTGTCCCTTGCTTTGAAAAAGGGCAGTTGACTGCTTGCGATCTTAATCTAATCTGATTTATTGATGTTAAACTGAAACTATAGATAATGTGAGACAATCTCAACAATAACTCATTCCCTCAAGATTTATTTTTAAGCAGGGCTGTTTTCATTAGTTGGATCTGGTCTGTCTGAGGGTGGGCTAATGAGAATTAGGAAAATTAGAAAAGCTAATGAGAGAGTAAGAGGCCAAGACCAAGGACTGGAGGAAAAAATTCCTTGAGAGGTATGAGCAGAAGGATCTGGATGTCCATTTAACAAGATAATATTGAAATCATCTGAGTTTACCCTTCCTTGTTGTTAGATTTATAGCATGCAAAAATAGTTAAATGCCATTTGAACATTTAGGCAAATTGGACTCTATCACAAGTTCTGGTAACCACTCTGCTCCTTTCTGACATTAGTCCAACAGTTCTTACCACCCAGGTAAGAACTCCAGAAGCTCAAAGAGAAGAGATTCATTTATGTCATCACCACCATTTTTACAGATCAACTGAGGCTGAAATAAATCAGGTTAGATCCTGTGCCATTCAAAAAACTGTGACACACATTTAAAAATAGAGGTATATCCCCTATTCTTATAAAGAATAGATACAGAAGTTTAGCACAGTCCTGAGACATAGTAAGTGCTTAATAAATGTTTGTTGATTACTTGATTGAGAAAAAGGAAAAAAACTAGAGATAGTACTTTACTCTGTCTCTTCTCAAGCTCACTCTGGTCCCATTTGCAGTCTATATTGAGAATATTATAGAAGTGTCATAATGCATCACTGTTGTCTCAACACAAATGAATTAAGTACTGATGAATTCATTGGCCTAGACTTCTCTAAGCTTCAGAAAGATGTCACAGTACCATGTATATTCCACTCCCACAGCTCCACTGTGTCCTTTGTAAAAGAGGTTACCAGTAGCACCCATTCATTGTGTCCTTTGTCTAAGATGCTACCCAAAGAATCCACTTGAAGGTCCTCGGCATACTCACAGGACTGAACTTTAATATTTAAATAAGGTAAACCAGAGACCACCTTTCTTGTTAAACCTTCTTGTTTTCCTTATTTTCAATTCCTTAGACTAGAATCACAGTACTAGACCTGAGGGAAATCAAAACGGAAGCAGTATTGACCAGTACACTATTCTCTGATTTTGTTTTGCCTTCATTAATTTCTTGCACTTGAAAATCCTATACTCCTTCAACGTAATTTTAATATGTGATCTCTAGTCATTGACATTTTCCTTCTTGTGAGTCTGTTCTCTCCCATATTATGTGGAATTTCTGATAGAATCTATGATTTCATTATTATGAAGATTCTTTTCACTAATCCAGAAAACAATCAATTTCTCATGGTAATTTATTAGATAAATTTTAGGGAGTTGTCTGAGATATATAGTGGTTGCCTAAGGTCCCATTAGAGGCTGGATTTGAACAAATGGTTCCGTTGCCTCCAAAGTCAGCATTCTAACTACTCTATGAAGTGGCCTTCATATTAAAAAGCTATAGTTCATTACAAATATTCATAAATTAATAAATATTAGGTCCAACACAGACTTTAATGGCTCTTATCGTCATGCAGCAAAGTTGTCTACTGGAGCAATCTAGTAGACTAGAAAGTTCATTCTGAGTGGGGAGTCAGGTTACCATGGAATACATGGATTAAGTTGTATTTTGGAGTTTACTGAACTGAGTTAAATGAATTAATCCCTAAAACTGGTGGTAATAGCATTTGATACTTACATTGTATTTTAAAGAAAAGGTATTTTATTAGTCAAGAACAGAGAAGTTATACTCTTCAGGGTGATTGGTGGGATTTAGGATTTTTCATAGACTTAGATCTTGAAGCAAACCTAGATCTCATCTGGTCTGACTCCCTCACTTCACAAGTGCAGAAATTGATGCCCCAAGAAGCAAAGTAATGCCCAGTGTCACACAAATAGTACACTGTTGAACGGAGATGTGAATGTAGGTCTTTTCCTATCAAGTCCATCATTTTTCTCATTACATTTTGCTAGTTCTTGTCTTTCTGCTTCCATTCAGACAAATATAGATAATGCCACTGAAAGAGAGCCATTTTAGAAAGTTAAAGTAATGAAATGATATTCAAATAGAAATGTTTGGTTGAACTAAGGAGAACCAAGGAAACAGTTCACATGATGACCAAAACACAGTAAAGGAAACCAATCGTAAAAGATTTCAGAACTTGCAATTTGAAACTTGCTGTACAGTTTTCAGTTGTCGGAACTTCAGACAACTAGTAGTAAAGCATGCATACCCACTCTTGGCAAAGAAATGTTGGACTACAGGTGTCAAGTGAGGAATACATTTTCAGACAGCTAATGTGCAGGGTTTTTTTATCAACAGGTCAAGGAACAGGTCCATGGAGGCAAGATGAGGAGTCACTGGAAAATGACAGGAATATGTTTTAAAAGAACACCAATAAGACATTTAAAAGGAAAAAAAACCAAACAAAATGTGCAAGCATAAATTCTAGACAAATAAGCACAGAAACAATTAGTGTTACCAAGTTATACACACAAGCATCAAGAAAGTTATATTCCGAGGAATATTGGGCTTGCTGCTCAGAGGATGAGCCAAAAGTCATTTGGGAAGGGGTCAATTATGTAATATATAAACCGATATGAAATGGTTCAGAAACCACAAAGCAACAGCAGGAGGCACTGAATAGAAAGTCAGTGGTGGAAGTCACAATAAAACAGGAAAGAAGACCAGAAACTTAAATTGGGTCTAAAATGTACTAAGGAGGACTTGGAGCAGGTGGAGCAGGTGGTCACATACAAAGTAAAACAATCAGAACATTGCTAGTCTGGAAGAGATGGACTATTCCTTTGCCCAGGGCCCATATTATGGATCTGATTTTAAGGTAACATTGATAGACTCCTTTTCCAGTGTCTTTCTCACTCCAACCCCTTTATACATGCAATGAGCTTCCTGACTTGATCCTTGAAGACTGCTGGAGGGAATGGAGCAATGTATAGGCTGAACAATAAAGGTCTCAGACTTTTTAAAAAGGAAAGGCTATAATTTGACAAAGATAATAAATAATGATATTCCACAATGGTGCTGTAGTGGCTTAGAGATGGGAGGAAATGGGGTAACAAGGGATGAGAAATATTAGTTAAGATACGTGTGGGAAGGGAAGTAAAGTCAGATGCCCATATTAAAGCTCATGCTAATTAAAGGAAACACACATCTAATAGGTACCTACTATATGCATGATAATATCCCAGAAAGGTTAGAGAAGATCTTTAACAACTTTTCTTTAAAATATTTTACTGACTTTGCATGCCCTGACAAAGGCAAGTTCGAATCAGCTAAATGATTATATTCAGTTTGCCAGTACAGTTCTTCAGGCCATCCCTTAATTTGTTCTCATAACTCTTTTTTTTTTTTTTTTTGCTTCTCTTACGAATTTATCGTATTGGCTTTGTTTTTATTCATGGCTTTATTCATGGCTCTATTGTTTCAATCTTAATGACTTTGAAAAAGCCACTTTACCCCTCTGGGCTTCAGTTTTCTCATCTGTAAAATGAGGAAGTTGGACAAGATTACCTACAAGCGTCCTTCCAGCTTTGCAACTTTGATCTTGTAATACTATTTATAGAATTGAATAACATCATACGTGTGTATCTCATCCACCCTGGCTAGACTGTCATTTACTTCAGGATAGAGATTCGATCACATTTATCCTTATGTCTTCCTTAGTGGCAAGCACAGTATAATGTACTGAATAGATGCCTAAAATGTTTGTTGATAAATTATAAGGTTGTATTATGTGTAGATTCATCATTAAGACATACATCAACAAATTAGTTTTGCCACTTTGCTTCTGTTTTCCTTCTACCAAAAAATTCATTTGGCTCAGAAGTCAAGTGGGAGGAAAACTAGATTCTGAGAATGGCGATTTCATTGTCAAATCTGTACTTGAAGATGACTATTTCAGCTGTGCAGAGGACAGATTTTTCAAAGATAAACTAAAAGGAGAGGTAGAACGTCTGATTGGGAGATGCTGTAGAAGCCTAGACATGATGCACCTGGGTTATAGCTATAGGACTGGAGAAGAAAAAACTCACAAACATTTCGCAGCAGAAAATAAGTAGCACAAGGTAATGATGTGGAACAAAAGGGAAAAGAATTGATAATTGTTCTAGTGTTGAAGAATCTGTGAGGTTGGTAGAAACAATATTGCCATCTTATGGATATTATTATTCTTAATATCACTACCAGGAATTTGTGTTATGCGTGAGCTTTCACTTCTTATTTGAAGTACCTTCCAAATTTTTCTCTATAAATACCCTTTATAACATATAAGAACCACTGTAGTATATTGGAAGAAAAATCTTTAATGGAACACATCAATACTTAGAAACCATAACCGTTCCCTCAAACATCTTCCAATTCTTCAGGCATATAACATTTGAGACAATTAGTCTAGGCAGTTCAGAAGAAGCATATTGGTATTACTGACACATTTATTTTTAACATTTCTTTTTTTCTTTTCTAACTGCACAATCTTTCTGTGGCTCATTCTAAGCATTATGTGTAGTAGGCTAATGTTAAAGCATACAAACACCCATTGTTTGCCCAAGGGCTAGACATGATAACATATTGAACTTCCAAAAATTGCCCATTAGGTATGTTAGTTTCTAAAAGAAATTTCAAAAATGATACACTTAGGAAATAGCTCTACAAACAGTAAACCATGCTTTCAAAAGAGAGAGCTCGTAATCAATAGCAATTCTAGTAATGATATAAAGACTACATAGGGACAAGCTTATATGATACCAAAATCTTCATACACCCCTCTCCCCATCTCTGGAAAACACATAAAGCAAGATCAAAGTCTTACTATTTTCCTTTCTCCTTCACATCAGTCTTGGGAGAAGCTTTAATTCCCCTCAGGGAACATCTCACTGTTTTCTAGCTGAGGTGGGAGGCTGGGGATAACAGATTTGAGGAATTGGAATTCACTAATACCAGAGCCATCCGTTAAACACGTATCATATTTGTATGTCTGAAAGAGAGTCCCTGTGCTAGTAACATCCACCAAATTTCTTGGGAAATTATTGGCATCATCAAAATGACCAGAGCAATGCGATCTGTCTTTCAGCTGTTTCCTCTTATACACCTTGATAACTAAAAAGATTATTATGGAAACTAGAAAAAGAAAGGAAATTAAAGCCAACGAAATAACCAAATATGTAGTTAATGTGCTTTCATGCTTCTCCTCATCAGTGAAATCTGGGACATGCATATGGGCTTCTGAAAAGCCATCTACAAGAAGAAGGTCTAGAGTTGCAGGCGTAGAAAGCATTGGGACGCCATTGTCTCTTACAAGGATAATGAGTTTCTGCTTAATAGCATCTCTGTCATTGATGGACCTCGTAGTTCGAACTTCTCCATTATGGGACCATACAATGAACAACCCAGGGTCCGTGGCCTTGAGCAACTGGTAGGAAAGCCAGGAATTCTGACCTGAGTCCTCATCCACGGCCACCACTTTAGTGACCAAGTAACCTTCTTCAGCCGTCCTGGGCACCAGTTCACTGTAGGAAGCAGTGCGGTTCTGCATAGGATATAAGATAATTGGAGCATTGTCATTTTCATCCACAACGACTACATATACTGTGAAATTAGTGCTTAAGGAAGGAGACCCTGAATCTGATGCTTGCACGGTCACTTTGAAGTCTTTGATTTCCTCATAATCAAGAGTCTTCAGAATGTAGACTTTTCCAGTTTCTGAACTAATGGAAATGAATGGAGATGAAAAGGGAGAATTTTTGTTCTCGGGACAGATAGAATACGTCACTTTAGCATTCTGCCCCGAATCTGAATCGGTAGCATTTACACTTCCAATCATCAGGGAAGGACTGTTATTTTCAGTTACATACATAGTGTAAGATGATTGGTTGAAGAGAGGGAAGTTATCGTTGATGTCTAATATTTGTACAGTAACAGTCTCCCAAGCTGAAAGACTAGGAGATCCCGAGTCTACAGCAGTGACTGTTATTTTATAGCTGGAAATTCTTTCCCTATCCAAGGCTGCGTCTGTCACTAGCTCATAGTAATTGCTGAAAGTCGGTTTCAGGATGAAGGGGATGTCATCTGGAATGAAGCAAGACGCTCTTCCATGGTCCCCAGAGTCCCGGTCGCGGACGCTAAAAAGGGCCACCACTGTTCCAGGTAAAGAGTCTTCAGGAAGCAGAGTGGAAAGAGATGTCACTGTCACCTCAGGGGGGTTGTCATTCACGTCCACCACCTCCACGAGGACTTTACAATGCGAGGATAGCCCCCCTCCATCAGTGGCCCGAACACTCAGTTCATATTTCTCAGTCATTTCAAAGTCCAGGGGTTTGGAGATTCGAATTTCCCCCGTCAGAGGGTCAATCTGGAAAGCAGGATGACCTTTGCCGGCATTTTGACTGAATGAGTAAGCCACTTCTCCATTACTACCTTGGTCCGAGTCACTTGCTGATACAGTAGTTACTATAAAGCCTTCTGGACTGTTTTCTGAAACAGTAGCTCGGTACAGAGACTGAGAGAATACTGGGGCATTGTCATTTGCATCCAAGACAATGATACGGATCACGGCAGCTCCCGAATTGGGAGGGATTCCGCCATCCACTGCCGTGAGTACGAACTCGAGTTCTGGCTGCTCCTCGCGGTCGAGGGCCTTTATCAGGAGCAGCTCCGGGTACTTGCTACCGTCGCTGCCCTCCCGGGTATGCAAAACGAAGAGCTCGCTTTGTGGAGTGAGAGTGTAGTTCTGGAGGGTATTTCTCCCCACGTCTAAATCCTGGGCACTTTCCAGGGGGAAGCGACTTCCAATGATAGTCATTTCAGGGATCCTTAAAATGAATTCATCCTCTGGGAACTGAGGCGAGTGATCATTGACATCAGAAATGGCTACCTCAGCGCGGAAGAACCTCAACGGATTTTGCAGCAATAATTCAAAACGGATGATGCACTCGTCCATCTGGGAGCATATTTCTTCCCGGTCTATTCTGTCCTTTGTGACCAGTTCCCCAGTTCTCGGGTCCAATAAGAAATGCTCCCCGTTACCGGCCGCAACAAGCCGAGCCTGCCGAGAAGGCAGAGCTTTCATATCCAGACCCAGGTCCTTTGCAAAATTCGCCACAAAGGAGCCGATCGCTATTTCTTCAGCTATAGAATAGCGAATGGTTTCACACGCCACGCGGAACCCCCCAAAGAGAAAAATATAAACAAAGAGGACTTGCCTGATCATTTCCCGCCGCTCTGGCGCCATCACAGTTTCTCCACACCAACTGAAGACTAAACACAGCGTTGCTGTTGTGGTGACTCCAAGTTAGAATATACTGCAGGATGGGCACAGGGCTCCCCTGCTTAGATTCCAGCTACGACAACGTTTCCAATAGCACAGGTTAGGATTTAGCCAGAGCCTGAAAGTGTCCTGCAGACCCAACTGCTTTTCAGAAAGGAATGAGGGTAATGTGACTGAACGTTTTGATCTGTCTGGGAGTTTCCTTTCGCCTTCTTCTTGGCCGACAGCGCCACCAAGCGTCCCAATCAAATAACGCAAGGATTGCTCAGTCCTTTAAAGATAGTTAAAAACCTATTGATTCTTGAAAAATGCTCTCTAATGTGTGTTTCAGGAGATATAAACAAATTCAAGCACACATAGATAAGCATAAAAATATTTTCCAAGAGTAGAAAAGTAATTTTAAAAATCGTTAAATGAAAAGGAAAATAACCCTTCATAGAACACTCCAACACTACCCCCTTTCATTCATTCCTACAAAACTAACCCGCCACTCCACAGGCATAATTGTGATCTGTTATTATCTGTTTGTGGCGTCATCATCTGTCTCAGTAAAAGAGTTTTGCTATAGTTACACTTGCAAAGGAAAATCGAATCAACTACCGAGAGCTTCAGGTGGCTGAGGAATAGTTTAACATAAAATATATGTTAGCATTGAAATTGCTGAGGACACTCTCTTCTAGTTTCATAAAGATATCTATAATCACCTTCCCAGTATATGGTTCTTTCAATTTTAGACTGAGAGGAAAGGAGATGTGGTTCATATATAGTTTCTCACTTGGGGAACACAGTATATATCCTCATAGAATCAGATAAAATCATTACATTTGAGAAAAGAATGACTTAACAAATTCTAACAAAAAAGGAGAGAAAAAAATCCTCAACTTCCTGAGCATCTGACACTTCAGGATACGTAAAACAACAATAGAAAATAATAGCCTTATACAGTAACTAAAAATGGTCCTGGAGATATATTCTATTTCATAGCAATTACTGGAAAGAGAAATAGGCAGACAAAACCCAAGGGATTTTAAAAATACATAAGCTGTGCAAAACTGAACTCATGTAGTCAAAAGTCTTAGAAACTATAGTCTTATACATGCTTACTTATAGGTGAAATGTACTTTATTTGAGGATAAATTTAATAAACAGGGATAAACAGGAGAAGTGGAATTTAGGTAATATTATGCCCCAAATCCTTTACAAGTAATACCATGGTAGGACTTGTTCTGAAAGATATGCTCAACTTTTTTACACAAAGATAGTAAAGAAGATTTAAAACTTGGTAAATAGATGAAGATCAAATCCTAAACTATATTTAAAGTCTCATTCAGAGACAGAGAACAAGAAGTTCTCTTGACAGAATTATGGGGGGGGGGAGAGATGCAATTTCATCTCTAACTGAAACCTAAGCTACTCCGAAAGGTAGCAGTTTCTTCTGAATCCTTGCCATTGCTGTGAGCAGGGACACTGGGGACAATTGGTTTCAAGAACTTAAATTCACTAGTCCCAGAACCACTGGTGAGACACACCTCATACTGGTAGCTATGGGACAGGGTCCCAGTGCCACTGACGTCCACCAAATGGCCTGGGAAAGGACCATTGGGCCCAAAGTGGGTGCTGTCTGAAGCATCTTTTTTCTTCTTCCATAAATGTAGGACAGTGAACAGGATGATAGCTAAGAGAAAAAGAAAAGAGACAGAAGCCAAAGAAATGACCAAGTAGATAGTGAGAGAATCAGTCTGAACTGGCTCATTGGTGGATTCTTGGAGCTTTATATATGGTTCAGAGAAGCCATCCACCAGAAGCACATTCAGTGTGACTGCTGTGGACAGAGGTGGTTGCCCATTGTCCTTCACCAACACCAGGAGCCTCTGCTTGATGGCATCTCTGTCACTGATAGGCCTTGCTGTGCGTACTTCCCCATTATGTGTCCACACAGTGAAGAGCCCTGGTTCTGTGGCCTTAAACAGCTGGTAGGAAAGCCAGGAATTTTGCCCTGAGTCTCCATCCACAGCCACCACTTTGGTGACCAAGTAACCTGGCTCTGCTGCCCTCGGCACCAGGTCATTGCAGGGAGTTGTGCCATTTTGCAAAGGATACAATACAAAAGGAGAGTTGTCATTCTCATCTAGGACCACAACCTGAACCAGAACCTGGCTGCTCAGGGCTGGGGAGCCTCCATCAGTCGCCTTCACAATGAACTGGAAAGTTTGGATAGCTTCATAATCCAGGGATGTCAGAGCATAGAGATGTCCGTTGTCTGAACTGATGGAGAAATAGGAAAAGAGGGATACATTTTCGGGTCCTGGGGGCTGCAGTGAATAGGTGACTTTGGCATTGGTCCCTGAGTCCCTGTCATTGGCACTGACGCTGCCAAGGTGGAAGGCAGGACTGTTGTTCTCACTGAGGTAGAATGTATATGCTGTCTGAGTAAATACTGGGGGGTTGTCATTGACATCGGAGATGGACACCGTAATGTTGTGCACAGTTTTGAGCCTCGGGAACCCCGAATCCGTGACAGTAATTGTGACATTATAGTGGGCCTTACTTTCTCTGTCCAGCGCTCCATCTGTTATCAAGGTGTAAAAATTTTCTATGGACGGTTGTAAAATAAAGGGGACATCTTCTTGAATAGAGCAAACCAGCCTACCGTTTTCTCCTGAGTCCAAATCTGAGATACTGAAAACAGCCACCACAGTCTCCGGAGCGTTTTCTGGAATGGGGCTGGTAAGTGACGACATGGTCAGTTCAGGAGCATTGTCGTTCAGATCTATCACCTGAACAAATACAGTACATTTCCCGGAAAGGCCACCACCATCAGTTCCTTCAACATCTACCTCATACCGTTGAATTGTCTCAAAATCTAGTTTTTTTCTGAGTCGAATATCTCCTGATATGGGATTTACTTCAAAAGTTTTGATAATTTCCTCAAAACTATGAAAAAGCGAATACAATATTTCTCCGTTATTTCCAGCATCTAAGTCTCTAGCAGAGACAGTGACGACCAGGGAGCCAATAGAATTGTTTTCAGGTATCCGAACCTCATATCGAGGTCGAGTAAATACAGGAGCATTATCATTAATGTCCAAAACCACTATACGGACTCGAACCGCCCCAGACCTGGGCGGAGACCCACCATCTATGGCCGTAAGAGTTAGTGTAAGCTCCGACTGCTCCTCACGATCCAAAGCTTTGATCAACACCAACTCTGGGAATTTCCTGCCTTCACTGCGGCTGTGAGTTTGAACGTAGAAATGGGAATTATGGCTGATGGTATAGTTCTGCACAGCGTTACTTCCTACGTCCAAATCTTCGGCGTTTTTCAGAGGCAAAACAGTACCGGGAATACTATTTTCCGGGATTTTCAGAAGCATCTCTGGTTCTAAAAACACGGGCGAATGATCATTAATGTCTATCACCTGAAGCTCAGCGCGAAATATCTTTAAAGGGTTTTCCAGTAAGACCCGGAAAGGCAGCAGACAGGGTTCCGCGGACCCGCACAGTTCCTCCCGGTCCAGTTTTTCTTTTAGTACCAAATCTCCAGTCTCATCATGGAGCTGCAAAAACTGCTTATTTCCCTTGGAAGCGATTCGGGCCCCTCTGGCTGACAGATCTCCTAACTCTAATCCCAAGGCCTTTGCTACGTTTGTCACAAAGGAGCCGATTTCGGTCTCCTCCGCTACCAAAAACCTCCCCAGATCGCAGCCGGCCTCAGACACCCACAGCAGGAAAACAAGAAACAGGACTTGCCTTTGTCGTAGAATTGCTTTCCATTCGGGCTCCATTGTTCCTTTGGCTGCCTCCTTTTCAGTTTAAATCTCCCAGCTCCACCTCAAATAAGATCCGGATTCTGTGAGTCACATTTATTTGCCAGGTTCTAAACTGTCGGTGAGCAGCACAGGGTCCAGGCTTGTATCCTTTCCCAGCTCTAGCTAATAATGTCCTTTCCTCTGCCTTTGTTCCAGTCTTCTAGTCTGTTTCACAGTTTCTAAGAAACCAGTCTGCAGAGCCATAGCGTCTCCCTGTTAGCCTGCAGCGCCACCAAGTGTTGCTACTAAAAGTTAAAAACTGTTGGTTTTATATTGCTGTGTTCTGCAAAGTATGCCTGCAAAGTATGTTCTGCAAAGTATTGTTACAACCACTATTACCCAGTCTACAGAGTGCTTTGCTATTCAAGATACGAAACTCCATTTACTTGTAGTATAGTGGAGATGAACAGAACTCTACAGACTAGTGTGTTGAAATGATAAAACACATCAGTCACCCACATTGTGTATTTCCTGGTTGAGAATGGGAAGGGAAGGAAGGGGAAAGGGGGGAAAGGAGGGGAAGAAGAAGAAGAAGAAGAAGAAGAAGAAGAAGAAGAAGAAGAAGAAGAAGAAGAAGAAGAAGAAGAGTTGTAGAAGAACATAATAAAAATCGTTTTAACCACTTTCAAAACAAAGAAGAGACATTTGCAAGTGCACATAGGTTCAAAGAGGACAAAAAAATATTTAAGTTCTAGGTCAGCGTCTCAGAATACATTTGGGCCCAGAACAGTTTTATGTTTATTATGGGGGGGATTAATTTGCTATTAAATTCTAGTTTAAGAAAATTGTCCAGTGGCATTGAAATAGTCTTGAAAGTAGTGAAGAATATGAGGATTCAGAAACTACATTTATTTCTTTTGGATCAAACCAATTCACACTTTTCCTGTCACTTTTTAATACACTCTGTGATCTCCAGATAATCAAAGACATGCTTATTTTTATATGTGAAACTGGGATCTAATCTAAACAAAGATCTCATATATGCCAAAATATTCATAACAAAACAGGCCTTGCAGTAGCAAAAACTATTGTTTTTGTGTAAGTGTTAATTGATTACAGTATAGCTGAGAAATTGTGGTATATGAATGTAACTGAATAGTATTAAGCTATAAGAAAAAACGGATAGGTGCAAATCAGAACCATGTGAAGATAAGTATGAACTGAGGCAAAGGAAAGATAAAATCAAGACAATATTATAAATAGGTACTATAAGAACTTAAATGAAAACAACACCAAAAAAAATCCATTAGAACTAAGTAAAATGCAACAATCAACCTTGGCTCAATAGTATGAGATGAAACACAATTTCCCCCTCACAGTAAAGAGGTGGTGAGTCCAGTCTAATTGGGTTAATTTTGATTGCTTTGATCAGCTGTTTTTTATCTGACATAAAGGATAATTCTTTGGGCAAGGGGAAGTAGTATTGAAAAATAACCACAACATAAAGTCCAAAAAGCACAAATGAAAAATAAGAAAATATGAAACAGTTGTACCTTTAAAGACTTCTCATGGATGCTCCATTTATTTGTTGGGTGTGAGCTAACCACATATAAATCCCCTTTAAAATTATATTTGATGAAAATTTGTCTAAGTTCCTTAAATAAATGTATGCTTCTTGTATAAAATTTATTTTGGTTGGTATAAGATATTAATTTTCAAGAAAGAATACAACCATTTTATTTCTAACATGTCACACAGAAGTATTTGCCGAGAAGTATTGCCGATGAAGGTATTTGCCGAGAGATATTTCTAAGCCTTAAAATAATTATGACCTTTTGCAGGAAAAAGAAACACTGCAGAGCAAAGCATTGCACTTGCTTGTATTAAAGCACTATGAGAAGAGAATATGAAGCTGTAAAGTACAAATGATAAAGATTGCTCTAAATCCATGATAACTTAAGAGCATGTAGCATCCACATTAGGCTCATCTTCATTGTTTTTGTAAAGGTTAGTGGTAAGCAGATAGAAGTTAGAACAGGAAAATGTTCGTATGGGCTCAGACGGTGGGTTAGAACTCAAATGTAAGCTGCTACTTTATCGATCAAAAGGCAAACAAATTTTTGTCCCTTGATTTTAAAACGAAGGTAATACAAATGGAGGCAATACATGAGTATTCAAATGACTGGAATGTCCAACCTGAAGAAGTCAGAAAAGTTTTGAAGAGTAGCCTATACAGTGACTATCTAATAATCCAAGCAATAAAGATCTACCGGGGCAATGTCTGTAACAAATATGAAAAAATGACACGTGTAGTGTCATCACTTCATACCTCTAAATGAAGCCACAGCTACTCCTATAGGGTGGAGTTTCTTCTAAGTCTCTTCCAGTATTCTGAGCTTGAAAGCTAGGAATAATGGGTTTCAGGAACTTGAATTCTCCATTCCCTGAGTCACTGGTCAGACATACCTCATACTGGTAGCTATGGGAAAGAGTCCCTGTGCCACTGACATCTACTAAATGGCCTGGATAGGGGCCACTGGTCCCCAGGCAAGCTCCATTCACACAATTTCTAGTCCTCTTCCATAGACGCACAGCTATGAAAAGGAAGACAGAGACGAGGAAGAGGAATGAGACCGAAACAAGAGAAATGATCAAGTAAACAGTGAGGGAATCATTCTGAACTTGCTCATTCTTTGTGTCTGGGAGCTGTACATGTGGTTCAGAGAATCCGTCCACCAGGAGTACATTCAAGGTGGCTGCTGTGGACAAAGGTGGCTTCCCGTTGTCTTTCACCAGAACCAGAAGCCTCTGCTTGAGGGTGTCTCTGTCACTAATTGGTCTTGCTGTGCGAACTTCCCCATTATGAGCCCACACAGTGAAAAGCCCTGGGTCTGTGGCTTTAAGTAACTGGTAGGAAAGCCAGGAATTTTGCCCTGAGTCCCTGTCTACAGCCACGACCTTGGTCACCAGGTAACCTGGCTCTGCAGATCTGGGCACCAGGTCATTGCAGGGAGCTGTGCCATTCTGCAGAGGATACAGTACAAAGGGAGAGTTGTCATTCTCGTCTAGGACCACAACCTGAACCAGAGTCTGACTACTCAGGGCTGGGGAGCCCCCGTCAGAAGCTCTCACAATGAACTGGAAAGCTTGGGTGTTTTCATAATCCAGGGATCTCAGCGCATACAGATGTCCATTATCTGAATTGATGGAGATGTAGGAGAAGAGGGGCAAATTTTCAGTCTCAGGGGGCATCAGGGAATAGGTGACTTTAGCATTGGTTCCTTCATCCCTGTCTTCTGCTCTGACGCTGCCAATATGGAGGGCGGGACTGTTGTTCTCTCTGAGGTAGAGTGTATAGGCTGTCTGAGCAAATACTGGTGGATTATCATTGACATCGGAGATGAATACCGTGAAGTTGTGCTCGGTTGTGAGCCGCGGGAACCCCAAATCCGTGACCGTAACAGTAATCTTATACTGGGCTCTCCTTTCTCTGTCCAGGGCTCCGTCTGTGACCAGTGTATAAAAGTTCTTGAAAGTTGGTTTCAGGGAGAAAGGGAGATCTTCCTGGATAGAACATATCATTCTTCCGTTGTCCCCGGAGTCAAGATCTCGGATGCTGAAAACAGCCACTACAGTCTCTGGAGAGTTCTCTGGGATATTGCTGGTAAGCGACGATACAGTCAACTCCGGGGAATTGTCGTTAAGATCCATCACTTGAATCACAACGGTGCATTTTCCAGAAAGCCCTCCGCCATCGGTTGCTTCAATATCCACTTCATATTTTTGAATTGCCTCGAAATCCAGTTGTTTTTTGAGTCGAATCTCTCCTGAAATGGAATCTACTCCAAATGTTTGACTGATTTGAGTCGAAGTTTGAAATAAAGCATAGGCCACATCCGCATTGATTCCAGCGTCTAAATCTCGAGCAGAGACAGTCACTACTAGAGAGCCAACGGGGCTGTTCTCTGGGATTTTAACCTCATACCGAGTGTGAGAGAAGACAGGAGCATTGTCATTGATGTCCATAACCAGGACCCGGACTTGGGCTGTCCCGGATCTGGGTGGAATTCCCCCATCTACTGCTGTAAGAGTTAAAGTGAGCTCAGGCTGCTCCTCCCTATCCAGCACTTTATTCAGCACCAGCTCTGGGAACTTTCTTCCATCGCTGCGTGTGCGAGTGCGGACCAGGAAATGGGGGTTGGGCCAGATGGTATAGTTCTGGAGACTGTTTATTCCGACATCTAAATCCTGGGCGATCTTTAGTGGAAATACAGTCCCTGGCATAGTGCTTTCTAATATTTTCACAATCATCTCAGATTCCGGGAAGGTGGGAGAATGGTCATTTATATCTTCTACCCTCAGCTCAGCCCGGAAAAACTGAAAAGGGTTTTCCAGTAAGATCTGGAAAGGCAGCACGCAGGGCTCCGCAGGGCCACACAACTCCTCCCGGTCCAGCTTCTCTTTTATAAGGAGATCCCCAGTGTCACGTTTAAGCTGCAAATGTTGCTTTTTATCCTCAGAGATCACCCGGGCCCCTCGGGACGACAACTGCCCTACCTCGAGCCCCAGGGTCTTTGCAACGTTAGCCACAAAGGAACCACTCTCAGTTTCCTCTGCCGCTGAGTACTGCTGTGGCTCTGAAACCGCCTCACACAAGAGTAAAGCAGCAATAAGAAATACCACTTGCCTGTTCCGCCGACCTTTCCGTGGCGCAGTGTCCATTGTTGTGGCTGGGGTACACAATGCGCAGTCCTTTCAGTAGAAAAATCGCTCGTTCAATCAACCCTGGTTTCTTGGTCCAAGGGATTGTGATGAGTTTATTTGTGCTCCCACACAGCAACTGCGTATATTTCTTCAGCCCCAGCTATGGCTTAGAAAACAGCCCCTTCTGGGGAGTGTCTTTCATATTGTTGGCTCTGAACAAGGCAGTATCTGCAATATTGTATTCGCCTTCTTAGTCTACAGCGCCACCACGTGTCCTTATGCACAAATTACTCTTTAAATCCTTTTCAAAAAGAAAATACATACCCTTTCGGGTAAGATGATGATAACAATATAGGCAGCATTTGTCTAGAGTTTTAGTATCTTAAAGCACTTTTTTACTCAGTTAATACTCATAATCCTGTGAAATGGACGCTACTATGACCTCTGTTTGAAAGTGGAGGCATGGAAAGATTAAGAGAATTGCCGAAGGCCACACAGCTAGTAAGTTTCTAAGATAGGATTCAAACTCAGTTCTCCCTGACTACAAGTCCTGTCTTCTATCTAGCTTCTTTTTCTAACGAGGCTAATTTCTTATTAATGTAGTTTCTTATTAATAAACATTAGTTTCTTATTAATCCACATTTGTTATCGTACTTGTGAAAACCAAGAAAAAAATGTTGTCTTCCCCACACACTTATCAATTATGGACAGAGAGATCATTATTCACTCTTGTCAATGAGGCTGTTCGCAGATACAGGGAGTTTCAAGTTTGAACAAGCCATAACTTAAATAGGTAGTTAATAATTTTGCTCCAATATAAAGATGTTTTCATTGTATGTCACAATATCCAACACTGCAATAAGTAAAGATTTTGTGAAAACTTCTGGATAACATAGTCTGTGGTAAGGCTATATTCTCAGTCAACCATCCCTATTTATTTGGCTTTCGTCATGTTCCATGAACGGCATAGGTGGTATTTCATTTGCAATTTGTTTGTTGGAAGAGATATAAAATCTTGTATTTTAGTCCAATGCACCTTTAAAATATTTTTTTTGTTTCTTTGGAGGGGTGGAAGGCAGGGCAATTGGGGTTAAGTGACTTGTCCAAGGTCACACAGCTAGTAAGTGTCAAGTGTTTGAGGCAAGATTTGAACTCAGGTCCTCCTGACTCTAGGACTAGTGCTCTATTCCCTGCACCACCTAGATCCCCCCCCCCATGTATCTTAACAAAATTAATTGAATCATCATAGAATCACAAAATGTTAGAGTTGCATGGATCCTTATTGGGATATAATTCTTTATTTTACAAGTGGTAAAAGAGAGGGGGAGTGTCTTACCCAAAAGTATACCAGAGTATTAGAAGGATCATATTGTTTTTTTCTTTAAAAAAGAACAAAGATATACTTGAAATCATATGTATTTTAGTCGAACCAAGCTTTTATTTATTCAGATAGTCGCTTCAGTTCTTTAGTTATTTCTGGAGTTTTGGATAATTCTAGTAATATTTTTCATTTCATAAATCTGTTTCATCTAATTTCCCCTATAATATCTTTGAGCTCATTGTTTAGAACAATTCACCCAGCCAGCAACGGAAACTATACTATTCATTTTCATAGAAAAGGATAAAAATAAAATAGAAAGTTGAACATTTTCAAGGTAAACTTTCCCAAAGTGAATAGCTGACATGGATTAGGAAAGCACGGAAAGAGAGAACATCTACATGGATAGCGAAGGTGAAAATTTTATTCAGTCACAACTAATTATTTTAGATCATTTAACCCAAATTCATTTACTTAGTGGAAATTAAGCAAACTGATTTTCACTTTCCCAAGTTTATCTAGACTCCCATCTTACTGATCTGGTCATATAGCTTAGTTTTTAATGAAAATTGCCAAATATAAATACAATCTACATGCAAAGGAATACAGGAAAAGTGACCTGTTTGGAGCACACAGAATTTAGCTACATATACTGGGAAATGGTTATTTCAATAAGAAAGTCATACCTATACTATAAAACACATCTGCAAAGATTATTGTTGGGAACATTAAAAAAAACATTTAGAACATTAAAACATTTTCTAAATTAGGGACACTGGAACCGGAGCTCTATTTAAACGACATTCGGGAAGAGTCTGTTAGGTTAAGCTGGATAATCATCAGTCAATCAAAAAATACGACTGAAATAAGACATATTGCAAGCGCTCAATTTAGAACATATCTTGTGCCAATAAAGGCCCAAGAAGTTCTGCTCCATAAATATTTATTAAATTTCCACAATGTGGGTTTAGCAGTGTGGTGGAATAGATAATTTTTTAAATCTATGTTGCATCCATGTCAATTGTCCACATTTGTTGATAGATATTTTTAAAACAGGAAATGTTCGGAAATACTTCAATTCTAGGTGAAAAGAAAAAGGAAAAGGAAATGTTAAAATAGGGCAAAAAATGCAGAGATTATTGTGAGAGAAATACCAAAAAAATCACATTTTCACAGCAGGATGAAGCAAAGACTGACTCTTACCCTGTAACCTGACTCTGATGACATAAGGATGTGTTGATTCCTCAATTGCTAGTACTTTGTTGAAAAAAATTTACTGGTTGTCTGGGATTGTCACTTCAATTTTCTTAACTGGATATAGCACTAACTCAAAAGAGAAATAGAGGATTCAAAATTCCTATTATTTGGGTCCAAAAACACTAAAACAGGGCTTTAGGCAAGTGTCCCTTACCTTATTACAGCTCACATTAACTGTTTTGTAAAGCAAACATTTGGAACTTTCAATGTATAATAATCACATTCAAATATATGTAGATTTTTGAAGAAAATAAAATATTTCAACCATTTGGGAGTAAAAATAATTCATATTTCCATTTTACTCATTGTGTTAAAATGTCATTAGTCACATGCAGAAAAGATAGAATATAGCATAATATAAATTCAATTTATAAACTTACCCCTCAAAAAACCAAGATTGTTGACAACATTTATTCAAGATTATTAATAAGCTTTATATCACTGGAGTAAGAGCTAGGACAAGCAGGGAAGAGGTCCTTCCTCAAATTAGGTAAAGATCAAATATGCATGAATTTAAAGATGCATTTAATTAGCTAGGTAAAGAAACATGATAGGAAAGGGTTTTACAAAATGAACGTATAGAATCTCAATTTGGCAGAATCTTAACCTAGTCCAAAGCTCTTCTGGAAGGGAGGGTTTTCTTCCAAGTCTCTTCCACTATCCTGAGTGGGGAGACTAGGAATAATGGGCTTTAAGAACTTAAACTCACCATTGCCAGAATCATTGGTCAGACATACCTCATAGTGATAACTCTGGGACAGGGTCCCAGTGCCTGTAATATCCATAAAGTGACCTGGCAATGAAATATTGGGCCTAAACTGATGACCATCAGTGGCATCCTTCCTCCTTTTCCATAAGCGCACAGCAATAAAGAGAGTCACCGAAATGAGAAAAAGGAAAGAGACAGAAGCTAGAGAAATGACCAAATAAATGGTGAGGGAGTTAGTCTGGGCTTGCTCCGTGGGTGGATCTGGGAGTTGCAAGTAAGGCTCAGAGAATCCATCCACAAGAAGCACATTTAGTGTAGCCACCGTGGACAAAGGTGGCTGTCCATTGTCCTTCACTAGTACCAGGAGCTTCTGCTTAATAGCATCTCTGTCACTGATGGGTCTTACAGTATGAATTTCCCCATTATGGGCCCATACCGTGAAGAGTCCTGGGTCTGTGGCCTTGAGCAGTTGGTAGGAAAGCCAAGAATTCTGCCCTGAGTCTCCATCCACAGCAACTACCTTGGTGACCAAGTAACCTGGTTCTGCTGTCCTCGGTACTAGGTCATTACAGGGGGCTGTGCCATTCTGCAAAGGGTACAGCACGAAGGGGGAGTTATCATTCTCATCCTGGATCACTAGTTGAACCAGCGCCTGACTGCTCAGGGATGGGGAGCCACAATCAGCTGCCATCACAGTGAACTGGAAAGTTTGGATGGCTTCATAATCCAAAGACCTCAAGGCGAATAGATGACCATTATCTGAGTTGATGGAAATGTAGGAGAAGAGGGGGAGTTCTCCAGTCTCTGGAGGCTTCAGCGAGTAGATAACTTTGGCGTTGGAACCCCAGTCCCTGTCGCTGGCCCTGACACCACCAATATGAAAGGCAGGGCTGTTGTTCTCCGGGAGATAGAGTGTGTAAGCTGTCTGAGTAAATACTGGAGAGTTATCATTGACGTCAGAGATCAGCACTGTGATGTTTTGCTCAGTTTTAAGCCTGGGGGATCCCAAATCTGTGACAGTAATGGTGATTTCGTACTCATCTTTGATCTCTCTGTCCAGGACTCCATCAGTTACCAAGGTATAGAAGTTCTCCAAAGACGATTTCAGGGCAAAGGGGACATTATCTTGGATGGAGCAAATCATCTTTCCTTTGTCTCCTGAGTCCCGGTCTGAAATGCTGAAAACAGCGACGACGACCTCAGATGAATCCTCTGGGATAGGGCTATTTAAAGAGGATAAGGCTAATTCTGGAGGATTGTCGTTTACATCCGTTACATGGATTTGGACAGTGCATTTTCCAGAAAGGCCTCCACCATCGATGGCCTCAATATCCACCTCATATGACTGAATCATCTCGAAATCCACTTGTCTTTTTAGTCGAATTTCTCCCGAGAAGGGGTTTACTTTGAAAGTTTGGCTAATCTCCTCTGAACTCTGAATAAGTGTGTATGAGATTTCACCATTGCTTCCTATGTCCAAATCTCTGGCAGACACAGTGACAACCAGGGAATCGATGGGGCTGTCTTCAGGGATCTGAACCTCATACTGGGTCTGAGTAAACACGGGAGTATTATCATTGACGTCCACAACCAGGACTCGGATTTGGGCGGTCCCAGACTTGGGCGGGGACCCACCATCTACCGCTGTGAGGGTTAAAGAGAACTCTGGTTGCTCCTCACGATCCAGGGCTTTGTCCAAGACCAGCTCCGGATACTTCCTGCCATCACTGCGGGTTCGAGTGTGAACACGAAAATGGGAGTTGGGAACGACTGTGTAGTTCTGAACATTGTTGATACCTACATCCAAATCTAGCGCGTTTTTCAGAGAAAACAGAGATTCTAGAGGGCTGTTCTCGCGTATTTTCAAGAGCATTTCAGTGTCTAGAAAAATGGGCGCGTGATCATTTATATCCAGTACTCTCAGCTCTGCAGGAATTATGTGAAGGGGATTTTCCAGTAAAATCTGGAAAGGCAGCACACAGGGCTCCGCAGGGCCGCACAGCTCTTCCCGGTCTGGTTTCTCTTTTAGGAGCAGATCCCCAGTCTGAACGTTGAGCTGCAAATACTGTTTTTTCCCTTTGGAAGTAATCCGAGCACTCCTGGCAGACAGTTCCCTAGCCTCCATGCCCAGGGCCTTTGCCACATTGCCTACAAAAGATCTACTCTCCATTTCCTCCGCCACTGAAAACCTCCGGGGTTCAAAAGCTGACACACACACACAGAGCAAAGCAAGGAGAAGAACTTGCCTTTGAAACGGAATTGACTCCCCTCGCGGCTCCATTGTTCTTACGTAGACCTTCTTTCAGCAAGCGTGGCCCAGGTCGGCCTCCAACAGCATGTCAGGGTTACACCAACAGCAATCTGCCAGTCTAAAGTCTCCGAAATGCAAAGATGAATAACGCCTTTTGTCTTCTTGCTGCAACTCAACTCTGGCTCAACGCATGCCCTGTCAGGACAGTCTGTCTCTGCCTGTGTCTCAACCTATTGGAACTGGCATCTGAATTGTTTTTTTTTTCCCCCTTCTTCTTCTTCTTCTTTATAGTCTGCAGCGCCACCTCGTGTCCTTTCAAAGATCTAACCGACCTCTTTCACAGCCGCAATAAATATCGCGTCAGTGTATCTCACCAGTTTGATTCAAACACTATCACCTTTCAGGGAGGGAGTTCTTAAAGGGAGTGGAGTTAGAATTCTGACTCTGGGATCTGTGGGTTTTGGAAAAGCTCTGAGAATTGTCAAGAAGCCGTATCTCTCAGATGTCGGCAATCTCTCCACCGACACAGATCATAACACCTTATAAAAGGTCTAGGACATTAGCTGTGGGTGAAAAAAAACCACAATATTGCGGTTGTTGCTTGGATAACAGACCTACAAACAAGCATAAGTCCGTATCCTAACCTTTTTTTCCCCTTCAATTGCTAAAGCTTGCGATCTGAGAGGAAAATCCTTAATAACCCAGGGCCATCCCTACACAATGATAACGACTTGGAGGGAGGATACTTTCCTAGCTTCAAAACTACTCAATATATATATATATATATATATATATATATATGTAACGATCAGCAGAATCTTCTTTAGAAAAAGGTTATGATATGCTGAAATAGTTCAAAGGAACAGCTGAGAACTGAAGAAAATGCCAGGAAGATTTTAAGAATCCTGTAAATCAGATTTATTTATTTCTTTTGCCCTACTCGATATCTACCTATTTCTCCAGGCACTTTTTAAAATGCTGAGATGATATGAGATTATTAATGGCATCTAGTTATTTTTTATTTGAAAGCTTATTTATAAGGATAAAAGAGATAAGGTTTAAAAATTATTATAAAGTCGTCAGGATTGGGGTGGCTAGGTTGTGCAGTGAATAGAGCACTGGTCTTGGAGTCAGGAGGACTTGAGTTCAAATCCTGCTTCAGACACTCAACACTTACTAGCCATGTAACCAAGGCAAGTCCCTTAACCCCAATTGCCCTGATTTCCCCCTTCCAAAAATGAAAAACAAAAACAAAACAAAAATATCTTCAGGATCTAGTCATGAAGTGACCATATAAATATTTCTTGAAGTATTTATATTTCTTCTATTATTTAGAAAATATCACCAAACTTCATGGATTAATACTACTGTATATAGAAAATTTGTAAAAGGCACAGGACATAACTTCACCTTTGGTAGCTATTGGTAATGAAAGCATAACACTGTGGGAAAATGTTAGTGAAAATATCCAAGGGTAGAAACATTGGGAGTTCCCTATGATGTTGCATTCACAAATTCTTTGATTATTTGAGTTTCTTAACCAGGAGACCGTCATTTGTCATCTCAAGGAGTTGTTTTATGAAAGGAATAACAATGAGTGGTAAAAATATGTGATTCTCTGGGTCACATAAATTAATTCAGTTAATAAAATTGTTAAATTATGCTCAATGTATTCTCTTTATTAACAAAACCTTCTTAGTTGCATTCTTTGGGAGTGGAAACTGTCAATTTTATTAAATAGTTGACAAATAGCTGAGCATCTGGCTAGTTGGTCAACACTAGACTGATGCATATTTTTCAAAAATTAAAAGAAACCCTGTTTCATTCCTTCAAGGACCTTACAGTCTCATGTAGAAGGAAAGATTAAGAGATAGGAAGAATTTTGAGACGTCTTGATAGGCATTTTTAAAGGAAAATAATACACGGTCAATAGGCATTCAGATGTGGAAGAAACCTGTTGGAGCTCTCTAAGAAGGGTTCTTGGAGGAGACAGGCCTTAAGGAATAAACATTTTTAGAAGACATTCCCTGTGTTAGGAACAAGAGAAACAGATTACTGGGGTGGGGGAGATTTTTTTTCTGCAAATTTCTCTTATAAGGGGCTGATTTACTAGTTGTATAGGAACCATTCAAATTTAGAAGAATAACAGCAATTTCTCAATGGATAATTGACAGATTTCAGAGAAATAAATAAAAGTTACCAATATGAAAAATGCAAAAAAAAATTACTAATAATTGGAGACACACAAATTAAAGGAACTCATTAGCTTGGCAAAGTTGACCAAAAACAGAAAATGACAAATGTTAGATGTGATTCATGAAAACATGCACATTAGAGCACATCAGTGTTGTGAAGTAGTCCAGCCATTCTGGAAAGCAGTTTTGAACTATGTCCAAAATTTTACTAAATTACAGAAAACCTATGACTCAATGATACCACCGCTAGCCCTATAACTCAAAGAAACCAAAGGAAAAGGAAAAAAGATTCTATATACAAAAATATTTATAGCAACTCTTTCATGATAGCAAAGAACTGAATGTGAAAGGATTGTCCACCAACTGGGAAGCAGTAGCCTGAGTTGTATGACATGATAAAAAGGAAATTGGGGAAAACTTTTATGAACTGATGCAGAACCGAGTAGAGCCAGGAGAACAATTTATACATAGCAACAACATTGTAAAGTAAACAACTTTGCAAGAGTTAAGAACTCTGGGGGTGGCTAAGTGGCGTAGTAAATGCAGCACCCGCCCTGGAGTCAGGAGGTCCTGAGTTCAAATCTGGCCTCAGACACTTAACACAAAAACCAGCCTGGGACCTTGGGCAAGTCACTTACCCCGATTGCCCTCCAAAAAGCAAAAAATAAAAGAAATTTCTAAAGAACTCTGCGTAACATAATAAACAGCCATGATTCCAGAAAACCGATGAAAATGGATGCTATCTGTCGAGAGAGAGAGAGAGAGAGAGAGAGAGAGAGAGAGAGAGAAGTGATATAGACTCAATGGGAAGAATGAGAAATATTTATTTCAAATAGTCGATATATGGATCTATTTTCCTTGATTATACATTTATTGCTAGTGATGATTTGTTCTGTCTCTATCTCTGTCTCTTCTTTCCCCCCCCAACCCCCTCTCAGGAAGGGAAAATGGAATAAATGGAATTATTTAATAGAAAATTTTTAATTTAACTAAAAAAAGAAATCATAGCTGGTAGTATATGTCAGAGGCAGGATTTGAATTTTGGCCTTTCTAATGAGGAGATCTACTCTATCCATAAGACTAGACTGGCTTTCATAGACTGCACTATAATCTTTTTAAATCTCCATAATTAAGGGGTAGGAAAACAACAGCACTGATAAAATAAAATTATGCTTGAAGCAGTCCTTCCAATGAACATTGTTTTCATTATACTTTCTCTTATTCTCTAATTTTTCTTTGTTTACTAAAACAATGTATCCTGTGAATCTCTATATCTTCTCTTCTTTTTTCTTGCACCACCTTCTTTCCCTTTTCCATTTCCTTCCTCTTTCCCCTACTAGTATCTTAGGCTTGCAAAGACTTGTCGCTCATAGATATTCTTTTGTCTTACTGGTACTACTTAGCAACAAAGTCAATTCAAAGTGATCCATGATAGAGCCTCATGAACAATGAATGTGTGAAGAACATTTTTTTAATGGCCATAAGCTTTGTCCTTTCTGGCTACACTCTTCTCTATTGACGGATAAATATCTCAGCACAAAGTAAACTTGATCCATTCAAAACCACATAAAATATAGAAAATAAGAATCATTTTGAGAATGACGTTCTAAATTCAATTCACTTATATGAAATTGTAATTACTTGAAATTGTTCAAGTTGAGTTCTGAGCATTTCAAATGAAATGTAGGCTTAATTGCATGTTATAGCTATATAGAAAACATTTTTCATCATTACATCTTGGTTTACATAAAAATTCCTGAAAACTCCTCAAAAACAGTTTTATTGTAAAAATACAGAGTAAAAATACCATCAAATTTCTTTTTAATGGATTTTAAAATATTTACTCTAAAACATAAAATTATTTTCATCATGTATATTTTCCAGTCGACATGATTATATTTGGGAAAGATATAATGAAGCAAAAGAAATTATTGTCCTTTCAATAATGTTTCTCAATATTCCAAGGATCTGTGACTTCTTTGATAGGAAGTGTCATAGAATAGTGGAAAGAGTTAATGCATTTGAAGTCATAAAACCTAGGTTCAAATCCCACTTCTGCCATTTTCCACCTGGGCCACTAGGCCTCTGTCTTTAGATAGTCAGTTTTCAAGCTAAAGGATATGTTAAAAATTTTTAGTCCCAGCATCTCAGAATGATCTTCAGCTATTGTTGAAAAAAAAATATTTCACCTTATTGACAAGTTTTCTAGCAAAAAAAAATCTAAAAAAAAAACTACCGTAAGAAAACCTTATCCATGTGATTACAACACACCTGGGAGGGGGGTAGCACAGATATCTGTTGAATCACAATGATTCCCAAGAATACCAACTGCACAAGAGAATCAAGAGGACTTATTTTGCTATCAGAACAAAGTCATTGCTTTTAGTGAAACCAATTTTTATTATGTTGAACATTAGAAAGGCTACAAAGCATGCTGTTGCAGTAGATATAGAATAGAGTAGATGATACAGAATGGAGAAGAGTATGACAGAAACTAAGAACAGAAAAGAGACTGAAGCCAGAGAAATGACCAAGTAGATTGTGAGGGATTCAGTCTGTGGCTCATCTTTGGGCTCATTTGGGAGCTTCACAAATGGCTCAGAGAAGCCATTCACCAAAAGTACGTTCAGTGTGGCTGCTGTGGACAGAGGTGGTTGCCCATTGTCCTTCACCAACACCAGGAGCTTCTGCTTGATGGCATCTCTGTCACTGATTGGCCTTGCTGTGCACACTTCCCCATTATGCGCCCACACAGTGAAAAGTCCTGTGTCCGTGGCTTTGAGCAGCTGGTAGGAAAGCCAGGAATTCTGTCCTGAGTCTCCATCCACGGCAATTACCTTGGTGACTAGGTAACCTGCTTCTGCTGCCCTGGGTACCAGGTCTTTGCAGGGGACTGTGCCATTTTGCAGAGGGTATAGCATGAAAGGAGAGTTGTCATTCTCATCAAGTACCACAACCTGAATGAGTGCCTGACTGCTCAGAGCAGGAGAGCCACCATCAACTGCCCACACAATGAACTGGAAAGTCTGGGTGGTTTCATAATCCAAAGATCTCAAGGCATAGAGATGACCATTGTCTGAATTGATGAAAATGTAGGAGAAAAGAGGCAGATCTCCAGGCTCTGGAGGTTGCAGTGAATAGGCGACTTTAGCATTGGTCCCTGAGTTCCTGTCACTGGCACTGACACTGCCAATGTGAAGGGCAGGGCTGTTGTTTTCCCTGAGGTAAAGTGTGTAGGCCATCTGACTAAATACTGGAGGATTGTCATTGATGTCAGAGATCATTACAGTGAAGTTGTACTTGGTTTTGAGCCTGGGGGAACCTAAATCTGTTACAGTAATAGTGACGTTGTACTGGGGCCTATTCTCTCTGTCCAGAGCTCCCTCTGTTAAGAGGGTGTAGAAGTTCCTGACAGGTTTCAAGATGAAAGGGAGATGATCCTGGATGAAACAAAGCATCTTGCCATTATCCCCTGAGTCTGGATCCCGGATCTTGAAAATGGCAACCACAAAGTCAGGTGAATTCTCAGGAATGGAACTGGTTAATGACGACATGGTCAGTTCGGGAGGATTGTCATTCAGATCAGTCACCTGGACAAATACAGTACATTCCTCTGAAAGGCCCCCTCCATCTGTGGCTTGAATTCTCACCGTGTAATCTTGAATTGTCTCATAATCCAGATATGCCCTCAGACGAAGTTCCCCAGCGGTGGGATTGATTTGAAAAGTTTTGCGTATACTTTCTGATGAGTGGAAGAGTGTATATGTTATTTCTCCGTTATTTCCTGTGTCTACATCTCTAGCAGAGATTATGACAACCAAGGAGCCGATGGGGCTGTTCTCAGGGATCTGAACCTCATTTCGAGGTTGAGAAAACACAGGGAGATTGTCATTGATGTCCATAACTAGGACCCGGACCATGGCAGTGCCAGACCTGGCTGGAGATCCCCCATCCAATGCTGTGAGGATTAAAATGACTTCAGGCTCCTCCTCCCTATCCAGTGCTTTCTCCAGGACAAGCTCCGGATATTTCGTGCCCTCCCTGCTCTCTCGAATTTTAATGTGGAAATGGGAGTTGCGGTTAACTGTGTAGTTTTGGAGTCCGTTCCTCCCTACATCTAAATCCTGTGCAATTTCTAGAAGGAACGAAGTCCCGGGGGTTGTGCTTTCTGATATTTTCAGGAGCATTTCAGTGTCCAGAAACATGGGTGAATGATCATTGATATCTTGCACTTGCAGCTCGAACTGGAGAATTTGCAAGAGATTCTCCAGTAAGATCTGAAAAGACAGCACACAGGGCTCGGTGGGGCCGCATAGTTCCTCTCGGTCCAGTTTTTCTTTTAGAAGCAGATCCCCAGTCTCACGGTTGAGCTGCAAATACTCTTTATTATCGTCCAGAACGATTCGCCCCACCCTGACTGAAAGCTCCCTCGTCTCCAACCCCCAGTCGTTTGCCACATTGGCTACAAAGGAACCACTCTCCACTTCCTCAACTACCGAATACCGACGGGTATCTGAACCTGCCTCTGACGCCCATAGAAAAACAAGGAGAAGAAGAACTTGCCTTTGTCGCCGAGTCGTCCCTGATTCAGGCTCCATTGTTCGTTCAGTGAACTCTTCGGTTTTCAACTATACCTTCTTAGAGTGCATTAAGCTGCAATTTCAGGGCTATTCGGGTGACTACCACCTTCCCGGTGCTTGTTTCCTCGCCAACTATAGCTAAAAAAGACTCTTGTCTTTTCCTTGATTGACTATACCCGTCCCCTGTTCTCTGGATAATGTAGTCCTCTGCATCAGTAAATCCGATCGGGTTTTTGTTCTTTTCTGCCTTCTTAGCCTACAGCGCCACCAGGTGTCCTAATACTGCCTTTCAAGTTCTCAAGAATATAAGGAAAAATAATGTGACAGTCAGTTAGGATGTGACCCCAGACAAAGGGGCTTCTCCAACATGTGGTATGTGACATAAAACAGTCTCTGTTTCTTCTTTTTAATAGAGATTTTTGTCTGTTTAATAGTTTGCTTCGTTTGTAATATCATTGTCCAGGTATAAAGGACCATCATTCTGGTTACTGACACTTTCCCAAACTATTGAATGTCCCTATGGTAAACCAGAAGATGTTTTATATATTTTAATATACTCTAGAGATGCTCGAATATATTTTAAGACTTTTTTAACCGATGCCTTTTATTTTTAACATAACAGTCATTTCTGGATATACTCCTCTTGTCAGTGAACTTATATTTCAAACAAAGAAAAAAGTTAATCAAAACTAAACAGAAGGGCTGTGTTTGACACAGATTTTTAATTCATTTTTTTTGTTCTGCGTCTCACAAACACCACATAAAATGTGCTTTTCTATAGACAAAACGAATCAGCCGCTTGCATCGACAATGGGTTGCTTCTCGCTCCAAGCATAAGTAAAAAAAATATGTTGAATTTCTTAATTCAACATATTATTTTTAACTTAAATTTAATTTTTTTCAATTGACAAAATTTGATGTTTTCTTTTCCCAATTCCCACATGCCA
>CM053595.1:19520989-19570086 GCA_028646575.1 Pseudocheirus occidentalis | reverse complement strand
TCAGAATTAGAGTGGAGCAAGTAGAAGCTAATGACTTTGTGAGAAACCAAGATACTATTAAACTGTTACAAAGAAACAAAAAAATAGAAAACGATGTGAAATATCTCCTTGAAAAAACTGCTGACCTGGAAAATAGATCCAGGAGAGACAATTTAAAAATTATTGAGCTACCTGAAAGCCATGATAAAAAAAAAAGAACCTAGAAATCATCCTTCAAGAAATTCTCAAGGAAAATTGCCCTGATATTTTAAAACCAGAAGGCAAAATAGATCTTGAAAGAATTAATTGATCACCTCCTGAAAAAGATCCCCAAAAGAAAACTCCTAGGAATGTTATAGCCAGGTTCCAGAGTCTCCAGATCAAGGAGAAATTATTACAAGCTGCCAAGAAGAAACAGGTTGAATACTGGGAAACAGATTGACCTCCAGATTCTTGAATATGCCACAGGATTCTAAGACCATACTTATATTTTAAAAACAAGAGAAGAAAACCTGGCAAATGGTGGATTGCATTTAAAAAAATGTGCAAACACATTCAAACCACAATGTTACAGTGAATGCTTTCAAAGTTTGGACACACATATGTCCAAGTGACTGTGCATGGCACCAAAATAGGGAGGGACTGGGCTGCTATTATTATTTTAAGCTTTTGAGAATATGAACTTCAACTCTTTGTAAAAATGAATTAAGAATTTCACCCATAAAATATTATTGGAGTACACACTAAGTAAAGTGTTAGCCTTGAAGAGTTTTTCCTAATTTCATTTTTAAGGTGATTTTAAAAACCCTCCACATCACTGAAATGATATTCTTCTGGAATTTTTTCCCCTTCATTTTTTTTCCAGCACTTTGGTTGACATAAAAAAATAGAGAGATGATTATATCTTATTGATATAAAGTGACTGTAGAAAACAAGGCTATTTCAAGATCAGAATAACATAAGGAATAGAAATGGATAAAATTTAAATACTTGGATAATCATATCTCTAAGGATAGAGGCAATTTCAGTCGAAATGCTGCCTATTCAACCCCAAAACACCAAACAGACCATAATTTCAGATATAGTTAACAACCAGTAATTAACTGCCATTCATACACTGAAAAACTCCAAACTCAAATTCTTTTGGGTACGTGGACATTTAATTTACATCCAGAATTTCCATAACAAATTATTTTTAACCATATTATATTTTTTAAACACATTCCATAGGGACAACCAGTGATAAAATGAGCTATCAATTGTGGAAGGTCTTAATTTATATTATTACAGTAGAACATACAAGAGGTTAAAAAACAAACAAACAAACCCCCAAATACCATTAGATTGAAGTTATAGTTCCTATAACTACTTAATCCATGGTTTAAAATGCTCAGGGAAATATTATTCAGTAACTGTAGAAAACAATGCATTTTCCACAGGAGGTCTTATATTATGTCCAAAATAAAGAAATGGGGAGAATTAAGAGCTAGAGGGATATGTGAAATATTTTATCCAGAATGTGGGGGTATTTAATGACTTTGTCATCCTTGAGCAGGAGTCACACTATTCAACATTATAAAATTCCAATTTTAGAATATATGATGCTGCTGAGAGTGCCAAAACTTCATTTTGTTAAAACTCCAATAATATAAACTGTTGTAAAAATATTGCAGCCTTCAACTAGCAGCAGGTAATAGATTTCTCCATAAAAGACACAACTTCTCTGAGCCTGTTTCCAGATTTGTGAGAAAAAGGAGTTAGACTATATAACATCTAAGATTCCTTCCAAATCTAAATAAAATGACTAGAGCAGCAGTTCTCAACCTGTTGGTCATGCTCCCTTTGGGGGTCAAAAGACCCTTTCACAGGGGTAACAGGGGTCACTGAAGACCATCGGAAAACACATTTTCTGATGGTCTTAGGAACCGAGACAGCGCTCCTCTATCCATCTCCAGGCAGGTTCACCCACATGCAGATATGCCCACATACAAGTAGTAAAGGCTTGAGGCATTAGGAAGGTTGAGAACCACTGAACTAGAGACTATAAGTATGAAAGTGTTAAATGTCTAGGAAACAAGTTTAACATGTTACTTTACTAAACTACTGGTTATATAGAATAAAATGGAGCTCAAAAAGTCAGCTATAGTACAATGCAATAAGAAAAAAGGTGAAAGAATCATTTAAAATGATCTTCATGTAATGTATTGTTTAGATAAGGTGGGATCATTAATTGATGCCAAAGCTATTCTGAAAGGATGGATTTTCTTCTAAATCCTTTCCACACCCCTGGACTTGTGCACTGGGAATAATGGGCTTTAAGAATTTGAACTCATTGGTCCCTAAGCCACTGGTCAGGCACACCTCATATTGATATCTCTGGGACAGAGTCCCAGTTCCATTGACATCCCCCAAGTGACCTGATGAAGGGCCCTGGGATTCAAAGTAGCTGCTGTTCAAAGTTTCTCTTTTCTTCCTCCAAAGGCATAATGAGATGAACAAGATTATGGAGACCAGGAAGAGAAAAGACACAGAGACCAAAGAAATTACTAAGTAAATGGTGAGAGAGTCATTCTGGGCATGTTCCTTGGGTGCATCTGAGAGATGAATGTATGGTTCAGAGAAGCCATCAACCAGAATCACATTCAGTGTGACTGCTGTGGATAGAGGTGGTTGTCCACTGTCCTTCACCAACACTAGGAGCTTTTGCTTGATGGAGTCTCTGTCACTAATAGGTCTTGCTGTATGTACTTCTCCATTATGGGCCCAAACAGTGAAAAGTCCAGGGTCTGTGGCTTTAAGTAGTTGATAGGAAATCCAGGAGTTCTTTCCTGAATCCCCATCTACTGCCACTACCTTGGTCACCAGGTAACCTGACTCTGCAGATCTAGGCACCAGGTCATTGCAGGGGGCTGTGGCATTCTGCAGTGGATAAAGCACAAAGGGAGAGTTGTCATTCTCATCCTGGACCACAACACGAATGAAGACCTTGCTGCTCAGGGCTGGGGACCCTCCATCAGTAGCCCTCACAGTGAACTGGAAAGTTTGTATGGCTTCATAATCCAGAGATCTCAGGGCATAAACATTTCCATTGCCTGAGCTGATGGAGATGTAGGAGAAGAGGGGCAGGTTTTCATCCTCAAGAGGCAGCAGGGAATAGGTGACTTTGGCATTGGTCCCTGTGTCCCTGTCACTGGCACTGACACTGCCTATATGAAGAGCAGGGCTGTTGTTCTCCCGGAGGTAGAGTGTATAGGCTGTCTGATTAAATACTGGTGGGTTGTCATTGACATCGGAGATGATCACAGTGATGTTATGCTCGGTTTTGAGTCTTGGAGACCCAAAATCTGTGACAGTAATGGTGATGTTGTACTCTGCCTTATTCTCTCTGTCCAGTGTTTCCTCTGTTATGAGGATGTAGATGTTTTCAAATTGTTGCTTCAAGACAAAAGGGAGATCTTCCTGGATGGAACAAGTCATCCTTCCATTGTCCCCAGAGTCACGATCTCGAATGCTGAAAACAGCGACCACAGTCTCAGAGGAGTTCTCTGGAATACTACTGGTAAATGAAGACATTGTCAGTTCTGGGCAGTTGTCGTTGAGATCTGTCACATGAACCAAAACATTGCATTTTGTAGAAAGGCCTCCACCATCTATGGCCTCAATATATAGATCGTATGTCTGAATTTCCTCAAAATCTACTGCTCTTTTCAATCGAACATCTCCTGAGATGGGGTCTACTCCAAATGTTTCACTGACTTTTGCAGTTGCTTGGAATAAGGTATAAGTTACAACACCATAAATACCAGCGTCTAAATCTCGAGCAGAGACAGTCACAACCAGGGAACCAACGGGGCTGTTCTCTGGAATCTGCACTTCATAACGAGGCTGAGCAAACACAGGTGTATTGTCATTGATGTCCACAACGGTGATCCGCACTTGCGCGGTTCCAGACCTCCCTGGGGACCCACCATCCACGGCCGTGAGGGTTAATGTGAGTTCTGGCTGCTTCTCACGATCCAGAGCTTTTTCCAACACCAGCTCCGGGTACTTCCTACCATCACTGCGAGTGCGAGTGCGAAGGAAGAAGTAGGAATTAGGGCTGATTGTGTAGTTTTGGAGGCCATTGCTTCCGACATCCATATCCTGGGCGATTGTCAGGGGAAACGTTGTCCCCAATGTGGCACTTTCTGGTATTTTCAAAAATGTCTCCATATCTAAGAATGTGGGAGAATGATCATTTATATCTTCTACCTGGAGCTCAGCCCGGAAGAACTGCAAAGGGTTTTCCAGTAAGATCTGGAAAGGTAGCACACAGGGTTCTGTGGATCTGCACAGCTCTTCCCGGTCCAGTTTCTCTTTTATAAAAAGGTCTCCTGTCTCACTATTGAGCTGTAAATGCTGTTTTTTATCCTCAGAGAGCACCCGGGCCCCTCGGGCTGACAATTCCCCAACTCCCACCCCAAGGGTCTTTACCACATTGGCCACAAAGGAGCCGCTCTCCATCTCCTCTGCCACAGAAAACCTCCCCGACTCCGAACGCGCCTCAGACAAGAGAAAAGCTATAATAAGAAATATCACTTGCCTGTTCCGCTGAGTTTTCTCTGGCGCAGTCTCCATTGTTTGACTGGGGAGTAATCCTTTCCGCAAAAGAAACTCCTGATACAATCAATCTCTTTTCTTGAAAGGAACTCTAAAATCCTTATTTGTAATTCACCATAGTCCTCAGGGAAACCTCTTGGTTCTGTCTAAGCCCTTCAGTCTTCTCTTCTGGATCTGTCTTTGTTGTGCTTTGGTAATGGAGTCTGCAGGATTTGCAGTTCTTTTAATCGCCTTCTTATTCTGCAGCGCCACCATGCGTCTTTACTGACAAATTATACTCTGTAAAGCCCGATTTACGACCAAAAAAAATTTAGATTAAAACTCTTTGACTTAATATAAAATTTGTGGACTTAGATTTCTAGGATCTGCTTTCTGCTCGAGCTCAAGAACAGAAGCAAAACTTGTTAGAACAGCAGAAAACAATGAAGAACGTATTTGAATAATCATTAAGTAGTCGTTAAAAATGAATAAACTTGTCATTGGGAGGTTCCAGTTTTTTTTCAACGTCTTACCTCGGAGTTAAGTTTTTTTTTCTTACGACCCCTTAGGGCTTCCTGATGGCATCTGAAACAAAAATTTCTTAAAAGCACAAGCAAGAACAAAGAAGAATCAATAAAGAAGGGAACAGGGAGAAGAAGTGACACTTCCAAAATTGACTGTGATGTAAAGATAAAATATATCAACAAAATCTATTTCAAAAACACAAACAAGGAATTCTTTTTGTTTTGTTTTGGGGTTTGTTTGTTTTTTTGCTTTTTTGGAGGGCGATTGGGGTTAAGTGACTTGCCCAAAGTCACACGACTAGTTTTTGTGTCAAGTGTCTGAGGCCGGATTTGAACTCAGGTGTTCCTGACTCCAGGGCTGGTGCTTTATTCACTGCACCACCAAGCCGCCCCTACAAATAAGGAATTCTTAAAACGTAATCTATGAGAAGATTTTTAAAAAATCAACAACACTTGTTTAGGCTTTTAAAAAAACTTTCATTAAGTAAATGATCACTGCAATACTACAGAGAAAAACAGTAGCATGATAGCCTGTAGAATGCTAATTTTTCAGTGCTATATTTATGGCAAATCTTTACTAACAAAGGAGGAAATAATCACATACTACTAGAATGTTAGTATTATAGTGGCATTATAAAGCATATAATTTCACCTCTTATTTTTATAGATGATGAAAATAAGACCAGGACTTGCCCAGTAACATATCTGGCTACTATAATAATAATTTTAGATCAAAGAGATACTTGTAATACCAAAAGAATGCAATGAATTCGAAGCAGTCATATATTAGGGTATCAGCCTCTGTCTCTATTTTATTTTGCTATAGTATATCTGGCCTGCTTCATAACAGTTGTCTCTCTTACAACAAAGCTATCTTATATATATATTTTTAATTCCCTTTAGTTTTTGAGATTGAAGTAACAAAATTATGATGTTCCTTTTCAGGGAGTTCACTTTTGAGAACAATACACCATTTTCAAAGAAATTTAGAGAGACAGTGCAGCATAATGGAAAGAGCTGAAGACTTGCCTTGTGAAAACCTGGATTAAAATCCTGTCTTTGACGCTTATTACTCGTGTGACTGTGAGCAAGTAATTTAACTTTTCTGAGCTTCAGAAAACTCGTTAATGATATTAGGTAAAGACATTTTAAAAAGTCTGCACCACTGAGGGAATACCCATACCCACAAACTCAAACGTTCTGAACTTATTGGCATAATTTCTAAGAGATGAATACCAAAATCATAGAATTAATTTATGATATAATGAAAGAATATGACTTTTGAGAACAATTCCCTCTAACCAAGGCCAACACAAATGTCTCTAGACAATGGTGAGGAAAAGTTTTTAAATGGACTATTTGAAGGACATATTCCAACAAAGAATAGTTATTGCTTATTGATGCACAGAAACAAAAAACAACCCAGCATCTACATAATGTCAAAATACAGTTAAATAAAATCTTTTTCAGAACCAATATTTTATTTGTTTAAACAAAATCAACTATTTTAAATTAGTTTTATCCTTTTATTAAGTGGAAATTAGTCCAACTAAACCCCAGTTTTCATTGTTCATTCAGTTTTTCTCCCTGATTTTTTGCTCAGTTCTTCATTTCACTTCATTAATGGTGATAAAGCCTAAAGTCAAAAAGGCAATATCTTTGCAGCTTTACATTTGAATTATCAAGATAAATTGGAAAATTAAACAATGTTGGGAAAAAGTAATATTTATGCCTTTTTTCAAGTTTATAGAAAGCCATTAAAGGTAGTGCTTGAGAAAGTTAGCAGAAATAATTTGAGAAGGTAAAATATGTTAATTGTCTATATTGGACCTGAAATCTCAGCAGATATTGCTCATTTCTATGCCTATGTAATCAGGTCTTTCATAATTTGAATGCAGAAACTTTTTTTTTAAAAATATCAGTCATGAAGATGACGGAAATAAACTAGATGCAGATTGAAAAACAACACATTCCAAACACGATTCAGCACTGAACAATTTCAAAGCAGTTTTTGAGTTTGGGAAAAAGGGGAATGGCAAAATAAAATACTTTCAACATATGTTCCATCTGCAATGTTTAGTGAATACATGAGTAGATCTAAAAAGAAGCTATTTAGAATGCATCAAGACTAGTTGAACTGAATAAGGCAATAGATACAATGACATGAAGGTGAAAAATACAGAAATACAGGCAAAACATTAAGGAGAGAGAAATGGAGGTTGAAATTTTACCTCCTCTTATCCTATCTTTGCTAGATGGTCAGAACAAAAATTCAAAATCATTTTCTTCTTAATAACCCAGGATTTTATGCATTAACTTTGGAAGTTTTTTTTTTACTTCTCTTGATGTCTTATGTCTGAATGTAAACTGAAGAAGTGAAGACTTTTTTTCGATAATTTGAGACAAAAGTTTTTCACTCAGACAATTAGATATTTTTGAGAAAAGTATTTTTATTTAAGTATTCCCTACATTTTTAATGTTAGGTGGCACAGTGAATAGAGCACCAGCCCTGGAGTCAGGAGTTCTTGAGTTCAAATCCAGCCTCAGACACTTGACACTTAAGTAGCTATGTGACCTTGGGCAAGTCACTTAACTCCAATTGCTTTGCCTTTCCACCTCTGAAAAACCCATAAAAAATAGCCTTGACATAATTTAGACACAACGGCTATCCATGATATGTGCTTAAGAGAACAGAGGGAAAAGCGGTCGTTTAATGTTATAACAAATATATAATGATAAAGAGGGACAAATGTGATCTACTTTTGAAGAATACACATTGTGAAGAAATAACTGTATATAGTTATTTTGAAATAGTATTGTGTTGTTTAATATCCTAAAAAGTAATTTCACAAATATGTGTAATCACATGAAAAACATTTTGTGGCTGAATTTTATCTGTGAAACTACTAAAAATAAATTGTATGTTACTTTCAAATTATGGGCTTATTAGGAGAGTTGAATAATATAGAACATGATTTATAGGAAAATTGAAATCGGAGGGAAAAAGTTGAGAGAGTGTTTCTGAGTGATTAGAAAGCGTTTTTTTTAAAACAAATCCTAACTTGGGGTTACTTCTTTAAAATTCTCACTCTAAACTTTACTATTCTTTCCAACAAGTTTTACTAATACTCCTGAATACTTTCCTTAAGACTTATTTTAACATTTTATAGAAAATTATAATTGGTGAAAGTTATGTTATTGTATGTCCTCAGTTAACTTTTTTTGGTGAGAAGACTATTTCCCCTTATCCATTGCACAGTCACCATCATGATATGCACTTAGTGGCAATGACCAAAGCAATTGCCTTGTTGCTAAAATGCTCACAAGGGAGCAAAGAGTCTCAAAAACAGTAGTTTTTTGAACTAAAACATCTATAAAATGAAAGCAAAATTCACATGCATAAAAGGAAAGTGAACCTACAAGAGTTCTGAAGCATGAGCCTCCTGAGATAAAATATTATTTTAGATATTTGAAAGAAAGTATAACTTAATATGTCCTTTTATTAAGATTAATGATATGTAGGCTAGGTAGTATATAGGCACACTAATTATTCCTCCCATCCCCTAAAACAAAGGTCACCAACAATGAACTTTCAGGAACATCAAAAATCTTCCTGATAACGGAACAAGTATTTTGATGATAGGAATAGAGGTCCACGCTAAATCGGCAAAGATCACAGATCTTTGTGATCACAATGTCTAAGCAGCTGGTAGTTAGTGAAACACTTAGCAAAAGGGGTTTTGCCAAAACTGAACAAAAGAGTAATTACAAAGATCAAACATAATCATCAGAAAGTGTTGAGAAACCACACCTCCCTCCCTTCAATACAGAAGTGGGAACACTATGGATGTGAAATAGCACATACAGTATACAGTTATACATGGCATATCTGTAATTTAGTTTTCTTGGTGAATATGATGTTGAAAAAGTATCCCTAAAAATGACTAACTTTTTTCAGAGTAAAAGGGATGTGCAAAACGATCAGATTACATTTTAGATAGTAAATTTTGTTCAGATAATCAAGTTTGTTGATATTGAGGAAGGTCAGATTTTCCTGAGAGTCTTTGGCAGCTGTTTGAGGAAGGATAGTGCAACTATGTAATTAGCTTCACAAATTGGAATTCTGGTACATTTCATACTAGTAAATCTGGGACAATGCTGTTGTCTTCTGATGTCTTGAAAGGTTGATTTGTATTCACAATTTCTGGTGTTCCTCTTGTTCTTCTACAGGGGAAAGTCTTTGAATGAGACTCCAAAAACAATAAGGACAAAGGAGGAAACAACCTAAAAAGGCATCAACTTGAAGCAATTCTTCAGCTGAGTATTGGAGTTGCATATAGAGTTCAGAGAAGCCATCTACCAGGCCACTGTAGTCAGTTGTCATGCAACAGTACCACCAACTTTTGCTTGATGGCATCTCTCGCTGATGAGTCTTATTCTCGGTTATGAGCCCACACAGGGATGAGTTTGAGTTCCATAGACTTGAGTAGCTGTCAACAAAGTGAGAAATTCTGCCCTAAGTATTCATTCACAGCCACCACCTTAGTAACCAGACAACTTGTCTCTATCCCCAAGCAGCAGGTCATTTCAGGGAGATGTGCCATTCTGATGTGCGTACAACACCAAGTGAGAGTTGTTTTGATCATCCAGAACCACAACCTAAACCACCACCTGGCACAGAACCAGAAAGGTGCCGACAGTCACCCTTACAGAGAAATGAAGAGTTTGGGTGACTCAATAGTCCACTCAGATGAAAAAATTTTCCTATCATGAACTGATGTAACCCAAGGGGGACACATCTCCAATAGGATAGGCAGCAAGGTAAAGTTTGTAGGCTATCTGTATAGACACTGGCATGTATCTGTATATTCAATGGAGATGACCATTAACATTATGCTAAGTTTTGAGCCTGGGAGTCTCCCAAACTGATATAGTAATAATTATGTTTTATTCAGCCAGATTCTCTGTTTCTGCTATGAGCATATAGAAGTTCCTGGACTCTCATTTCAGGGTAAAGGGGAGATATTCTTGGATAGAGCAAATGATCTTCCCATTGTCCCTTGAGTCTAGATCATGCATGTAAAGTGCAGTGACTACAGTCTCAATCAAGTTCTCAAAAATGAGGCTGGTCAATGGTGATATGGTCTTTTCTGTGAAGTTGTTTAATCCCCTGATCTTTCACTTAAAATCCAAATCATACATTTTCTTGAAAAGGCTATAGTCTCAATAAATATGCCACATGTCTGAATTATCTTGAAGTCGACTTATTTTTTCAGTCAGATCTCTTTAGAGATAGGGTTTTTCTTCAAATGTTTTGACTAACTTCATCCCAAGCTTACATCTCTTCAAATGTCTGAGTCTAGCTCAAAGAGCCAAGACAGTCACAAGAAAAGAGACAATGGACCCATTTTGAAGTATCCGCATTCCATACTATGAGTAAACATTGGGACATTTTCAATGACATCCCTAGAATCAATCACAGTTGAAGAGCTCCCCACACCTGAGTAGAAACCTACCGTCTATGGTTGTAAGAGTTAAAATCCCGTTTGGACTGTTCCTTCTGATCCAGTGCTTTATCTAACAATAGTTTCAGGAACTTTCTGTCATCCTTGAGGATGAGGATTTGAAGGAATGGGAATTAATACTAGCTGTGCAGTTTTGGATTCTAAATATTCATATCCTGGGTAGACTTCAGTAAGTATATCTTTGTCATCCTTCCTGATACTTTCAGGAGCATCTCCATAACCAAGAATATAGTAGAATTATTATTTATGCCCAGCACTTATACTTCAACTGGTTTTTCCATAAGATTTGGAAAGCTATGAGGCTTTGATTGGAGGTGCCATGAAGCTCTTCCCCATCCAGTTTCTCCTTTAGAACTAAATCCCCAGTCCTCGGATTCAACTGCGAATATTGTTTGCTACTGTTAAAGACTATCCCCACCTCAACCTCCACCCACTCCCATCAGGTACACCACTAATAGCTGCAAGCCTTGGCCATATTGACCACAAAGGCCACTCTTCTCATTTCCCCAGGCGCTGAATACTGATTTTTCCCAGTTCTAAAGCTGCCAGAGATTAGAACAGTGCAACAAAGAATATCAATTATCTGTTCAGTTGTGTATTGGTGAAGTGCAAGCAAACTTTTCAAGAACAGACACTCCAGTTACAATCAACAATCCCCAGTAATCTGATTTAATTTGTTTTGGTTGAAGGAATTTAGAGTTCATGATTTTTTTATAGGTAACTTTTTATCCCCACTAAACCTTGCAAAACCTTTTCTTTTAATTGTGTCCTTCAAGTTCTATATTCTCTGGGTAATGCAGTGCCCTGTATTTCCAGTCTTTTAAATTACTTTCTTAATCTACAGTGCCTCCATATTATGTAACTAATAAATTACACATTTTAAACGTGTTTCAATAATGGTATGGCAAAGTTCATTTAGATTATATAAATTTTATGCTCAAAATATTGTACTATTAATGTTGTCTTGAATTTAATTCACCTGAGAAATTTACTTCAGAGCTGTATTTTTTTTACACTTCACAGATCCATTTGAACAGTCTGTATGTAATTATGCAATTTACTCTAGAAATGTACATGTATATGCCTATATATGTCCTTACAAATTTCTTTTTAGCTCCTATTTCAAGGTATATTTGTATTGTGTAATAGGAATTTATAAGAGTAGAGGAAATAGGGATGTTTTTAGAAATACCAGCATAGATTATATTCTATGGTAAGATTTCCAAAAAAATTACTACTCTTTTAAAGTCACTTCTTTTACTGCTCTTTAAATCACATCATTTATTAAGAACTCAAAACAATGTTGTTGTCCTAACTAATAACATTCTTGGGGGGAGAAATACTATTTCAATCCAAAATTGAGTCCAAATTTATCTTTACAAAATGAAGGCACCCAAAGTTTTAGAACTGAAAAACTCTTATATGTAATTTTAGGAATTACTTAATACAAAGCAAAATAATTAAATTTATTGAAAACAACAAACTATATAACTTAAAAAACTTTTAATACTTAAAATTCCTTACTGTTACTGCAATAATTTGGTTTTGCATGATTTGGAATTGCGATTATAAGATTTTTCACACATTCCACACTTTTTCTTTTTCTTTACTTTTTAAATTTTTCCCTTTTTTTGGAGGGCAATTGGGGTTAAGTGACTTGCTCAAGGTCACACGGCTAGTTTTTGTGTTAAGTGTCTGAATTCGGATTTGAACTCAGGTCCTCCTAACCTCAGGGCAGGGGCTCTATTCACTGCATCACTTAGGCATCCCCATTCCACACTTTTTCATCTTGAAATTATATTTAACACATTAGATATTATAAACAGTATATTTATCTATGAGGGTGAAATCAGACAAATTCCTTTCATTATCTGTGGGGTGGTGTAAAGCAATTTCATAATGTCCCTTTTTATTTTGGAATTTCTGAAACAATTCTGCTATGTAGTATATCAATATGCCTATCAGAATTTTAATCTTCTCTATGGACAAAATCTATCCAAGACTTCTTGAATTAACAAAAAAATACCCTAAACAGTATTGGTGGATGTTTTAAAATGTGAAGATATCCAGATAACTGAGGCTTCCGTGACTCTTTCTGACAATGGTTTTGCTATAGCCTTCAATGAAAAAGTGAATATTTAATTAAAATAAACTGTTTCCAATATCTGAAATTTCAGTTTTTATATTATTGTCTTGCCTATGACAAGCATTTGTTCTCTATAGCATTGGTTAACATTAATTCCCCTCCTTTCTCCTCCCCACCCCCGCCATGTTCTCATTGTCCTTCCAACTTCAAGAAGCCTATCGTGAACTATTAAGAGATTAATATCAATCCCTCTGAAGGCAAGTTCCCTTTAAATATCTGGGGTTTTCCCCTCAGAATTAATTGGATTTTTTTCTGAAATAAGGGGTCAATTTGTGTGTTGCTTTCTTAAGAGCTCAACCACATTTTCATTTACACTTCAATGTGACTGATTCTTTCTTATTGTGAACCTATGTGATCCTTGAAATGTTTCAGCACTTTTCAACACCAACAGACACAGTCATATGTCTAAGTTATTGAAGTGTGTTTTTTAAGAGCTGCAACTTCTGTTGAGTCCTTGAATCAATAACCATTCTTAAAAACCATAGCATTTAAAACACAATCAAAGTCAGTAGTGACATATTCATGCATGCCATGAAATTTAGCACTCAACTGATAGAAAGCTAAAGCTCAGGTCAATCCAATTTTATCTGGTTGAGATCAGCCATTCCAAGTTAGCTTACAGTAGAAGCACACCTGTCCATTACTGTCAAAAAAATGAAACCCAATCAAAATTATTGGTCATCTCAATAAATTTGCTTGGTACTGTAGCTTTTATAGTTCAAATTGTTCTTAATTACAGGTGGTTAAACTAAGACCAGAGTTGCTTAAAGACATATCAGACTTTTATTCAATTAATATCAGGTCAAGGAAAGACTCAAATGAAATATCTATGTATCTTCATTAACACAAACGAATACAAGCTCTTGTTTTCTCTACCTTTGCTATGCTACAGTTTTAATTTCATAACAGATATTCATCTTACAAGGCCATTTAACTTTACATTTCTCTTGCAATTTCTAAAAAAGAAATAACAAATAATGCCAGGGAGTTCATTTTTGAGAACAACAAATCATTTATGAGAGATATTTGAACAGATATCATAGTACTGTGGGTAGAATGCTGGACATAGAATCAGGAAGAGCTGGACTTAATTCCTGCATTTGAAGTTGACCACCTTTGTGACCACAAGCAAATCTCTTCACCTCGTTGAGCCTAGGGAACTATCATTTATATAGACTGTGTTCTTGTAGTTCCCAAACCTAGTAAATCACAAGCCTTTCATGTATTGACACCATTTTCAGAAGAAAGTACCAAAATAATCTCTCATTTAAAACAGGCGACTCACTTTTGAGATCAATTAACATATTAAAGAAGTAAACATCTTGCATAGGTACTAACCTTATAAACCCAAACCTATGAAGCAAAAAGTAAAATACAGATATATTTTTAAAGGATCCAGAAGTTCTGAAATTGATCAATAAGAGAAAAAAATCTAATTTTAAAAATATGAGAGGTAAGATAATTCAACTTTTCACTTTATTACTTGAAGGTTGAATATAATTAAAATGTCAACACTGGCAGGAAAAGTATGTCGAATGTAAGAACAGTACATCTTCAACTTGTTAGCTAGCTAAAATTGCTCTTTAAGGAAAATCCTCAGTAAAAAGTTTTACTGTCTGTCAATAATTTGACTGACTATCCGAAATCAAATTGCTGACCACATAGTTAAAGATTACAAATCCAAGAAATCTCACTAAGGAGCTAGTCACAGAAATGCCAAAGAAATGCCAAAAATTTACACAATTTATATATTAAATACAAGTTAAAGAATTTCTACATTTAACCAAGCATATAGGTATTTTGGAAGGCTTGATCTGCCTCTGAGTCCCTGCCAGAGACTGGAGGAGGGACACTGTGGATAATTGGCTTCAGAAGCTTGAAATCATTATTCTCAGAACCAGTGGTCAAGCACACCTCATACTGGTAGCTCTGGGATAGTATCCCAGTGCCATTGACATCCACCAAGTGACCCGAGAACCGGCAGTTGGGTCCTAAGCGATCAATTTCTGATGCCTTCCTTTTTCTCCATAGCCTTATGGAAATGAATAGGATGACAGAGACCAAGAAGAGAAAGGAGACAGAAACCAAAGAAATGATCAAGTAGATTGTAAGGGAATCACTCTGTGACTCATCTTTGGGCTCATCTGGAAGCTTCACAAAAGGTTCAGAGAATCCATCCACTAAGAGGACATGGAGTGAGGCCATTGCCGACAGAGGGGGCTCCCCATTGTCTTTCACGAGCACCAAGAGCCTCTGCTTGATGGCATCTCTGTCACTGATGGGCCTTGCTGTGCGCACTTCTCCATTATGTGCCCACACGGTGAAGAGCCCTGGGTCCGTGGCTTTTAGCAGCTGGTAGGAAAGCCAGGAATTCTGTCCAGAGTCCTGATCCACGGCAATAATCTTAGTGACTAGATAACCTGGCCCTGCTGCCCTGGGTACCAGGTCATTGCAGGGAACTGTGTCATTCTGCAGTGGGTACAACACAAAGGGAGAGTTATCATTCTCATCCTGAACCACAATTTGAACCACAGCCTGACTGCTCAGGGCTGGGGAACCTCCATCAGTTGCCCTCACAGTGAACTGGAAATCATGGATAGTTTCATAATCCAGAGATCTCAGGGCATAGAGATACCCACTGTCTGAGTTGATGGAGACATAGGAGAAGAGGGTCAGATCTCCAGTCCCTGGAGGTTGCAGGGCATAAGTGACTTTGGCGTTGGTCCCTGAATCACTGTCGCTGGCACTGACGCTGCCGATGTGGAGAGTGGGGCTGTTGTTCTCCTGGAGGTAGAGAGTGTACACTGTCTGAAAAAATACTGGGGGGTTGTCGTTGATGTCAGAAATTAACACTGTGATGTTGTGCTCCGTTTTCAGTCTTGGGAACCCCAAATCCATGACAGTAATGGTGATGTTGTACTCAGCCTTGCTCTCTCTGTCTAGAGCTCCCTCGGTTATTATTGAATAGAAGTTCTTCAAGTGAGGTTTCAAGGAGAAAGGAAGATCCTCTTGAATAGAGCAAATCATCCTTCCATTTTCCCCAGAGTCACGATCTCTGATGCTGAAAACAGCGACCAGACTCTCAGGAATGTTCTCTGGAATAGGGCTGGTTAGTGACAACATAGTCATTTCCGGGAAATTGTCATTCAGATCCACCACTTGGACCAAAACAGTGCATTTTCCTGAAAGGGCCCCAACATCTGTGGCCTCAACATCCACCTCATATTTCTGAATTGCCTCAAAATCCACTTGCTTTTTCAGTCGAATCTCTCCTGAGATGGGATCGACCCCAAATGTTTGACTGACTTCATCCGAAGCTTGGAATAAGGCATACACGACATCCCCATTGATTCCAGCGTCTAAATCACGAGCAGAGACAGTCACTACTAGAGAGTCAATGGGGGTGTTCTCTGGAATTTGCACTTGATACTTCGGCTGGACAAATACAGGTGCGTTGTCATTAACGTCCACAACAGTGACTCGCACTTGGGCCGTCCCAGACCTGGAGGGAGACCCACCATCCATGGCCACGAGGGTTAATGTGAACTCTGGTTGCTCCTCACGATCTAGAGCTTTATCCAACACCAGTTCTGGGATCTTTCTGCCATCACTACGGGTATCAGTGTGAAGGAGGAAATGCGAGTTATGACTGATGGTGTAGTTCTGAAGGCTGTTAATGCCAACATCCAAGTCCTGAGCGAGCTTTAAAGGGAAAGCAGTCCCTGGCGCAGTGCTTTCTGATATTCTCAGGAACATATCAGGGTCAGGGAAAGTGGGTGAATGGTCATTTATATCTTTTACCCGCAGTTCAGCCTGGAAGAACTGCAAAGGGTTTTCCAGTAAGATCTGGAAAGGCAGCACACAGGGCTCGGTAGGGCCGCACAGCTCCTCCCGGTCCAGTTTCTCCTTTAGAAATAAATCCCCTGTCTTCCGATCCAATTGCAAAAACTGTTTGTTATAGTTAGAGGCTACCCGGGAACCCCGCGCGAACAACTCCCCCACTTCCAGACCCAGAGCTTTCACCACATTGGCCACAAAAGAGCCGCTCTCCTTTTCCTCCGCCACAGAAAACTGCCCCGGCTCTGAACCCACCTCAGACAAGAACAAAGCCATAGTAAAGAATATCACTTGCCTGTTCCTTTGCGTTTTTCCTGGAGCACTCTCCATTGGTGTATCCATGTGAAGAATGCTTATTATAGTCCTGATAAAATCGATCCCTTTTTCTAGTCTGAAGTAATTCTGAGCTAATTATTTCTATTTTCCGATCATCCGTACTGGTACTCCTAAATCTGAGGAACGACTGACAAAGCCTCTTTCTGACTGTTCTTTAAGATTCTGTTTTCTAGGGATAATGGAGTCTGCAGTAGCTGCGGTCCTTTCGTTTACCTTCCTAGCCTGCAGCGCCACCATGCGTCCTTACTCATCAATTCCACCTTTTAAAATCCTTTTCAGATCTCTTGGCTAAATAACAACACATTTGGAGAATAAAATAAAATTCGGAATTTAGGAAAATGAAGAAACTATAGAATCACAAAATGTTAGAATCTGAAGGTGTATTGAAGATTATCTTGTGAATCTAATCCAATCATTTCTTTTTACACATAATGAATTGAAGATCAGAATAAGAGGGAGGGGGGAAGGGTGGAAGGTTTTCTCAAGGATATAAAAAATATATAAAAATAACATTAAAGCAGAACAATACCTGAAGCTGAAATACAAATGGTATTCAATTACTCAAACAAACCCCATACTCCTACTTGTAAGGATCACTTCTGACTTCATTCTCCACTGAACTTTGCTATTATTCATTGGCCTTCCTTCTATAAAAGATGCCCATCTTAAAAGGACATCATGTAACAATTTTCCTCTAACTTCTCCATGAAAAATACTAAAATCCAGGGTTTCATTTAGGAATGAGGTAGAAAGCTGAAATCTCACTTTCAAAAACAATATACCCTCCCAGGAAAGGAGCCTGCAGTGTGCATGAATTCAGGAAAGTGAAGTACCAACTATATATAGGGAGAATTCCATGAGAGTTCATTCCTATTGATTATTTGGGCAAAGCAATATAAAGCTAGTAGAAAGATGATGGAAAGATGTATTTTAACGGAAAATATTGTAAAGAACAACTATTTGTCTTCTTTTAAATAAAATAAATGTCAGACTTAATTTCATTCATTTATTAGAAGGAAATTAGTAAAGTTGAGTCATATTTTTCAAAGTTAATCTAGGTCCAATTCAGTTTATCAGTGTTGATGCATCCTAAAACTAGAGCTGGATAGATTAAATGTGCAAACTGTTGTTCTACATTAAATTTAACTGCATACACTGGACAAATTAATAAGCCAGGTTAGAAATGATAAGTTGTGTTTGAAAATATTTCCATAAACATGACAAAAGGTATTGTTTGACGACAAACTTGAAATCAATATTGAGAAAATAAAGCATCTTTGACATTGACATCAAAGTCTATTAAATGACCATAATTTCTAGGTTTTCATATCACTTTTGCCAAATATTTCACAATAATAGTTGAAATAGATATGGTACAGTGCATAATTTAGAATGCACAAAGGAACGGACTTGATTAAATTCTGTTCTAAAGTCTTCATGCAAAGTAGAAAAATGCTGTGAGCAAAATAAAACAGAAAACTGAGGTTACTTTGGTAACAATAATATTTGTTGATTTTTTTAAAAGGAGGTAATATTTATAAATACCAAAAGACTAAGTAAAATAAAAATAGAAGAAAAAGGAAAGCGATTAATTATCTTGAAACAAAGATAACAGATAAGGCCACACAGAAGTTGACATCCAAATTAGATTTTCTAAGAGCATGATACTTTTTTCCCCTCAATATCGACAGATTTACCTGCATTTACTTACTGACTCACTGAGCTTGCCATTTTAGTTTAGATATTTAAATAAAGACTGTAGCTCAATGGACGATTTGAAAGAGTAGTAGAGAGTTAAAAAAAACCCATTCATTTCGAGTTGGGCCAAAAGCTTCTGGGGGGGGGGGGAAGGGTTTATGGCGCAGGGCTTTGTTTTGGAAAAGGCTTTTAAAATTCCAGGCTTCATTTCATATCAGAAATATCAAAATGCATAGAAAGGCAGCTAGGTGGCACTGATGATAGAGTGCAGGACTTGGAATCAGGAAGATCTGGTTTTGAATCCTGCTTCAGACTATGTATGTTAGTATGACACTGGAAAAGTCATTTAAGCTCTCCATTTCTCAGTTCATCTATAAAATGAGGATAATTATAGGACCAATCTCAAGAGGTTGTGAGGATCAAAAGACTTTTGTAAAATTATGTAAAGTGCTTCACAAATCTCAAACCACTATGTTAATCTTACCTAATTTTTTAAAAGTGTATTGAAATAATTTAAACACAGTTATACCCGTGGAAGAAACTTTAGCAAAGTGGGCAAGAGTGAGCATTTCATATTTATAGGAAGTCCATCAATTTGGTATGATAACAAAGAGTAACAAATAGATTCTATGATTTCAAAGAATATGTATTACAAAAATATGCTGCTGTTTCAAAATTGTATTGTGTTATGTTGGATTGGGTTTTTTAGTTCTTACAATTTATATTGCACATGCATATATATACATATATGATTTTACAGAAATATTTTTATAAATAATAATTGGTTCCATAAGTCACACATGAAGTAGTCTTCTACTTTTGTAGTTACGCCATAACTAAATTTGTTTTTTTAATTAAATTGGTTTATTTACTTTTAGTTTACAAAGTTCAGTTCCACAGTCCCTTGAGTTTCAGATTTTCTCTCCCTCTCTCTCTTCCCCGCCCCCCCCATCATGGCGGCGTCCACTCGAATATAGGATCTACAAATATCTACACATTAATCATTAGTCAGGTTGTGAAGAAGGATTGTAACTGATGGAATGATCGGTGGCAAAGAGGAAACAAAACAAAACAAGAAAACACAGCAAGTAGTTTGTTTCAATCTGCATGCAGACTCCGCATCTCCTTCTCTGGATGTGGATATCTCCTTCAGTCATGAGTCTTTTGGAGTTGTCCTATAACCTTGTATTGCTGAGAGGAGCCCAGTCTATTGAAGTTAGTCGTCACACGTACATTGTGTCTGTGATTGTGTACACATTTCTCCTGGTTCTGCTCTTCTCGGTCAGCATCAGTTTACATAAGTCTCTCCGGGTTATTGTGAAGTCCATCTGCTCCTCATTTCTCATAGCACAACAGGATTCCATTACATTCATATACCACAACCTGTTCAGCCACTTCTCAGTTGATGGTCATCTCCTTGTTTTCCAATTCGTTGCCATCATAAAAAGAGATACTATAAATATTTTTGTACATACAGGTCCTCTTCCCACTTCTATGATGTATTTTGGATACAACCCTAGAAGTGGTATGGCTGGGTCAAAGGATATGCTCTTATTTATAACCCTTTGGGCACAGTTTTTTAAAAATTGTTTTTCAAGACAATTTTAGAAATACAGACATTGCCATTTGGGAAATAGGTTGTGCCTGAGACCAGAATAGAAGAACAGGTAACACTTTGTAAAATTTACTATGTGCCAGCTGCTTTACAATGATATCATTTGATTCTCACAGCAATCCTGGGAGGTAGGTGCTGTCATTACCCCCATTTTACAGATGAGGAAATTGAAACAAACAGAACTTATGTGACTTGTGCAGGATCACACGGCTACTGAGGCCAGCTTTGAGAACTGGTTTCCCTGACTCTCAGTCTAATTCTTTATCCACTGCACCACTTCATTGCCCCTATATAACAACATCGAAAAACAGTTTTATCTTATTTACAAGAGCTTTGTAGAGAAAGAAACTTAACTGGTGCAGAAAGTAGCTTTCATAAAAATCAATCACTTGTGAAGTTGGATTCACACCATCTACGTCTACATAAGAGATGATGATAATCCATCCCTTTTCAGCAATTCTGAGAAATGAATCCCATGGAACAGAAAGGAAATTCTGTTTTAGTAAGAAAATAAGAAATATAGCTTAGTTAGCTAGAGGGAATGCCCATTTGCTCACTGGAAATACTAAGAAAGTAACATAACGCTTTCTCTTTTTAAGTAAGTTTTTGATGATTTGCTACATCTTCCAAAAAATTTAAGAAAAATCATGTCAAGGGAGTCTTAAATAAATCATCCTGAAAACTCAAAATATCAGAACCATATTTGGTTGGTAGCCATTCACACAGTCAATTTTCTTTTGCATGTAAGAAGAATTTCAGGGTGAATTGAAGTTATTTACTTGTCTGCGAGGAAAAACACAGTAGAATGAGTTATTGTTAACCAAGGCTTCCTACGGGGAAAAAGTACCAAATTCAAACAGGCTGTGCCTATTTTCTGAAGTCTTATATTAAGCTTCCTATTCTATCTTGTATTCTATACTGATAGTGTCAACTAACTACTATTAGTATTTTATTTTTTAAAAGAGCAATTGGTTAGTCGTATGTCAGTTAATCTGTGTTCTCAGTAAACCAAGCCTATGGGAAAACTACCACCCTTTAGTCATGGTAAGGGTACTGTTCTCTATTCACTTATGTTAGTAATTCAAATTGCAGATAAAAGGTTCAACTGGCTTCAAAGAGCCTCAGAGCCACTGGCTTCATACATCCAAACTGATAAGTTAAAAGTTAAATTCACCGATCGATAAAATTAGCAAAAACCTTAAAGCATCCTAAATACTGAATCTTGTGAGTTTTACATGAAAAAAAACACATCTGATTGAAGATGGAAGCAAAGCTCATTCCCATTTTACTACTTCATATAGAATATATTTTAAATGATGTTGGGCAGAAAAACATTAAATATAGTATAATGATTTACTCAACTTACTGGGTAACCAAAATTACGTGAAATCCAAATAACTAACAAATTTTCCGAACTATCAATAATCTGATATTTGAAGTTAGACTTTGATTATCAAGATCAAAGTTACATCACAAAGCTCAGTGGGAAACTAGTTTACAATAAGATCTTTTCCCTTAAGTCTTAGTTGACAAATCCCAATATTTAACCAAGGTTAGAGCTATTTTGGAATACTGGGTATTCTTCTGATTCCATGCCAGAACTTTGAAGAGGAACATTAGGAATTATTGGCTTCAAGAATTTGAAATCATTGGTCCCAGATCCACTGGTCAGACATTTCATACTGGCAACTCTGGGACAGGGTACCAGAGTGACTGATGTCCACTAAGTGGCTAGGGTATGGTTCATTTGAACCAAAATGGCCATTATCTCCAGCACCCCTTTTTTTTCTCCACAGGTGCATTGCAATGAACAGTGTAACAGAGAAAAGGAAGAGAAAGGAGATGGAGGCTAGAGAAATTACTAAGTAGACTGTAAGGGAGTCATCCTGAGTGCTGCCATTAGGTACATCAGGGAGCTTCACATAGGGCTCAGAGAAGCCATCCACCAGAAGAACATTCAGTGTAACTGCTGTGGACAGAGGTGGCTCTCCATTGTCCTTCACCAATACCAGGAGCCTTTGCTTGATGTTGTCTTTGTCACTGATAGGCCTTGTTGTACGCACTTCCCCATTATGGGCCAACACAGTGAATAGACCTGGGTCTGTGGCTTTAAGTAGCTGGTAAGAAAGCCATGAATTCTGCCCTGAGTCCCCATCCACTGCCACTACCTTTGTCACCAAGTATCCTAGCTCTGCTGCCCTAGGTACCAGGTCATTGCAGGGAGCTGTACCATTTTGCAGAGGGTACAGAATGAAGGGAGAGTTATCGTTCTCATCCAAGACAATGACCCTAACCATAGCCTGACTGCTCAGGGCTGGGGAACCACCATCAGTTGCCATCACTATGAACTGGAGAGTTTGAATGGCTTCATAATCCAGAGATCGCAAGATGTAAAGATGGCCATTGTCTGAATTGATGGATATGTAGGAGAAGAGGGGCAAGTCTTTGAATTCAGAAGGCAGCAATGAGTAGGAGACCTTTGCATTGGTCCCTGAGTCTCTGTCACTGGCACTAACACTGCCAATGTGAAGCGCAGGGCTGTTGTTCTCCTGCAGGTAGAGCATATATAATGTCTGTGTAAAAACTGGGGCATTGTCATTAATATCAGAGACCAGGACCGTGATGTTGTGTTCTGTTTTTAGTCTTGGTGTCCCCAAATCCATGACGGTAATGGTGATGTTGTACTCTGCCTTGCTTTCTCTATCTAGTGCTCTCTCGGTTAACAGAGTGTAGAAGTTTTCTACAGATGGTTTCAGGATGAATGGGAGGTCGTCTTGGATAAAGCAAATCATCTTTCCATTATCCCCTGAGTCCCGATCTCGAGTTTTGAACACAGCTACCATCGTCTCAGGCAAGTTCTCAGAGACAGGACTGGTCAGTGAAGTTATGGTGAGGTCTGGAGGATTGTCGTTTACATCTGTCACTTGGACCACAACAGTGCATTTTCCGGAAAGACCTCCACCATCTGTGGCTTCAATATCCACTTCATATGATTGAATTGTCTCGAAATCCAATTTTTTCCTCAACCTTACTTCTCCTGAGTTCTGATTTACTTCAAAAGTTTTGCTTATTTCTTCAGAACGATGAAAAAGTGAATAAAATATTTGTCCATTATTTCCTATGTCCAAATCCCTAGCAGAGACTGTGACAACCAGAGAGCCGATGGGGCTGTTCTCAGGCACCTGAATTTCATACCGGGACTGGACGAATACAGGGGCATTGTCATTAATGTCCATAACTAGAATCTGCACTTCGGCTGTCCCAGATCTAGGTGGAGATCCACCATCTAAAGCCATAAGGGTTAATCTGATCTCAGGATACTCCTCCCGATCCAGAGCTTTGTCAAACACCAGTTCTGGGTACTTCTTACCTTCACTGCTGGAGCGAGTGCGAACTTGGAAATGGGAACTGGGGGAAATTGTGTAGTTCTGAATATTGTTTTCCCCTACATCCAAGTCCTCAGCGTTTTTTAAAGAAAACAGAGTTCCTGGTGGAGTATTCTCAGGGATTTTCAGAAGCATTTCGGTTTCTAAGAAAGCTGGTGAATGGTCATTTATATCTTGAACCCAGAGCTCAATAGGAATAATCTGAAACGGGTTTTCCAGTAAGATTTGAAAAAGCATCAGACAGGGCTCCGTGGGACCACACAGCTCCTCTCGGTCAAGTTTCTCTCTCAGGAGCAGATCCCCAGTCTCTACATTAAGTTGTAAATATTGTCGATTGTCCTCAAAAAGGACTTGGGCCCTACGGGCAGACAGTTCCCCTACCTCCAGCCCCAAGGTCTTTGCTACATTAGCCACAAAGGAACCGACCTCCATTTCCTCCGCCACAGAAAACCTCCCTGTTGCTGAGGCCGCCTCACAAACCCACAATAAAATAACAAGATATATCACTTGCCTGTTCAGCTTCATTTTGTCTTGGATGCGTGGTCCTTTCAGTTGAAGAAATTTAACCTTTTCTTTCTAATTCCAATTGTCAGGCCGTGGTTTGCTGTCTCAGGAAGCTCGGGTTTGAGCCCTCAGCTCCTCCTTACAAAGCTTCCCCTTTTCTTAGCTTTTTTTCCAATACTGCTTTTGTTCTGATGGGAGGTTGTGCTGCGCCTTCTTAGCCTGCAGCGCCACCAGGTGTCTGAAAGGAAAACTTAATATTTTCCTACAAAAGCTAAGTGTTAAAAAAAAAAAACTTGATGTATTTTAACTAAGTAGTTCCTCGATTAGCAAACTTTAGGAGAGAGAGGTTTTAATTGTGATTTATTATCTCCTGTGAATACTGGCGATTGTAAGTACCGAAAATGATTACGTTATGTGTATTAGAAAGTCTATCAGATCCTACTGCAGTCAATTGTATTCACCTTATCACTGTTATGGATCTTTTATAGTTTTAAAATAAATAGAATTCCATTCTTTTACTGCGTGGTAGACATTTACACTTTTGACTTTTGTATTTCTTTTTTTTCTTTTCTTTTTTTTGGAGGGCAGTTGGGGTTAAGTGACTTGCCCAAGGTCACATGGCTAGTTTTTTGTGTTAAGTGTCTGAGGCCGGATTTGAACTCAGGTACTCCTTACTCCAGGGCCGGTGCTCTATTCACTGCACCACCTAGCCACCCCCGACTTTTGTATTTCTAACAAATATCAGGTATCCCTTTGCTGTTGTTGTTGTTCTGTGTCCAACTCTTCATCACCCCATTCCGAGTTTTCTTGTCTAAGATATGGAGTGGCATGCCATTTTCTTCTCCAGTTCATTTGATGGATGAAGACACTGAGGTAAACAGAGTCACACAGCTAGTAAGTGTCTGAGGCTAGATTTGAACTCATATTCTTGACGCTAGGTCTGGTGCTCCATCCACTGCAGCACCTAGATGCCCCACTCCTGGCTCTGAACCCTTCTCAGACAGGAATAAAACTACAACAGAGAATAACACTTGCCTGTTCTTTTTTGGTTTAGGGCAGTTGGGGTTAAGTGACTTGCCCAAGGTCACACAGCTAGGTTTTTTTTTTGTTAAGTGTCTGAGGCTGGATTTGAACTCAGGTCCTCCTGACTCCAGGGCCAGTGCTCTGTTCACTGCACACTTTCCTGTTCTGCTGAGTTTTGCCTGGTACAGTCCTCATTGTGGTGACCCCATCAGGTATATCTTTTCAGCAAGAGGAAGTCCTGGTAAAAATCCATGCCAGTTTCCTGGTTGAAGGAACCCTGAGTTCAGTATTTGTGTTGACTCATAGCTCTTAGAGGAACATCTCTTGGTCCCCACTAAACCTTCAGTCTCTTTCCTTCCCAAGGTAACTATTTGCTTTGGGCACTGGCATCTGCTGAAGTTGCTGTTCGTTTAACATATTGTAAGGTTTCATCACCACCATGCATCCTGACAGAGAAGTTACACTTTTCAGGGACCCTTTCAGTATCAAAATACTGCCTTAAACAATTTCAGGCATATAAATTTTATGTTCATAGGAGTCTAGAATCAATTTTTTCTTGAATTTAAATATCATGAGTAACAGTCATTGTGAAACAAAGGGAAATAACAAAAGAAAGGGCATTGGTTCTCATATGTAACTAGCTAACAATTAATAAATTATTACTTATTAAATTAAATTAATAAATAATTTAGCAAGAATTTCCTGACCAAAAGTAGTTACATAGTTACAATTTTTTCTTGAAGTTTCAACTTTGAACTCTTCCTATTGTACGTTAAGAAGTTCTGATGTTAGAGTAAATGAGCACTTTTTTCTAACTTCTTAAAACACAAAGAAAGAACTCCTTAAAACATGGACTAGAGGAGTATTTTTTCAGTCATCAGATTGTATTAATTCCCTTGGACTCCATTATTTATTAGATTGTCATGAACGTGATAGTGTGTAAACTAGCAATAGGCTTTGCAGGGGGAAAAAACTGGATCTCAAATTTTGATTGAGTCTATCTAATCAAATTGAGGGAACAGTCATAGAAATATTCAGTGTTAGAAATAGAAGGGACATGAATAAAAATCTAATCCATCCCCTTTCTCTTACATATAATTAATCTAAGACCCAAGTGAGGAAATGATTCGATCAAGGATATAATCAGCTATAGCAAAGAAAAAAATTAGGTCAAATACATATATAATAAAAATACCAGTAGTATTCAGGTGATACGTTCTCCAGTTTCTTAGGATTTCTGACTCCATTCTCCACTTCATTTTGATGTAGTCGATCCCATATTAATTTCAGTACAATTTCTCATATTAAATACCATTGCATATTTTAAAAAATTCTCTTTTCTTCATGAGCACAAAGTAACAAAGTCACATATTTCATTTATAAAGGCACATCAATTTATCAAAGGGGATTTCAATGTATTGATATAGGTAAGTAAAACTTGGACTTTTATATTACTTCAGATTAATATTTGTATTCATGTAAAAAAAAGAAATTCATCAAACTGAATTTTATTTTTCAAAGTCTTTCCAAGTTTTGCCCTTATCTGAACATTCTTTAACTCCTCATTCAAACATCATATCACCTAAGATTAAAGGTGTAGAGGTGATCCATTTTCAGCTCTTTATATCTATGTACACCAGGAAATTTGATTAGTCCAGCTATACAGTGACATTACTGCTAGAAAGCATCCCAATAACACTATTAAGGCCCTGTTGGAATTACAAAAAGTAATTTTTAGATAATAAAATATCTTCCTGATTGTCTACATTGGGCCTATATTCTCATTAATTAATGCTAATTTTCGTACTTATGTACCCAAGTCATGGTGATGTTGGACTGGAAAATCACACAATCAGTCATGAGCACAATTAAAATAGCACATGCACATATTAGAACATATCAAATGCCAAACATCATTCCATTAGCATTTATTGAGTTGACACAAAGGGTTAGCAGTATTATAGGTAAAATAAAACACTGAGATCCATGTCCAATAATGTTAATACATGGACTGGTATATATATATATATATTTTTTTTTTTTTAAAAAGGAGGAAATGTTTTTCATTATACTTCAAGACTGGTTGAAATAGGGAAAAAAATTAAAGAGACAATGAAAATGGTTAATAAAAAAGAAGTAACTGTGATCAAGATGTAATAGGTTACTTAGATAACCCTAGAGCATCAACTAAAAACTACAGAAATTATTCAATAAATTCAGTAAAGCAGAAAACATTAAATGAAACCTTCAAAGATAATTTGCCTGTATGTTGCCAACAAAACCCAGCAAAATGGGATAGAACACATTTCATTCAAAATTACCACAAAATACTTAAAATATCTAGAAGCTCACTGACAAGTACAGATACAGTAATTATATGACTACAACTACAAAATGATCTTTTCAGAAACGAAGAAAGATAATCTGAGAGAAATTAATTGCTCATGATTTAACCACACCAATATAAAATGGCAATATTATCTAAATTAATTTAAATAGCTGGTGACTTGCTAAACAATTACCAAATTATTACTTTATAAAATAAGACAGAGTTACAACAAAAATCATCTAAAGAAGCTAAACGTTCAAGAATTTTAAGGAAAATAAAAGAACCTAGCATTACCAGTACTCAAAAACAAAGTAAAGATCATCAAAACAATTTGGATTAAAAAATTGAAAGTTGATAAGTGGATCAGATTAAGCATGTAAGATCAAAAGGCAATTGAGACAATATTGTAATGTTTACTAAAACCAGTGAAACAAACTACCACAGGAAAGGTTTTGATAAAAACTACTGAGGACTGTTGAAAAAAAATTGAGAAAGATTAGGTTTAGATCAGCTTACATCATTTATTAAAAGAAGTATCAAGTAAATACATGATTTAGATATCCAAAGACATACCATAAATAAATAAGCATAAATGTAAGGAAATATCTTTCACAACCATGGGCAGGGGAAGATTTCTTGACCAGATAAGGGGTAGTCATGATCACAGGAGATGCAAAATTGTTTAATTTTAATTACATAAAGTTTAAAAGACTTGGATGAACTAAAAACAATTCATCTAGGATTTTAGAATCAGAAAGCAAACAAGTATTTGGGAAATTTTTTGCAGAAAAATTTCTCTGTTAAAAGTCTACTATACAATATAGATGGAATTGATACAGATTTATTAATAAGACTTTCCTTATATCTATATCTATATCTATATATATAGGCAATGAACAGGCAGCTTTCAAGGGAAGAAATGCAGAGTATTTATGCAGATCACTCAGAATAAGAGGAATTAAAATATCTCTCAGGTTCCACCTCATGCCAAACAGAATAGGAAAGACGATAAAAAAAATTTAAAATTACAGTTGTGGTAGGAATTACAGGAGGACAGACACACAAATGCACTGCCAGTTGAGCTTTGAATTGGTCTACAAAAAGTTTCTAAATTGTGCATGTGCATTAGCACAGTGGCACAATTAGTAGGCATATCCTCAAAGGGATCAAAACAGTGGGTAAAGTTAAAATTTCTATTTATCATTTATTTAATTATTTATACCTGCACTTTTTGTATCAAATAATTGGAAATTAATTGAGAGTCTATAATCAAAGAGTAGATGAACAAATTATGATACTTAAGTATAATGAAACACTATGTCACGATAAGAAATTACAAAAGTCATCCCAGGGAATCTGGACCTCTTCCAGAGAAATATGAGGAAACTTATATAAACTAATGCAGGATGACGTAAGCAGAAGCAAGAGATTTATTTATAGAACAACTACATTACAAATGAAACCAACTTTGAAAGATTTAAGAACTCTGATCACTGCAGTGGTAGATGATGAAGCAAACTCCTCACCTCTTGATGAAGAGGTTATGGGAGCAGAATGAGACATATAATTCCAGACATGATCAAAGCAACACAAATTTGGTTGTTGTTGTTATTGTTGTTTTACTATGCTTATGTCATGTTGATTTGGGAAATCACACAATCTGTCATGAGCACAATTAAAATAGAATGTACATATATTAGAACACATCATATGCCAAACATTCGGGGCACAGGTATTAAGTGATAGCAATGGAAAAATAAAATAGAAAGAGTGAAATATCCAAAAACACATGGAAGAGAGCACAAAGAAGTTCAAGAGAAAACACAAATAAGAAGAGCAATACTGTAATAATCTATTGGTTGGTTACATGCGCAACCTTAGTTTTATGACCTTCTTTGCATATGGATATGTTTATGCGTTTTGAAATTTTTGCACTTCATATTTTAAAAAATTAATACAAAGTGCTTTGACATAATTAAGATACAAATACTATCTATAAAAAGTATTGTAGAGGATAAAGTGAAGTAAACCAACAGTTATAGCAGGTCTCTCCATTTTATATGATGATAAAATGGTAACACATATAACCCATGACTTTAAAAAGTAATGATTGAAGAGAAACGTGTCATGTAATTATATTGTGTTCTGACTGGTTTTTTTCCCAAAAATATAGGAATTCAGAAAGAATAGGCATAGCCATTTGGAAACAAGTTGTTTCTGAGTTTAGACTATGCGAATATCAAAGACAAATTTATGGTACTCTGAAGCTATATGTTGAGGAGAGACTTGAGAGGAGTGTAATCTGACCTTCAGAAAAATCAGTAATTCATGATTGACTGATTCACGAGGTCTGTATCTAAACAGGGAGATAGTGTTAATATCTCTCCTTTATTTTTGCTATATCATGGAGTAGAAATATAGGTTTTCCCCTGGCAGGAGGTCTAGATTTGTTCTTTGGAATGTCCATATCATTAATTGAAAGGACCAAGAGAAAAACATGTTCTTTTAATTAAGTTTGTACTTATTTTTGAAGAGTTAGATTAAAAGCCACTGCAAGAAATATTTAAACACAACCTGAAAACTAGAATGTCAGAGCCAGACTTTACAGGAAGTTATATGTGTGTGTGTATTCCAATGAACTTCTAAACGTAAGGTGAGTTTAAGCATGAATTAAAGTTGGTTTTTACTTAGGCTTGGGAAGAAAGAGTAGGGATAGATTAGTAAGTCATTACTGTTAACAGTAAAGATTAAAAAGAAAAGTGCCAGGTCTTAATGAGTTATTTACAATTCTTCAAGTTTTGTTCCATATTTTACTTATAATTGTTTCCAATATAATATGCTAATATAGTTAACTACCATGAAGATGGTGTTAATTTTAGATAAATCTATTTCTGGTTAATTATGCCTCTATGGGAAGCCTAGCATTTGTTGGCCATTACTCAGGAACTAAACATCTGACATTTAATTGTAATAGTAACTAAAATTATAGGTAGCATACTCAAGGTAGGGGGAGAAAGAGTCTCATAATCACTAGCTTCATAAACACAATCCTATACAGTGGAAGTGGAAATAAAAAGGGAAATATAAAAGTGAATGTGAGATATGAGCCTTAAAGCAAAACTATGTAATCTTTGAAATTTAAAAGGAAACAGTCTATCTTCTCATTTTACTCTTTTGGATAGAACACACTTATAAAATAATATTAATATTGTGCAGACTTTGTAGGATATTACATAGTTAATTAATTAGCTAGTCAAATAGTTTACCAAAACCAAGATCATTGAAAACTTTTCAAGACAAAAAATAATTTTCACCATATTAAAAGGACTTTCATTATCTGATTCAAAGTTCCCCCTACTAGGCGGGATTAACGATTCATGAAATAATACTAGAAAAGGGATTACAAAATTATAATATTAAATTTCTGTTGATCAATTATGATACTTAAGTAAGCATGTAGCTGTTTCTAAGGACAGGATTTTCCTGTAAGTCCTTTCCGGTAGCTTGAAGAGGGACACTAGGCAGAATCGGCTGCAGAAACTTGAACTCACTGGTCCCTGAACCACTGGTTAGACACACCTCATACTGGTGGCTGTGGGACAAAGTCCCTGTTCTGCTGGCATCCAAAAAGTGCCCTGGAAAGTGGCCATTTGGATCAAATTGACTACAGTCTGTGGCATTCCTTTTCCTCTTCCACAGACAAAGAGCAATAAACACACTAATAGAGACTAGAAAAAGAAAAGAGATGACAGCTAAAGAAATGATCAAGTAGATGGTGAGGGAGTCAATCTGGACCTGCTCTTTGGGTGCATCTGGGAGTTGCAGGGAGGACTCAGAGAAGCCATCCACCAAGAGTACATTCAATGTAACCATGGTGGACAGAGGTGGCTCCCCATTGTCCTTCACCAGCACCAGAAGCTTCTGTTTGATAGCATCTCTTTCACTAATGGGCCTCGCTGTGCACACTTCCCCATTGTGGGTCCACACAGTGAAGAGTCCTGGATCTGTGGCCTTGAGCATCTGGTAGGAAAGCCAAGAATTCTGCCCTGAGTCCCTATCTACAGCCACTACCTTGGTGACCAGGTAACCTGGCTCTGCAGCTCTGGGCACCAAGTCGTTGCAGGGAACAGTGCCATTCTGCAGTGGATATAGCACAAAGGGAGAGTTGTCATTTTCATCCAGTACCACAACTTGAACCAGAGCTTGGCTGCTCAGGGCTGGAGAGCCCCCATCAGTTGCCCTCACAATGAACTGGAAAGTTTGGATCACTTCAAAATCCAGGGATCTGAGGACATAGAGATGACCATTGTCAGAACTTATGGAAACATAGGAGAAGAGGGTCAGATCTCCAGCTTCAGGAGATTGAAAAGAATAGGTAACCTTGGCATTGGGCCCTGAGTCCTTATCATTCGCTCTCACGCTACCGATGTGGAGAGCAGGAATATTGTTTTCCTGGAAGTAGAAGGTGTAGGCTGTTTGAGTAAACTCTGGAGGATTGTCATTGATATCAGAAATTAGTACAGTGATGTTATGCTCAGTTTTGAGCCTCGGGGTCCCCAGATCCATAACTGTGATGGTGATGTTGTACTCGACTTTACTTTCTCTATCCAGGGAGCTCTCTGTTAACAAAGTGTAGTAGTTGTCAATAGATGGTTTCAAGATGAAGGGAACATTTTCCTCAATAGAACAAACTGTTTGTCCATTTTCTCCCGAATCTTGATCTCGAATCTTAAAAACAGCTACCACGGTCTCAGGTGAATTCTCAGGAATAGGACTGGTAAATGACGACATGATGAGTTCTGGGGCATTGTCATTCACATCTGTCACTTGGACCACAACAGTACATTTTCCTGAAAGGCCCCCACCATCTGTGCCTTCAATATCCACCTCGTAAGACTTAATTGCCTCAAAGTCTAGTTTTTTCCTCGTTCTAATTTCTCCTGAGGTGGAATTTACTTCAAAACTACTTAAAATTTCTTCAGAGCCTTGAAAAAATGAATATGATACTTGCCCATTATTTCCTATGTCCAAATCTGTAGCAGAGACCGTGACAACCAGGGAGCCAATGGGGCTGTTTTCCGGGATCTGAACTTCATACTGGGCCTGGGCAAAAACTGGGGCATTGTCATTGATGTCCACAACCAGGACTTGGATTTGGGCTGTTCCCGACCTAGGAGGGGACCCTCCATCCAGGGCAGTGAGAGTTAAAATGACCTCGGACTGCACCTCTCTATCCAAGGCTTTGTCCAGTAGCAACTCCGCGAACTTCCTGCCATCATTGCGAGAACGGGTTTGAACGTGGAAATATGGATTAAGGCTGACTGTGTAGTTCTGAACACTATTCCTTCCTATGTCCAGATCTTGCGCAGTTTTCAGAGAAAACAGAGACCCAGGTGGGCTATTTTCAGGGACTTTGAGAAGCATTTTAGTGTTCAGAAAAACGGGCGAATGGTCATTTATGTCTTGGACCCAGAGCTCAGCGCGAGCTATCTGAAAAGGTTTTTCGAGTAAGATCTGAAAAGGCAGCAGACAGGGCTCCGCGGGACCACACAGTTCCTCTCGGTCCAGTTTCTCTCTCAAAAGCAGATCCCCAGTCTCTAGGTTAAGTTGTAAATATCGCTGATAGTCCTCAGAGAGGACTAGGGCCCCACGGGCAGACAACTCCCCTACCTCCAGCCCCAAGGTCTTTGCTACATTAGCCACAAAGGAACCGACCTCCATTTCCTCCGCCACAGAAAACCTCCCTGTTGCTGAGGCCGCCTCACAAACCCACAGTAAAATAAAAAGACATATCACTTGCCTGTCTGGTTTCATTATGTTCTGCATGCGTGGTCCTTTCCGTTAAAGAAGTTTAACCTTTTCTTTCTATTTCCAATTGTCAGGCCGTGGGTTGCTGTCCCAGGAAGCTCGGGAATGAGCTCTCAGATCCTCCTTACAAAGCTTCCCCTTTTCTTAGCTTTTTTTTTTCCCCAATACTGCTTTTGCTCTGATGTGAGGTTGTGCCGCGCCTTCTTAGCCTGCAGCGCCACCAGGTGTCTGAAAGGATATTTTCCCACAAAAGCTAAATGTAAAAGATATTTAAGAATATATCTATCAAAGAGTCCTAGAAAAATTAAGTTGAGGAAGGGTAGTACTGTGATTTATTTAGTTCATGTGAATATGGCAATTGTGAATCTTTACAATTGTTTCATTAACTATGGTGACAGTCAATGAAGACTCTATCTCGATAAGTTGAATTGCGTTTGCAAAATCATTGATGTGGGTCACATATACTCTAAAAATAATTAGACATCGTATTACTTCAAGGGGGCAAAAGAGTTTTCAATTGGTGGTTCAAATTTCTCAGAGGCATTCTTATTTCCAAAGTATATGAAGTCCCCCTGATTGCTCACAAATAAAGAATGACTTTTCCCCACAAAAGAATTTAGAACATTCAGTCTACTGGGCCAAGCGATTTTCAGTCAGTAAGTCGACAATATAAATTGGATTCCAGGATTCTGCAAAGACCATGCCAGTTGCTGTGAGGTGGGTAATACTCAGGAAATAGCGATCAGTGGTACTTGCTCAGATAAGTTATAGAAATAACATTTATGGGATGAAGGAACAGAATTCTTAGCATATTTAAATTGTGTTCTCCTTATCCTGCTCTTATTGGAAGCAACATGATCTACTTTCCATATGGTGTAGAAGACAGGTGAAATTAGATAGAATAGTCACTTTGACCATCTCCTTCATTCATTCTTTTGAGTTGTAAAAGACATGGAAATGTAAGATTTTTAGAAACAAGAATATTCCATTTGAGTTTTTGCTAATGGTATTTCTAGCACTTATATAGTACTAAACTTTTCAAACGTAATTTGATCCTCACAACTCCGTGAGATAGGTATTATTACAGAAAAGGAAGCTAAGGCTGAGGGATGTGAAATGGTTTGCTCATTGTCACACTGCTAGTAATTGTCTAAGGCAGAATGTAAATTCAGGTCTTTCTGATTCTAAGTCCAGCAATCTGTCCACTATGCCAACAAGCTGCCACAATGAATGACAGTATCTCTTCAGTCTAACAAGCTGTTTTCTCTTTGAGGCTGGAGAAACATGCAATGAAAAATGTCGCCAATGTGTAAGGCTTGAGGATAGTCAGTTATAGATTGCTGAAGTTGGGAAGGACCTAGCTTAGCAGCAACGATATGGTCCATGGACATGGCCATCAGCATACTTTCAACCAATTTCAAAGACTTTTTCCAGTGAAATAAAGGTCTAGCCCATGACTTGGATAAAGCATACATCTTTTATAGAAAAATCATTCCATCTGCTCAAAGATGTAGTCAGTTTCCCTCAGACAAAGGAGTATGACTAGACGGCTTAAATTTTCTTGAATTTTTAATGCTGCATTTGTGCTCAACTGTCTTTGTTTGTGAGACAAGCAATTGATTCCAAGAACCGACGTCTAGAACTCAAACTTAATGTGTCAAATGAGAAGAAATAGGAAGGTAATCTTTCTTATCCCATTGTATAAGAGTGTTCTGGACCAAGATGAAGATCCTGTTCATGACGGCAAATAGTAAATTAAGCACTATCATCCTCTTTTGTCCAGAGCCTTATTTAACACAGCACACTCCTACTGTGCCCCATGATATACCTTTATAAACAGTTGTTGGAGAGGAGTATGGAGTTCTAAAATTCTTTGACTGTTGCGGTTACACTCCAGACACTTGGAAAGGGAAGTCAGTGACTACAGCATCAGTTTCTAGAATCTTTAGAAGAAGTTTATCTTTTGAGAACACTCAGGATTGGATAATGATGTCTTTAATCATCACTTGGTCCTCATGCGATTATAAAGAATTGTCTCAGATGAAAATCCATCACATAGAATAAAACGCAGAGGTCCATTGCTGTCATAGTTTCCTACTTAGACATGCTCCTTATTCTGCAAAATTCAGCATTGTTTTTGAGGACAACAGGCCCCAGTTATCTCAAGATATCATCTTCTGCTTGAGGAGATGAATTCTAAGCTGTTCAAATCCTCATTATCTTGTAATTAATACAATCTTTCCCTGCCCCAAAACACACACGATGTATGAAAAAACATACTGATGCACCTCTCCTGTAACCTCAAATTTTGTGGAGTTGCCTGAAGCTCAGACAGAATGAGTGAGTTGTCCATGGTCATATAGCTAATAAATTCCAGGAGTGAAATTTGAGGCCAGGTCTTCCTGAGTCGTTGTCCAGCCCTCTCTCTACCTGCTGTGTCTTATTGCTCCCTACTTATAACCATGGAAGCCTCTTGGTAGATCATGTTCTGTTGCTGCTGAAGAACTGAGAATAGATCAAAAGCACTAGCCTACTTCAGAAAACGCCATGCTTCTCTTTCCATTACTTTTGTTACATAGAAAAAATTATCAACACGAGAAAAAAAACAAATAAATAAAGATGCAAAGGGGATAAAACATTACCTCAAACCTGTAGCTGAACCGAATAAATTTTAAGCCACCAAATCACAAAAGAAAATGCTTTTGTTCTTTTTCCCTTTCTGGGATTGTCCAAAGTCGGCCATCTTTGACCATGAATACTTTTCTCCGTAGTTTTAAACAGGCTTTTTAATATTCCACAGTCTTAATTCTGTAATGATTCTTTAGAAGTGATTCGCTTTTCCCTCTCATGTTCTGATAATGAAGATGTTTCTGATTGATAATAGAGCAACTTATTGGGTAATATTCTAAAAGTATAGAAAATAACCAATATTATTGATGTACTAGCATCTTTCAAGGGAGAAAAACAAAAGTTTGTGTCAAATTGCAAAAATAGGAATATAATAGGATCACAGGTATACTCTGATAATACCTTAAGTGATTCAATAAGTCAAAAATCATTTACAGGGCAGCTAGGTGGTGCAGGGAATAGAGCACTGGCCTTGGAGTCAGGAGGACCTGATTTCAAATCCAGCCTCAGACACTTAACATAAAAACTAGCCTTGTGACCTTGGGCAAATCACTTAACTCCAATTGCCCTACCTTCCCCCTTCCAAAAAGCAAAAGAAAAATTCATTTACAGACCTCAAATAAACTGATTATGATCCTAATTACTAGGATAATGTAATTCTCATATCAATTATGAAGTCAAGGAACAATGTCTCAAATACCCTATTATTCAAGATAATAAAGTATAATACTAATGAGGCATGGGAATCCATTGGCCTCAGGTTCTCTGGGGGTGTACGTTTTCTACTGATTTCAAATTGTGAGATTCAACTCAATAGAAATGGCAATGAAAATAATTTTTCTTTTTACATAAGTAAAAATGTTACACTAAATAAGGAAAATGAGAATAGATGTATCTTAATTACTAATCTACTAGCAAAAATACTACTTTTGAAATTTTAATTATTTTTAATGTAACACTTTACTTCAAGATGAGAGGAAAACTGTTACAAATTCTCATCTCTATGTAGTTCTGCTTGAAACTGAAGTTTTTCTTGAATGGCAGGGCTTCTTCTGACAACTTTTCCCCACCCTACTCATCAATACTAGGGATAATCAATTTCTAGAATTTAAACTTGCTTCTTTTGGAGCCTTTGGTCAGACATACTTCATAATGGTAGTTTTGGAATAAGTTCCCATTGCCACTGGCATCCACAAATTAGCCCTGGAATGGTTCATCATTGCCATAAGGACCAACATCTTTGGTATTCATTTTTTCTACACTGTATACAGTGATGAACAGGAAGAGAGAAAACAGGAAGAGAAAGAAGACAAAGGCCAAATACATTATCTGCAAGTAGCTCTCAGAAAACCCATCCACCAAAAGCACGTTCAGTGTGGCTGGTGTGAAAAAAGATAGGTGACTGTTGTCCTTCACCAGCAGCAGGACCCTCTCCCTGATGATGTCTCTGTCACTAATGGACCTCACTATTAGAGCTTCCCCATTATGGGTCCACATGGTAAAGAGTCTTTTGTCTGTGGCCTTTGGAAGTTTTTAGGGAAGTCAAGAATTATGGCCCAGTTTCCATCCACAGTCACTACCTTGGTGGCCAGGTAACAAGGCTCTGCAGCCCCGGGCACTAGGTTATTGAAGAGAGTTTTGTCACTCTATAGTGAATATAGCATGAAAGAAGAACTATAGTTCATGATCCAGAATTACAAATTCAGCCATAATCTGGTTGTTTAGGGCTGAGGAACCACCATCAGCTGCCCTTATAAAGACTTGGAAGGTTCCAATGGCTTAATTATCCAAGGATCTCAGAAGACAGAGAGAGTCATTGTCTGATTTAATGAAGATCTAATATAAGAGGAGCAGATTTCCAGTCTCAGGAGGCAGCATGAAGTAGACAGCTTTGCAAGTGGTTTCCAAGCCCCTACTGATTCCAACAATGCAGATGACAAGACTGTTGCCCTTCCAAAAGTTCACAGTGTAGACTGAGTAAACACAGCAGAGTTGTCATTGACATCAGAGATCATCACTACAAGGCTGAGCTCAGTTTTGAGCCTTGAGAACCCCAAGTTGAGAACAGTAATAGTGGTATTGTACTCAGCCTTGCTCCTCCCTATATACTGACCCCTTGTTACCAAGAAATAAACATTCTTGACAGGTTTCGACATGAAATGGAGGTCTTCCAAATAGAACAAACCACCCTTCCATTGTCTCTTGAGTCTTTATCTCATATCGACAAAAATAATCTCAGGCACATTCTCTGAGATGGGACTGGTATATGATGAAATGGTCAACTCTGGGGTATTGTCATTCAAATGTTTCAAACTATGCATAAAATTATTTTTTTTCAGAAAGATTCCCACCATCTGTGGCTTCAATATCTTTTTCATAAGATTGAATGGTTTCAAAATTTAATTGCTTCATCAACAGAATTTCCCATTTCTAAATTCAATTCAAACATCTCCTGAATTTCTTCAGAATCATGAAAAATACAAAGGATATTTTCCCACAGTTTCCTACAGCTGAATCTTTAGCAGAGATGTTGACAACCAAGGACCCTATTGGGGACTTTAACTTTAACTTTGTTTAACGTCTGGGCAAACACAAGAGCGTTGTTGTTGACATGCCTGACCAAAAACTAGAATTGAATAGTCCTAAACATGGTTGGGGACCCACCATCCATAGCCATGAGGATTAATCTAACTTCAGACTGTTCCTATCAACCCAATACTTTGTCCATCCAGATATTTCTGCTGTTAGTGCTGCAGTCATTTGAATGTGAAAATGTGAGTTGTGATTGTATAATTCTGAACATGATTGCTTCCTACATCCAAATCTTCAGCCTTTTCCAAATGACCATCCCTGGTGATTTTCAGAAGCAACTTAGTATCTATTTACAATGGGAAATGGTCATTTATGTCTTGAATGCACAGCTCAACCTGAAAGAATTGTAAAGGCTTCTCCAGCAAGATCTGGAAAGGCTTAGTAAGGCACAACAGCCCCTTCTGGTCCACTTTCTTTTTCTTTTAGGACCAAATATCTGTTATCATAATTGAACTGCTAATACTGCCTGTTGATTTTTAAGGGAATCTGCCACCACCTCTCCTACACTATCTACAATGGCATCATTCTCCTTTTCCTCTTCCATTGAACTCTGTCTGAACCCTCCCCAAACACAAAGAGCAAAACTAAAAAAAACACCGTAGCAAAACTTTCCTTTACTGCTGAATTGCCTCTCTTTCAGGCACCATTGTATATTCAACAAATATGGGTTAACTTGGTCTCACACAATTAACTTAAACTGTAATGATGTCATGAGTTCTCACACAGTGTTTCAGACGTTCTGTTAAAGCATGAAAGTGTCAGGGAAAACCCGGAGTGACATGCTGGTCCTAGTGATTTACCAGGGTTCTGAGGTATGTCATAGAAATTAAGGGAATCAGATCAGGGGAGCTATGAAGCTCTCTTCTATAATGGATATAAACCATTTTGTAAAACTTAAATTTTATTTTTAAAACTGTAAATCTCTATATAAAGAGTAGTTGTTGCTGTTGTTGTCATCTTTGTTAGCCTATAGTCATCAGGCTGGTGATGACTCCATTCCCTAAGCCTTCTACTGTACTCCATCTGATCTTAAGCAATGCTTCTAGAGTAATAAAGGAGCGTGTTGGTAAATATAGGAAAACCAAGCTCCAAGAGGGAGAAAGTATGCACACATACTTTTAAGTTTATTCTGAGGAGTTAACAATTTCTTAAATATAGACAATGAACAAACCAATAACCCAAGTTCTCATGTGTAGGAATAGCTGGCTTCGAAGGTGTAAATGAATACTCACTAAGAATTTGACAGGCAGCCCTAGTAAGCCCATTGGAGCTGGCTCCAGCACACCCTTATCCCAGATACACTAAATTTTTTATGACCTTCACCCATGCTCAGATATGAACTCCACTTGCCTTCAGACACATTTGCCTTAGTTATATATAGTGAATGATGGCTTTTTTTTTGGAGAGCTCAGCTACATTTGCTATTTTGACATTTCACATGTCACTTGATGACTTTTATTCTGTTTGATGGGCCATTTTTGTTTTGCGCATTGTACCAGTCTATTTCATAGGAACCAATGTGAAAATATAATGAAGTAGGTAGTAGCTTTGTGGACCCTGAATGTCAATGATAGTTCTTATTCCTATACACTTCAAGATTTTAAAAATGCCTCACATGCCCAATTTTCTTTGATCCTCCCAATAATCCTGTGAGGTAAATACTGTTATTATGCTGATTTTACAAATTAGGAACCTGAGATTCATAGAGGATGCCGTACTATTTTATACCATATTGTTAATATATTACAAAAACTATACAAAAAGATATTCCAACTCATATTGATCACCTTGTTTGCGACAATGAGCAATGTTTGGTTAAAAATAGGTTTAAACAAGTATCTACAAGGTATGGTGACTGACTTCTGGTGGAAAGAACTCTAAATGATATTAATCTGTCTCATTTTCTTTTTTTGCATTAGTTTAAATTTTTTCTGTTTTTCTTTAAATATTTTTATGTAATAAAAAGTAAAAGTCCTTTTGAACCATCCTTGTGGGGCATGTGTCTATGTGTCTGTCCATCTGTCTCATTTTCAACACAAATGTTAGAAATAGGACCAAATGTTTACACCACAGATTGTAAAGGTCAATTAAGTAGGATAAAAATGAAACAATAATTAGTCATTCTGGTAACCAATCCAGACAGAATTAAGGCGGGGCGGGGGAGAAGGCATTCTCAAAGTTCTTTCTATTCCTTAAAATGAAGGCAACATTTTTCACATTCTAGATGTTTAATAAAAATAATAGGACAATAAATTGTTGATCCTGGAAGGGATCTTAGGCATGATCCAGTCTAACACAATTTTTTTGTATAAAGAAACTGAGGCACAAATGCCACACAGCAATAGCAAAGCCAACTGTACACCATTATCTATTGATAAGACAATGTTCTATCTGAGTAAAAATCTATAGATCTGGGGATGATCAAGGAATGAAAAAGTATTATGAAGAAAAAATGATATACACTAGAAATGTGGCTTGTTTCATTTTCAAAAGAACAATTTATCAAACAACTAGGGAACCATGGTTTAATTTTGTTGTGAGACAGGAAGCAGAGTTTTTCATTATCTAGAGGATGTTACTTCATTTCTAATACTAATGCAAATGAAAGGATACAACTGTGAACATGCAAATTTATGAAATACAAACAAGTTATATATTGAATTTTTAAGGAAGAAATTAGAAGTAGTGAGGGGAACTGACTGGAAAAGAAGATACCCAAAGTTTGCTCTTAAAACTGTATTCCTAATCATAGTTATTCCAAGATGCTGGATTTTCCTCTCCAACACTCCCAGATTTTTGAAGAGGAAAGTTGGGAATAATTGGCTTCAAGAACTTGAACTCGTTTGTCCCTGAATCACTGGTCAAACACACTTCATATTGGTAGCTCTGAGACAACGTCCCGGTGCCACCAACATCCATCAAATGACTCGGGAAGGGGGCGCTGGATGGAAAATGACCGTTTCCTCCACCAGTCTTTCTTTTCCACAATCTTATGGTGATAAACAGAATGATGGAGACCAGAAATAGAAAGGACACTGAAACCAGAGAAATGATCAAATAGAGAGTGAGAGAGTCGGTCTGCTCCTGCTCTTTGTTAGAGTCTTGGATCTTCACATATGGTTCAGAGAATCCATCCACCAGGAGCACACTTAGTGTGACCACTGTGGACAGAGGTGGCTGCCCATTGTCCTTCACCAGCACCAGAAGCCTCTGCTTGATGGTGTCTCTGTCACTGATGGGCCTTGCTGTGCGAACTTCCCCATTGTGGGCCCACAAAGTAAAGAGTCCTGGGTCTGTGGCCTTGAGAAGCTGGTAGGAAAGCCAGGAATTCTGTCCCCAGTCCCTATCCACAGCCACCACCTTGGTCACCAGGTAACCTGGTTCTGCAGCTCTGGGCACCAGGTCATTGCAGGGAGCTGTGCCATTCTGCAGGGGGTACAACACAAAGGGAGAGTTGTCGTTCTCATCTTCTACCACAATCTGGACCAGAGCCTGGCTACTCAGTGATGGGGAACCACCATCAACTGCCCTCACAGTGAACTGGAAAGCTTGGATGGCTTCATAATCCAGGGATCTCAGAGCATAGAGATGGCCATTGTCAGAGTTGATGGAGAAGTAGGAGAAGAGGGGCAGGTCTCCAGTCTCTGGAGGAAGTAGAGAGTAAGTGATTTTGGCATTGATTCCTGAGTCTCTGTCACTGGCACTGACACTACCGATGTGGAGAGCAGGACTGTTGTTCTCCCGGAGGTACAGTTTGTAGGCTCTCTGAGAAAACACGGGAGGGTTATCATTGACGTCGGAGATGAAAACTCTAAGGTTATACTTTCTTTTGAGCCTCGGGGATCCCAAATCTGTGACCGTAATAGTGACGTTATATTCGTCCTTGTTCTCTCTGTCCAATGCTCCCTCTGTTACCAATGTATAGAAGTTTTCAAAAGAAGGTTTTAGGGCAAAGGGAAGGTCATCCTGGATGGAACAAACTATTCTTCCGTTTTCCCCAGAGTCTAAATCTGAAACGCTGAAAACGGCCACAGATATCTCAGGTGAGTTCTCTGGGATGGGGCTGATAAACGAGGAAATAGTCAGCTCGGGGGGATTGTCGTTTAAATCCTTTACTTGAACAACTACAGAACATTTTCCAGAAAGGCCTCCACCATCTGTAGCCTGAATATTTATTGTATAAGACTGAATTGACTCAAAATCCAGTTTCTCTTTTAGACGAATTTCTCCGGATTTTTCGTTTAATTGGAAAGTTTTACGAATACTTTCAGTGGCACGAAATAACGAATAGGAAATCTCTGCGTTATTTCCTACGTCTAAATCTTTTGCTGAGACTGTAGCAACGATGGAATCAACAGGGCTGTTTTCAGGAATCTGAACGTCATACCGAGACTGAGAGAACACAGGAGCATTGTCATTGATGTCCATAACCAACACTAGGACTTTGGCAGTCCCAGACCTGGGTGGGGTTCCCCCATCCACTGCAGTAAGAGTTAATCTAAACTCAGATTGCTCCTCCCGATCCAGGGCTTCATTCAGTAGAAGCTCTGGGTATTTCCTGCCCTCTGTGTCCCCTCGAATTTGAATGTGGAAATGAGAGTTGGGGCTGATCGTGTAGTTCTGGAGACTGTTGCTTCCTACGTCTAAATCCTGAGCATTTTCTAAAAGAAACACAGTCCCAGGGGAGGTATTCTCAGGGATTTTTAGTACCAGCTCAGTGTCTAGAAATACTGGAGAATGATCATTAATGTCTTGTATTCTAAGCTCAGAGCGAATGACCCGAAAAGGGTTTTCCAGTAAGATCTGGAAAGGCAGTACACAGGGCTCGGCGGTGCCGCACAGCTCCTCCCGATCCAGTTTCTCTCTCAGCAGCAGATCCCCGGTTTTAGGGTGCAGCTGTAAATATTCTTTGTTTCCTTTGAAAACAACTCTGGTCCCCAGATTGGACAACACCCCCACCTCCAGGCCCAGGGCCTTTGCCACATTGCCCACAAAGGAGCCTCTCTCCATCTCCTCCACTACCGAAAACTGCTCCGGCTCTGAGGCCGCCCCAGACACACCCAGTAGAACAAGAAGAAAGAGAACTTGCCTTTGTTGCAGAATCATCGTCCCTTCTGGTTCTATTCTTCCATTGACTCCCTCCTCTCAATCTGTGTAGCTCAGTTTGAATGCAAATGGCAATCAGAGGCTACCACTTTCGTCTGTCTACTTGGGAGAGCTGATCCCTTTCTCCAGTGGCAGCTAACAAAGCTTCCTCTCTGCTTCTGAACTGTTTGACTCTGGGCTCTCTTCCTGGGTGTTGCCTTATTTGCGGAGCTTTTCTGCCTCTTCTTAGTCTGCAGCGCCACCACGTGGCTCTTTATTATTTTTCTCAGAATGAAGTAAATAATGTCACAGGTAACATGAACCAGATATTCTTTGAATCCTATTTTGTAATACAAATGGCGTATAACTTCTTTTCTGCAGAGCAATCCATATCAATGTTACAATCAAGCATAATGTTATCCCACCCTACGAACATATAGGCATATTAATGTATTTATTTATACATGTATGTTTTTTAAAGTTGGTTAAAAAGCACATGCATCTGTCAAGAATGTAGCCTTGCTCAAAGGCAATACTGAATATTTGACCTGCAAAAGAAAGGACTTGAGCGAAGAAAAATACATACTCAAATCTACAATGCTTATAGGGGCAACCTTTTGAAACGAGGAGTCAGACAGAAATTGTAAATGGTGAAGAGAGGATACCTGGAGGGTTTGGGAGGAATGAATCAGCAGCATCCAGGTTGTAAGCAACTGATATTTCCTATTACCGCAAGTCTGTGAACCTATAAGACCAAAAATCTAAGACGTTCTTTATCTGATCTTTCTAGTCATCAAAGTTCTTTCTTCTTCACAACGGGGCTCTGTGCTTTACTAACATAATTTGAGTATTACCCCGTCAGTTTTATGATTCAGTATATACCACCCAGCTAGGTGGCACAGTGGATGGAGTCAGAAGACAACTTCCTAAGTTCATATGCGACCTCAGACACTTCCTAGCTGAATGACACTGGGCAAGTCACTTTACCCTGTTTGCCTCAGTTACTTATCTGTAAAATAATCTGGAGAAGGAAATGGCAAAGAACTACCGCATCTCTGCTAAGAAAATCCCAAATGTGGTCATGAAAAGTTAAAAAAGACTGAACAAAAACACCAATATCAGCCAAGAAACTGGCTCTCTGTAAGCGAGGATTCTTAGCCCAGAACTGTGTTTCCCTGGAAATGGGGGATTTCTTGAAAGATTCACCATAGATTGAATGTGGATAATAGAAGGTGATAAAGTGTTCATTTGAACCACTTGGCTTAGAAAGGAGAGGTGATAATCGGACAAATGAAACTTGGATCCTGCCTTAGAGAATGACTCTAACAAGAATGTCATGAAAAAAAGAAGAGAGGAGAAAACAAAAACAGCATTATTTTAACATCTTAAAACCTGCACAAAAGAGACCAGAAGGAAACATAGATAGACAATGCAATTTTGAACAGATCATTAAATTTATAATATGTCCCTTTTAAACTAAAGTGTAAGTAACAGAGATTTGTAGATTCATATACAATAATCTGTTCTCTTTTATATGGAATTTGTGGGTATTTGTTAAGCTTAGAAATGAGAAGCTGAAAAACTCAAATTGAGAGAGAGAGAATAACTTTGAAGCATCTTTCAGTTTTATTTTTTTCCTCTCCTTCCAGGAAGATAATAATGTCTTTAATTTACAAAGTCCTTATTTCACCAAATCAACTTCTGAAATAACCAGGAGAGGAAGTAAGAAAGAATAAAATTCAAGTGGAGTATATGCTGATTCTACCTGAACATTCCCTATTTAAGGATTCAATGATATAAGATCATAACTGCAGACAACTGGATCGTTTCTATAGTAATATTGCCACAAAAAGAGGCAGTATGGTTTAGGAGACAAGATGTTTAGACTAGAATCAGGAATACTCAGTCAAAAATCCATCCTCTGACTTTACTACTTATGTGATCATTGATGAGCCACTTCAGATCTTTGTGGCAGGGGTTACTCTCTACACAGTTGAGTTGTACCTGAAGTTGAGCAAATCACAAATCTTTTGTGCATCAGGTCATGAAAGAAAAAGGGCTTACTCCACATTGAATTCCAAATAATGATAAAGTGAGTCATGGCATATCTTGTCTTTTAAAATAATTTTTAAAACCAAGGGGTTTTTTTTGCAAATTAAAAAGTAGTTTTTGTGTCAAATAAACATGCTTTTATTCTATTTTCAAATGGAAGTGATCATATTTTGTATGAAAAGCAAATGACATTTCTTCAAGATTGAACATTGATTGAACAAGAACTGAGTTGACAAAATTCAGAAGTCCCTTCCAGGTCAGACATTCTCTGATAAAATTCAGAAGAGTTAGGGATGAAGCCTCTCAAAGACCTCAGAAAGATATTATAAAATCACACTTTGTCCAAGATGGTGACATTCATGAAGTCCCACGTTTCCCAAACTGAGAAATGATTTCAATAAACAGAAGACAAAACAAAGACATTTATTTAAACTTATCATCAGGCCTTGAGGAGGGAAAGAAACAAGCATTCACTTAATACTTATTATGTGCCAGGCACTGTACTAAGATCTTTATAAATATTATCACATTTGAATCTCAACCCAAGTCTGTGAGATAGATGCCCTGGCTTTCTAAAGATGTAAAAATTCAAATCTATGGAACTGAAGAAGAAAAGTGGCAAAAATATATGCAAAACAGTTCACGAGAATGACTTTACAGAAATATAACAACAGGCACTACTCCACTTCTTGACATTTAAATTAAGGATATGTAAAGATTAGAAGTCATCACTAATGTGCAATGTCACAGAAATATTCAGTGGTCTGAGGCCTGCATTTAGAATTTTTCACTTGTCTCCAAAACAATATATATTCTTTCTTTGCTAGAATTTACCACATAGTTGTTTTTATTACCTTCATAAAGGTGTATTCTAGTCAACTTTTTCATCAATACCTTAGTGTCCTTCCTTAGACCTTGTTATTTTCCAAAACTAGGCATTACTTAGGTGATTGACATCAGAAACCACAAATAAGAATATTTTCAATGACATCTATGCACCATTTAAAAACAAAATTCAAACAAATACTTTGAATCTTTTTTTAAGTACATGGGCAATTATAAATCTCTAGGGGCCACAGTTAGAAGGTTACAAGATCATCACTGTTCTCTAAATATCTTTCACTAAAAAAGGGGAATGGGTAAATTAGAGGAGAAAAATCCCCCAAAAGGTCAAAATAGATGCCTAAATTGTACTTCTGGACAACCACAACTCTGGAAAACTCATAGAAAACATTATTTGTAGGTGACACAGGATCATGTAAGTCTTACTAACAGTACAGAGTCATAATCAAGTTGGAATGTGTGTAAAAACATTTGCTGTACAATTTTACTGAAGAATGTTGAAATTTAACTTTTAAATGAGAAAGGAAACATGCGATGATGCACACTTAAAAAAAGTAATAGTTTACCTGGAGAGAAAATTCAAAGACTCAAGGAGAACAAAAGGAGGAAGGAGAGAAAAATTTACAGGGAGAGGATGCAGGGAGTAGAGGAAAATGTGTGTGTAGAGGGGTAAAGAGAATGTAAAAACATTATGATAAAATGCAACAATATAAAAATCCACTCTTTCATGCCACAAGAAGATAGGCAACTAATGGGGAGGGGAAAGGGACAGAATTCATAAAACCTGGCCTCTATGCACTGAAGCACATGTCAAACCTTAATTGAAGAAATAGCTATTCCTTGAGGCAGAGATTTCAGTGGAGTCGTCATTTCCCTCTGAAGTAGGAAGGACGGGAACAATTGGCTTCAGGAACTTAAATTCACTGGTTCCTGAGCCACTGGCCAGGTACACCTCATACTGGTAGCTCTGGGACAAGGTGCCTGTCCTGCTGACATCCACCAAGTGTCCTGGGAAGGGACCATTAGAAGTGAAGCCATTGTCAGTGGCATCCTTCTTCCTCTTCCACAGGCGAATGACAATGAACATAATAACAAAGACCAGGAAGAGAAAGGAAACAGAGGCCAGGGAAATTATTAGGTAAGGGGTAAGAGAGTCACTCTGGACCTGCTCCTTAGGTGCATCTGGGAACCGCATGTAGGGCTCAGAGAAACCATCCACCAAGAGCACATTGAGTGTGGCCATTGTGGACAGAGGTGGTTGCCCATTGTCCTTCACTAGCACAAGGAGCTTCTGCTTCATAATGTCTCTGTCACTGATGGGCCTTGCTGTGTGAATTTCCCCATTGTGGGCCCACAAAGAAAAGAGTCCTGGGTCTGTGGCCTTGATCAGTTGGTAGGAAAGCCAGGAATTCTGTCCCCAGTCCCTATCCACAGCCACCACCTTGGTCACCAGGTAACCTGGCTCTGCAGCTCTGGGCACCAGGTCATTGCAGGGAGCTGTGCCATTCTGCAGGGGATACAACACAAAGGGAGAGTTGTCGTTCTCATCCTGTACTACAATCTGAACCAGAGCCTGACTGCTCAGTGATGGAGAACCACCATCAGATGCCCTCACAGTGACCTGGAAAGCTTGGATGGCTTCATAATCCAGGGATCTCAGAGCATAGAGATGGCCATTGTCTGAGTTGATGGAGATGTAGGAGAAGAGCGACAGGTCTCCAGTCTCTGGAGGTAGCAGAGAATAGGTGACTTGGGCATTGATTCCTGAGTCCCTGTCACTGGCACTGACACTGCCAATGTGGAGAGCAGGACTGTTGTTCTCCCGGACATACAGTTTGTAGGCTCTCTGAGAAAACACGGGAGGGTTATCATTGACATCGGAGATGAGCACCGTGATGTTGTGCTCAGATTTGAGCCTTGGAAATCCCAAATCCGTGACAGTGATAGTGATGTTGTACTCTGCCCTGCTCTCTCTGTCCAGTGCTCCTTCTGTTACCAATGTGTAGAAGTTCTCGATGGAAGGTTTCAGGGCAAAAGGAAGGTCATCTTGGATGGAGCAAACCATCTTTCCATTTTCCCCAGAATCGAGATCCGAAACCCTGAAAACAGCAACCACTGTCTCAGGAGAGTTCTCTGGGATGGGACTGGTAAGTGAAGACATGGTCAGCTCTGGAGGATTGTCGTTCACATCTATCACCTGAACGATAACAGTACATTCTCCTGAAAGGCCCCCACCGTCTGTGGCTTGAATATTTATAATGTAAGATTGAGTTGACTCAAAATCCACTTTTTCCCTTAAGGAAACTTCTCCCAGTTTCTCTTTGAGGTGAAAAGTTTTACGAATGTTTTCAGAGGGATACAAAAATGTGTATGATAATTCTCCATAATTCCCCGTGTCTAAATCTGTGGCTGACACTGTGACAACCTTGGATCCAATAGAACTGTTCTCCAGGATCTGAGCCTCATACCGGGACTGAGTAAACACTGGAGCGTTGTCATTGATATCCACTATGAGGACTCGGACTTGGGCAGTTCCAGACCTTGATGGGACCCCCCCATCCATTGCAGTGAGAGTTAAAGTGACCTCAGACTGCTCCTCCCGATCCAAT
>CM053595.1:19467348-19520889 GCA_028646575.1 Pseudocheirus occidentalis | reverse complement strand
CTCTTAATTCAGCCAGAACAATCTGGAAGGGGTTTTCCAGTAAGATCTTAAAAGGCAGTACACATGGCTCGGCGGGGCCGCACAGCTCCTCCCGATCCAGTTTCTCTCTCACGAGCAGATCCCCAGTTCTAAGATTCAGCTCCAAATAATCTTTGTTCCCCTTAAAAACGATTCTGGTCCCCCGATTTGACAGCTCCCCCACCTCCAGGCCCAGGGCCTTTGCCACACTGCCCACAAAGGAACCTTTCTCCATCTCCTCCACTATCGAAAACTGTTTTGGCTCTGAGGCCGCCCCAGACACACCCAGCAGAACAAGGAGAAAGAGAACTTGCCTTTTTTGCGGAATCATCGTCCTTTCTCGCTCCATTCTTCCTTTAGCCCCCTTCTCTCAACCTATGTGTAACAGCCTGATTACAAACAATAATCAGAAACTACAACTTTCATCCGTCTGGCTCCAATGTCGGAAATATAAGGGCCCCGGACCCTTCCTCTAGTTCTACCTAAGAAAGCTTCTCTTCTTGACAGATTCTGGGCTGTCTTTCCGAGAAATGGCGTTTCCGCAGATCTTTTCCGTCTCTTCTTAGCCCGCAGCGCCACCACGTGGCTAATTTTTACCTTTGAATGCAGTTAATAAATCATGGAATGTGTATTTCACATCAATACTATATCTTGAATTCCTCTATGTATTTCAAAGGATTCCTGGCTCGTTCTTCACAAGAAAATCTATACCAATGCCTCAAGTACTGAGAAATGGCATTATGTCTCTATTTAGGACACATTGTCTAATGCTTCATACCCATAAGCGTAAATTAAAAATAAGTAAGCTGAAAAAGATGGAGCAATTACGGCATTTGGAAGCAATATTTAAGTTGAGAAAAAGCTACACCGTCGTCTAGTAGGCCCATAGGAAGTGTTTTTGGAGACCTTGAGGCAGAGAAAGAATAATTAAACTTGCAGTGCAAAAGAAAGTATTTCGACCCTATTTTCATCTACGAAGATTCTTCTCCTACTGAAATCCAAGCGTCTATAAATAAATACAAGATAGTACCATAAACTTTTTAGGGGATTTTGTCAGTTTTTAAAGGCTCTGCTTAACTGGGTTGGAGGAATGACCCTGTGATTTGAGGGCTCCTTGCCAGTAAGGATGAGATACTATCCATTACTCTTCCCTTCCTTCCCCCCCTCCACCATGAAATCTGTGTATGTATATTTCTAGAAGTCCACCCACTGGGATATAAATCCAGAAAATTACGTCTCATCTGTATTTTCCCTGAAAGGAGATCCATTTTCCTCATTCTGGGCAGAGGGAAAGAATGGGGAGATTATCTGTTTATTAATTGGTACTTGACATTCAAAGGTTGCTTCCATCTGAGTCCTGTATGAGAAAATAGTTCTGAGTTGCCTCTTATATTAAAATGGTTTTATAAATACTTTTTAAATATTTTTATCATCTCACAATAACTCAACTTTACAAACCTACTTCCTAATACATTTAAGCAAAGCAAATCAGTACAATAAGAATGCCTAAAAATTATGTGCACCATTTAATACCTATGGTAAATCAATTTTCTACTGGAGAAAGAGGAGACCTATTTTGCCTACAGTCCCCTAAAGGTATAATGGTTGACTGCATTGATTGGAATTCTGAAATGTTTCATATTTGTTTTTTCTTTAGATTATTGTGCTTAAATTGTAATTTATTCTCAGCCTTCTGCTATGGTTGCTGTGTCAGTTCTTACAAGTCTTCCCAAGTTTCTCTGAAATCTTCATATTTCTTTCTTCGTTTTTGCTGTTTCTCGTTCAATAATAATTGCATGAGTTCATATATCACTCTTCAGTCGTTCATCACTAGACGAGCATTTATTTTCCTTTCAGTTTTTTTCTACTACCCCAAACAGCTCTCCACCTCCCACCTCCCACATTAGTTAAGGTAATAGGCAGAATTTTTTTTTACAAGGGTAGTGCTTATTTTATAATGAACTAGGCAACCCATGTTCTAAGCATCCAGGTTTCTTCAGGAAACCTCATTCAGTGAGAAATCTACCTGGAGGCTTGTGGGATAACCCTACAAAAAGCAGGAGGTTAGGTTGATGTCACACATCCCAGGATACTCTTCGTGGCAGAGGGAATACTCTCCTTCCCAGACTTCACATTCATATGTTAGGTTTTTTTTTCTAAAAATGTTTTATCTCTTGTTTTCACATATATTCATTTCTCCAATATAGCCCTCTCTCTTCCCATTCCCAGACATTCATCACTGATAATAAAGAGAAAAAAACAGATCAGCAAAGCTAAGCAATCCATCATCAAAGTTGTATACTGTAGCTAATCTTCTCTTCTTCGGGGCCAAACTTGCTCATTATAATTTCATATCATTTAGTTTTAATTATTGTCATTTTCAGTTGTTTTGTTTAAGTAATTATTTACATTGTTTTCCTGTCATCTTATTTATTTTTCTAGCACTTGTTTTTCTTCCCATCATTTTCTGTATTCTTCAAATTTATTGTTTCTTTCAGTACATTCTATTACATTCTTGTGCCACAATTAACTTAGCCATATACCAATTGATGTGCATCAGTTTTGTTTCCAGTAGTTTGCTACTTTTGTATTAACTCTTAATGCTATTCAATTATAGATATCGTGGGCTAATTTTCATCTGAATGTAACCAAAAGAGAGGAAAATTGACCTCTTGCAGTGGCAGGGCTTGGAATCTTAAAAAAAAACAAACTTGATTCAGTCTCATCTCTGACAGTTACACTTTGATCCTCAGCAATTTCCTTAGCCCCTAGGAGCTTCAGGCATGTCATTTAAAGGGCAAAAATTATCTGCTCCAGTGTGGAGTTTCAATATTTTGGCCTGGGTTTCTACCTTAATTTGAACTTGTTTACACATTAAAAATTGTGTTTGCTTTTGGAAAGTTAGATTGCAGGTGTCTGTCTTAAGTAATTTATTTCTACTTTTCAATATTGGTGATTATACCTTTTTTCACAAAACTCTACGTTAATTCTATTTCTTCCATTTTAAAAATCAAACTATATTAAAGCAACGAAGGGAGAGATTGACCTGAATGACTTGGAAGAGACAACATGTACAGCTAAAATCCATATTCTACCTCTGATTGTTGTTACTTGTGTGACACTGGACAAACACCCCTTTGGTCTCAGTTTCCTCATCTGTAAAACTAAGGGGCTGGAACAGATACTTCTGGGATCTCTTTTGGCTCTAGATATATTATCATATAACTGTTTCACATCTGAAGTTCTTTGCTCATTTTCAGGTACGTTCATCAGCAAGTCTCTCAAAAGCCACAGGCTCATGTATTTGTAAAAAAAAAGATCATTTGACATCACTAATTTGAACGAGATCTTAATACTTCTAGACTGGCACATCCCACAAAGTGAATAATTAATGGGATACCTTCAGGGAAAGGAAAAAAGGAAAAGTTCATGTAAAATTTTTGTTATTTCAATGCCTTTTCTTTGGAAGGATGTTCAGCATCAAATCTGTGGGACTTCAGGAGAAAAGATTTAGAAGCGTATTAAAAGCAGTATACCAGAACTACCTTTCAATATCATATCTTCAAGTAAAGATCAATTATTGTCGTTGATTTATGATATTACTGGAAACTAAGAAATGAGAGTACTATTTTTCCTTCATAATTAAGCATCTGCAAGTGGAGATACATTCTATATTCCGGATAATTCATTTTATGGCTCCTTTCATTATCCTCACAAAGATGTATTCTTATAAAATGTTATACTAATTCCTCAATGTCCATTATTTTTCTATCATTTCCGGAACAATCATTACAGGTGAAGATAAAAATTGTCATTAAGAGGATATTTTCAACTGTGTTTATCCTTTGACCCGCCAATACTCCTACTAGGTCTGTATCCCCAAAGAGATCAAAGAAAAAGGAAGCAGACATATATGTAAAAATGCTGTAACAGTTCTTTCTGTAATTAAAATAGGAAATTAAGGGGATACTGATCAATTGGGGAATGGATGAACAAGCTATAGTATATGCATTTGATGGAATTCTATTGTATTATAAGACATGATGAGGCTGATGCTCACAGAAAAACATGGGAAGACTTGCATAAATAGAAGCAAAGTGAAATGAGCAGAACCAGGAGAACATTGTGAATGGTAACAGTAATACTGAATAATAATCAATTGTGAATGACTTCGCTATTCTCAACAACACAATGACGAAAAACAGTTCCTGAAGACTTGTGATGAAAAATGCTATCTGTCTCCAGAGAAGGAACTGATAAGAGTCTGAATACAAATTGAAGAAACTTTTTTAAAAAATTATTGTTCTTGTTTTCTTTTGCAATATGGCTATTGTGAAGATATCTGAATATTACATGATTGCACATATATAATATATATCGAGTTGCTTCCCCTCTCAAGTAGGGAGTAAATTTGGAGGTCAAAATCTTATAAAACAAATGTTAATTTTTTTTCATGTACATGAAATTGGGAAAAAACAGCAAATATACTAAAAATAACATTTCCAATGTATGCAACGTTTAACATATTATCCAACTGAATTCTATAAATATCCAGGAAAAGGATTATGACTGTGTAAAATTATAATAAGCACAGGGGAAAAGTTGTAAAAATCCGCACCTCTTTGAAAATGTCATAACGCAAAAGAGAACGAAAAGGAGACAGGTAAAAATGAATCATACCTGAATTACCATTCAAGAAAAACACAATTACATGCATCAAGAAAAGAATGAACTTTGAAAAATATTTTCTACGACATGGCACAGCAAATGATACGTGAAAGAGAGAATTTCATAGAAATCAAGACTATATTCAATACGTTTGCTAAATTTCTTGATTACAAACATTAAATATCTAAGTTTGTAATGTGATGAAGAATGAATCAAAGTTCACTCATTCCTAAAAAAACTGAGAGATTTGAGTAAACTAGAATAAAACCAATACAAAAGGACAATAAAAAAGATGACAGAATAAAGGTTTTTCAGGCTAAGGATACAGAGAGAAGAGGAAAGTGGAAAAGAGAATATTATAATAAAATGGGATATCACAGACATGAACTTTTTAGCTACAGAAAGAAAACCAATGGTAGGGGAATGTTGATCCACTGAAACAGAGGTCAAAACATTAAGTGAAGAAAAAGCTATTTCTCAAGTGTGGATTTTCAACAGAGTCCTTCTCACTTCCCTCAGCAGGTGGAAGAGTAGGAATAACTGGCTTCAGGAACTTAAATTCACTGGTCCCTGAGCCACTGGTCAGGCAAACCTCATATTGGTATCTCTGAGACAACGTCCCTGTTCCACTGACATCCACCAAGTGACCTGGGAAGAGGCCATTTGGATTAAAATGACCACCATCAGTAGTATCTCTCTTCTTCCACAGGCGAATGGTGATGAAGATAATGACAGAGACTAGGAAGAGAAAGGAGACAGAGGCCAGGGAAATGACTAGGTAGGTGGTGAGGGAATCAGTCTGAATTTGCTCCTTAGGTGCATCTGGGAACTGCATGTAGGGCTCAGAGAAGCCATCCACCAGGAGTACATTTAGTGTGGCCGTTGTGGACAGAGGTGGTTGCCCATTGTCTTTCACTAGCACCAGGAGCTTCTGCTTGATGGTGTCTCTGTCAGTCATGGGTCTTGCTGTTCGAACTTCCCCATTGTGGGCCCACAAAGTAAAGAGTCCTGGGTCTGTGGCTTTGAGAAGCTGGTAGGAAAGCCAAGAATTCTGTCCCCAGTCCCTATCCACAGCCACCACCTTAGTCACCAGGTAACCTGGCTCTGCAGCTCTGGGCACCAGGTCATTGCAGGGAGCTGTGCCATTCTGCAGGGGGTACAACACAAAAGGAGAGTTGTCATTTTCATCTTCCACCAAAACCTGAACCAGAGCCTGGCTGCTCAGAGATGGGGAACCACCATCAGCTGCTCTCACAGTGAACCAGAAAGCTTGGATGGCCTCATAATCCAGGGATCTCAGAGCATAGAGATTGCCATTATCGGAGTTGATGGAGATGTAGGAGAAGAGCGACAGGTCTCCAGTCTCTGGAGGCAGTAGAGAGTAGGTGACTTGGGCATTGATTCCTGAGTCCCTGTCACTGGCACTGACACCGCCAATGTGGAGAGCAGGACTGTTGTTCTCCCGGAGGTACAGTTTGTAAGCTCTCTGAGAAAACACTGGAGGGTTATCATTGATATCAGAGATGAGCACCGTGATGTTGTGCTCAGATGTGAGCCTTGGAGATCCTAAATCCGTGACAGTGATAGTGATGTTGTATTCTGCCCTGCTTTCTCTGTCCAGTGCTCCTTCTGTTACTAATGTGTAGAAGTTTTCAACAGAAGGTTTCAGGGCAAAAGGAAGGTCATCTTGGATGGAGCAAACCATCTTTCCATTTTCCCCAGAATCGAGATCTGAAACCCTGAAAACAGCAACCACTGTCTCAGGAGAGTTCTCTGGGATGGGGCTGGTAAGTGAAGACATAGTCAGCTCCGGAGGATTGTCATTGATATCTATCACCTGAACGATAATGGTACATTCTCCTGAAAGGCCTCCACCATCTGTGGCTTGAATATTTATAGTGTAAGACTGTGTCAATTCAAAATCCACTTTTTCCTTTAAATAAAGTTCTCCCAATTCCTTTTGAAAGTGGAAGGTTTTGCGAATGTTTTCAGAAGCATGCAAAAATGTGTAAGATATTTCTCCGTAATTTCCTGCGTCTAAATCTGTGGCTGAGATTGTGATAACCTTGGATCCAATCGAACAGTCCTCAGGGATCTGAACGTCATACTTGGACTGAGTAAACACTGGAGCATTGTCATTGAGGTCCAGTACAAGAACTCGGATTTGGGCAGTTCCAGACCTTGGGGGGACGCCCCCATCCACTGCAGTGAGAATTAAAGTGACCTCAGACTGCTCCTCCCGATCCAATGTTTCATCCAGTACAAGCTCTGGGTATCTCCTGCCCTCCCCACTATCTCGAATTTGAATATGGAAAAAGGAGTTCGGACTGATCCTGTAGTTCAGGAGACTGTTATTTCCTCCATCTAAGTCCTGTGCAGTTTCTAATACAAACACAGTCCCAGGGGAGGTGTTCTCGGGGATTTTTAGTACCATCTCATTGTCTAGGAACACAGGTGAATGATCATTAATGTCTTGTATCCTAAACTCAGCGCGAATGACACGAAAAGGGTTTTCCAGTAAGATCTGGAAAGGCAGTACACATGGTTCGGCGGGGCCGCATAGCTCCTCCCGATCCAGTTTCTCTCTCAGGAGCAGATCCCCGTTTCTAGTGTGCAGCTCTAAATACTCTTTGTTCCCTTTGGAAACAGCTCTGGCCCCGCGATTTGACAGCTCCCCCACCTCCAGGTCCAGGGCCTTTGCCACATTGGCAACAAAGGAGCCTCTCTCCATCTCCTCCACTACAGAAAACTGCGCCGGCTCTAAGGCCTCCCCAGACACACCCAGCAGAACAAGGAGAAAGAGAACTTGCCTTTGTTGAAGAATCATCATCCCTTCTTGCTCCGTTCTTTCCTTGACCCTCTCCTCTCAATCTTCGTATCGCAGCTTGACCGCAAATTACAACCAGAAGGTACAATCGTCTCCCGTCCTGTTGAAACCCCAGAAAAACGCAAGACTGGGTCCTTTCTCTCGGAGTCCCAACTAAGAAAGATTCCCCTCTCCTTCCCGACTGTCTTTGTTGGTATTGACGTAGCCGCTGATCCTTTGGGCCTCTTCTTAGTGTGCAGCGCCACCATGCGGTTCATTTTATAATACTCCTTAATTCTGTTAATTTCTCAAGTACTGAGGACGTCTTCTCAGACAGTGCATCTTGGATTCTTGTCTGGATTTGAAAGTGTTTTTAATATCTTTTCTACAGGAAGATCTGGTCCAATGCTGTAACCATTCATAACTATGTCCCAAACCACATAGATATAAGTATTATTTTAGGTTCGTTTAAAAGGAGCTCTCTCTAGTCCTTCCGGCAATCATTAAGCTGTTTCACAAGTTGTAAACAAAACGACTTGGTTAAGAGAAAGCCTCAGTCCATTCTACAATGATTAGGGGAGACAACCTTTAGAGAAATAGGGTAGGAGGGGAAGTAAGTAGCCAAGCTTGTGTGAGAGAAAGGAAGAAAGAGAAAAGAAAGAAAGAGGAAGGAAGAAGAAAAGAAAAACAGGAATCAGTGAATTCTATAAAATGCACAGGAGAATAACAGAAGAAAATACAAATGGGGGAGGCTAGGTGGGGCAGTGAAGAGGACCCCACCCTAGAGTCAGGAGGACCTGAGTTCAAATCCAACCTCAGACACTTGACACACTTACTAGCCCTGTGACTTTGGGCAAGCCACTTAACCCCAATCGCCCTCCAAAAGGCAAAAAAAAAAATCTACAAATAAACAATACAGATTCAAAGTAACAAATTGAATTTATTATACATACATACTTTAAAAAAGAAAATGTAAGTGATGGAGATTTGCGGATTAATATACAATCCTCTCTTTCTGTTCTACTTTTTTATATGGAAATATTAATTTTGTTATATTGTCCCATTCAGAATGAAAAATAATATAAAGCCAAACAAAAGAAAGAAATTAACTCTGAGGACTCTTTTAACTTTATTCCTTTCCTTTGCTACCAGGAGGATAATGCCTTTGACTTTCAAGGGCCTTATTTTGCCAAATCAACTTCTGAAACGGCCAGAGAAGCACAAAAAGAGAATAAGAAAATTCCAGTGGTTTTTGTGATGGTTCTCCAATGCAGATAATGTTCTGCCATTGGAAACTCAATGTCAATTTCACTTTCCCTTTGTTAGATTTTACTGATGTGGGACTATGGATCATTTCTACAATAATGTCACAAAATAAGTTACAACATGTTGGGGTTGGGCAGAAACACAGAGGGTTGGATTTGGAATCAGGAATACCTTGTCATAAATCCCAGCTCTGATCCTTACTAGATATGCAACCATTACTGAATTACTTAACGTCCATGTGCCTGTGTCTATTAAGTCACAGATGCTCCTCAAATTGAAGACATTGCACATATATTGTGCCTTGGATCATAGAAGAAAGAAAAGTATTTTGATGTATTGTGAAATCTAAATAATATGGTATGAATTTTCTCCTCAATCAATTTTTAAAGTAATGAAAATCATACTTTTTTGGTCTCGAACACAATTTTCTTCTACTTTCCAATCATAGTGATTACATCTTGTAGCAAAATTAGTACTGTATTATAAATTGCATTTCTTCAATGATGAACATTAAATGTATAACAGGAAGTGATGAGGGTGGATGATTTCTGGAAGACCCTTTCAGGCCTGACACTCTGTGATAAAATTGAGAAAGGTGCAAGCTAGAATCTCTAAAAGGCCATCAACAAATATTTTAAAAGCAGAGCATTTGAAATCACACATTTGGACAAGAGTGTCACCCCTTGACCTAGATATTACTAAAAGTAGAGGATTTTTTTTTAGAAAACTAGAAGAGAAGACAAGGACATATTCACTTGAATTTATTTTTCTGGCCTTGGGCTTTTGGAGGATGGATAAAATTAAATATATGAGATTTTAGGAGAAAAATGTTTTAAACATACTGAAGGTAGTTCCAAGAATTGCTTTACAGCACCTCATAACCAGAGGCACCAACTCTACCACTTCTCATTCAACTCAAGAATGTGTAAAGATTAGAAATGGTGATTTATAATGAGTGGTCAGATCAGTCTGCATCCTTCACAATCATCTCCAAACTGGCATACATTCTTTTATCACATTATTTTATCATGTAATTCTCTTACTTTCATAAAGATAGATTCTTAAAAGTTTTTCATCAATGCCATAGTGTTCTTTGTCTTTCCTTATACTTTTCATCCACATAGAATCCTTTGTAGATTGGAATTAGAAACAACAAATGTAAAAGTATTTTCAGGGAAATCCATCCATCATTTAAAAATAATGTCAAAGTGAATGCATTAAACTTTTTAAAAAAATACATGAGCCATTATTAAAAGCCTTGTGACCACAGCTAATAGATTACAATATTATTGCTTCTCCTTGAAGAGCTTTTACCAAAGAAAAGAGAAAGTTTAGAACAAATGCCAAAATTGCCCTTCAGGAGAACCACAGCTGTTTTTATTGACCTAATAAAAATGAAGTCCCAAAAATATTCATTTGCAGGTGATACCGGATAGGAAAACTTTGAGGGAGAACATATAGTCAAAATCAAGACTGAGTATCTTAAAACATATTTGCTGAATTTGTTGAGTGAGGAATATTTTAAAAATCCAAGTTTTAAATGAGAAAGGGAACATATGATGCTTCACTCATCTCAATAAACTTATAGAACACAGAAACATGGAGAAAATTCAAAGACAAAACAAGAACAAAAATAAGGGGTTGGCTACTTGGCACAGTGAATAGAACAGTCAGGAGGACCTGAGTTCAAATCCAGTCTCAGACACTTAACACTTACTAGCCATGTGACCTTGGGCAAGTCACTTAACCTCAATTGCCCACTCCAAAAAAAATTAACACAAACAAGGAAAGAGAGGATGAAATATTTCCAGAAAAAGAGATATTGGGAGAAGAGAAAAATGTGTGGAGAAGAAAGGAGAGGAGAAAAAGTTATGAGATAATGCAATACCACAAAAATCTACTCTCTTGTGCTACTGGAAAACAGGAAACGAATAGAAAGGGGTAAAGGAAGGGGGATGTAAGAAGGAAAAAATACATCTCTAAATTCTTCAAAAACACATGTCAAACTTAATTGAAGCAAAAGCTATTCCCTAAGCTTGGGTTCTCCATAGAGTCTTTCCCACTTGCCTGAATAGGAGGAAGGGTAGGATTAATAGGCTTCAGATACTTGAATTCATTGGTCCCTGAGCCACTGGTCAGACACACCTCATAATGGTAGTTCTGGGACAAAGTCCCTGTCCCACTGACATCCACCAAGTAGCTTGGGAAAGGACCATTAGGATCAAATTGACTACCATGACTAGCATTCCTATTCCTCTTCCACAGGTGAATGCCAATGAACATAATAACACAGACCAGGAAGAGAAAGGAGACAGAGGCCAGGGAAATGACTAGATAGGTGGTAAGGGAGTCAGTCTGCATCTCCTCCTTGGCTGAATCTGGAAGCTGAATGTAGGGCTCAGAGAAGCCATCCACCAGGAGTACATTGAGTGTGACCACTGTAGACAGAGGTGGCTGCCCATTGTCCTTCACTAGCACCAGGAGCTTCTGCTTGATGGTGTCTCTGTCACTGATGGGTCTTGCTGTTCGAACTTCCCCATTGTGGGCCCACAAAGTAAAGAGTCCTGGGTCTGTGGCTTTGAGAAGCTGGTAGGAAAGCCAGGAATTCTGTCCCCAGTCCCTATCCACAGCCACCACCTTAGTCACCAGGTAACCTGGCTCTGCAGCTCTGGGCACCAGGTCATTGCAAGGAGCTGTGCCATTCTGCAGGGGATACAACACAAAGGGAGAGTTGTCGTTCTCATCCTCTACCACAATCTGAACCAAAGCCTGACTGCTCAGTGATGGAGAACCACTGTCAGCTGCCCTCACAGTGAACTGGAAAGCTTGGATGGCTTCATAATCCAGGGATCTCAGAGCATAGAGATGGCCATTGTCAGAGTTGATGGAGATGTAGGAGAAGAGGGGCAAGTCTCCAGTCTCTGGAGGCAGTAGAGAGTAGGTGACTTGGGCATTGATTCCTGAGTCCCTGTCACTGGCACTGACACTGCCAATGTGGAGGGCAGGGCTGTTGTTCTCCCGGATGTACAGTTTGTAGGCACTCTGAGTAAACACTGGAGGGTTATCATTGACATCAGAGATAAACACGGGGATATAGTGCTCAGTTTTGAGTCTCGGGAATCCCAAATCCATTACTGTAATAGTGATGTTGTACTCAGCCCTTCTCTCTCTGTCCAGTCCTCCCTCTGTTACCAATGTATAGTAGTTCTCAACAGAAGGCTTCAGGGCAAAAGGAAGATCATCTTGGATGGAGCAAACCATCCTTCCATTTTCCCCAGAGTCCAGATCTGAAACTCTGAAGACAGCTACCACGGTTTCAGGAGAGTTCTCTGGAATGGGACTCGTAAGTGAAGATATGGTCAGTTCAGGGGGATTGTCGTTTAGATCCATCACCTGAACAATAATAGTACATTTCCCAGAAAGGCTTCCACCATCTGTGGCCTGAATGTTGATGGTGTAAGACTGAATTAACTCGAAATCTACTTTTTCCTTTAAATAAAGTTCCCCAGATTTCTCCGATAGTTGAAACGTTTTACGAATATTTTCAGAGGCATGTAAAAATGTATAGGATATATCTGCGTTATTTCCTGTGTCTAAATCAGTTGCTGAGACTGTGACAATTCGGGATCCAATGGAACTATTCTCGGGGATCTGAACCTCATAACGCGGCTGAGCAAATACAGGTGCATTGTCATTGATGTCTACTACAAGGACTTGGATTTGGGCGGTTCCAGACCTGGGTGGAGATTCCCCATCCAGTGCAGTGAGGGTTAAAATGACCTCTGGTTGCTCCTCCCGATCCAGGGTTTTATCCAGTACAAGCTCTGGGTATTTCCTGCCCTCTGCATCCCCTCGAATTTGAATGTGGAAATGAGAGTTGGGATTGATCGTGTAGTTCTGGAGACTGTTGTTTCCTACATCTAAATCCTGAGCATTTTCTAGTATAAATACAGTTCCGGGAGATGTGTTCTCGGGGATTTTCAACACCATCTCTTTGTTTAGGAACACTGGTGAATGGTCATTAATGTCTTCCACTATCAGCTCAGCCCGAACAATCTGAAAAGGGTTTTCCAGTAGGATCTGGAAAGGCAGTACACAGGGCTCGGCGGGGCCACACAGCTCCTCCCGATCCAGTTTCTCTCTCACGAGCAGATCCCCGGTTTTAGGGTGCAGCTCTAAATACTCTTTGCTCCCTTTGAAAACGACTCTGGTTCCCCGACTGGACAATACTCCCACCTCCAGGCCCAGGGCCTTTGCCACATTGCCCACAAAGGAGCCTCTCTCCATCTCCTCCACTACCGAAAACTGCTCAGGCTCTGAGGCCGCCCCAGACACACCCAGCAGAAAAAGGAGAAAGACAACTTGCCTTTGTTGCAGCATCATTGCCCCTCGTCGCTCTCTTGTCCTTCCTCTCAGAGTAGCCTGGTTCGACCGCAAAAGTAGCCAGAGAAACCTCAGAAAAATGCGGATGCGGTCCAGTTCCCCATTGCCAGCAAACAAAGCTTCCCCTCTCCTTCCCAGTTGTCTCTGATTCACGACTGTCTCAGTCTTAGTGGGTTGGTGTAGTTTTTGCCTCTTCTTAGTCTGCAGCGCCACCTCGTGGATATATCTTTACTCTACATAGTTAATAACGTCGTTGCCAACGTTATTTGTACTCGATTTCAAAATATGTACTCTGTATTTCCAAGGGATACAACTTGATCTTTACAGAGCGAGCTGAATCCATGTTGTATATACCTAGGAATTCAAGTTCCTGAAACCCATTATCCCCACCCTTCCTCTTGCTCAAGCATGTGGGAAGGACTCCATGGAAAATCCATCCTCAAGGAAGAGCATTTTCTTCAAGTACTTTTAAGATGCACTTCGCCAAATTATATCCACCTCCAAATATTGGTTTTCATCTTCTTGTAGCATATTAAAACAGACATTTTATACTATTGTGTTATATTTTTCATCCCATCTTCCTCGTACACGTTTTCCTCTTCTCCCTGTATCCTCAGCCTACAAATTCTTCTTTCCTTAGTGTTTTGGCTCTCTTTCTACATTTCAGTTTTCTCCAGGTTTCTCTTCCCCATCGTTATTATTAATAGGAAAGAATGAACTGTGGCATATTTTCTTTTCCATTTCAAACTTATTATTTAATTATCCCTTCTAAATTAATGTAGCAAATGTGTTCCAAGCTACTCAAACTTGGATTAGGCTGGATTCTCGTACTCAGGTTTCATTTCCTTTACTGATGCACATACTATAAAGTTTTTGTCCTCATGTCAATGAATACAATTTTGCCTCTCCTAAATGGTAATTTAGGTCTGGCTCACTTTTATGTTTTTTTCACTTTTTTATTAAGAAATTTTCAGTGTCCTGCAAACATCTTACAAGTTTCCTCTGGTCATCTTAATTTTACAATAACTCTCTTTTCTTGATACTCAAAGTATTAATTTGCATTTATGTGTAAAAAATGTTGAGTATCCTTGAAAGTATTCTTTCAAAAATGGTATTTGATGTTGAACATCAACTACAATAATTGTGTTTAGAAAAATAAACAGCACTAAGGAGTTGATATAAAATATGTTAAGAATTTACCTTTAACAAATCCAGCCTCAGACACGTAACCTTGCCATGTAACCTTGGGCAAGTCACTTAACCCCAATTGCCCAATATTTTCAGGGATCTGAACCTCATAACACAGCTGAGCAAATACAGGTGCATTGTCATTGATGTCTACTACAAGGACTCGGACTTGGGCCATTCCAGACCTGGGTGGGGATTCCTCATCCAGTGCAGTGAGGGTTAAAATGACCTCTGGTTGCTCCTACCGATCCAGGGCTTTATCCAGTACAAGCTCTGGATATTCCCTGCCCTCTGAATCCCCTCAGATTTAAATGTAGAAATGGGAGTTGGGATTGATAATGTAGTTCTGGAGACCGTTGTTTCCTACATCTAAGTCCTGAGCATTTTCTAGTATAAATAGAGTTCTACAGTGAAAAAGTGGTATCTTAGTATTTTTTCCCCTTTTGCTGTTTCGAATTTAAATGTGTATATCAAAGTTGGGACTGAACTTATGATTCTGGAGACTGTTGTTCTCTACATCTATACCTTGTTCACTTTGCAATAGTAATGAAATCCCAGAGAAGGTCTTCTTGGAAATTTTCAAGATCATTTCAATGTCTAGTAACACTGGTGCATGATCATTAATGTCTTGTACCATCAACTCAGCCTAAGGAATCTGAAAGAGATTTTTCAGTAAGATCTGGAAAAGCAACACACCAATCTGTTGGGCCTGCAGAGCTCCTCCTGATCCATTTTCTCTCTCAGAAGATCTCTTGTTTGATGGTATAGCTGCAAATACTCTTTGTTCCCTTTGAAAGAGCCTCAGACTCCGCTGTTAGACAGCTGTCTCCCCTTGGGCCCTAGGATCTTTATCTCATCGGCCACAAAGGAGCAATGCTCTACCACAGCCATTTTCTCTAACAGTAAATAATGTTCCCATTCTGAGCCTGTTTAAAAAACACAAAGCAAAACAAGAAGAACCTGCCTTAGCTGGTGAACTAAAGAGTTTTCTATATCCATTGTTTATCAGGTGGGGTGACCTCCGCCAAGAAATAAGACCCAACTAAGCTTCCATCTCAGTAGTTTAACTTTTGATGCATTAGTTGAAATCTGGGAACGCAAGAGCACACAAAACCTTCTCACCCCCTTCCCAAACTTGTGCTAATTAAGCTTTTCTTCTCTTTCCTCAGAATCTGACATTCGGGTCTTTTTTGTTTATGTCTGTCAATAAATGTAATGCCCTTCCTTCTCCTTAGTCTACAGTGCCAGTTGGCATCTTCTGCAAAAGATTCCTTCTTTCCCTTACAAAATTATGGCCACATTTGATAATGTTATGAATGTGCTTAGTGCAGCAAGGTGGCGCAGTGGATAGAGAGTTGGGCCTGGATTTAGGAAGAATCCTCTTCCTGGATTCAAATCCAACCTCAGACACTTAGTTATCTGTGTGACCCTGGGTAAGTTACTTGACCCTGTTTGCCTCAGTTTCTTCATCTGTAAAAATGAACTGGAAAAGGAAATGGCAAACCTTTTCCGCCAAGAAAATCCCAAATGGGGTCATGAAGAGTAAGACATGACTATAAGTATTTAATGTGTGACAGTAAGTATTATTAATAAGACATCGAATAATAACAATAATAATAATAATAGCCTATATTGACATAGCCTTTTAATGTTTGAAAAGTGCTGTTTACACTTTATCTTACCTGATTCTACATGTGAGTTTTTGGTGAGAAAAATGATGGTTCAAGAGATTAAGTGACTTTCATGGCTGGAAATCCATCAAGTAAAGGAAACAAACCATCATCTCCACATCTATCAAATCCACCAAACTAGCACTAGGCTATATAAAACCTGTATTTCAAATAATTTGTATTTTCATCTCTAAAAACTGAAATGAAGAAATATTTTATTTTACTGGAACTTTGCCCCACACTTTCTAGATGGTAAATATTTTTCAAATGATGGGGGTAAGGATGGGAATGAGAGAAAGCTCATAAATGCAGAGAAGCAAATAATACATCTATCTATAGCAGAAAGAGCACTGAATTTTAAGTCAGAGGATTTGCATTGAGATCCTGACTATGTTACTATTTGTGTGTTCTTAGGATAGTCACAGCACTTCTGGAGTCTCATTTTCCACAAATATAAGAAGAGGAAGTTGTGATCTAGATTAAGGGTTTTTAACTTTTTTTATATGAACCTCTTTAGCAGTCTGGAGTCAGGTTCTGGACCTCTCCTTAAAATAATGTTTTAAAATACATAAAACAAAATAAGTCAGATTACAAAGAAAATTAACTAAATTGAAATACAGTTGCAAAATATTTTAAACTTATAGATCTCAGCCTAAGAACTCTTAGTGTGGGTCTCTAATTCCCTCTACTTCTAAATCCACTAAAACATATGAATCTGAAAACCATGTAGAGCTGCCAAGTCACTGATGCTGCTACTGGGTATAGGCCAAATGAGCGACAATATTTTTGTTGACTTAGAAAAGCTACGCACAGTACCAGAAAGATGACCTGACTGATGTGTGAAGAGACCACAATATGGCATCAGTGAAGGGGAAATGAAGGCCCTGTTAGGCTAAAGTTCTCATGTGTACTTTTTTCTGCTGTTCCGAGCTTCTATCCACTGAAGTTCTCCCTCCAGTTCATGTTGGTGAGACTAGCTCATGAGTTATTGGACCTTTCCTTTCCCATCTTCTTCAGCTGGGTCATTTTTGGTGAAGTAAAGGCTGTTCTTCACATAACCATACTCATTTTACAACAGATTTAATTAATAATCAACTGGGAATCTGTGTTTTTGTAAAATAGACACAGGAAAACCAAAAGAAAAGAAAGGACTTATCTCCCCTAAAAAATTGACTTAATAGTGTTTTAGCTTTGGGACTTTCCCTTAACCCATCCTCATATTCTCTGTGTTAGCTTTTAATACTTCAATATGTGAATACCAGTTGAGACAGCTGAATCTTTTCTAAAGACTAACTAATGTCACAAAATTTCAAACATCTTTAGTGCTCGATGAAAGTGTCTGTGATTGGCCATTCCCTTAAACTTTTTACAATAAAAATTGTACCTTTTGTAAATAAATTTGTAAATATTTTCTTGAATAACAAATTTTTCATAGATTCATATCACTCCATATTTGGAAGGGACCTCAGAAGTCATTTAAGATCATAAACTTATAATTAAAAGGGACCTTAAAGGGAAATTCATTTAACCTCTTCCTTTGAAGATGAGGAAACTGTCAAGAAAATTAAGTGATTCTTCCAAATACATAGAGGTAGAAAAAAGTGGCAAATTGAGGATTCCAACCCAAGTTATCTGCTTCCAAACTAAGAACTTTTGACTTATTCAATCTACTTTCACTTGTCCATCCCTTACCTAAAGCACAAGTGACTTACAACTTTCCTGATAAATCGTCATAAAGCTGTGGCTTGAAAATCTCCAGTTTTTGGAAATACTTTATCACCTAAAGCAGTCCTTTACATTTTAACACCTCTAATTATTATGTCATTCCTCTACAGACAAGCAGAGAAATGATTTGAACATCTAGTTCCTGAAAAAAGATGCAGAGGCTATTTAAACAACAACATAAAATGTTTCAACTTTCTACTAACCAAAGCAATGTAATTTAAAACAACTTTGAGATATCCTCATGCATCTATTACATTGACAATAACACAGTGATAGACAAAAAATTATAAAATTCAAAGCTGTTGCAACTGTGGGGGGGGGGGAGGGAGAAGCCCAGGTCCTACATTACTATAAGAGTTGTAAATTGAAACAACACTTTGACAAGCAAATTTCACAAAATAATAGCTACAAAAGTCACTCTTTGAATCATTGATCGAACTAACAAATACTAAGCATGTTACTGACTGGAGCAAAGGCTCAATTGGACAAAAAGATTCCTTGCAACACCATTTCAAAAACAAAACAAAACTGGAAACAATGTGCCCAATGATTCTGGAATGACAACTATTTAATGAGATATATTATAATGCCAAAAGAAAAGGAAATATGAAGAATACAAATAAATATGGAAAAACTTAAATGAAACAATGCAAACTATGAAAAAACACTCCAAACAACAACTATGCACTGCATAAAACTATGTACATAATGATTATGATAATAACAGAGTATTAAAATTTTTTAAATATGTAAAAGGGAAACAGTTATTCGGAAAAGGAAATAGAAGCAAACAAAAATTTTTCTTACTTTTTATTTTTAATATATGCTTTCATTTTTTGAATCATGAAAATTTCCATTTTATGTACAGTTTTCAGATTTATTTTTCTTTGAATCTTTGCTTTGGTGCTGGCAAATTTGACACAATCTGTTTAATTCTTTTATCCCTCACTATTCAGAAGATCATGAAAAGTCATGAGGAAAACATTATTTTTAAAAATCAAAGCATCATACTAAATTCTACTTTACAACTAGAATGCTACTTTACAATCAAAGCCTCGTATGTTTCCCCATCTTGTTGGTCTTATAGTTAAGGATGCTAGTTCTTGTCATTAATTCATAATGTTACTAAAGTATCAGAAGATCAAATGGATGTACTCTCTGCTGGAAGATGTACTGAATTTCCCCAAAGCTTGACACATTAACTGTTTGGAATAACTTGTCACATAGAGTGATTTTGTTCATTGTCTTCATGAAGGAAGGTAATTAGAGACAGGAAGGGGGGTACAGTTTATAGAGTTCTATACCTGGAGACAGTACAGACCTGACATCCAATTTGACTATAGGTATCTACTAGATGCATGATGCTGGGCTAGTCACTTAAACATTGCTTCAATTTCCTCTTCTGTAAAATGTGAATAATAATAGCACAATAGATCCAATGGTAATTGTAAAATGAAGTGAAATTAGTAAGGAATCATACACATATATGCATATATGTACAATACAAATGTACATGCATGTATACATATATATACTATCCTATTTAGTAAGGGACCTCCCCTTTTTAAATACATCATTTCTTTAATGCACGTTATTTTTATTACATATTCCAGCCATTGTTATTTGGGGATTCAAATTTAAGTTCTTTCATGTGGAGTAACTTTCAATAATGTTAAATACAATTTCCAAATGACTATAAAGAAAAGAAGTTATACTAAATTATAATTAACACAATCACAAAGTAATTTGTACTCCTATTTTTTAAAAGTGTGTGTGTGTGTTTGTGGGTGTGTGTGAATGGTGGTATAAACTCAACAAATTCCTCCCTGATACCTGCATATATGCTTCAAATGAGTCAGAGATGTCCTCACCAAGATGGCGAAGATAAAGTCAGGCAAGATTCACTGGGCTCCTGCACCCAAAGGGCGGAGGAGGAAAATGCAGATAGGTCCATCAGTCCTCTGGTGAGTTTTTTTTTAGTGTTGCAGTACTTTGGGGGGAGGGGTTGGAGGGCAATTGGGGTTAAGTGACTTGCCCAAGGTCGCACAGCTAGTTTTTGTGTTGTGTCTGAGGCCAGAATTAAACTCAGGTCCTTGTGACTCCAGGGTCGGTGCTCTATTCACTGCGCCACCTTGCCGCCCCTATGGTTGTTCGTTTGTTTGTTTTTATAATGGAGACCCTGACACGGAAGGGATTTGGGGGTTTTGGTTTGTTTGTTTGGGTTTTCTTTTTTTGCCAACCTTTGTATTCATCCTTCGCTGACCTACTCGTGGTATCTAGTACTTACACAGCATAGAAAATAAATACTCACTGGTTGATTGATTGCTGATTTCTGTATTCAAACATATCTGGAGACTGAAAATTTGTAAGAGACTTCAGTTCACTCTGTTTACTTCATAAACATCTAATGGCGTGCTAAATTGCCTCCTCCTATTTCAGAATCATTCTATAGTCTGGAAAAAGCTACTTGTATGGACTATGGCTATACAGCTATGATGATTTCATTTCTCAGAACCAAAAGCTAAGATCTAAGAGTGACAGTGACGAAGAATCACATGTTTCCTCATATCTTTGTCAGTGTTCCACCCAAAGTTTGCACACTATCAATAAATCACTAGCTAGATTAAAGATAAGTGCATTTACATTTCTTGAGACAAAAAAAGGGACTAATGCAGTCTTAGAAAACAGTTCCTAACATACAGACTAGGAGAGATAATGCAGTCTATGGAAGAGAGAAAGCCTTAGTATCCTGAACTAAGTCTGGGAATTTAATTGCATCAAAAATGTTAACATGCAAGTTTGAAATGAGAATGCAAAAATAAAGTAGCCCATTCATTCCTAGAAATTGATTTGGGACTAGCACAACCTGGACAAAAATCAAATAGAGAAAGAAAACCAAAAATAAAAATGAGAGAAAGAGAAGCAGGGGAAAGGAGAACATGAAAAATTATAACACGTTTTTAAAATAAATTCTTCTCTGTCACAGTAAGATAGAAAATAAAAGGGAAGAAATAATGACGAGACATAAAGCGCATTGCAGAATATTTCTATCCCTAATTTAAGTCACAGCTGTTCCGGAAGGATGGGTTTTCTTCCAAATCCCTCCTGTTAGCCTGAGAAGAGATTCTGGGGATAATGGGCTTCAGGAATTTGAATTCATTGGTACCTGAATCACTAGTCAGACACACCTCATAATGGTAATTCTGAGACAAGGTCCCTGTCCCATTAACATCCACCAAGTAGCTTGGGAAAGGACCATCTGGATCAAATCGACTACCATCACTAGCATCCCCATTCCTGTTCCACAGGCGAATGACAATGAACATAATAACAGAAAACAGGAAAAGACAGGAAACAGAGGCCAGTGAAATGACTAGGTAGGTGGTAAGGGAGTCAGTTTGCACCTCCTCCTTGGTTGCGTCTGGGAGCTGCATGTAGGGCTCAGAGAAGCCATCCACCAGGAGTACATTGAGTGTGGCCGTTGTGGACAGAGGTGGTTGCCCATTGTCCTTCACTAGCACCAGGAGCTTTTGCTTGATGGTGTCTCTGTCAGTGATGGGTCTTGCTGTTCGAACTTCTCCATTGTGGGCCCACAAAGTGAAGAGTCCTGGGTCTGTGGCTTTGAGAAGCTGGTAGGAAAGCCAGGAATTCTGTCCCCAGTCCCTATCTACAGCCACCACCTTGGTCACCAGGTAACCTGGTTCTGCAGCTCTGGGCACCAGGTCATTGCAGGGAGCTGTGCCATTCTGCAGGGGATACAACACAAAGGGAGAGTTGTCATTTTCATCTTCCACCAACACCTGGACTAGAGTCTGGCTGCTCAGAGATGGGGAACCACCATCAGCTGCCCTCACAGTGAACTGGAAAGTTTGGATGGTTTCATAATCCAGGGATCTCAGAACATAGAGATGACCATTGTCTGAGTTGATGGAGATGTAGGAGAAGAGGAGCAGGTCTCCAGTCTCTGCAGGTAGCAGAGAATAGGTGACTTGGGCATTGATTCCTGAGTCCCTGTCACTGGCACTGACACTGCCAATGTGGAGGGCAGGACTGTTGTTCTCCCGGAGGTACAGTTTGTAGGTTCTCTGAGCAAACATTGGAGGGTTATCATTGATGTCGGAGATGAAAACTGTGAGATTGTACTCGCTTTTGAGCCTCGGGGATCCCAAATCCATGACTGTAATAGTGACGTTATATTCCCCTCTGATCTCTCTGTCCAGTGCTTCCTCTGTTACCAATGTATAGAAGTTCTCCAGAGAAGGCTTCAGGACGAATGGAAGATCATCCTGGATGGAGCAAACCACCCTTCCATTTTCCCCAGAATCGAGATCTGAAACCCTGAAAACAGCTACCACTGTCTCGGGGGAATTCTCTGGGATGGGATTAGTAAGTAAGGACACGGTCAATTTGGGCAGATTGTCATTCAGATCTACCACATGGATTAGTACTGTGCATTTTCCAGAAAGGCCTCCACCATCTGTGGCTTCGATATCAATTTCATAATATTGAGTTGTTTCAAAATCCACTGTTTTTATCAGTGAAATTTCACCTGAAGATAGATCTATTTTAAAAGTTTTGCGAATGTCTTCAGAAGCATCGGAAAATGTGTAAAATATTTCTCCGTTATTTCCTGTATCTAAATCTGTAGCATGCACCTCCACAATCAGGGAGCCTGGGGGGCTATTTTCGGGAATCCTCACCTCGTAATTCTGTCTCTCAAACTCAGGGGTGTTATCGTTAACATCCACCACGAGAACTCGAATTTGGGTGGTCCCTGACCTGGGCGGGGACCCACCATCCAAGGCAGTGAGAATTAATCGGATCTCAGGCAGTTCCTCTCGATCGAGAGCTTTGCTCAACACCAGCTCTGGATACTTCCTACCGTCGTTGCGTAAGCGTATTTGAACTTGGAAATGGGAATTAGGGCTGATGGTGTAGTTTTGGAGACTGTTGATCCCAACGTCCAAATCCTGTGCACCAGCTAAACGGATTATCTTTCCAGGAGGACTGCTCTCGAGGATCTTCAGGAGCATCTCATTGTCCAGGAACACAGGCGAATGGTCATTTATGTCTTGTACTAGCAGCTCCGCCAGAAAAATTTGAAATGGGTTTTCTAGTAATATCTGGAAAGGTAATACACAGGAATCGGTAGGCCCACACAATTCCTCCCGGTCCAGTTTCTCTTTTATGAGTATATCCCAGGTTTCACGATTAAACTGCAAATATTGTTTGTCTCCTTTAAAAGTGACACGAGCGCCCCTATTAGATAGCTCCCCCATTTCTAGTCCCAGGGCCATAACCACATTGCCTACAAAAGAGCCGCTTTCCATTTCCTCTGCCACAGAAAACCTCCCGGGCTCTGAACCCGCCTTAGACATGCACAGCAAAACAAAGAAAAGCAGAACTTGCCTTTGTCTCCGATTTGCCTTCTTGTCTGCTTCCATGCTGACACCTTTAAAAATATTCTTGGTTTATCTGAATCCACACTTCTGGGCAGACTGTGTAGATTGTGGGTAAATAACTCCTTCTGGGGACCCTGCTCTCCACTAGCTCCTGCTAACAAAGCTCGCTTTCTTTGACCACTTAGTGCCAGTGTGAGTAGCAGAGTAATGGAGGATGCAGGTTTTTTTGTTTTTGTTGCTTTGAGGATCAATTATGCTTCTTATCCTGCAGCGCCACCATGCGTCCTCATTGAGAATTTTACTTTCTTAATCCAGTTTTCAAAGGCATAAAGATTTCTGGCTCAGGCAGATAATGCTTTATGTATCTAGTTTTCTAAGGGAGATATTGAGCTCTGGTTGTAATTACAAGAGTGTGTTATTTAATTTTTCTCTGGGAACCACACGCCAATGTCACATATACGCACAAATTATTATAGAGGGTTATATGTCCTGCAGCGGACTTAGCACACTTGTGCTTTTACAACATATAAATCTCAGTGAGAACAATGTCAAAATTAGAGAAGACTATAATTAAGTAGCAGGTAAAATTCACAACTAATATAAGGGATATTATTTTCCTCTCAGTCCTCTCAGAATGAGAGGTATGTCTTCTTTTCTCAGTTTTAGTCACATTGATGTAATGACAGGGAGGGTCAAGAATTTATTCTAAAAAATCTCAATGCAACAATCAGAGGATAATGAAGAGGATACTGAGATGGTTCTGAATCCACAGACTCTTAAAATAATTATCTTATCTTTACCACACTTCTCAGTGTAAGTCTTTTACAGTATTCTTTGTAGCTTTTCCATTTTGCTGCAAGCCTAAGTGTGATCCATCTGCCAAACACTATTTTAAATTCTTTGGTTACATAAAATAGACAGCCTTTGCACTTTTCATTTGTCTAGTCACATATTTTCCCAAAAGTATTGTTATTGGTGACACATTTTAAGAAGAGCATTAAAAACTGGAGCTTATCTCATGGTTGTATAAGGAAAAACTGAAGAAACAAGAAAAGAGAAGATGACTTTTGGTATGAGTATGGGGGGAGGGGAGAATATGTATCTTTAGATATCTGAAGGGCTGTCAAGTAGTAAAGTGATAAGACTTCTGTGTAGATTCCAGAGGAAGAACTAGGACCATTAGGTGCAATATACAAAGAGACCTATTTTGGGTGAAATTTAAGAGTTTTCAAAACTTAAATGTTTAAAACGAAATAAGTTGCAATGTGGGGTAGTAAATTCTTCATCACTGGAAGTATTCAAGTAAAACTTGTATGAAGACCTGCTAAGGGTTAGGAGAGAGAATATCTTCATAATGTTGAACTACATCATTTTCTCTGTTTCCTTGAAAATACAACATTTCAGAATATCTCTGATGCATTTGGTTCCAGTTGGTCATGTCGTTTCAAAATCTACTTTGTATTATCATCTTAGTTTCCAAAATATATTAGCTGAAATAGGGAAGCACAGAAGATTCCAAAAAAGAGTAGGCACAATAGAAAAATTGATGACTTGGTTATTAGAAGATTGCTGCTAATGACCTTTAAAATTTTGAGCAAGTAATTTAGTTTCTTTTTACCTGTTTTCTCATTTGTAATGTGAAAGAGTTGGATCTCTATCATTCCTTCCAAGTCTAATATTTTACAACTACATTATTTCTAAGAAGAAAGGGAAGGAAAAGAAGATAAATATTCATGAATATTTTAATCTATTAGTAACTAGATTATCTGGTTTGTAACAGAAATGGGGTGGGGAACACTAGGATAAGGAACATGAAGAAATTATTACTCTAGAATTAGAATTAGGGCTTTCTTCCCTATCCCAGCACTACAACTTTTGAGTTTCAAGACTTGCATTCAGTGCTTCCCAAGTGACTGGTCAGACATACTTTGGGTTGGTAGTACAGGACAGGATCCCAATTTGGATGTCATTCAGAGGTCCAGGAAGAGTCCATTTGGCTAAAGTAGCTCCAGACTACGTGTTGCTTTTTCTTTCATTGGTAAAGAAGGATGAATGTAGTATAACTGGTAGTAGTGTAGAGAAATGACAAGTAGAAGATAAGGTTGTCATACTGGTCTTAAGATTTCTTACTTGGGCTTGTAGGATATCTTATGGAGAATCATAATGGCTATATTTGATGTCCTTTTGCTCTCTTTGTCCATTATTCCCTGGGTTACACGTTCTCCACAGTAGGTTTCAGGGCAAAATTCTCTTATCCATGTGGCAAACTATTCTTCCTTATTCCATTCCATAATTCTCCCTAAAGAGGGGTGGCAATATGAACTAAGTGATTTCATTGGTATATAGAACTTCCTGGTGAGGAAAATCCCTCAATTAATGCAGATTGCTAACATCTCGGCAGCTAACAGTCTTAGAGAATTGCCCAGAGCACTAGGTGGTTGTGACTTGCCCAAAGTCACATCCAACCAGTTATGTGCCAAAGTTGCAACCTGAACCCAGATCTTCTCATCTCTCGGGCTACTACTATTTTTCCTTTCAACTGTGAACTTAGAATACAATTCTTTTAAAAAAGAAAATAGCCCCAGGCTCGCTCTTGGGATACTAAATGATAGCCTGGTCAGCTAAAAGAGACAATCGTTAGGATTCATAGTCAGAAGGCAAAAGATCCTACACTAGTCTACAGGCTCTGGCTGTCACTGGGCTTCACTTTTACAATTAAATGGAATTCCTTCATAAATCAAGCGCACTTCGAGAGAAGATGGCCAGATGTTGAATTGTTTTCAAAAAGTTCTGCTAGTGCCTCGGAAAGAGTAGTTATACAGGTAAGCTATTTCTCCATGATTTTTGTCCATTCTCCATTAAGTTCCACAGATTCGATGAGGACTTTGGAAGTTCTGGTGCTGGGTGCAGAGATGCCACCCACCTCTGTTATTTAAAACTAATTCGAGGTAAATTCTGCCTTCTGCTCCAGCTCCAATTTGATTGTGAAAATAGAAGTTGGGGTCTGAGCAGCTATTTGGGGATACTGTCTCTGCCTAGTTTACATGCAGTGTAGTTTCGAGCTGTGACGCAGTCCATGAGACGGTGCTTTCACGGATGTTCAGGAGGAGCTTTAAATCCGGGGATTCAGGCATTTGTGTCACAGACTGGATGAAGCGCAAAGAGTTTTCCCGTAAGATACTGAACGACCGTACGCAGAGCTCGGAGAGAGAGCTTAGCTCCTCCTAGTCCAGTTTCTCCTTTTCAAAGCATTCTCGGGTTTCACAGTTAAGCTACAAATACGCTTTGTTGTGTATGCTTTGAGAGAACCCAGTTCCCCAGGCTGACAGCTCCCCACCTCCAGTCCCAGGGCCTTTGCCACATTCGCCACCAAGGAGCCTCCATAGGCTCCACACCCATGTCGCCCACGCACAGCAAAATAACCAGAAGTGGTATTTTCCTTACCCGCCGAGGCGTGTCTAGCATAACCTTCATTCTGCCTTTCTGGAAGCGTCCTTCAGCTTAAAAACATGCTCAGTATTCGGCGAGGAGATTTAGATCTAGTCCCAATTCACTGTTGTTTTACTTCGGGCTTTCCGGAAAGACAATAGTTTTTCCTGAGATGGAGGCTGAGAGAGCCGGAGCCCCGGGTTCTCCTTCTTTGCCTGTAGTGCCACCAGGCGTCGGAACACTCAGTGTAATGTATTCCCACAAAGGCACTTTTTAAAGAGAAGCACAATATATGCGCCAATATATGCGCCAATATATGCATTCTTCAGGTGATTTAAATTGTATGTCCTGGAGGAAGGGAGTAGGTTTTGCAACCTATTTAATTCTTATAAACATGACAATTGTCAATGTACTTCCACTGGCCAGTCATACTCTTTCTAGATTTGTGCCCACAGCTTCAACTTATTTTCTCTATGTGGAGAAGATTGAATCTGTATATTTTTAAATTAATACATTATTATATCAAATAGCCATTTGATAATTAAAAATGTGCATGCATATGCATACACCCACAGGGCAAAACAGAAAAAATATCATAAGCCATAAATATGGGCAACTTGCAGTTTATTTTAAAAGTGTGTCACTGTTGGTGGAGCTGTGAATTGACTCATCTCTCTGGAAGCAGTGTGGAATTAGACTTTTTTCAAAAGTGACCAAATTGTCCACACTCTTTGTCCCAGAGATCTCACAATTAGCCATATACCTATATGCCAAGGAGGTTAATGACAGAAAGGTATTATGTACATCAAAATATTCATATCAGCTCTTTAGTAGTAGCAAAAAAAAAATAGATTCAAAGTCAACGTACATGGATTGGGGAATGGCTAAAAAAGTAGTGGTAGATTGGTGAAAGTGTATGTTATTGTAAAGTTAGAAATTATGAGTATAAAGAATTCAGAAAATCGTGGGGAGACTGATATGAACTGATGCAAAGTGAAGCAAGTAGAATGAAGAATAATTATAAGCAAATAGAAAGAACAAAAATAAAACTATGCTGTTATAGTCATTATATATGGTCATATATATATGGTCATTATAACATATTGATATTTTATTGGCTCTAAAGAAGAGATCCATCAATCAATGAAATATCATTTATTAAGTGCCAGACACTGTGATAGCTGTTTGGGTTACAAAAAAAAAAGTGACAAATTTCCCACTCTCAATGATTCTGTTAAATGAGATAAGATGAACATATATACAAACCTGTGTACATATATGCAATATATTTACAAAATAAGTACAAGTTCATTGGCAGTGCTTGCGGGACTACATTAAGAGCTGTGGGGAGCAGGAAAAGGCAAGATCTGATCTATCTCAAAGGAAACTAGGAATTCACCTAATAGCTTGAGATGAAGAGAAATCTAGACATAGAAGACAGTGTGAAGGAATTGAGCTGAGAATTGGAGTGTCACAAGGAACACTACCCCTCCCCCCAAAACACGAATTTATCTGGAATGTAGGGTGCATGACAGAATGTGTAATAAGGCTAAAAAGGTAAATTGGGGCCAGATTGTGAAGAGATGATAAGATGTACTTTCTTCTCTACTTTGAACAGGTAGAGGGTATAAACTATTGCATGTATAAAAGTGGTCATTCCATGAAGCATGTTAGGGGAATAGACCTGTGTCTTGGCTACATCTAATGATACACGTTAACTCAATAGGTTACTTCTCATGAAGCACTGAGAACAAGATTGGGCACCCTCAAATGAGATGTGAAAAGCATCATGACAAAGTGGAGAGGGCACTGGAATTGGGGTCAGGTAAACCTAAATTTTAATCCCATGTTAGACACACTACTAGTTGTTTGATCCTTGGCAAGTTACTTAATCTGTTTGCACCTCAGTTTTATCATCTATAAAATGGGAAGTGGTGTTAAACTCAATGGCCAAAGGGCCTATTTTATTTCAAAATCTATGACCCTATGTGCTTTGACCTCTCAATAAAAGGACAAATGCAAACAAAATCTTCTAGTTGTTCCCCAAGTGTCAGACTACTTCTGAATGATCCATGGAATTGACCATTGTTTCAAAATACTGCCAGACTCCATTCATTTGTTGGTGAGTTTTACTGAACTGCTTTTTTTCTCTTTTCTTCTTATTCTTTGCTATTTTTAACTGCTTATTGACTTTCACAACTATCCTGTTTGTTTTTGTGTCCTTTTGTGAATTTATTTTCTATGTCTGTGTTTTAATGTTCTTGCTGTTTTTCTTATTTCTATGTTGTGGTCAGTGTGTATTTTGTTCTTTTTGTTTCATTCTGCATAACTACATATAAATCATATTCTTTGCATTTTCGTATCTGACATTTATGGTACAATAATATTTCATTAACTTTCATACACCAGATTTTGTTTAACCATTCCATCTTTATTGGATTTTTGCTATTATGCATGGTGTTGCTAGAAACCATTTTTGTATAGTTAGGTAGGTTTTTCCAAGTGTTGAAAACATCCTTAAAGTGTAGTAATTGCAGTAATATCAATAGGTCACAAACCATAAATAATTTTGTAACTCATCATATAATGAAATGCTCTTTCTCAAAAGGTTATACTAACCACAAATCCACAACTCACACATGTAAAATTGAGGGACAGTCTAGAAAATTACCCTAGCCCACTTGGAGTAAGAGTCCTGTTATGATTTTTAGGTGAGAATGCATCTTGATATTCACCAGATATAAACAAGGCCTAAACACTTCACTAGATAAAACAGAAAATGTGTTTGGGATGGATGAAGAACTTAGTCATGCCTTCAGGAGTCTGTACAAAGTCATAGAGCTAAGTTGAAAGAAGAGTCAATTGAGTAACTCTAGGGAAGTGAGAATATTTGAGCTACACTGCCTAAGAAATCCACCTTCCCATCAGTGCCCCTGGAACAGCTGAAGGCATTAAGACAGGGACACACTCAATAAGATGACGAAGATAGATTCATGACCCTATAAAGAGTCAAGCAAAGAAGCTCTATCATAGCTAAGATGGAAATTCTTGAGCACTGCAGAAAGGGGAAAAAAGGACTATCAGCAACCAGGAGATGGAAGTTTTGTCAGTCTTTCAAGAATGAACTATTTTCCCCTCTGGACTTAGGCACACTTTCCCTGGACTCAATGTGTAAGTGTTAAAGTATGTCACAGGGGGAAAGTTTGTGCCAACTTCTTACTGTGTCATCTCAGTGAGTATCCCTTTCTAAGATTAAGTCTGGCTGACTAATTTATGTTATAAAATTATGTCATATATCATATCATATCATGTCATAACATGTCATGTTACATTACAGTACATTATGTTACATTATATTGTATTGTAGTATAGTATAGTATATCACGTTACTTACATTATGTTACGTTGTACTGTATTGTATTGTACTGTATTGTATTATATTGAATTGAATTGTATTGTGTTGTATTGCATTGCATTGTATAAACATGTGGGGAAGCCTATCAGTGAACTAAAATCATACAAAGGATGTTAGCCCAGGGGTGATAAAATGATCTCAAGAATGAAATTCTGAATGCTTCTGGGATTTCCTTTTTGCCCAACCCCACTTCAAGTAATCCAAGGTGAAAAGGTTACACTTTCAGCAATGTGTGAGAAACAGACATTTGGAATATTCAGAAAGCAATTGCAAAGCACATTTTTTGGATGTAGTGAATCTGATGATTTGTTTTGTTTGGAGGTGGGGGGAAGGGAACAAGCATTTGCTAAACACCTGTCATGTGCCAAGTGATGTGCTAAGAGCTTTACAAATATTATCTTATCTGATCCTCACAACAACCCTGGAAGAGAGGTGCTATTATTACCTTACCTTGAAGAAACTGAGGCAAAGTGACTTGTCCAAGGTGATACAGATAGTGTCTACAGTTGGATTTGAACACAACTTCCTTACTCAAGATGCAGCACTTTATCCACTGTGCCACCAGCTCTAAAGTTTGTTACTTGAGGTTTGGTGGGGAGAGGTCCTTTATTTTTAAATGGGAGGGTGTGAAGATGGAAAAGAAAGAAAATAGAAAAATTAAAAAATAAAACAAAAGGAATGTGCACTGGCGTCTGAAGCCTTGACTACAGTACCCTGAACCACCAGCCTCTTCCCTGAGGGAAGTGATGGAACTGAGGCTCCCCTTATGGGGGCCCATTCTGGTCCTTTCTCCAACACAAAATGTTGCAACTCTAACTCCATAACAATGACAAGTAAAGACTGAAAAGGAAAAAATGAATTTTCCACAAGGACTTCTTTAAAGAAATGAAACAAAAGAAAACAGTTAAAGAAAAGCTCTTGAGCAAAAAACTAGAAGTACAAGTAGCTTAGAAGAGAAAATGGTCAATCTTACCCAAGAAATGGAGTGTCTAAAAACTACAGTAAATAAAATAGAATAGGCCAAACAAAAATCAATGATTCCATGAGATAGCACGAAATTTTCAAAAGGAATAAAAAAAAGATGAAAATAGAAGAAATGTAATAGAGTGTAATAGAAATGAAAACATGTAAGAAAAAGAAATATGTAAGTTCTCTGATATCAAAAGCAACCGACTTGGGTAAGGGGCACATATACACACATGCATGCATGTGCACACAGACATGTGTGGGTCTGGGTGTATGTATAAAAATTTAAAACTTGGATACTTTATTTCAAGAAATCACAGTCCAGCTCCATTAGAATCAGAGGGTAAAGTAAAAAAATCTATGATTAATTCCTAAAATGAATCTCCAAAAGAAAAGTTCCAGTGATACCATAACCAAAATCCAGAGTCCCCACACCAGAAGGAAAAAGCACTACAGGCATCTAGAAAGAAAGCATTTAAGTACCAAGGAGTTACAGTCAGTATCCCACAAAAATCTGGCAACTTCTACTAAAAACCGGAGAATATCTTTGAAAATCATATTCCAAAAGACAAAGAATATAGGCTTTAAAAAAAGATTAACTTCCTGTGAAGCTGACCACAATACTACAAGAAAAAAAAGCCCTTTGATGAAACAGAAGGCTTCCAGATGTTTGTGATGAAAACACCAGAACTGAGTAGGAACTTTAAACCTAAGAGTCTTGAGAAACCTAGAAAACATTTATTTATCTGTGTGCTAACAATTTAATGGGGGAGAATAAACAAGTGTCCTTTCAAAACCCCAATGTCTTTAAAGAATACTGAGGAAAATAAATAAGAAAAACAGACTGCTGGGAGTGTTTTTTTCTCTTAGGGTCTGAAAAGAGAAAAGAGAAGGAAGGGAAAAAGGAGGAACATACTAGTATACGAAGAAAGAATAAGGGTATAGAACTTGGTATATCTCATTAGAGTGATAAAATTATACAAGCATGGATGAGAGTGGGAAGAGTGACCAACAGATGAAGCACATATTTATTTGAGACAGAAAAAGGGTAGTTGAACACACAGAGAGACAAACTATCTGTTGAAGAAATACATCAGTCTCAACAAAGAAAAAAGAACTGTTTCCTCCTCAAACATGACCTAAGACCCAGAACTGAAAAGTCGTGGGAACAGCAATGCCAACAGTGGCCATGCTTTTATCCTGGTCGCAGAAATCATCACTGAAGGGAGAAACTTTTGCAAAGAAGGCGCCCACCATCTCCACTTCTACCACCAATACCAACGGACAAGCAATTGTTACCAATGTGCAGGTGAACCAAAAAGGTCAAATGGCATTGCCACCTGGACCATTGGCCCTGCCATTTTTCCTTTAACCACCAATGGAGGAAGCAGTCTTTGTGGAAAAAAGATCTGCCATCCCTTCCTCCACCAACATCAATCATTTAGCAATTGCCACAAAAAGCAGGAAAACCCAAGAGCCGCAGGAGTAGCAGCATAAACTGGCCCCTGCAACCATTGTCCAGAGCGGAAATGTATCTTGGCAAAAGCATGTGGTATAGTCCCTATCTCCTCAGTGACCACAGCAGCTGATGATTCAGAAAAGAAAGTTCTGACAGCCAAAGATCTTGTCACTATTGAATTGTTTAACATCATAAATTGATATAATTATATCAATGAGAATGATATGTATTACTATCTGCTTTGCCACTGCACCCTAACAAGCACAGGACCTTTCCATCTGACTTGCAGTTAAAACTTTCTATCCATTGTTTCTCTTGATAGAATGTGAGCTCTTTGAGAGCAGAATCAGTGTCATTTTTCAAGTTCTGTACCCAACGCTTAGAACAATGCTGTGCACATAAGTACTTAAATTCTTTTCCTTTTATTTTTCATCCAATAACATAAAAGCAAATTCTAACGTGCTGTTACAATGTTGTTATTTTATGTTCTCAACATATTGCTTCATTAACAGTGTGTTTTAAATTTGTGCCCATGCTTCCCACAGATGCTGTGCATTTGTGGGAGAATACAACTCAGGTGTATGGAGAGGGGGATGTTTTGTACTTATTATTTTATTTAATAACTTAGTAAATATCTCTGCTAAGATTTCATTGTGTCTAGGTTGACTGTTAATTGGAGGCATAATGGTGAAGGCTGAGAAGTTATATAGTAGAAGTCTAAACCCCGCAAATGAGGCAGCTAGATGTTTCAATAGATAGTATAACAGGCTTGGAGTCAGGAAGACCTAAATTCAAATGTGGCCTCAGATACTTACTAGCTGTGTGACCCTGGGCAAGTCACTTAACCTTGTTTGCCTCAGTTTCCTCATCTTTAAAATTAGCTGGAGAAGGAAATTGCAAACCACTCCAGTATCTTTGCTGAGAAAACACCAAAAGAGTTGGACGTGACTGGAAAGGACTCAACAAAGCCTGCAAGTAGCAGTTATCCTCTAGGGACCCAATTCATGAGAATGAACGAATGCAAGCTGAGGAAGTATTTGAGTAGAGAGGGAGTGTGTACATGATATTTTACCCTCAGAGGGACCTGAGGTAAATGAATCTCTATGAAAACAATCCATTGAAATGACATGAGCCCTGCTTCTGTGTAAATTCCTGAGGGACATGCATTCCCTTACCCTGTATGTGATTAAGAAAAAAAATGAGCACTAAGTTTGGAGACAGAGGACCTGGATTCAAATCTTGGTTCTACCACTTACTACATGTAAGGCTGGGCAAATCACTAAACTCTTTTGGTCCTCATTTTCCTCATCTGTAAAATGAGGAGGTTGGGTTACTAATTCCATATGCCTAAGATATTTTTTTCAATGCAAAAGCCTATTTCTACAAAAAATATTTATAGCAGCTCAAAGAATTGGAAATTAAGGAGATGCCCATTAATTGGGGGATGACTGAACAAGTTGTGGTATATGATTGTAATGCAATACTATTGGGAAATAATAAATGATGAGCAGGATGCTTTTGGAAAAACCTGGAGAGATTTATACGAATTGATGCAAAGTGAAGTGAGCAGAACCAGGAGAACATTGCACACACAACAACTTTGTATCAGCTGTGAGTGACTTAGCTGTTCTCAGCAATACAGCTGATCCAAGACAATTCCAAAGGACTTGAGATGAAAACAGCTATCCACTTCCAGAGGAAGAACTGATGGAGTCTGAATGCAGATTGAAGCATACTAGCTTTTGCTTTCTTAATTTTAATAGGCTTATTTGTCTGTGCTTTCTTTCACATGACTAATATGGAAATATGTCTTGCAACAAAAAAAGGAAGAAAAAAAGAAATAGGGATTCCTAGAGAGGAAGCCCAATCTCAATACAGTCAAAAATATCTCTCATATATGGGCCACAGCAATAAGGGGCAAAGCAATGATACTGCATGCAAAATTTATTGCAAAATAAGGGCAAAAATCATTCCTACCTTTTTTTCTGGAACTTTTGTTCCTCCAAATGAATTTTGTTATTATTTTATCAAGTTCTGTATAGTATTACTTTGATGATTAGGTTACCACCAAAATTCTAACACTGGTTTTTAAAAAAGAGGAGGTTGGGATACATGAACCCTAAGATCTATTCCAACTCTCAATCCTGTGATCCTGTGAATGGTAACTATGGACTATTTGGGCATTGATATGTGGGTTCATTTACATTTGCACACATTCATATATTATGATTGCCAAAATATTTGAGCCAATATAACATTGGCTAGCTTTCAAAACCAAAAATGTGTTTTATTATTGGTGATTGACCTAATATCTGTTCCCTTTGTTCACATAATGATGATCACTGTTTGACTATGGCCTTGATAATTTGAGGCAGGACTAATGAAACCCTTCACCTAATTGATTTCTCAACTAACCCAATGAAATTACAGACCGTTCTTTGAAAGTAATTGAAGAGTACCTCCCATGGCAAGTAAGCATGTGCACTGGACCCTTCCTGAGAAGACACAACGAACTTCTGTAACTGACCCTCCAGGACATGGGTTGCCTCTAATAGTGTCTGAGAATCAAGGGGTAGATGATTTTCAGAAGAGGGCAGGTAATTACCCTAACTTTGTAATTAATTTTATTTCTCTCTCTTTTCTTTCTTTCTTCCTTCCTTCCTTCCTTCTTTTTCCTCTTCTTACTCCCCCATCTCTCTCTCTATTTGTCTCTCTCTCTATTTCTCCCTTCCCCTTTCTTTTCCTTTCTCCTTCCCTCTCTGCAAGACTTTTTCTTCACCTTTTCTCATGTGCCTCCTCCTGAATGTATCAAGGGAAAAGGAGATTTATCTTTGCCCTAGAGCAGGAGCAGTTCATTGTGACTGGTAGAAGAAACACGTGGGAAGCAGGATATGCTTGCCCAGGTGATTTGAAAGGAGAGTTCATGGACATCAAGTTCCTGGATCACTTCTGCCTTACTGTTGCCTAGTCAGAGATCAGAATTTCTCAGAATAGTTTTTTCCCAAAATATAACATCAACCAGGCAATTGGTATAATTCCCAAAGAAACACATGATAGAGATAGATATGTATTTTCCTTTGTACTGAGAGGAAAGAACTTGGAAAATGCACCTTTTCAGTCTTGTTACATTGAAGGTAATACAAAGTTCAAAAATTTCCAAGTGGAAGCTTCCTTGAGGAGAAAATTTCCTTAATATTGTGCTTCTTGGAGTAGGAAAAGGACACTGTCACCTTCCTGGTGTAAACCCTCATCACCTAATGCCTGGGCTATTGAAATAGTCATCTCATTGGTCTTTGTGTCTCAAGTCATTCTCCAATCCAGGACAACCTTCAATTAGCTGTCAAATTATCTTCCTAAGGTACATATCTGACTTATGAGATGTCACCCCCAACAGATTTTTCCCCCACCCCCATTCAATAAACTCCAGTGTCTCCCTGTCACCTTCAGAATCAAATATAAAATCCTGTGCTTGCCATTCAAAGTCCTTCATAATCTGCCCCCATCAACCTTTTCAGACTTCTTACAACCTACTCTATACCTCATATTCTGATTCAGTGACATCGGCCTCCTTACCTTTCCTCTCTCAAGACACTCCATTTTCTGTTTCTGGTTAAGCATTTGCACTGGCTGCTCCTCATGCTTAGAAAACTTCCTTTTCTCATCTCTATCTCTTGGTTTCCTTGGATTCTTTCAAGTCCCAACTAAAATCCCACCTTCTACAAAAAGCCTTTCCCTTTACCCTTTAATGCTAGTATCCCCTATTTTTATTATTTCCATTCTATCCAGTAGATATCTTGTTTGTATACAATTTGCATGTCGTTTCCCCCTGCCACCCTATTAAACTGTAAGTTACCTGAAAGCATCGACTATTTTAGCTTTTCTTTGCATCCCCAGTTCTTAGAAGAGAGTAGATGGGCATTTAATAAATTCTTGTTGACTAACTGAATCACATGCACTTGAAGGACTAGAGCCATGTCTTGAGGGCTGGGAAATCTGGGCCTTACTACCTACCCCTCCCTTGCTATCAATTAATTGCAATGTTATGTTTGGAAATTGGAGATCTGATGGAAAATGTTTGCCTGTTCAAAGTCCTCAAAACATGTTTTTCTTTTGTATTTTGAAGTTATTTCTTCCCCCATCCAAATTGATGGAATCACAGAAAGTAGGGAGAAAATAACAGAGGAGGCAAGGTGTTAAATATTAAAATACAAAGACACTTCTATAAACAATTACCTTTTTAGGAAGTCTAGAAGTTTACATGATGGAATTGCCATTAGTTGACAAAAGATTGACCATTCTCATAATTGACTTTCTCCTTTGCTTTGTGGAGATTATGTTTAATGGCTAATTATTTTCATTAAATTTTCCTTTTCATTATTATGAATTTAACAAATGCAAATATAAGCATTTCCATATAGCAAAAAGAATCTATAAAAAGCTTATACAATGACAAAATCATAGATAAAAACAGCCTCAAAAGACTTTAGTATACTGATAAATGCAACGGTAAAACAGCTAGGATGAAAGACTGAAGAGGAATCATGCTGCTTCCTTCCTTCCAGAGAAGTCAACAACTTAAATTGCAGAGAAATACATTTCAGGGCATGACAAATGTGAGAATTTATTTGGCCTGACTAAGCATATTTGTTTCATTTTTTCTCAATTGTGTGTGAAGGGGAACTACTAGGATGGACAAATTTTAAAAAGAAAACTACTTTAGTAAATAAGATACGCATATTGAATTTAATCCAAAAAAATAGAAAACGAGGAGAAATTGTTTCCATTTTCTCTGTAGATCCCTGGCAAATAGTAGATAGTAGATAAGAATAAATGAAGAGTTTCTTGGTTTACATGCTTTCTTTGGAAATGATATAGGATCTTATAGTAAGTTATCTTGACAAAACTCTATTAGCCTCTGCCCTGCTTCGTCCTGTACTCTAAGGCCAAACTTGCCTGTTATTCTATCTTATTTCCTATTTTACCATTCCAATTCCCTATGATGAATGTGACATCTTTATGGGTTGTTACTTCTAGAAAATGTTATAGATCTTCATAGAACTTAGCAACTTTGGCCTCTGGCATCAGTGGCTAGAACATAGAGTAGTATTATTGTGATGTTGAATGGTTTGTGTTGGATTCAAATAGATATCATTTTGTCATTTTTAAGATTATACCCCAGTGCTGTTACTTTTATTGACTATAATTTTATTCTCCTAAAGGATTCTTGCCCTCATTAATACTGCTTCATTGCTGTATGTAGTATTCACTTGAATTATATTCATCCATTCCTATTCATTTAAGTTCACTAACACCCAAGATGTCAATGTTTAATCTTTCCATCTCCTGTTTGATCACATCCAGCTTATCTTGGTTCATAGGTCTTACATTCCAGGTTCAGGTTCCTATGCAATATTGATCTTTACAGCATCAGACTTTCCATTTGTCACCAGATGCATCCACAACTGATCTTCCTTTTGACCTTGGCTTAGTCACTTCATTAGTACTGGACCTACTTGCAGATGTCCTCCACTCTTCTGCAGTAGTGTATTGACACCTTCTGACCTGAAGGGCTCATCTTCTAATGTCATTACTTTTATCATGTTCATGGGGTTTTCATGGCAAAGATTCTGAAGTGATTTGCTATTTCCTTCCCCAGTGGATCACCTTTTGTCAGAACTCTCCACTAAGAACTCTATGTCTTGTGTAACCCTGCATGGAATAACTACACAAGCCTCTTTGCCACAAATCAGTTATTGGGGGTTTGTTGTTGGTTTTTTGGTTTGTTTGGGTTTTTTTTTTTTGCTTCTCTCTTTTGTTAAACACTGAAAGCAAAATTACTTCTTGGAATGTAAAAATAAAAGTTGAATGATCATGCAACTAATAGACATAGAGGAAATTTTCACCAAACCAGTCACCCACAATTTAGAATCTTCATGGACTGATACATGATTCACAGCCATATGACATCAAAAGAAGGATACTGATGACAAAAAATATGAGTTTATGTGTCAAATAGCAGCTTGGAATCATTGAAAATTATATGGCACTTACAAAACTCAGTCTAGCCCTCTCATATTCAATTTTGAACTCAGTTCATTGTCTATCTATGGCACTTGTTCAAGACATACACAAACATGCATGTGTGTATGTATTACATATATGTATGTGTGTATACATACATGCATGCTAATTTAATGATCCATCTGACTAACTGCATGTCATAGTTAGAATAATGGGCATCATGTGCTGTTCATGAAGTAAGCACAATGTAATCTATAAATGGACCTCACCATTTTTTAGGAAATCCTCTTTTATTCAAACTCTGGGCAGGATATTCTCAGTGATTTCAAAAAGAAATAGATTTTTGTAGTATTGAAAATCAGAAGCTAGTTATCTTCATGATTGCCTCTCTCAAGGAATCATATCAGAACTTAATATAGACATGTTGTACAGATAAAGAGAGAGGCCCTGAATCTTTCCTCTTTTGACTTGATGAATTTTACCTTTGAAACTGGCCTTCATTTAATTTAAAGTGAGGAATGATCATCTCCTTTGTCATGCTCCATTTCTGACCTTACTTCTAGGATGAAAAAACAGACAATCCTATTTCTGGAAATGTAGATTAGCCCGCCTGAAAGGCTAATGTTAATATTCCTGGTAGGGTATTTGATTCCTTCTATTTTGAGGGAACCACAATCTTAAAGGAACCTCCACATGACCATGAGTGTCTGTGGTTTTTCTTTTTCTATAGTTCTATTGGTTTCTTATGAGAAAGGTATTTATTTTGCCACCACAATGGGAAAACTTTTAAAGATGAAGTTTTCCTTTCTAAGACAATTTTTTTATACTCAACAAACAAGAAATACAGTAAAAGCTTACATTTTCTATGTCTTTCAATATGACTGTGAAAATATTGTGTGATGTAAAAACTTTTTCTATGAAATAGTGTATATTCCCTTCTCATATTTTTATTAAGGATATGTTTATAAATATATATAGCTTATTATTATAAATAATTATGGTTTATGATACAGCACATACTAATGTCCACATCATCAACTATTAGAGGTACTTTCACAATCTATAATTTTTCCTAACAATTCATTATACTTCCTTCTATGAAATATCTTAAAATAGATCTTTTAGTGATTTCAAAATAATGTTATTGCTAACACAAGTTTCTTCTAAGTGTACTTAGGTTAGTCCAAATTCCCTTTTTGGTGTTCCTTTTTTACTATACATTTTTTTCAATTAGAAAATGATTGCCTTGTCTCCTTCTTACCTCCAATTGGGAAAAAAAGAAAAACAAAATGTCTTGTTACAAACGTATATAAAAAAGGAAAACAAATTTCTACACTGGCCACATCCAAAAGGATATTTGTGTGTATGTGTGCATGTATGTATGTGTATATATGTACATATGTATATATGTATGTATATACACTTACATATCCATATGTCTTATTCTCCACTGAGTCTTTCACTTTTCTATCAGGAAGTTGATAGTATGCATCTTCATTAGTCCTCTGTAGTCGTGGTTGGATGTTATGTTGATCGGAATTCCTAAGTCTTTCAAAGTTCTTTATTTTTACAGTGATATTGTCATTGATCAAATTGCTCTCCTGGTTCTGTTCACTTCACTCTACATCAGTTCACATAAGTCTTTTAGGGTTTCTCTAAAATCATCTCCATTATCTCTTTCAGCATAATAGAATTCTATCACATTTATATCCTGTAACCTGTTCATCCATTTTCCCAGTTGAAGGGCACTCCCATTCTTTGCCACCTAAAACAGAACTCTAAATACTTTCCCACATTCTTAGAGTTTGTTTTGCTTAGGTCTAAGTCCTCCTTTAATCTAATTTCCCTATAAATCTCCTTTCTGCATTCTCCCCTTTTCCTTCTATTGCCCTGTTGAGCAAAATGTATCTCTATATCCGACTGTGTGTGTTCTTCCCTCCTTTAGTGAATTCAGGTAAGACTGAGGTTCAAGTGTCAGTCACTCCCCTGCTTCCTTGGGGACTTAGAGACTTCTACTTATTTGTCCTAATTATGTGAGGTAGTTTTCCTTAACCTCCTGTTCTCTTTATCTTTCCATTCTTTTTTTTAAAAGATCATCAAGATCTAACAGAACCACTTTAGATTCCTATGTTTGAATTTCAAAGCTTCTGTGCACCTTGATCTTTTCATCAGAAATGCTTGGCAGGTCTCTATTTTATTAAAGTAGGATTATATTCAGTTTTGTTAGACTTTTGCAGTAATCTTATATCCTCTGCCTTCTGGAATATTGTTTTCAAAGTTCTCCACTCCTTTGTAGTGGTGGCCAACACATCATATGTGATCTTGACTGTAGATCCTTGGTATTCACATTCTTTGTTTCTGACTGTGCGTAATATTTTCTTTTTTACCTAGAAGCTTTGGATTTTGGCAGTGATTTCACTAGGAGTTTTCATTTTGGAATTTCTTTCAGAAGGTGACCAGTGGACTACTTCTATTTTGATTTTTTGCTCTGGTTTTATGAGATCTGGGCAGATATTGTCTTTTAAGATTTCTTGAATTATGGCATCTAGGCTCTTTCTTCACTCAAGAAAGTAAATAGGAAGAGGTTAAGGGTGAGGGTGAGAGAGGGCAGACTGGAGGAATGGGTAATCAGAATGCATGTCATTTTGGGGTGGGGTAGGAAAGGGATGGGGAGAAAATTTGGAACTCAAAATCTTGTGGAAATGAATGTTGAAAACCAAAAATAAATAAATAAATTTCAAAAAAAAGAGGAAAAAAGTTTTTTTTTTACTTCTTGTGCCAAACTTCTTCTTATTTCCTTTACAATTATTTCTTCCATAACTCTCATTTCCATTTTTTTTTCTGTCACTCTCATTTCATGTATATAAACATTTTAACACTTTAAAAAAAATTCTTGATTCATCTCTTCCAGGAATTCTAGTTGAATTTGTGTGACATGTTTTTCTTTTAAGATTTGCTTATTTTGAAGGAATTCTCTTTTTCTGGGTTCATGTCTTCTTGTGCATCTGTCTCCATAATATTCTTTCTTGGTGAGATTCTTGTTGTTGCTGTTACCTCATTTTTCCTGTATATTTCCTAATTTTGGATTTCAAGTTAGGGTTGGGCTTTCTACACTTCTAGAGGGAAGGTCTAAATTGGTCCTGTGATTGATTATTCTGGAATGTTAAATGTGTTATTACAGGATCTCAGGGTCAGCTCAGGCTGGGAACTTACAGAACCTTAACGTTCTCCCAAAGAGGTCTAATCCATGGCAAAGTGTGATTATTGCCCTCCTGGTCTAATCTCTGTAAGTGCCTTTTCTGGATTTAGATCTGAACAAACCATACACTACCGCTCAACTCAGCCACTATGAGTCAGTTGGAAGGCTCTGACAATTTAGAATGACAAAACCATATGCTCTGATTTAAGCATGGATTCTTGCCCTGATTATTCCCTTATGGGCTTCATATTATGTTAAAATCTGGTACTGAGACACTGCTCCATTTCTGGAATTTGAGACACACCTCTGGTAATTGCTTCTGAACCTGCTCCTCTCTCATTGCTTGAGACTGATACCTCTCCCTACCCCAGATGTCACCTCCAGTTGCAGGTCCTCTTCTTAGTCCAACATGAATTTTTTTTTATCTAGAACTTGGTAATGAGCAACCAATTAGCTACCATTTCATACCTGTTATGCCACTTTGCTAAATGGTGTCTCAAATATGGGTCTAAGATATCCTCTTGCTCAGAATCCACCTGACCCACTCCTGGCCATATTCAACAAAATTCTGTCTTCTTATGTTTTACATAGACTGGAAAATAGCTCTCTGTGACTTTTTTCTTGGATTACCCTATCAGAATTTGTTCTAATGTATTTCTAGATCTCTTTAGAACAGTTTGGGAGCAGAGTTTGCTGTACTTCTTCCTGTATCTCCATCATCTTGACTTCACTCTTCCTTCTTGCTGTCATGTATTATCATTCCTACTTATCTATGTAGCACACTGGAGTGCAAAAGTGATGCTTCCATAATCATCAGTGATGAAAATAGTTCATTATGGAAAGACTGGCATAACTTCCATTTCCCTCCTTCGTGTTGTTGACTTCCCAGTTTTATGTATAAATACTCTTATAAAAAGTATTGTGTAGATTAATTTCCCTCTCTACTGTTCTTATGTTCTTTATGTTCTTTGAGGAAATTATGATAAACTTATCATAGCTGATCATTCATTTGTAGTTGGAAGAGAATTTAGAATTAATTTAGTTTAATCCCATTTTTATTTTGTAGATTATAGAATCAGATATAGATCTAAAAGGTACCTTTGAGGTCATTTAATATTCAAATAGAAATATTTCTCTGGGTCATATATTGACTCAGAAAAACCACAAATTATTATTATGTTTGTTGTTCTGTGTTCTTATTTATTTTGTTAAACATTTCCATCAATTACATTTTAATTTGGTTTGGGCCATGTGGGAGTTTTGCAGATTACAAATTCGACATTTCTGATTCAATATAAACACCTCATTTTATAAATAAAGAAACTGAGGACATAAGAAGTAAAGTGACTTGCCCAAAGTCATGCAGACAGTAAGGAAAAGAGCTAGAATTAAAACCTAGGTCTTCTGACTCTAAATCCCATGTTGTATATTCCACCCCTCCTCTATACAACATAGTGCAAATGAGTTTATAATCTAAGCTCAACACTAAGTGATTTATTCTTTGTTTATGGAAACCTATGAAGTAAAATAAAATGCATTTGAGGGCATTCAAGTTTTTGTTTATTCTCCAAAATTTTCCTAAACATCATAGAACTTAGAGCACATTCAGGGTCGTGAAAAGGGCAATTCATTCTTTAAGAGTATATTGGGTTCACTCAGAAATCAACAAGTTTATCAGCAAAAGAGATTATGTCTGTCAAGCTTTCAAGGTACTAGAGTATTGAAGTGAAGGGGACCTTCCTAAAATGAAAGAAAAATAAGGAGTGGAAACTGTTAAGGAATAAACTTAATTTCTTAAATTAACTATGAAATAGAACTGTAAAATTTATATTAGAATCATAGAGTAGACCAAAAATCCAAAGCAAAGAAATGTCTGAAAAGAAATCTATTGCTCACTGAAGACTCCTGTCTGATGGTGATGGGTTTTTGAGCATCCCAAGGGAACTTCCAAGAATCAGAGAATGGAGGAAGGATGGTAGTTTTCTTTTGTTTCTGCAGAATTTTGGAGTTTAGGAACAATCATTTAGGTTAATTGCACCTCCTAAGTGGTCTTGGGTTTTCTTGCTTCCAGGGTATTTGTTTGGTTATGTTTCCAGGTTATGTATTTTAGAAGGAATGAAAAAGTAAATGTAGGAAAGAAAGTGAAAAAGTTTTTTTTCCCAAAGTAAATCATAAATTTTGTAACTAATTAGGTTTGTAACCTTGAGCCAGATAGTCACTTTTAGTTTGCCTACGTTTACTGATCAGTAAGAAGAGGACAAAATGAAGAACAAAAAAACTCTGATTCCAATATTCTATTATTCTAATCCCTCTTGCACTTGTTCTAGAAAAGCTATAATCTGATCATTATTTCCAGTATTTCATCATTTTAAAACTTGAAGGAGGGTAGGAATACTATTAAATATTACCCTCTTCAACTCCTTGTCATTTTCATCTCATTCTCAAAATAGAAGAGCTATGAAGTCTTTAGAGGTGCTTAAATCTAATTTAGGTGAAAGTTCATTATCACCTAATATTTCTCCTACAGTTATTCAGTTGGCAGAGAAGACAAGTCCTAGCAAGAATATAAGCAATAGAAATAGTATCACTACACCTTTTGTAAAAGTCTGCCTTTGATTTTTCCAAGGATGGGAATTTCAAGAAAATGGTTTGCTTAAGTAACAGGTAAGAAGTAAATTCATTCAAAGGGTGGGGAACACTGATGTCACTAACAAAACTATTTAGTCTTGGCTTGAATGTAGACCTCTTAGGTTCAAACCATTATATCAGAGTAAGTCTGGGAAGAACCCTTCCTCATCAATCAAAACAAAAGACTGTCCAGGGATAGAGTGCATGGCAAACATCACTTTATAGGAATTCAGATTCAGTTCTGAAAACTGCTGCAAAGAATATTTTTTATTAAAAGAGAAGTGATACCATTGAAGCATATATTTTACCCTGTGGTAGATGGGAGAAGTATTTCAACTCTTTACTAAAGGAAATGTGTCTCGCTCTAACCCATGATGGGATGCTGTATCAAAGATAATTTGTTATCGATTCAAAAAGAGTGGATCTCTCTGTAGAGGGACCTTAAAAGGAATGACATTGCCCTTTAGTGCTGTCTCACTTTCTATTTTTCAAGTATGAGTGGACTCTGTGAGGCTCTCTTGAGGACTTTCCACGAGGGAGAATGGGTTCCTCATCCTTCTAGGGATTGTGGTGCTTGCTTATACATGTACTGATTGAGAGCACATGTGCTGATCTAGATAAATCTGAGAATGGAGTTCCAGTTTCTGCCTCTTGAGTTTTGTGTCTCTTTCCTTGAGCATCGCAAATAGGAATTAGGAAAGATAACATTTGGGGGAGTTCCTACTTCAAGAGTTCAGGAATTTGTTGGTTCCTTAGTTGCAACTACTTGGCATCAGGAGTTTTCTACAACTGCAAACTTCATGGATATGAACTCTAATAGGATGGCGAATCCAGGCTGTGCTTCGGCTTTCCAGAGGCAAAGATCTTGAATTAAATCACCAGTAAGTGCTGAGCCATGGTGAAGATGAAATAGTTATTCAGCAGCCCCACAAAATGTTTCCTGTTTTGCTATTTTGAAGTAGCAAACTTACCAGCAGAGTATTATAGGAGTTATTGGTTTCATGTTTTAAGTCTTTGTCAATGTGTGCTTGTGTTTTAAGTATTTCTATTGTGGTAGAATAAATAAATAACTGTCTAGGTAAAGCCAAACCTAAGGTTTACATTATGTTTTCCCTAGAGCTCTCAGGTGTGGGTAAATAAAGTCAGAAAAAGAGAGAGAAAAAATGACCTCTCTCTTAAGTGTCCACATTCCTTCAGGGTTGAACCAGGTCTGTGAGAGTCCAGAGGTAGAATCCTCTGTGGGAGAAGATACCTTGTTCTCACTGAGTCTAGTGGGTACTGAGTTCACTAGAAACTATATAATCATTTTCCATTGACCTCCTTGATGTCACTAAGATCATTATACATGGATATGTAAGTTCATCACCCCAAAAGCTATTCTGTTTGTAGTTGCAGTAAGCTCCTGTTACATGGTATCTCAGTTAAGTCTTATGGTATAAATGATTAAGCACCAACTATAGATAATATCATCATAGATTGAAATTAATTTCTGTTCAAATTCTGTTTTTGACAAATATCTTTATTAGCACAGTGTATACAGAAATAAGCAGGAAAATTGTGGTAAGTTTTGCAAAATGGCTACATAGTATTCAGTGCTTTCTGTTCTCCAACATTTTTCACAGACATTCTCTTTCTATTCTCCAATATTATTCACACCTTGATTAGAATGTTATTTTATAGCTCACCTGGATTCCCTTCACTTAGAGTTCAGTCCTTTCTAGTATATATTCACGTCTCTTATTATCCCAGGCAACCTTGAGAAAGCTTGATGGCCATGACAAAATTCATTGAAGGTCCCTTTTCTCTACCAAAGACTTCTTTCTTTGATAAGGAAACACTTGGATTTTCCTTTACATATTTATGATGCCCTCTTTTGCAGAAGGCAAAACAGAGTCAAGGTGATGTTGCTCATGTGTGTGCAAGTTGGGATCTTTTCCCTGTTACACTCGAAAATAAGTACTTCCCTTCTCTCTTCATAGAAAAAGAGAGATCACTTTCCTCCTCTCAAAACTTATTCTAACTTGTTCTACTTAACATTTAAATCCCAAACAATCTGATAAACATATTTAAGCATCAAATCTATTAAAAGTACCATGGGGATATTATATAAACAAAATAGCTATTTCATTCAAGGAGCTCACATTCTACTGGGAATATGTAACATGTACATATGCAAGTAAATGCAAAGTAGATATAAATTGAGAGAAAGGGAGAGGGGGAGGGAGGGAGAGAGACAGAAAGAGAGAGAGAGAGAGAGAGAGAGAGAGAGAGAGAGAGAGAGAGAGAGAGAGAGAGAGAGAGAGAGAGAAAGCCATGAGCTCAGCAGAGTAGTAAACGGCTGAAAGTTTGCAAGAAATCTCTGTGGTAATGAAAAATGGGTCTCTTAGAATGTCACTTTCCTTATTAAAGACAAGGGCATTTTCCTTATAACTTGAGGCTACAACCAACAACAATTAGGGCACAACTGCTTCTGGATTTTTCATGTAATCATGATGTAACATTCATGGTATGAAAATGACGTATTTTATATTTTACTTGTCTAACACCCAGATAAACTGGTAAAAAAAAAAAACAACTTTCTTTGCTGGTGTCAATTGCCACTTACAAGCACAGTGGCTATATGTAAAAAAAATTACTGAAAGATAAAAATCTAAAAACATTATATATTTTATAATTAAAAAAACATAGCACCTCCAGGGACACTTACAGTCCCAGCATGTCAGTTTTTCTCATATGGGATCCTCCATGTATTGATGTATTGATAACTGTTAAAATAGAGAGAGATAGTTACCCAGTAGGCCCATTTATGCATTCTTCCTACCAAGCTAGACACTCCCTATTGCAGAACTTTTCCAGAGAGAGAGAGAGAGAGAATCATCCCTGCAGTCCCTCTTCTGGATTTCTAGCCCCAAAAACTAGTGCATGCGTGTAAGGAGGAGCATCAGCATCACTGGTATTGATTGACACCTTCTCACAACAAGTGATACCAGTTTCTAATACTGGGATTATGAAGGGATCATTTCTTGCTGGGTCAGAGAATGATAAAGCACCTTCAGTGTGATTTAACTTACTCTTTCTAGCCATTTTAAGATGATTAAAATTGATTACAGCACCCTAAACTGATGGAGGAGTGGAAAGAGAAAGGGAAGATTTGGGCACTGGTTAGTTGAGACTGACCCTGGCTATACTTAGAAATGATTACTAAAAGGGCTATTATAGTTTCAGTGACACCCTCAAAGTAACAAAGAAACAAATCTTTCAAGCAGAGCTTAAATATAGTTTCATCATACCTTACATAATGAAACTGACATACTTGTATATAGAAATAACTTGTTACACCCAATATGTAAAAAAAAAGAGCTCCACAAAGATAGCAAACCTTTAAAATGTTTTAAAACATATTTAAGAAACATAATGTTGGGGCGGCTAGATGGTGCAGTGAATAGCGCACCGGCCCTGGAGTTAGGAGTACCTGAGTTCAAATCTGGCCTCAGACACTTAACACAAAAAACTAGCCGTGTGACCCTGGGCAAGTCACTTAACCCCAACTGCCCTCCAAAAAGCAAAAAAAAAAAAAGAAAGAAAAAAGAAACATAATGTTTAAAAAATACTATCAATCATCGTTTTAAAGTATGGGGCCATGGAGTTTTAAGAGCTAAGGAGGACTTTAGAAATTAGTTGGTCCAACATCTTCACTTTACAAATGAAGAAAGCAAGAGAAAGGAAGATTTAAAAATTTTCTAAGATCAAATTCAAATTCAACAAATGTATTGATAGCACCATTAAAAGAGATACAAAACCAGAGCCAGAAGTAGATTAATGCTATTAAAAGCACAGAACACACTTATTCCCAGAAAGGATTATGTAGAGTTGCATTTACCATATTATCATGAAACAAGGCACATAAATGAAATTTCATCAGAAGCAAATTATTCATCATTAGGGCGCTCAGTCACTAAGACTGCTATTAGAGAAAGAAATCTGTTCATTAAAATATTTTCTTTTTTGTGTTTTGTAAATGACCAAATATTAAAATTTGCATAATAGAGGAACAAACAGAAAAGATAAACAAAACATTTCTTAATTTGCTTTCCAAAAACCAATTCATGTTGAGAATGATATGTTAGGAAATCTTAGCAGTTTTCGTTTTGTTCCAGAGAGTTCAAAGACAGGAATTGGACTTGAGACTCAAAATCAGGGCCACTGAAATCAAGGAAAGAAGAGGGGGAAACTTCAAAAATAAAACAATGGACAGGCTTCCCCATCCTTCTATTTTTAACCAGTAAATTATTAGCATTGGCATATCCAAGAAAATAAGGAAGAATGTGTCTAATTTTATAGACCTTTCATATATTAAGTTATTAATAGAATGTTTATTTTGGTACTCTAACAAATTCCTCCTATGTTGCTACACCATGGTGTGGAGGAGGACCTGGATCTCTGAGGACCATACCAATTTAAAACATTATCATCATCATCATCACCATTGTCATCATCATCACTATGACCACAGCTAATTTTTATATAGTACTTACCTCACAACAAACACAGGGATACTTAGTAAAAGCAGTATTTGGTAAATTTTGCAGGTGAGAAAAGTAAGAGAAGTTGTTATTTGATCATTATGACAAGGGTAGTATAGTTAGAACTAAGACTCAGATCTAGGTCTTTCCATTACCCTACTTTGCTTTTCAACATCATCTACAAGCATTTATGAAAAACTTACTATATCTTCTGGACAACCGCAGGTTTTACTTCCCCCCAAAATCTGACTGTTTAAAGTATCCTGATTGACCTCATCTCCCTTAGAGACTCACTCTGATTAAATATAGACATACCTGAGAAACAGGAAGCAGACTTATACATGGAAACATTCTTCTGCATAATACTCTACTTACCTAAGGCCTGGGCCTAGCACAATGGTAAATTTCAGGAATCAGGTTCATAGCCAAACTTTTAAAATGAATTTTCACAGAGATTTTGTTTTATGTAGACTTTGAAATACAATTACTTCAATTATTCTGTGATTTTTCAAGATCTGCAAATTCCATTCTTCAAGACTGCTTAGGGTAAATATTCTTTGTGAAAACTTTGTTCCACTTAGCAACATCTACCTGGACTCAAGAGTTTTTCTTTAATAGGAGAGCTGGTCTCAATTTAATTTTGTTGCTGGTTTTATCTTATTTCACTGATGCCTTTGATCTCTAGTTAGATCCTAAATTGACTTCCTGAAGTGTGAGGTTGTAAGATTAACAAAACAATCTCTATGGAAAAAAAAAAACAACCAGTTACACTTTTCCTTAAGTAGACATCTTCTCAATATCTAAACACAAGAAGACCATTTCTGCAATCAAGAGAGGAAGACGTAAGATGATCCAATATTGACAGGAGTTTATCTTGTCAAAGAAGTTAACTACAGATTAGTACTGCAGAAATATGTGCTCCACAACTTAAGGCACATTTCACTTCTCCCTTACCCCTTTTGACACTTACTTCCTTTTGCTTTTCATTGCTGCTTCTGAGAGTTCTTCTGGTGTTTACCAGTCATCAGATTTTCTCAAATGCTTATCCCTGATTACTATGAATAAAGGACTTCACTAAATAGATAGCAGCTGTCTCATCGATGAATCCAGAGATTTCTGGATAAGACCAAACATGCCACTGATTTTCTGATTATCATTCTTTATCCTGGAGAAAAGGGTTTGTCATAAGAGAAAGCTCTTCCCCAAGCTTTCTTAACCTCCCACAGAAGGGCAAAAGTGGAAGAATTCTGAATATGAAGGATTGGGAGCCTTCTCCCTTGGGTATGGCCCACCTGTGGAGACATTTGAAGACTTCAAAGTAAGGAACCAGGTTTTGTTTGCATGGAGTTAGTGGAGATGGAACTGATCTCTTTCCAGTTTGTGCACAAGTGAAGGAATGATTCATTAACAAGGAAGCAGAAGAAAGTTGAAAGATCCTAGTTCTCTGATATTTGCCAAACTATTTAGCTATTAATTCACCTCCTCAATGGGATTCCAGCTGTTGGAAGACTAGAGCTCTTACCTCTGGAGACCATCATCTTTCTGTTGTACTGAGCAAATCACTGGCTAAGTTCACTTCCAAGACAGGATCTAGGTTTGCCCTTAGCAGGACTTAAGGACCCAGGTGTTACACAGGATGTAAAGTTGAATAGAGGCTGGTTTTCACAATCTACCGCTCACTTAATCCAGTAACAAGGATTTACATATATTCATCAGACATTCTGGGACAGCCCTCTGACCTCCTTGGGATATTCAGATCTAAGTTGGAGGGTAAATGGGATCCACTTTCTTCCTTAGTTCTTTCTGTCACATCGGAAGGATTTGGGAAGTTGGGAATGAATCGTTTGAGAAACCGGAACTCACTATTACTAGTGCCAGTAGCTGAGCCCACTTCATAAGGACAGACCCGGCCCAGAGTCTCTGCACCCTGCCCGTCTATCAAATGAGTAGGGAAACTGCAGTCATAGTAGAAGTGCTCAGAGGTAGTAAACTGTTTTTCTCGATATTTGATCTTCTGATAGATGTGAATGAGAAAGATTACAGTGACTGAAAACAGAAAGAGACAGGAAAGAACAGTCAAGGAAATGACCAGGTATTTAGTGGAGGGGTTTGTCTTCCTCTCCCTCTTGGACTGATCCCGAAGCTGTACATAAGGATCAGAGAAGCCATCCACCAGTAGAATATTCAATGTGGCGGTCGTTGAGAGGCTAGGCTGGCCGTGATCCCGAACAACAATGACCATTTTTTGCTTCATGTGGTCTCTCTCCGATATCAGTCGCAAGGTTCGAATTTCTCCATTTTGCCGACCCACGGAAAACAGTCCAAGGTCTGTGGCCTTGAGCAGCTCATAAGAAAGCCAGGAATTCTGACCAGAGTCCCCATCAACAGCTACCACCTTGGTCACCAAGTAACCCACCTCTGCTGCCCTGGGTACCAAGTCATTGCAAGGCGAAGTGCTATTTTGCAATGGATACAAGATCATTGGGAGATTGTCGTTGACATCCAAAACAACTACTCGGACGATGATTTGGCTGCTCAAAGGCAGGGGCCCACCATTTACAGCCTTCACTACGAATTGAAAGGCCTGGATAGCTTCGTAATCCATGGATCTCAAAGCATAGAGTTTCCCATTGTTTGAATTAATGGAGATATAGGAGAAGACAGAGAGGTCGCCACTTTCGGGAGGAAGCAGTGAATAAGTAATCTGGGCATTCTCCTCGGAATCTAGGTCCTCAGCTTGTACCTTGCCAATAAAAACTGCGGGACTGTTGTTCTCTCTGACAGCCATAGAATAAGACGCCTCCTTAAACACAGGGGGATTATCGTTAATATCGGATATCAGTACTTCGATGATCGTCTCTGTGGACAGTCTAGGAGTCCCTGTATCCATTGCGACGATGGTCAGATTATACCCCGAGACCTTCTCTCGATCAAGGGCCCCTCCAGTGACTAGGGAGTAGGAATTTCTGAACGTAGGTTTGATAGCAAATGGAAGATCTCCTTGAAGGAAGCAGGTGATTTTCCCTCCTACTCGAACATCACGGTCCCGCACACCAAAAAGGGCCACTACAGTATTGAGTGGAGAGTCCTCTGGGATCGGGCTTGAAATGGAGGTGACCAGTACATCCGGGGCATTGTCGTTCACATCCACCACTTCCACCAGGACTTTGCTGTGAGCAGACAGCCCTCCACCATCAATGGCTTGAACGTCAATATCGTAGTTCTCAATGGCTTCAAAATCCACTGGCCCTCGGAGTCGGATTTCTCCATTTTCAGAGTTGATATGGAAAGTATGAAGAATTCCTTCTGGGTTTTGAGCCAAAGAATATGCTATTTCCTGGTTAGTGCCCTCGTCTAGGTCGGTAGCGGACACTGAGATTACCAAAGAACCATTGGGACTATTCTCCAAGATCTGAGCACGGTACACCAACCGAGAAAACTGAGGTACGTTATCATTGACGTCAAGAACCACGACGAGGATCTGAGCTGTTCCAGATTTAGCCGGGGAGCCGCCATCCACTGCCGTGAGGGTTAAGTTGACCTGGGGTTGTTCCTCTCGATCTAGGGGTTTAATTAGTACGAGTTCTGCGTACTTGGGGCCGTGGCTGCGGAAACGTGTATGCAAATGGAAATAGGCGTTGGGGCTCAGAGAGTAATTCTGAAGGCCATTGAGCCCCACGTCCAAATCCTGGGCGCTCTGCAAAGGAAATCGAGAGCCCAGGGGAGTGCTTTCAGGGATCTTTAAAAGTGGCCCGTGGTTTGGAAACACTGGGGCATTGTCATTGATATCAAAAACCCTTACCTCGGCTCTGAAGGACTGCAAGGGCTCCTCCAGCACGATTTCAAAGCGCAGCACGCACGGGTCGGCTTTCCCGCACAGCTCCTCCCGGTCCAACTTCTCTTTCACGAACAGATCTCCAGTCTTGCGGTGGAGTCGAAAATGCTGCTTGTTGTCATCTGAAACTAGCCGCGCGCCTCTGGCCAACAGCTCTCCGGTCTCCAGCCCCAGGTCTTTGGCTACGTTGGCTACAAAGGAACCGCTCTCCATCTCTTCAGCCACCGAATATCGCACTGTGCCCGCGTCACCCTCGGCCACGCACAGAAAGAAAACAAGGACCACTATTTGCCGGTTAGCCTGGAGTTTCCCCTGTAGAGCTGCCATAGGGTGAAGGGAGCAAGGAGGAACTGCAGCCTGGGGAGATCTTTCACTCTCTCTGCGTAGCTTAGCAATGGCGTCTGACTGCTCTGCTTTCCCCTTGATTCAACCTTGTGCCACAGCGGCCACAGGCGGTATCAGCCCAGAGATGCAAGATGTTTTTGCGCACAGGTAAAGAATATTTTCATTGGGTTCCTGAATTCCCTGTCCGCACAAGGCATTTATTATTAGATCTGTAGTCATCTTAGAAACTGGGAGATGGAATATTTATTGGGAAAGCCTCAGAAGGTCCACCAGGTGGCAGCATTGTATTACATTTCGGAAGAGGTTGCAGCGTCAAAGAAACTTATTTCATGACGGGCGTAAAGGTGTAGAACACCTGCTGACTGGGAAGCCGTGCCTCTAGGCAAACCAAGAAGAGCAGGGTCTACAGAATTATTGAAATCAAGAACACTTTGGCTTCTGATCCCGCTGGAACCGAATGACTGTTTACAAGGGCGAAGAGAAATGCAGAGCGAGAACACGTTTGGTGTGTTGGGTTTTGTTCCAGTGATTGGAGTTGGAGTTGTTCAAAAACTCTGACAATGTGGAACCAACCACAGTTGTGAGGGGCTCAAGA
>CM053595.1:19410548-19466848 GCA_028646575.1 Pseudocheirus occidentalis | reverse complement strand
AGAAGAAGGAGAAGAAGCAGCAGCAGCAGCCTTGGTGATTTTCCAAAACAAAATGTCCGCTGAGAGCATGGCTTTTTTTTTGCCCCTAGTCTGCTATCTGTCTTCTGATCAGTTGGAAATGACCACTATGACAGAGAAGAATATTCTGTTATTTGCTACCAAATTGAAACTGCAGATATTCGGTGAACAAAAACTAGAGTCTTATTACAGTGAATCAATATGTGAGTGTCTATTTGTGATGTTCAACACTGATAGTAAGTGAGACCTACTTTTAATTTCCTCTAAAATATTAGGATGTCTCAAAATATCCACAGTAACTGATTAGGCTATTGTGTATTTGATCTTAGTGATAGAAAGTAGTCAACTTTTCAATTTTGCTGTTGGCTCTGGTTCATAAAGTATACTTTCCACACATCACAACTAGCTAACCTTAGCTACAGCAAGAACATTAATAATTTGAGACTCAAAGCTGCCAATTCCTGGAAACCACTGTCACCCAAGGGGCCTCCAAGTATGCGAGGAGAGAGCTGTGTAGTCACTGGGGAAAGATCAGCATTTCATCTATAACTCTTATGCATTAGAGAGGATGCTAGCTTTTGAAACAAAGTCAAATCCAAGTCTTTCTGTACATTACTTGAATGGCACTGGGAAAGTGACTTGTCTCTATGAGCCCCAAGATTCCTTGTCTATAAAATGAGAGAGTTTGAATTTACTCATCCTTCCAAGTTCCCTTCCAGTTTTAAATAGGTGACCCTATTTTAAAAAGAAACCTGCTCTTTCTGATTACTTTTTAGAATGATTATAGGATTAGGATCCCTTCTTTAGGAAGAGCCAGCCCTAAACTAAGCCAGACATAAATTTAGTGGATAGATTGAGAAGACTTTATCATTTAGTAGTACAAAGTTTAGAAGAATAAAATAATCCTGAGATTAAAATAAGTCCCCCTTTCTAGCAAAAAGAGGGGTTGACCAAAGGCTAAACAGAAAGTAGGGTTGACCAAAGGCCAAGTTCCCATTTTTAGTAGTTGGATTAAGATCAGCCAGAGGTCACGTTAAACCTTCTTTTCATATGGACTCTACTAAGAAAGGGGGGGGAGAGGAGGTAACTACTAACCACCAATCACAAGCTCCTCTTTCCTAATATACTTTCTGGTTACAAAAGGTACCACCTGGAGGAAGGACAACTGGCGTAGGATTAAGAAAGTCTGGGAGAAGCTAACTAGTCAGAAGACCTGCCTTGTCCAATAAAATTCTGTTCAAAACAAGCTTCTATAGTTTTTCCAATTCCTTTTTTTATTTTTTTTTGTTATAAAAATCGTTTCTGTAAATCACTCATCTCTGACCTCTGAGGAGTCAGGTGACCAGATTTAATAGGCAAATGCTAGCTTTGCAGATGAAGTGATAGCTTAGTTTTCTTTTATTTCAGATAATTAATTTTTACATATTATAATTCCAATGTAATTAATTTTTACATATTATAGCCCCTGAGAAATAGACCTTAGATGCTCTGGGTTCATGGTTTTCCCCCTTTATTTTCTAGGAAGAGAGATGAAAGGCAGAGATTGAGTGCCCTCCAGGAGACTAATATAAAGGGGGAGTGTCAGGCCTGCCTTGGCCATGCTACATGCTATAGAAAGCAATAGCTACAATGTTTGACAGTAGTCTTTCTCTCAGGCTCCTGGTGGAGATATAATGGGAAGAGATATGAAGAAGGAAACACTCATGGGCAAACCAGGTAAGTTATCATATCATACCAGGTAGGTTTCAACTGGCTTCTGGCCAATAGCTGGAGTTCATGAATGCCTGTATTATCACAACAGCCTCCTAATTTTCTCCCTGCCCTAAGTCTCTCCCCTCTGTGAATTATCCTTCTACAACTGCCAGAGTGATTTTCCTAAAGCATAGGTCTGACTATGTCATTCCACTGCTCAATAAAGTCTAGTGGCTTGTTTTTATCCCTAGGGTTAAATACAAATTCCTCTGGCAACATTGAAGAATTTTCACAAATAAAGAACCTGGGGACAAACTAAGGATATTTTGATGACTAGGTACTTTTCACACAAGTATAGTTTCAAACGTGCTGGTATAACTTAAGCTTAAAATGCCACCTGGTGGCATTTATATGGCTATAATAGCCCTATAGCAACAATGCCAAGTCACAACTAGTGAAAGCAACACAATTAGTGCAAGCACTAATGTCCACATCGGAAACAAACTGTCCCTGTGTGTGAGCAAGTGGTTTACTATAGTCCTGTGTCTATTTTCTTCTGTAGAAAGGATAAAAGTTATTGACCCACGGATCTGGAATGACTACAGGAATAAATTTGTGCTAAGAGGGGGTCAAGGTCAATGGGAGAATGCATCCAATTCCTGCTACTCTCACCATGAACAGTATTTTAGGAATCAGAAGAGTACCTGAGGCCAGTTTCTATCAGACTAGTGATGTGTGTACTTTCTCATTAGAAAACCATTTGATAGGACCAAAAGATTGTGAATTAAATTGCTGTCATATTATAGGCAGCAACACTACAATATTTGAGGTGTTGAGCTTTTTTATACCACATTTAATATTTTTTTAATTACGGACTTAGCAAACATTTCAACATAGGCATAAGAATAAAAGAGAAGATTGTATAATAACTTGTGAATTTTTGTTAGTTTGTTTCTTTAAAAAAAAAAACCTAAAATCTGAAACTGGAGGGACTGTGGAACCGAATGTTGTCTAAACTAAAATAAACCAATTTAATTTTTTTTTTAAATTTAAAAATAAAAAAACTTTCACTCCAGTCAGAACAAAGGGCCTCAGGAAAGAGTGGTCTCTAATAAGTAAAGATGGAGGGGATGACTTTCTGTTTATTGGACCCCCTTGATTAAAATTTGACACATCCTTGAGAAAAAGGATGTCAGCTCCATTGACCTTCAGAGCTGGCAAAATCCGGAATGGAAAAGAAGAGACATCCTGAATAAATAGGGCAGGTTCAGGTCAATTTAAAAAAAAACATAGCTAGGAGCCTGTGACATCATTTGACCAGGAGTGATAGGCGGGGCTTCAAGACACAGGCCTTCTGGAGTCATTGACTTTGACCTTATTCTTTTTCCTTTCAGGTTGATCAGAAGAATAGAAGCTTTTTTTATTTCATTCTTTCTTCCTCTCTGTTGTTCTGGAGGATGGTGGGATGCAGTTATGATAAAGGCTCCTCAGCTTGTGGGAAGAGGGGACTAAAAGGCTACTTACTCTTCTAGGGTACTGCTAAGGAAATATCAATTCTCTATACCCCATTTTTCTCTTTTCCTCTACCAGAAATCAGGAAGTTCAAATGACCTTGTCTTAAGCCCAACAGGTCCAAGAAATGGAAATCATTTTTCTCCTAGTTTCAGAAGAAAAATATATTGTGCCTTATATTTTAGGATTATTTTAAAGGATTTGATTTTCATTTTATAGGATTATTTTTATTAAATTAAAATACAATTTCATGTTGTTCATTTAATATTTATTTTATTATATATCATATATTTATTTCATTACATATTTTTCTTATTTATTTCATATCACTATATTTTATTTCATTTATTTATCTTGTTTTTATCCCCAACTTCTCTCCCTCTGTTTCTCCCTCCCCCCACCAAGAAAGTAAGAAAAACAAAATCCATTACAAACATATATAATCAGGGGCAGTTAGGTGGCACGGTAAATAGAACACCAGCCCTGGAGTCAGGAGGACCTGAGTTCAAATACGGCCTCAGACACTTATTACTTACTAGTTGTGTGACCTTGGGCAAGTCACTTAACCCCAATTGCCCTGCCTTCCTCCTGCCAGAAAGCAAAAAAAAAAAACCATACATAGTCAAGCAAAACAAATTCCCACATTACTTGTGTCCAAAAAACATATACCTAACTCTATACTCTGAGTCTATTATCTCTCTCTCTGAAGGTGGGTAATATGTTTTATTATGAGTCCTTTGGAATTGTGGTTGGTCATTGTGTTCATCAGAATTATGGGATTCATTATGGGGTTTTTTTAAAAAAACATTTTCATACATTTATTGAACTGGGCATTTCCTCTGGTAGCCGATGAACTTGACTGGTCTCAAAACTATACCGGGATTGTATGGTTGCTATTGAACTAATAATTTTCTCTATAGTACATATGCCTGGCATTAATTAAATGTCTCTCTCCCTTCTTCTCTCCCCCACCCCCACACAATTGTGTCTTTATTTGGTGAGATTCAGGTTTTAGTTTCTTTAGTCAAAGACAGAGAAACCAAAATAGTAAATTTTCTAAAGCCCCTAACCAGATGGTTTTATGATTGAGATTTTTTAAACCTGAAGGGCTGCATGCATACCCATCTGTCACAGTCTCATTATTTGATAAACAGTAAAAACTACCCCCACCATACCACAGAAGTGGATAAACATTCTTGTCATTTACTTCCTGAGCACCACAAAGAGAAAAACCTTTGAAAAAAATGAACTAATTCCTATCAAAGCTCTAGGTTATATTCAGCTGAGGCTTCAGAAAGCACTAATGAAAGCTGGGAAATTCGTCTGCCTACAATTTCAGGAAGAGAAGCCTTTATCAGGGTGAATGGAGAATCTAGGATTTTAGGAAGGCAAATTAAGAGTAGCCTGGCTCTTTGTTTCTGTCTCTCACTCCTTTTCTCTCCTACTTTCTAAGGAGCATAAAAATTAGAACTGTTAATATGCGGAAAGTCAGAAGCTCTACCTTTTGTTATAGTGTCTTTGGACAGGTCACTTAGCCTGTTAGGCCATCAGTGTCCTCAAAATGAAGGGGCAGGATTAGGTCACCTTCTAACGTTTCTTACAGCTCTAAACCTAGGATCTCATTAACTGAATAATTTAAAAGAAGAGTTCTTCAGATTCAATGCAGAAGAGAGGGCAGGAGCATTCACACAAAGTTCACAAGTGCCATTGAAGAGAAATTTCAGGGGTTTTCCCTCTAGGACACAAGTTGTTTCTAGGTTTCTACTAAGCTGACTTTGAGTTCAGTTTTGCCATCTCAGTTAAATGCTCAAGAACTAATAGCTTACTTAGAAAAGCTCAATTTTGCCACCTCTGATATCTTTTTCAGGGATTAGAGACAGCTAAATGGTGCAGTGGGGGCTGGGTCTGGTGTCAAGCAGATCTGAGTTCAAATCCAGTCTCAGATACCTCCTAGTATCTTCTTGGGCAAGTCATGTAACTGCTAACAGGCTCAATTTTCTCCAGCTATGAAATTGGCATAATAATAGTACCTACCTCCCAGGGATGCTGTGAGTGAGGTTCAAAGAGGAGGATATTTGTAAAGCACCTAGCACAGTGCCTGGCAGTGTAGACTCAGTAAATGCTTATTCACCCTCCCTTTTCATATCCCTAGTGCAAATCAATGTTACTTGTTCAATCAGCTGTCGGCTGTCTATCATTTGTCATTTTTTGCTCAACTCCAACACAAGTTGTTGGATGGATAATGGCAGGGAGCGATTTATATTTCCTGAAATGTACAGGTCAGCTGTGTAGCTAGATGATCTCCAATTCACTGAATTATTACACAAGTTTGCCCTTCGGTTGATTTTGTGAATTTCAGTAGGATTTCCTCTCAGCTACTGCATGCAGCAAATTTTATTTTATTTAATGAAGTAAATCAGGAAATGCCCATAGAATGCCAGGACTTGTTCTTACCACATATTAACAGAGTTTTTCCAGGGAACAGCATTAAATGGGCTTCAAAAGATCATTTTGCCCAACTGGTTGTTTCCTGCCCCCCCCCATTATCATATATTTGGTTACCATCTGCTAAGAGTGTTTCTCAGTCACAGGACAGGATGGGTGTTTGACTCATGTATCAAAGTCTATGGTGTTAAGTACGAGAGGATAGAACTGTGGTGGGCAGGGTGTGGGAGGGCTCTTTCATGCTTAAAATGGGCCTCATGTGCCTTTTCAGTAGCCAGGAGCCTGAGGTCAGCAGATGTGCTGGGAGGGGTCAAGGGATCAATGTATTCTATTAGTCACCACATGGGAAGACGAAGTGACATGATCTAGCATAACCCCAACTCTTGACCGTCTCCAGGGCAACTCCAAGTTATGGTAATGTTGTCTTTGAGAGGAGTTGTAATTTCCCCCATTCCATTTGGTGTTCAGTTGACCTAAAAAACCTTTTTTCAAAGGAAAACTTGTTTTAATGTTTTTATTTTCCATGTCTTTCTATTATTTGAATTAAAAATAGAGAAAGCACGGATTATAATACCATCAGTCCTAAGGCTAGGATCTTACCTGGAGAACTAGGCAGCTCAGAAGCCTGTAGCCAGTACTCTTAAGAACAGTCAGTGAGGAACCCCATTCCCTCTGCCATGTGACAGCCATGATCTCCTTGTAGAATATGGATCACACATCATGTAGATAGATAGATAGATAGATAGATAGATAGATAGATAGATAGATAGATAGATAGATAGATGGATGGATGGGTGATAGACAGAAAGACAGACAGACAGATAGATAGACAGATAGACAGACAGAAAGATAGACTAGACAGACAGACTAGATAGACAGCTAGATTAAATAGATTAGACAGACAGACTAGATAGATTAGATAATAGATAGATAGACAGATAGACTAGATAGATAGAGATAGATAGATAGATAGACAGACAGATAGATAGATAGATAGACTAGACAGACAGACTAGATAGACAGATAGATTAGATAGATAGATGAGATTGGAAGAGAGCTGTAGCTTCACTTGGAATCTGATTCCATGTGATTTAAAGGGCATTGGATAAATTAATGAATCATTGTAGAGTTATCTTCTGCTGCTTCTTTCCCTTCCTTTCAGCCTGCCCTTTTAGTAGCTTCTTGAAAGTCATTAGGTCAACTGGGTCAATTGTCATATGTCTAGCTACTTGTCGATTATATTAGACCTAGAGGAGGAGTTAAGGTTCCATTGATTCAACATTTTTTCTGTGCAGAGGTTGGGGTCAGGAGCAAATGATGTGTGTGTTATTTTACATGGATGAGAGAAGCTCATTCCTCTTTTTCTCATTCACTTTTAATCCTCCAGGATTTCTCAGCTGGCAAAAGGCTCCTGAGTCTACCAGCTCAAGCCCTGAAGAAAGGGAAGAAGGAGAAAGAGGAGAGTGGAGGAGAGAGGGGAACATGTTCCTTTCAAAGAGTGCCATGTATTGTTGGAAGCTATGCTCTGGATTCCCAGTTGTCGTAACTATTACGACTTAGAGAGTACCAGGGGAGTAACTAGACCAAGATAAACAGAGTCCCTTGTGTAAATGACTGGCTTGATGAAGTTCTGGTCACTTATGGTTTTATTACTGTTGCAGCAATGATCACCTCATGGCCTCAGATCTCTCAGAACCTTCCTCCAGAAAATGTGACTACTGAGTCTGGCTCTGAAGTATAATTTATTTAATGCCGATGGACTTATTCTCTGAATAATACCTAGTCAGTGTGTGATTTGGTAAGCTATATGCTGTGGAAAACTTGTTCCATCAATATCATTTTTTTCCCTTGCTCTTAGAAAAGACCACCATTTCTTGCATACATACCATTATCTCTTTATTAGCAATAACATAGGAAATACCAATAGCACCAATTAAAAATGAATCCACATGCTGTTTCATCCTTACAGCTGTAATAACTGGTAACTAACAAAAGATTGGAAAGCACTTTCCCAATATAAAAAGTGCTGCACAGATTTGTCATCATTCTTATCATTAATAAATTAGCCCAATTCTCCTATTATTCAGAAGGCACGGAAGGTCAAGTACATGGGGTTGAGTGGGGCGAAGTTGTCAGAACCTAGAATGTAGCCATGACTTGTATGTGCTGGCAACCTATTTTACCCCATGCAAACCTACAGAGCTGAATTTACACACCTTTCAAAATATGGGAGAATCAAAGCTCAATCATAAACAGAAAATAATTCTTCGTGGGAAATGGAGAGCTTTGTAACAGATTCCTATCTTTCTTGTTCAGACTGATGAGTTCTACAGCAGAAATAATTTATCAAGCATGTAATTTGCACATTTCAACAAACTTAAAATGTTCTAGCTGGAATGACATTATTCTTTATGAGAGGATATGATAGAGAACCTTAAAAATTCAGTATTCATGGAGGTCACAAGCTGTTTGGTTGTGTGCTCACACACCCACAGGGAATTATCTTCTGAATTCCTTCCAGAAAGTTTACTTTTAAAAAGCAGTTTCATCCAATCCCTCAACAGCTAGACTCCTGGAAAAAGACAGGGAAGAACTTTTGGCTAACCATAAATAAAATTCTTCAAATCACCAGTATCTCAATTTAAGAAAGATATTTTACTGTGTCTTTCATACACAAAAGCTGATTAACAGTGGTGTTTTTTTTTCCAAAAAATGAACACTATTCCACTTTTTTCACAGGTGTACAAAAAAGAAATGTAATGGAGTTACATTCAACAATAAAGCTTAAAGTCCACTCTAGGTAATAGTTGCATTGACATTCACATACACAAGCACAGAGTACGTATATTTCAGGATTTTTATAAGAGCATACAGCATACATACAGTAGTTGGATTTTACATCATGAATAAGGGCAGCAATTCAGAGTGTCATAGAAAAAAGGGAAACAAAACCAAAGGAGAAGTTGTAAGCTAGCGCACCAAGACAATTCACAGAATTACAGGATCTGTAAGTGTGTTCTGTATGTCTGAGAAAACAACAACTATATTTCATTTCTGAGTCTTAGGATAGTTGATTGAAGAAGATTGTGTAATCAAAGTGCACATAGAAAACTTTTTTTTTAAGGGTAGGGATTCTTGGGTTTAGTAACTAATTCATGCAAGAGGCAGTCCCAGAGTGACCTTACAGAGTAAAGCTGTGATTGGTAGGTGGCCGATATAATACAGATGTTTCAGGCAATTTCTCTAAAGCACTTCAGTAGCAGCAATGATTGTTTCTAATGGCTGTAGATTTAATCCTCTTTGGGGCGTAAAAGGGAATCATATTTATCATATTTGCTTTTCAACATTTACATCTATACTTTCATTTTTAAATAAATCTATCAAATAACAAACAGCATAGATAAAGTGAGGTGTTGGGTTTTTTTTCTTTCCCTTTTGCATATGTATTATGGGAAAAGGATCTGGCCTTTCCAGAAACATTGTGTGCAAAAGAATGTTTAACAGAGTGAGTACAAGGACATATAGGAAACAGCATCCAAGCCACTCACGTTCCAATGTGTCCACCTGACCGGCCTCCATTTAGAGTCTAAGGAACTGTTTTTCCAGCATAATGAAGGTTTTAGAAAGACATCATAGCCAATTTTTTCCAGGACCCCTAATATTGTATAAATAGGCTAATGGTCAAGGGAGCAGAATACAGTTTTGTCTGGAAAATGGGTATCACCTCCTGTCATTAAAAATTCCTTACCTATCCCATGCTAAGTTTGGAAAATCTAGCCACTTTCTTTCTCAGGTTTCCTCCCTGGCCTGACAAGTTCAGAATTACTGGTTTGTTTTGTTTTGTTTCTTCTCATTTCTACCTCTTCTCACCTAAGTAACCTAATTTTGCCTTCCCTCGTTGACTTCTTGAACACCCATAGGTAAACACCCACATACCTCCACGCCCACCCCCCCCCCCCACATGCACAGGCACACATCAAAAGTAAGGCCCAGCTGCCCAATCTGAAAACCTTTCAGCCTGCCCTGTAAGTGCCATCAAGACAGGATTCCAGGAGCACAAGGCTAAGAGTCCAACCTCTCACGGGTGGGGCTGGGAGGCCTCTCCTTTGCGGCGGAGGAGAAAGGAAACTTGGGTCTGCTTTTTAGATTCTGAAAACAAGCCAGAGTGGAGAGAAAGAGTTAACATCAGACTGAGTAAAGCTTTTAAGACAAAACCTGTTATATGTGATCTAGACAGACACCGGGAACTTTCTGCTGATTTCTGAGATCTGTACAGATAGGACTGGTGTGGACAGGAGGAAAGAGTCAGGAGTTGCTACATAAAAGAGATTTGCCATTATTACAAAACTGGCTAAGTGGCTTTGTTCCATTGGCTCCCTCACTGGTCACTGTTGTCAGTGGTGCTGTTCCCTTTCTCTTTTTTCTCTTGGGTCTTGTTGCCCTTCTTCTTTTTCTTCTTCTTCTTGGTCTCCTCCTTTTTCCCAAAGGTTATGAAGTCACTTTTGTCAATTTGGCTGTTGGGTGGCTCCTGCCGGATGGAGATGATTGCAGGAGATCCCGGAATAATGAATTTGTCTGGCAACTCACCAGGGCCGGGTTGCTTGGGGTTGCCAGGTCCGTATTTAAAGGTCCAGCTGTTGCTGTTGACACCAGCTCCTACAGGGGGGGACACCTCTCCTGCCTCTGGTTCTGAAAAATCCAAATGACAAGATATCAGTCAAGAAAAGCCACCCCCTTACCCATAGTGCCAGGAATACTGTGATAAGAGAGCACTGCCCACCACTGTTCCACAAAGAATATCTTTGTCCAGAATAGAGGCCCAGAGCAGAAGATAAACTAGAAGTCCACATTCCCTTCCCCACTATGCTCCTGACACTAACTGATTTTCCACTATTGCCTTTCTGGGTCAGGCTATTTGGATATATGTAAACATTTCAGTACAAATACTAGGAGGTGCTTTTGAAGTTGTAAAGGAAGCATTGCAAACACCAAAGAACCTGGTCCCATAAAAAGGAGTTTTGAATTTTTGTCTATAATTTCACTAGACTCTCAGCTCAAGCAAAATCTGGGTGAAAAATGGAGAAAAAGGTGTGCTTTGGCAAGATCAGAAAGTCAAAGAAACTGTTTGTTAACCCTGACTAAGCTTCTATAGCTACAGGAGAGATCCTTTTGTAAGTCTAGAGAAAAGCAGGGTAATATAATGGTAAGAATCCTGGCCATAGAGTCTGAAGACCCAGACTTAAATTCTGGATCTAATACTCACTACTTATGATCCTGGATAAGGGATCTAACCTTTCCTGGTATCAGCTTCTTTATCAATAAAATGGGGACAATAATCTCTCCCTCACAGAGCTGTTAACTTTCAAGTGCTAGAGAAATATAAATTAATATTACACATATATTTGAGAATAAAGATATTACAAAGGATTACTCCTGCCTATTCCAACCCTCTAAATACATATATATACACAAACCATTGTATGGTATGAGAAGTTCCTGACCCCTCGATAATCAGACAGCCTTTGTAACCAGCCACATTTTTATTCATTATGTATGGAAGAGTCAGGAAACTTGTGCAACCTCTCCCCTAGGATGTTTGCATGAAGATGTGGTAGTTGAAAGAAGTACATGTATATATTCATGCAGGCACTTTGCCCAGAATTCCCCAGGGTTTCCCCAAATTTCCAGGGGACCTTGAACTCTGAAAGAACTTTCTTCCTAGAGAGGACTCATGTGGAAATATCTAAAAGGGAGGATGTACCAAGAGTTGTGATGATCCCCCATCCTTCTCCTTTCAAGTTTTCAGGAAATAGATGGATAGAAAGCAGAGACAGCAAATGGAGCTAAGACCCCAGAGTGTGACAGATCATTCAGAAAGGTGAGGAGAGACACAATTGGGTTGATTAACACACTAGGGTTGATGAAACTCCTAGAACTCATTTGATAGGACCTGTCTTCCTCTGGCGCCTCTGGATTATTGCCTCAGAAAAATTCCACTTTCCCTTCAAATGAGTCCAAGTCTTTCCCTTCCCACTTTTCTAACTGGTGGAAGAAGAGGTGAGATTTAATGCCCCACCTCTCCCGGGGTGCTCAGGGAGGAAAGCCTCTTTCTTAAATGATTTTGTTCCTATGCAATTTAAAGTTGCTATTAATGTTTATAGCCATTTATAATGATTTTAGTACAAGCCAACAAGCACATGGTTTGGAAATGAAGAACAAGTTGTGTGGGACACGAAATTAGTGAAAAGCTTCTCAGTCTGGAATGTACCCCCCCCTTCTGAGTGTCTACCCTCCCCCTTCTCCTGTCAATTACTTTTATCTTCCTTTGTTCATTTCTTCCCACCTGGTGAAGGCCAACCCCCTTGTAGTCTCATTGGGGAGGAGGTTGGGAGGTGAATTTTTCACCAATGAAAGAAGACAGTTGGCCAGGAGAGAGGACATCCTAATTAGGTTTTTAAACCTTGGAACAGGGCTAGGCTTTCTCTCTCTTCCGGCCTGGCCTCATGCATCAACATGGGTAAGACATCATCTCATGGGGCACCCCTTTCTTCCCGGGAGAAAGGGAATAAATTCCTCTTCTTATCTAAGGCATCTCTGTGTTTACTTTTCTAATTAAATTAAGAATAATGGGTATTTTTTATACCACAAACAAAGTCAACCCAAAAGAAAGTTTCTACTCAGCTCAGGTTGAGGTGGGCATGAGTCAGTTAGAAGAATATCTGTAATTTTAGTAACCTCTAAAATACTATGAGATAACGCAGATTGCCTTTGAGTCCAGAGAGAGACTTAATAAGGAAAAGAATCAACAGAAGTGAGAGGTACTTATTGGCGTATTTGTTTCAGTAATCATGCTTTCTCCACACAACACATAGCCAAATTCCACTGGGAAAGATGTAGGATGTCAAGAAACACCAAGGTTGGCTTGGTTCACAGAAGTGACAAATTTTCTGAAGCACTGAAGTATCCAACACACTCTTCAGGAAATAATATCTTGAAGCATGTTGTGTACTGTTTTCCATCAATTAATCAATCAACTAGCATTTGTTAAGTACCTACTACTATGTTAGGAGCTGGAAATACAAAGAAAGGCAAAAACAGTTCCTGTTCTCAAGGGGCTCACAGTCTAATGGGGGACACAACATGCAAACAATTGTGGACAAAGAAGAAGATGTGTGCAGCATAAATTGGAGGTAATCTCAGAAAGAAGGCGTTAAAACGAAGGATTAGAAAAGGTTTCATGCAGCTCTTGGGACTTCAACTGATATTTGAGGAAAGCCACGGAAGCCAGGAGGTGAGGAGAAGAAGAGAGTTCCAGGTATGAGATGCTCAGAATTTGGAAAGGGAATGTCCTTGAGAAGCCACAAGGCCAGAGTCTTTGAGTCTCAGAATACAGCAAGGGATGCAACGTGTAAGAAGACTGGAAAGGTAGAAAGGGCCAGGTTATGAAAAGCTGAAAAAACCAAACAGAGGACTTTTTACTTGATCCTGGGGGTAACAGGGAAACACTAGAGTATATCAAATAGGGGTGAGTTGGTCATAGCTGTACTTTAGAAAGATCTTTTTGGCAGCTGAATGGAGGCTGTACTGAAGCAGTACTTGAGGTAAGGAGACCCTGCAACCAGCAGGTGATTGTGACAGTCTAGACACGAATTGAGGAGGGCCTGTACCAAGGTGGTGGCATTAAGAGAGCAGGGATCACATACAAGATATTACAAAGTAGAAATGACAGAAATTGTCATCTGGTTGTATATGGGGGGGGGGTGGGGAATGAAAGGTTGAGAATGACACCTAGGTTGTAAGCTTGATGATTAAGAAAATGATGGTATTTTCAACAGTAATAAGGAAGTTAAAAAGAAGAAAGCATTTGGGAGGGAAATACAATGAGTTCAGTTTTGGATGTGTTGAAGTTATGATGTCTATGGAACATCCAGTTTGAGAAGTTCACTAGACAATTGGAAATATGAGACTGAAGAGAGTCTCTTGGGAGAGAGATTAATAAGACTGAACAAGTAGATCTTATACTTATCTGTGTAAAGATCATAATGGTTTCTGAAGGAGAAGCCATGGTTTCTGAGGAGATCACAAAGTGAAATCAAATGAATGGAGAAGAGGGCCCAGTAGAGTCTCAGGGAACTCCAAACAGTTAGTGGGAGTGACTTGTATAAAGATCCAGCAAAGGAGACTGAGAAGAAGTCAGAGAGGTAGAAGGAGAGTGAAGAAAGAACACGGCCATGACAACCTATAGAAAAGGACAGAGTGGTCAAGGAGTGTGAGGACTGAGAAAAAAATCCTGATTTGAAAATTAAGAGATTATTAGTGACTGCAAAAGAAGTAAGGAGGAAATGGATGTTTCATGTAGGGATTTTTTAAGATGGTGGAGGCATGGGTATGTTTGTAGGCAGTAAAGAAACAGTCAGAATACAGGGAGAGACTGGAAATTAGAGAGAGACTAGAAATGAGTGATCTGATAGAAAAGATGGGCTCTCACTTGTGCATATATTAGTGAGGAGATGAGGCACCTCTTCAAGTGAAATGGGTGAAAAAGATAGGGGCAGAAGGCATCCGAATGCTGTGGGACAAAAAACAGCAGAGAAGAAAGGGCTCTCTGAAAATGACCTCAATTCTTTCAGTGAAATATGAGGCAAAGTTCTCAGCTGAGAAGGCATGTGGAAAGGGAACTATGGGAGGTTTGAAGGAGGACACAAAGGTTTGGAAAAACTGATGCAGCAAATGGGATAGTGAACCATTTGGAAATGTGCAAAAGGATTGCCCTTTGATAGTGAAGACCCAGTTGAAATTATGTAACATAAATTTGTAGTGGATCTAGTCAGCATCTTCATCATCAACACAGATAAATATTAAAAGCTATGTGGCAAAAGGACTGAGGTCAAGGGTGGCAGAGACACTGGTGTCAAAATCATCCCCATAATGGTCAAAAGCTGAAGACCATGAGTGGCACTAGGGTGAAGGAAGTTGCTCCCCCTACTGTGACATTGCAGATAGAAACCAGACAAGTAGATAGTTACCAGACACAAGTTGGAAATTACCAAATTCATCCTCCACTTTGGGTATAAACCTTGATCTCTCAGCACAAGCAATAGCAAAATTTAAAGTCCTAGCTAATTGTGTTGACATTTACCAGAAGAGCAAGAGAAGGTTTTCCCACCTTGAGGAGGTGGAGAAGGGGTTCCAAGTCATAGGTAAAATGAGCCAGAGAATTAACAAGCAACCTCTCCTCGAGTTGTACTTTAAGCTGATAAAGATCTAGCCAAACTCAAAACAATAGAACTACCACTACAAAGCACTGGTCATTCGGAAATGATGTCCTCTAGGATACCCTTTATGGTATCATCTCTTCCATCTCTCTAGGAAAAATTAATTCAAAGACCCAAGCTTCTTGTATAAAGGTGGTACTCTGGGAAAGCTGGATTTGAGGTCGGGTGATTTGGGTTCAAAGCCCAACTGTCACTTAATACCCATATGCCCTCTATTAGGTCACTTCACCCCTCCATCTTCAGTAAAATGAGAGGGTGGGACTGACTAGATGAGCTCTGCAGTTCCTTCCAGCTGTAAATCTTTAATCCTATTAGCTTCCCAACAGGAGTTCAGCCAGAGTTTAGCTTCCTGTTTTCCTTCTGGGTGCTGGTGATGTCCATGAATAATAGAGACAAAAGACTGGAAACTGGTCTGAAAAACTTCTGACAGGCCTGGAGTTGTTGCCTCCATATCAGAACCTCTCAAATATCTTTTGGAGAAGTCCCACCAAGCTGGACCCTGAGCTCATTCCTGACTGCAGAGTAAAATGTGCACCCTTAGGAGCTGCAAAGGATTTATTTCCAATATTGAGCTAACAGCGCCCCCCCCCCCCCCGTGTAAACCCAAGGAATGAAGCTCATTACTTATTACTCAATAAACCTGTCACCTTTTAAAAAGCATTTTATTTTTTCCGATTATACATAAAGGCAATTTTAACATACATTTTTATATAAAATGTTGAGTTCTGAAATTTCTCTCTTCTATTCCCTTCCCTCCTGTCTCCCTAAGATGGCAAGTAATTTGATATAGGTTGTATATGTGCAGTTATGTAAAACATATTTCCATAAATAAACCTGTCATCCTGAGCCTACGTATATGTCTTCATCTTTGCTGAGCCAAAGGAAAGGAATGAACCTTCTTGCTGGCAAAGGAACCAGCTCACAGCAGGAATGCCAAGGGTTAATCAGCCTTATTTCCACATCACTGAGCTGCTTCTGCCTTTTCAGGGAAACTTGTTTCTGCCTGACTCAGCCAGAGACACCAAGAAGCTGACAAGGCTTCATTCATGTGCATCCTCCACTGTTCTGGCTCTGCTTTGCTCCACCACCGCCCCTTCCCACTCCCACCCCAAAAAGCCCCACTGCAGAGGTCCCACAGGTACCCAACCCACTCCAATGGCTCCTATTCTGAAGAAATGTTTGACCATTTCCAGATGAAACATGTTCCTCCTCTGCCAGAGGTGGCCGGGTGTCTGGCCTTGCCCTACTACTGCAGAGCCAGGTAATTGTGACAACAACCACTCTCCACATCTACAACCTTCTTTATTCAAGGAATCTGAAGCCCAGGGGCAATTCCCAGAGAAACAGAAATAGGTTTTGGTTTTTCCCCAGAAATGCATCTATTTCTGGATCCAAAGGCAAAGGCAAAGCAACCTGGGCCTTTTTTCCACCCTCCCCCAGGAGAAGGCACAAAGTGAACCCTCCTCCCCCATCTCTTCCCCCAGGAGCAGCCCTAGTAAAATGGTGACGTCAGCCTAGTTTCTCTTTGGGCTCAATACGGATCCTCATCTTGGCATCCAGGGAGGGTCTGAGCTTCCCAGCTAATCTGTCCTCCCAAAGTAAATTAATTGTCAAGAGCCGATATGCATTTATTTGTATTTTTGTAGCAGATTCGATGAATGAAAAGGGAGGAATGCTTCTAAAATGGTCATATTTCTGGCACCAGGTCAGGGTAGTGTAAAACTGTCTCTGGGAGGGGAGGGCCTTCCCAGAGCTCCTTAAGTTAACACTGCATATATCGTAGATTAGACTCATTTGGAGATGGAAATAAGAGTACAATGCAGGGAAAGACATTTTCCTGCTCTGGCAAAGCTAAGAAACAGACTCTAGGTGGTACAGTGGAAAGAACACTGAGTCAAGAGTCAGGGAAACCTAAGTTTGAATCCAGCCTTATTCACCAGCTGTGTGATCCTGAGCAAGTCATTTGCCTCAGTTTTTTCATGTGAAAAATGGGGATGATAATAATAGTTGTTATGAAAATCAGATGAAATAATTGTAAAGCATTTAGCACAGTGCTGTCAAATAGATGTTAGCTACTATTTTTATTATTACTGGTACTGACAGGAAATGCAAGTAGGTCTTCCACCAACAGGCAAGGAAGGGCTTTATTACATTTAGCAGGCCCAGGCACTTCGGCTAGGGTTTACAATTCAGGCCCAAAGCTCTGAAGCTGGTAGCTGTAACTCACTCAACTGGAAAACTGGGGGGTTTCTAGATTGGACTTAAGAGATATTTATTCCCATGCTGCTCCATAGCTGCAAGAGAAGTTTCTTGGGCCTTTACATTGCTACAATACTTGATTGAAAGTTTATTCTTTCCCATAGTGGAAGGGGATTTAGAAATGCAGGCAAAATGGAAGAGACAAAAATCCTTAGCATTCCCAGACCAGTCCAGATTTAATGCTGAAGCAGAGAGTAAATAGGCTGCCTGGTGCATTCTGGAAGGGCCAGGTTATCCATCCAACCATCACCTCAGGCTTGTTTGCTGATTTCTGTTATTTTGGTTCTTTCCCTACCGTACAGTTTGCCCCTCTGTGCTTCAGCACTGGACAAAGCTCAGGAGTGGTCGTCTCACAGTCTGAGAATTCAGCTTCAGCACTCGGGTGAGCAATCACTGCTAGAGACACTGCAGCAAGCCTGGCTATAAACCCGCCTCCTCTTCCTCGCCCCCAGCCATTGGGGAGATTTATCCCCTGAATCTAGAGGCCACTCTCAGTCGGAGCTAGACTCCTAATCACTGGGAAAGCTTCCTGCTGGGGGGCAGCCATCAGGGAGAGGGGGTTAGAGGGTGGTCATTCCCAGCTCAATTCATTCTCCAGGCTTTGATCTCTCCTCCCCTCCCCTCGCCCCAAGCTCTGATCAGGCTTTGACTAGGAACAAGCCCAGATCTCCCATCACTTGAAAGAGACTGAAGTGCTGGGGCCTGGGCCTCCTGGTGAGCAATTGTTCTCTATGAAAAGCGGGAGGCAGCTGAATGAGAATGTGAAGGGAATTCGTTCTGATGGGAGGGAGGGGAGGGGGAAGGGCCCATCTTCCAGTAACCCTATCTGGCTGACATGCTCAGTGAGAGAAGCCAAGCCTTCAGCCCCACCCGTCTCTTTTCAGCACCCGTTCCTATCCATAAGGACTGTGTTCCTGGGGCTTCTGGAGGGTCGTGCAGACAAAGAGCTTCCAGAAAAAAACATTCATTTTGATTTGAGAGAGAACCATTTTCAATGGTCTGATTCATTTTTTTAAAGCTGCCTTCTCTTCAGCCTGTCCCCTGCCTGCTCCTGATCCCTTGGCGTTTTTCCAATTTACAAGCTCTTGGGTGAGCAGAGCCACCCTAGGTTATTAAATGACTGTAACCCCACAGAGCTTCAGCCAGACATTAACCCAATTTGTCCTTTTCCCTGCCACTGGCTTTTCATGAATATTCAACACTAGCATTTCGGCACCCTCTCTGCCCCCACCCTTCTGAATCTTGAGAACCCAAGTTTGCTATGAATGGGGAGAGATATGGTGAGCAACTGAGTCTCAAGGAAAATTATTTGTATGCAGGACCCACCATTAAGATTAATCTGCACAAAACAATAAATCAAGCTCTGATTTGTAGCATTTGCTCTCCTAGCACACCCCTTCATCCTGCCCACACCCCCAGAGTGGTCCTCAGAAGATAATCTTCCTTTTGTTCTGGTCCATTCCCTAAGTCCAGAATGCCCCTCCCTTCACTTCTACTTTTGGAAATCCTGGTCACCCTCCAAGGGCTAGTTCAAGAGTCAGCGCCTTCTTAATTTCCCAGTCTGGAATTATCTTCCCTCTGTCCTGCTGGTCTTATGGTGTATTGTGCATGACTGCTACTGTACAGTTATATGCAAGCACAAGGTCTGGCATATAGTAGGCACTTAATATGTTGAATTGAATTAAGAGGTATTATTTATTTAAAGTATTATTGCATCTTTCCTGCTGTATTGCAGACTCAGGGAGAGCTGAGACTATCTTTGGATTGGGGGTCTTTGGATCCCCTATTCTCCCCTCCACATACACATATCTGTCACAGGTAGACGCAGAGTACACTTTACAATTGTGAAATAAATGAACAAATACGAGCATCACTAATTGTTTCCAGACTTCTTTGGGACTGACAGGTCCATTCTAACTTGTTTCCTTTCCAGTTAGAAGGGAGGAAGGTTATAGGATTACCCAGAGGTGAGACAAGGCAGTGCACTGGATGATGGAGAGTGGAGCTCAGAGGGAGGAAGGCCAGAGTCCAAATGCAGCCTCAACACTTACTACTTACTGACCCGGTGAAAGTCACTTAACCTCGGTTTGTCTCTGTTTCTTCAACTATGAAATAAGGATAACAGCACCTATGAAGAGTGTCCTACTGACTCAGGGGCTAAATCCCCAAAATGGCTTGGGGCGAGGGGAGGTACCCACCCATCCATACAGGAAAACAACTCCCAGAGTTGTATGAGGGTCAAATAAGATAATATTTATTAAATGCTTAGCACAGCACCTGGAACATAATAAGAACTTAATAAACACTTGCTCCCTTCACACCTTCCCATAGTTGGCCTAGTTAGAAAAAAATCATGACAGCAGCAAAGTAGTACAGAGAACAGTTTCAGAGGCCACAGGGCTCTAGGAATTTGTAGCTTGAAATCTGTTCCTCTCTTTCCCCACCTCTCCATCTGTTTGCCTTTGTGAAATCAATGAACCTGTCCTGCTGGTTTAAAGGAGAACACTGAAAAATTCTTTCATGTTCTTTGCGTCCTCACCCTTGATCTATTTGACTCTCTTTTTCTGTTTAAATGCCATTAACCTCAGTAATTGGACCTGATCAAATACATAGAGACAGTGAATGTTCTGGAGGCCAGACAATTTAAAAGTATGAGTGTTTTTCAAGAAATCTCAAAGAAAGATGCCAAAAGAGAATAGAAAAGAGCAGAAAATCAGGTATCACCAGCAAAAGGTGCCTTGAAAGGCACCAGCGATTACTGACCCATATTCCCTCTTCCTTATCTCTATAGAATCTTTCATGTACCTGCTCCATAGGTAACAAAAAAGCTTTCATCTTAAACCTTTCTCAGTCCCTCAATCTTATTGCACCTTTCTGTCCTACACATATTCTGCCACCTTCTGGCTGTCCCTCATTGGTTCTCCTTCATGCCTTCTCTCCCTCCTGATCTTCACCTTCCTGTACAAGAAGTCTTTCCCAGTTCTCCTCAAGCCTTCCCTCTGAGATTATCTTATCCTCTGTATATCCCACCTGTACATGTCTGCATTTTACCTCCCCCATCAGACTGTGAGCACAAGAACAGGGTCTGGTTTTCACCTTTCTTTGAACCCCCTACCCCCAGCACCTAGCACAGTACCTGGCACATGGTAGGCTCTTAGTAAGTATTTGATGAAAATATGCAGATTTTGCAGATGATTTAGTGCAACAGGTCATGACTTCACATTTACAAGATTGAGTGAGAGGATAGAAAGTATATAAAGATGCTGTTGTGTTTCTTGATTACCCCCCCAAAATTTTTTTAAAGTATTTAACAAAGCAAAATTCGGATTTCTAGGCCTTTTTCTGATGAGGTAAGTTCATGTATATGTTAAGATTATACAAGATGCTCTGATGGATGAAACTACAAGCATAATTTTGTTCAGCAATTCTCCAAGTAAGAGAAAAAACAAGGAAACAAGGAAACCCCCAGCTCTAAAATATTTCCTTCCTAGACAAAGATGCTTATCACTGTCATTAAGGATATCTCATATAGATAGTTCAAATAGAAGAGGAATTCCCTGTAGATAACAAGTTTGTATAGATCATCCTATTTGCAGGTGACATTGTACTATTCACATCTACTTCTACACTTTTGTGTTTATCGTTCATTCATTTCAGTCATATTCAACTCTTTGTGATCCCATTTGAGGCTTTCTTAGCTAAGATACTGGAGTGGTTTGCCATCTCCTTCTCCAGCTCACTTTATAGATGAGAAAACTGAGGCAAACAGGGTTAAGTGACTTGCCCAGAGTCACACAGCTGGTAAGTGTCTGAGGCCAGATTTGACCTCAGGTCTTCCTGACTCTAGACCTGGTAATCTATCTATACTCACACACACACACACACACACACACACACACACACACACCTAGCTGCCTCATTTCTATACTGTAGAAATATATATATATATATATACACAGTATAGAAATATATGCCTCATATATATAGAAATATATGTGTGTGTGTGTCAATAACCTATGTAGCCTTGCAAAAGAATGGCCTAGAAATCCATATCAGAAAAAACAAGTGTTTGAAGAATGATTAATGCCTGGTTTATGTCAGATAGATAGATAGGTAGACAGACAAACAGACAGACAGGCAGATAGAGAGTAAGAGACAGACAGACAGGTAGATAGATAGATAGACAGACAGGCAACATTTATTAAATATTTAATTAACTTAATTAATTAAATATAAAATATTAAATACTTAGTATGTGCCAGGCCCTGTACTAAGCACTGGCTTTACAAATATTAGCAAGCCCCTTCCCTTAAGGAGTTTACATTTTAATTGGGAGAAAACAATACATAAAGGAAAACTGGAAAGGGATGAGGGTGGGAGAGTACTTGAAAGGTGGCATGGTTTGGAAATAATATACTGGAAGTGACATGGAGGTCTAATTCCAGGCAAGATAAGGTCCAAGGTGACCATCAGATCCCAGAGTTGTCCAGCAGCAGAGCCTAAGATACTGGGGAAGAGAGGGAGGGATGGAGATGATGGTTATTATATGGATGACATGATTTGAAAATTGTGGCCAGGAAGTCGCAGTTGGATGGGCAGTCAATTGAGTTAACCCATCAGTACATGTAAGTTGGACAAATACTACAAACAGATGAGATGGGCCCAGAAAGAAGTAAGAGGAAGGGAGTCAATTCATTGCATGCAAGAACCCACATAAACACCTTTTTAAAATGATGCTGAGCTATTCTGTCAACAAAGATTAATTTTTAAAAATATGATATTTTCTTGATGATGATATATATATGGCTGTGAACTATGGAATTCCATGGGTTCATAAGAATCAGAATCACAAGTTATCCAAAGACAATGGAAAAAATAAATGGTGGACATAAGTAGGCCTCAGAGCATAACCAACAACCATTTCTTGTATGCAAGAAATGACACAAAAGATATCAAAGGTTCATATCAAGGACATGTTTAACTGGAAAAGGAAAAGGGCCAATCATATGCTAATAAAGAAGGATAATGGATAGAGAGCCTGAGTCTTGAACTATTGTATGCAAAGTATTTAAAGACCAAGGAGAAGGCATCTCTAGTGCACTGGGTAGCTCCTTAATGGAAAATTTATGGAAGAATAGGGACAAAAATTGCATAGAATAAAAATATATGAATGGTTTGTGGTCTACACTGATGTAAAATGTTCAAATTCATGAAATTGTAAGTCCATTGAACATGAATAAGACCAAGAATCTAGGTAATTAAGCAACATTATGATTATGAAACACTCTTTGCAATCTATATAATACTCAGGACCAGAAGGGATAGATTGGTGTTTCTCAGTCTTTCCATCTTCATTATAGCACCAAAGTCCTTCCTTTCTCCCTTCCCTCCTCCCTCAGTCTTTTCTTCTTTCTCTTTCCCCCTCTCTTTCCCTACTTCTTTGTCACATCCATTTCTTTCTTCTCTCCCTCTCTCCTTTCCCTCCTTCTTTCCTTCCTTCCTAGACTAATTACTTCATCACCACAGTGAGCTTTTCATGAGAAACTTCCTCTACTAATGTGAATGGGCATCCTTCTCTGCAACTTACAGTTCTAGAGAGTTCTCTCTGGCCCCTTAGAGTTGAAGTGACTTAGTCAAATGGCCAGTATGTAACAGATATAACTCTAGCACCTGTGTAACTGAAACCAGCTCTCTATTCCCCATGCCATTCTACCTTTCTCCAGCATCCTTCAGTGAGCACAAAAGAGACAATAATCTGGCATAGAAATAGTGGAAAAGAAAATAATAATATTGTTCTTCCTATTCTCACAGGGCTCCTTATGCTCTAACTGAACAGACAACATCAAACTTTTACTGTCACGGATGAGATGTAGGAAGACCATCTCCCTACTTTACAAATATAGAAGCATAAATAGAGGGTAGGCAAGTCAAGTACCCAGGGTTACACAAGCAAAAAAAGAGCTGAGTCCCTTGAACAACAAAAGAAATCTACCATAATTCCCTAGCCAGGGAATTCATGGCAGAGGGGAGGTGGGTCCACTTGGAAGGCAAAGTATCCCCCAGCTCTAAGCATCAGGCTGGTTTCTCTGCTTACATAGAGAACATTAGGTTGAGAATGCACACATCATGTGGGCTTCAAGGCTAAGTTATTTCTTGTGTTGTTTTTTTCTTCAATTGGCCTGTAAAGCTTTAGTGATGCTTCCATGCCTCAGACCCCAGCTGTGTTCATTTTCAGGAATCTCAAAGGCTAAGAAAGAAAAAAACATAAGAGCGGTTTCTAAAAATCACAAAATTTGCTTTGTTACCAAAATAACTTTTGCCATTTTTGGTAGAGTATAACGATATCATTTGCAGCAAACATAGCTCTGAAAATGAAAATTATTGGGATTAAATTCTTTAAAATGCAATTGAAAAGCAAAACCAAACCTTCTTTCCCCTACATAAACTTTGCATCTTAATGCCTAAATCAAAGGGTCTAAGATTTCACTTGTGCTTTTGTCTGTTTTCAATCTTTTGTTTCAACCTTCTCTCTGCAGTTGCTCAATTTTCCCAGGTTCTGGAGTGGGAAAGTGCCTTTTGGTATTTTACTTCCTCCAACAAAGTCCTCATAGCTCTGAAAATCTTCCTGGAGGACCCAACATTCTTAAAATGATCTTACCACTGTCAACAACTTATTCCCTGCTTGAATTTATTTATGGAACTCTCTCAGGAAGGTTCTTCCAGGCAACCCCTTCATATCTTGCTCTCTCCCTGATCTATTTATTCCCAAGGTAGCTTAATAACCACCATGGAAGGAAGCTTCCTTATTCGATGGCAAGAAATAGCTTCCAAGCTACTTTGAAAGAAGGCAACAAACTTTAAGAGTCTCTTCAGGGTTTCCTAACGGTCACCACCTCAATGAAACTTAGCCAACAGATGTCACCCAAATGGTGGGGGAAGGAAGGGGAGGGGAGTGGCAGGTATATTTCCCAAGGGTCTTGTGGTTCCTGGTCTACTCCCATACTGTCATGAATCTTTGATCATCTGCAATATAGATTACAACCCAATTGTATCTGTCCAACCTAAGCTACGCTTATCCATTTCCTCCCACTTTCTACTATAAATCTAACAAATTGGTTAGGTTGGGGTCTAGGGGTGGGAGGACCTAAGAGGCATCCTGCTTTCTCAGGCTTCATTAGCCACAGTTCCAATTATAGAATCACATAATCTTAGGGCTGGTAGGGACATTAGAAGTCATCTTTTCCCTACCAAACCATAGCACCACCCACTTATTCAACTATATGAAAGGCAGCACATCATACAGCAGGGGTCTTCAGAGTGGGGGCTGTGGAATGGCCTGTCCCCAAGCCAGAATGTAATCAATGAACTAGAAGGTGGCAAGATGGGTCTTATTCTTCCACCTCTACAAACAGCCACTTTTGGAACTCTCAAACACAACCACACCTACCATTCTCCCAATATTTTCCTACTATAGCTACTCTCCATGCTGAGTCAGCTCCCAATCTCTCCTCTCTGCCTCTAAAATACTTAGGTAAGTTTTAACCTAACCTTGATCCAAGTACCTACAGTAGAAGCTATAAAGGTGCCATCAGGAAAATCTGCCACTACCTTGTCTATCCCATTTTTCCTCTAAATACATCCTCCTCATCCTCCTCTCTCCATCATACTGTGTAGTATGAAGCCCTTGAAGCCCTGTTCTTCAGGCAAGTGACAAGTAAAAGCCCACCCGCTCCCCTTTATATTTTTTGGTGGGATAGAGTGAGTTACGTAAGATGAGCAGACATGGATGGGTTGCAATTTGCAGTGCACAACTCATTACATTATCTTCCTCCCCAAATACCATCCCCTACCATCCTTCCATCTACCATGATGTACAACCTTGGTGTCATCCTCACCTCTTCAATCTCACTCACTCTATATTTCTAAGCTGTAGCTAAATCCGATTATTTCTAGGTCCACAACCTCTCTGGTATATGTCTTCTCTCTTTTTTTATACAGCTAGATTTCTACTGAAGACTTACATCACTTATCACCTAGACTACTGCAATAATATCTTAACTGGTTTCCTGGACTCACATCTCTCCCCACTCCAATCTATCCTTCAAAACCAGTCAAAGCGATTTTTTTTGTTTACAGTGCAGATATGACCATGCCATTCCCTCTTTTCTCATCTCCAACTTATTCACAAGCTCCAGGGTTTCTCTCTTACATGTATAGTCAAATATTAACTTCTCTACTGGTATTTAAAACCCTTCACAATCTGACCCCAACCAACTGCCACTACCGTCTCTGCCCCATTCCCTCTCTACATACATCCACTTCCTATCCCTCTATCATACTGTGAAGTATGTGTCCCTTGAAGCTTTGTGCTTCAGGAAAGTGACAAATAAGAGCCCACTTGTCCCCCCTTTTTATTTTGGGTGGGACAGAGTCTTAGTATAAACTACTCCCCCCATGCAATCCAGACAAACAGGTCTTCTTGCTTACAAAAACACAATCAAACATGAATAGGATTTTAAGATATGACACTATCCATTAAACTGAACTATAGAATGAAAGAATAGATTTATATTTTAAAATGTCTTGAGTGGAAATCACAGGTAATTCATTTTTGCCTTTTATTTTTGTACTGTTTATGCTGAATATCCACATACAGAGAAATAAAATCCCTTTTGAAAAGCTGTTCCATTCTTTGACTCTGTGACATGTTATTTGATTGTTGAACTTTGTCTCTTTCCACCAAAATAAGTATCTTTAAAAAAAAAAAAGGAAACTTGCCTGGTGGACTAGCTACCTCAATAAATTTAGCATATACATCTTCCCTAACTCCAAGACATACACAGGAGCTTTTGGAAAATAATAAAGCATATTCATGCTTCAATGAAGCATATTCAACATCACTCTCTAAACAAAAAGATTTTTATATCATAAATAAATAAATTTTTTAAAAAATTTAAATACCTATTTCATTCTTCTTTTTGCATATATTTTGTAATGGTACACAATATAACACATGTAAAATGAATAGATAAATACACATATATTAGGAAGGTGTGCTCAAAAATGTTTTGCCAATACACAATTGAAAAAGTTTAGAGAGCACTGAAACAGAAATTAGAAGACCAGATTTCAAGACAGGAAAACTTGCCTTCACAAATTTGACCTCAGACATTCACTACTTTCTCTAAGGCTCCTTTCCTCATTTGTAATAAAAAATAAAAAACAAATGTGAAAAAATCTGGGAATAAAAGCATTTCTCACACAGGGTTGTTATGAGGCTCAAATGAGATAATATGTATATAACTTTGCATCAGCATTAACAAGTATTATACAAATCAGCCAGGATCTAAAATAGGATGGGGAAAAAAATCCATATTAAGGATCTGGATTATTCAATGGCTGACGTCTTGTCATGCTAAAATGGGCCTGGATCAGACTCCTCCTCTCCCAGAATGCATCACATCATAGTTCCTGTCTGCAGCCCATCTGGAGATGTGTGAGGGCCAATCACTTTACTCAATAAATAACTCGCTCCTGCCTTTGGTTCGGATTTTTTTTCCTTCTCCTTGTAAGAATACAGGCTTCTAAGGTTGGCAGCTGTCCCAGGCTCTCTGTGTTGCTGTGTCATTTCTCAGACCTGAACAACCATTTCCTGACAAGTGGTGAAATCTCTACATGAAGGGCACAAAATGGAAATGCTGGCAGGCCTCTAGAAAAGCTTAGAGGAGATAGGCACAATGAGGGGTCTCTATGAAGACAGTCAGGGTGCTGGGGACCATGATAAAAGAGGCTTCTGTTCTACATAGGCACCAGTAAGAAGAAAAGGTGAAAGGCATGCTAGAGATGGAAGACCAGGCTACAGTTCCTGACTGTCTCCCCTTATGGCATCAGGCAGCTCTCCTAATCGTCCCGGGTTTCTGCAACTGGAAAGAGAGGAGACTGAACTAGATGAGCTCCGACTTCCTCTTCAGCTCTAAATTAGGATCGTGTGATCCTGCCTGTGCCCTCATTCAACAGTCCTGTGACCATTTGCCAAGGCCCTGCTATGTGTTTAAGGCATTGTCTGCTAGGCAGCTAGGTGACCACCATGGATAGAGTGCTGGGCCCTCATCTTCGGGAGTTCAAATCTGGTCTCAAAAACTTACTTGCTGCATGACCCTGGACAAATCACTTAACCATGTTTGCCTCAGTTTCCTCATCTGTAAAATGAGCAAAATCATGACACACAGTGGAAAACCACAGCAAACCACTCCAGTATCTTTGCCAAGAATACCTCAAAATGGGGTCATGAAGAGTAAAACATGACTGAAATGAACGAACACGACAACAACAACAACAACAGCAGGCGTAGTGGGTAGAGCGCTGGGCTGGGAGTCAGGAAAACCCATGTTCAAGTCCAGCTCCCAACAGTTACTGGCTGTGTGACCCTGGGCAAGTCACTTCATGCGGTTTGCCTCGGTTCCTCAGGTGTAAAATGGAGATGATAACAGCGCCTACATCTCAGGGTTGTTGTGCCTCCATCATTGTAAATTGCTTAGGACAATTCCTGGTGCAGAGTGAATGCTGAATTAGTACTTTTTTCTTTCCTTCCTTGATCCCAGGTCAGGGGTGGGGAACCTGCAGTCTCAGGGCCACATGCAGCCCTCTAGGTCCTTGGGTGCAGCCTTACAACTGAATCCAAACTTCATAGAACAAAACTCCTTAATAGAAGGATTTTGTTTTGCAAAACTTGGATCCGTCAAAAGGTCGCACCCAAGGACCAAGAAGGTCATGCTGCAGGCTCCCCACCCCTGTTTGGGGCTGAATAGTCATAGATATACACAGAATGGTCTCTGTTGGTGAGGAATTTCTATTCCTGAGAAGATTATGATTGTACAAACAGACAGGGATAATGCAAGGTAATCTGAGGAGACTCAGAGCACCAGCAAGTGGGGAAATGAGAAAAGGCTTCACCACAGAGGCGGTATGCCAACTGGACCTTGAGGATGGATTCCCAAAGGTGACAGCTTTGGGACAACTTAGAAAATGCACAGAGGTAGATGGAATGTTAAGTTCAAGGAACAGTTAGTCATCCAGTTTGACAAGGATGTCTATTGTATGGGAAGGGGAGTAATGTAACATCATGTAGGAAAGTAGGTTGTGATGCCCTTTGAATTGCAGGCTGAACCATTTTTACTTTTTACTAGAGACAACAGGAAGCCATTGAGTGTCTTTGAGAAGGAGAGTGACAGTGAAATGTATGCTTCAGCAAGATGACTTTGGCGGCTGGGGCGGGGAGGGACGCAGATGGAGGAGAGAGACTGAAAGCATGGGGACAAATGAGAAGATTATACTTACATAAGTAAGTGATGATAAGGGTCTCAATTAGGATCCATGTGAGTTAAGAGAAAGGGAAGAAAAGGTAAACAAGAAATTCTGTGGAGATAGGAAAATAACACATAGAGAATCTATAGAACTTGTCAGCTGACAGATAAAAGGAAGCGAGGGAGAGAGGAATCAAAGATGGCTCTACAGTTCAGACCCTGAATGTCTAAGAGGACATGGGTGCCCTCAACAGAAATCAGGAAGTTTGGAGGAAGGGCAACTAGAGGTGGGAGGGGGGCGGGGATGCGTCAAATGGGCAGTGAGAGGTTTAGAACTGGAGTTCAGAAGAGTGATGAAGACCGGTTACACAGAACTGGAAGTCATCTGTGTAGAGATGATGACTGGACTTATGGATGCATGGGCCCAGGACACCAGTCTTGGGAGGAGGGATATAAGAGCCTCTCTTAGGGGGCAAGGCAGGGATCATGATTCAGCAATGAGAATGAAAAGGAATGATAAGACAGATATGAGTAACACCAGGGGGGAAAAGTGTTCTGGGAGAAGAGGCTGGTCAGTGGTATCCAAACATTGCAGAGAGATCAAAAAAAGGGAAAGATGGTCTGAGAAAAGGCCACCAGACTTAGCCCTGGTCAATGGTGACCTTTGAGAAAGCAGTTTCCCTTAGTAGGTGTGGTGGGAAGTCAGATTTTTAGAAGTGAGTAGAAGGAGAGGAAGAGGAAACAAGGATAGAAGACTCTAGTCTAGAATTTGGGCCATGAATGACCAGATAAATATAGGACTGAGCAGATGGAAGGGTTAAGTGAAGAGTTTGGGTTTTGGTTTGGGCTTTTTGGGGGGGAGGTAATTTGTATATATATGTATGTATGTATATATGTATGTATGTATGTGTTTATGTGTGTATGTATGTATGCTTTTTGGAGGGGGGAAGGCAGGGCAATTGGAGGTAAGTGACTTGCCCAAGACTGGATTTGAACTCAGGTCCTCTTGATTCCAGGGCCAGTGCTGCCCCTGTTTTGTTTTCTAAGGATAAGAGAGATCTAACTATATTTTAGGGCAGGAGCTAATAGAGAGAAAGAGGCTGAAGATGAAAAAGAGTATTATGGATGGGTCCCAGAAGATGTGCATATCTCATCTCCCTGATACACAGTAAACTCTTTAAAGACAGAAACTGCTTACTTAAAAACAAAGGACAACAACAGTGTGGGGTGGCTAGGTGGGGCAGTGAATAGAGCAACAGCCCCGGAATCGGGAATACCTGAAATCCAGCCTCAGACACTTAACACAAAAAAAACTAGCTGCATGACCTTGGGCAAGTCACTTACCCCCAATTGCCCTGCCTTCCCCCCTCCAAAAAGCATACATACATACACACATAAACACATACATACATACATATATACATATATATGTATATTTATATGTGTGTGTGTGTGTGTGTGTGTGTGTATATATATATATATATACCTGAAATTGACACTGAATTATTATTCTCACTTTACAAAGTAGGAATCTGAGGTTTGGATAGCCCATATTACTTATGACCACACCTGTAAGTGTTAGAAGAAGGATTTGAACCCAAGTCTCCCCTGACCCTGAGCCCAGAACTTTTACCACTACACCTCATTCCATCTTTCAATAATAGGATCTGATAAACTGCTCCTAGGATTTCTAAATCCAGCTAGCCAGCCTCCTTTCCTCCCCAGAATTACAGAAACAGTTCTTCAGCTCAGAGAGGATGGCTTTCTTTCACTTGGAGCTTTCCCAAATGCAAATATCAGAAGACAACTTGGATTGGAAAAGAAGGAAAATTGCTCTGACATTGAACTGTGTATTATCATTTTCAGGCTCCTGGGCATCACTTGAAAAAAAAATCTACTGAGCTCCAACTGGAAGGCAAGGAGCTGGATTGGGATCTCAGTGACACTAGCAGCTAGCTCTTGTGGATATCACCCCTTGACTCAGAGACTTACTAAGGTGAAGGGCAGATTAAAAATTATATGATCAAATGTTTTAAAGGTGGAAAAGACTTTAAGAGGATATCAAATCCTAATTTAGTCCAGTGGTGTCAAATGCAAGTGGAAATGGTAGCCACTAAACCATACATAAGAATCCCCAGGGGCGGCTAGGTGGCGCAGTGAATAGAGCACCGGTCCTGGAGTCAGGAGTACCTGAGTTCAAATCTGGCCTCAGACACTTAACACAAAAAACTAGCCGTGTGACCTTGGGCAAGTCACTTAACCCCAACTGCCCTCCAAAAAGCAAAAAAAAAAAGAACAAAAAAGCAAAGAATCCTCAGAGGATGTATATTGACTTAGAAAACCACATATTAACATCATCTACATTCTACTGCAGCTAGGTGTTGTAGTGGATAGAGTGCCAGAGTCGAGACAACTCATCTTTCTGAGTTCAAATCTGATCTCAGACGCTTAGTAGATATATGACTCTAGACAAGTCACTTAACCCTGTTTGCCTCAGTTTCCCCATCTGTAAAATGAACTGGAGAAGGAAATGGCAAACTGTGTCAATATTTTTGCCAAGAAAACCCCAAACGGGATCATGAAGAGTTGGACATGACTGAAATGATGGCACAATATTATCAGAGCTACTGATTCATCTAAGTCAAGGATTCTTTAAATTCTTCTGTGTTGTAAACCCCTTCAGCAGTCTGCCTCTGAGGCCTAAAGGACCTCTTCTCAAGCAACCTCTATTGCTTGTATTCATAAATAAAGGAAATGCTGTAATTCAGTTAAAATTAAAACATAACTTTTTCTGCATGAAAGTTCACAGACGTGCCAAAATCTAACTAGCAGGAAGCCAAGTTAAGAACCCATCTTAAGTACTGTTAGAGGAAAGATGTCCTTTCTTTCCTTCTCAGAGCTGTGGATAATGGGTGTTCAGATGGCAAAGCAGAAAAAAAGTCTTTTTTTCATACGTCTTCTGTCTGAAATCCTTGGCAGCCTTGCCTTGTTATGACCCTTCCCTGGAGGCTCCCAGCCTTTACCCAGTTATCCAAGATAACTACATCTAGCATTTGACCTGAATATGCTTCTTCAGATTAGGCAGCAGCATTTTCAACTCTAATGCTGCCTCAAGTAAAGAGGGGATTCTCTTCTTCTCCTACAATTCAGAGTGAATGTTCTTAGAAGTGTTTCTATGTCACCGATCCCTGAAGGCACAGGGGAGAGCCTTTCCTTTCTGGGTCACCAGTGTCAACAGGGTTGTGGGCAGGCCAGATACAGTTGCTTTTGGATGAAGGGGATCCTAAAGCAAGTTTATCTTGCTTTTTGCTCTTCTTCCTCCTTCAGTCTTTTTTACCACCTACCGGTGGAAATGGCCCCCCACGGAGCCAGGCAACTTGCAGTGCAGGGTGTCTCAGAGAGGCCCTAAACCTAAATGCACTGGCTTCTGTGGGATTCTCTATCGTGTCAGAATTGAAATGAGAAGTCATAATTCCCAAGATCCTCTTCCCTCCCAAGAAATAGATCATGGCTATGATCAGATAAGATGAGAAGGAATAGGCCAGGCAGGCTAACCTTTCTGTCATACCCTTTAAAACACAAAATAACAGACTGAAACTCAAAAATTGAATTGGACTTCTTTCTATATAGGGTACATCTATGCAAGGATTGTTTGGAGTACAGATCATCTGTCTGTGTGCTGAAACTGTGATGCTCCCAGCAACCACTTCAGATTATAAAAAAAAAAAAGTGAATTATCTTCCTGAAACAAACTGAAAATCCTTTCAAGATCTTTTTTTTCCTAGCCAAACCATCTACCTTCATAAAACTGGCAAGCTTTAACTGGCATGTCTATAATAGGGAGAACTGCAATCAGTCCTTAATTCCCTACCCAGTCATTGGCCTGCTTCTTTGAGATTGTGGCTTTCACAAAGAAGGCACATGCTATGAAAGCTATTTTTACTGGCCTACATCTCTCATAAAACTCTTGGTGTATAATCTGAAGGACTGAGAATTGGTAGGGCTGTGTGTTCTCAGGAGACATAGGATCTTTGTGCCAACCTTATATAACTGTATTATGCATCTGACAAATAGCAATGGCCCTGAAGCCCCACACATGGCCAGGCTGTCCCCTCTTCTGTGCTGACAATCCCATTTTGTTATGAAGATGGAGAATAAAGGATATAAAGGAAACATACAGGTTAATTTCCTTTTCCTGTCCCCAAAACCTGCTGATGAAATAATTATGCAGAGATGCTTATTTTACAAACACAGGAAATCTGGATTCTCACAACTATATTTCCTGTGCTTTCTCCTTAAAAATATAAGTTTTGGGTTCCAAAGATAGGACTATGGCTTTGCTGCTCTAGGAGGTGGGGAGGGGGAGGAGAAGATACAGAGCAAGTAGACACTATCACCAAGTACACTGAGCACATTCTAGTCTTAATGGATAGAACTCTACACCCTGGACTTAGGAAGACCTGAGTTCAAGTTTGACCATAGAATTTACTAGCTGTATGAACCTGGGCAAGTCACATAACTGCCATTTGCACCCATTGTAAAATGGGGGTAATATTAGCACTTTCTTCTCAAGACCACTTTGAGGGTCAAATAAGATAATTTGTAAAGGCATTACCACAGTGCCTAGCGCACAATAGGTGATTAAGCTTAATTTTTTTTTGGTATTGTCACTTTTATTATATTGGCATAGCATAGGCAGGAACACTGAATATTACCCCAGCTACTTACATTACTGTTTATTTCTTTTTTTATTTAATATTTTATCTTTTCCCAATTACATGTAAAAACAACTTCAACATTCTTTTTTCAAATTCTGAGTTCCAAATTCTCTCCCTCCCCTACTCATTGAGAAGGCAAGCAATGTGATATAAGTTATAAATGTATAGTCATTCAAAACACATTTCCATGTAAGTCATGGTATGAAAGAAAACACAGACTAAAAAAAAACTGAGAAAAATAAAGAATTAAGTTTACATTTAAATGCTTATTTTCTTCCTTCTTTCCTTCCTTCCTTCCTTCTTCCTTCCTTCCTTCCTTCCTCCCTCCTCTTTGTAAGACTCTCTCACCATTACCCAGACACAATAATTCACTGTTTAGTATATGTCATTCTATAAACCAAGGGCCTCTAAATCAAGAACTCCAATGATCTAAATGCATATAAAACCCTAAGGAAGTGTCATTCAAAATCTCTCATTTCTTCCCCTTTGATTTCTACCACAAAATTCCTCTGTTCCTATCCCAGGGCTGTTGAGCATCATAGAGAAAATCACAAAATTAATTCCATGTACCGTCTATAATTTAATTAGAAAACACATGTATGCCTACTATATGCAAGGCACTGTGTTCAGCATTGGAAAAACAAGGACGAAAATGAAACAGTGCATACCCTCAAGAAGCTTATCTTACATGGGAGAGGTACAACTTATATACAAGTAAGCAATGCGAAGTAATTACAAAGGGATAAGAAGGTTTATAACTGAAGTGATCGAGAAACAAATTGAAGTTGCGTCAGATCTGGACTTTGAAAGAAGAGGGAGATTCCATAAGACAGAGGCAAGGAGTGTGTATATTCCAGAAATGCAGAACCACTAGTACACTTGGACAGAGGCTAGAGAGTGCCTCCAAAGAGGCACAAGCCACTTTGGAATAGAAAGAGAAGAAAGTAGAGTAATAGGGGGATGTCATATTGTACAAGGCTTTAATAAGGCTGAATAAGTTTGCATTTTATGCTTTAGACCATAGGGAACTAGTGAAGAATTTTGAGTAAGAGGATAATGCAAACAAATCTGTATTTTATGGATATCAACTTGGAAACTTTGTGGAGGATGAATTTATAAGATGACAGGCTGGAGGCAGGGAGACCAATTAGAAGGCTCTTGTAATATTCTCAGACAGTTGATGATGGCATGAAATACTATAGAGTTTACATGAATGGAAAGGAGGGGATAGAGGCAAGAGATGGTGTGGAAGTAGAATTAACATGGTTTCTACAACTGATTGGATATGGGACTTGAGAGAAAAAGGAAGAGTCAGGAATGACCAAGAAACCTCCTGAGTGACTGGAAGAATGGTGGTTTTAATGACAAAAATTCTGAAATTTGGGGGAGGAATGGTTTGGGGGTAAAATGTAATGAATTTGATGTTAGACCAATTCAGTTGGATATGCCAGCTGGAGATCCATCTGGAAATGTCCGGCAGGCAGTGAGAGATACAACATTGGAGTTTGGGAGAGAAATTAGAGCTGAATACATAAATTTGGAAGTTATGTGTATAGAGAACACACTTGAGCCAATGGGAACTGATGAGATCACTCCTAGAACAGAGTTGGGTGCCCGAATTTAGAAGGTAATCCAGTGAAGGATTACCAAGAGCCAAGGAAGGAGAAGGAGAGAGACGTGGGGAAGAAACCAGAAAGAATCATGGCATAAAAGTCAACGGAGAAATAACAAAGGGAGGAGATGATATCTGACAGTTTCCAAAGCCGCAGAGTTCAAAGATAATGGGCTGAGAAAAGGCCACTGGAGCAGTTTTAAATCATCAGTGACATCAGAAGGAGGATCTTCATTTGAACAGAGACTCAGAAATCAGATCATGAGAAATTTAGAAGAGAGTGGGAAATGAGAAAACGGAGGCAATGGATATAATAGACCTCTAAAGCAGTTAGTGGCACAGCAGACAGAGCTCACACCCACAAAGACTTGAGTTCAAATCTGTCCTCATAGGGCAGCTACAAGTCAATAGAGCACTGGCCAAGGAGTCAGGAAGACCTGAATTCAAATTTGACCTCAGACATTTAACACTTACTAGCTGTGTTTCCTTGGGAAAGTCACTTAACACCAATTGCCCTGCCTTCCCCCCTCCAAAAAAAATCTGACTTCAGACACTTACTAGCTGTGTGATCCTGGGCAAGTCATTTAACTTCTACCTTAGTTTCCTCATCTGTAAAATGAGAATAATAATCACACACCCACACACACTTTGCAAAGATGCAATGTTTGCAAAGTGTTTTCCAAACCTTAGGTATTCTATAAATGCTAGCTTTTAAAAACTATGTCTTCAGGAGACTGAATGTAAAAGGGTGGACAAAGATATGGGATAAGCTCAAGAATATGGCAGGATACCATAAAGGATCACATAAAGGAGTTTTGGGGGGGTTTGAAGGGATGTGGAAGACTTGGCAATGTTTGTAGGAACAGAATAGGAGCTAGTGAGGATGGATAAATTGAAGATTAGAGAAAGAGAGTGATCAAGGTGTGAAGATTCCAAAGGGCATGGGAATAAGAACACAAGTCAGCTGTGGGAACTTCTACATTGACCTTTCCGCTAGAGATTAGAACCAAAGAGGAGAGAAGAGAGATGATGAAGAGGGGCTTTAAGGTATAGAGTATGGGAAAGAAGAAGCTCACCACCAATGGCTTCTATTTTCTCAGTAAAGAAGAAGGTAAAATCACTCAATAAGAAGGAGGGGGGCAGCACAGTGCAAAGTGAACAGAGCAACCGGCCCTCTCCTCCTCCATCTCTCCCTCCCCCCAGCTCAAATCCGGCCTCAGACACTTAACTTCATATTGCCAGAAAATGATCTTTCATCTATAAAGAGTTAGTGATGTCCCTTATCTGCTCAAGAATGTTCAATGGCTTCCTATTACCTAATAAGTAAAGTGGAAACTCTTTGTTTGACATTCAAATGCCCCCACAATCTGGCCCAAGCCCACTCACCTTTCTAGCTTTGCCTTATATAATTTCTCTTCACATACTACGCACTTTAGTCAAACAACCATTCTCTGCCTCTCCCTTCCAGTCCTTCCCCCTCCCCTAAGACCATGATTTCGTGCTTGATGACCTTGCTCATGTCATTTCCCCATGCCTAGAATTCCTTCCTTCTGCTTTTTTTTGTCTGTTCAATTTCTACCCTTTAAAGACCTACAAAAATGCCATCTCCCCCTTATGGCAGTAGCAAATTTCCCCCTTAGGTATTCCTTATGATTTATTTTTATAACCTTCTAACACAGTTATCATATAATTGTATTATTATGGCTTTCTGTGTTGGTATTCTATCCCTGTACAAGGCTGTGAACATCATAAGAGAAGGGACATGTCTTGTTCAAATGTTATATCCATGCCTCCTCCTCTCCCGGTCTAGCATAGGCTTCTGCACACATTTTGTGGTTATTCAGACATTTCAGTCATGTCAGACTCTTCATTACCCGACACGGGGTTTTGTTGGCAAAGATATTGGAGTGCTTTGCCATTTCCTTCTCCAGCTCATTTTATACATAAGGAAACAGGCAAACCAGGTTAAGTGACTTGCACAGGGTCACACAGCTGGTAAGTGTCTGAGGCTAAATTTAAACTTAAGAGGGTGGCTAGATGGTGTAGTGAATAGAGCACTAGCCCTGGAGTCAGGAGGACCTGAATTCAAATCCAGCCTCAGACACTTAACCCTTACTAGCCATGTGACCTTGGGCAAGTCATTTGACCCCAATTGCCTTCCAAAAAAGCAAAATAAATAAATAAATTTAAACTTAAGATGAATCTTCCTGACTCTAGGCCCTGCACTCTATCTACTGGGCCGCCCAGCAGCCCCCTGCACACATCAGGTACTTATTGAAATGTTTATTGTTGCTGTTGTTTGTTTTCAAAAGTAAGCTAAGCTTCATTTTCAGTTTCTGGGGTAGGATGAATAAATGAACCCTGTAATTCCTGTAAAGCCCCTCATTCATTACAGAATGAAGAAGCAAGCAAACCCTTCTCTATGAAGCAGATTATCAATCTGGCAGAGGCTAGCAGAAGCTTAGGATACAGGACACAAAATATCCCACTCCCACAAGAAACCTGAAGTAGGTTGGGTTTGGCTTGCTTTGGTTTGAAAAATGTATAAGAATTTTTTCACTCCTCTGTCATTGCCAGGCTATGGTAAGAGAGGATGGGATGCAGATTATTAAAGGGTTTTATTAATCTTCTGATATGAGACTGAAGCAGTAATAACCAATGTAACTGCAAAATTAATTTGGTGGGAGCTTATAGACAGCAAAGCTGAGGAGTTACAGTCCCTTTCCATGGAATATTTAGAAGTTCAAGTCATCCTACACCTGGGTTTCCATGGAAAGGTGGCTTTTTTGGGTGGAGTCAGGATTCCTAAATTACCAGTGAAATCATAGAACCTATCAGAAAACCAAGGCTCAACACCTACATCCATCTTCAATATTATGCCTTCTACCCCACCCTCACACAAGAGGTAAATAAATGATAAAAGAAAAGAAAGCTAACATGTAAGTTTTTTTTTATCAGAATAATATATTTTGAAGGAGTCTTCATTTCAAGCCTGACCAGATAAAGTGTGTCCCAGGCCACTGACTACCAAAAACAACATCCAACACTATGGACAAAGGATGAACCCTCCTTTCTAAAAAAAAGTGTGACTAGTGCTCTAGAATGGTTCCTATCCTGCTGTGCTTAAAGGGAGTCCTCAGTTGGACACCTCTCTGGTACTGTTATATCCATCCATCCTAAGGGATCTTAAACAAACCCCTTAACCATCCTGGATCTCAGTTTCTTCATCTGCAAAGTGAGGGGTTGGACCAGATGACTTCTGGAGTACCTTTCAATTCTTAATCTAGATTCCATTATTCTTTCACTGATCAGTCCAAGAGTTCCTGGGGACTAGCTCTACAGACTATACATAATATGATCTAAAAAGGCATCATATGCCCTTGCTTTACACATGGGAACACTGAAAAAAATGCTCAATGGTGCCCAGTCACTCTTTCCAGGGAGGCTGTAGCTGAAGAAAAATAATCCACATTGTTTATCCATAATCCATGTTTACCACTTGAAACAATTCAAATGCACAAAGAACAGCTAAGAAACAGTGAGAGAAAGTAAAGCAACTTCCTACTCCCCGGGGATTGAACCAAGTCCCTCTCAGCAGGCTTTTTATAACCTCTAGGATTTGCCTGGAGGAACTCAACAACAGGAGAGCTCTTCTTAAACCCTGCTTGGGAAATTCAAAGACAATTGGAATTTATAGCCTTGACTCTTTGACTCTACATTCCCCTTTCTTCCTCTCCCCCATCAAAGATCAGAAGACCCTGTTTAACTGCATCCTATGCAATCAACAGTTGGCTAATTTCCTCACACTCCCTAGTCTCTTCTAGAGAAGCCCGGGTGCAGGTCTGTTGATCCAGATGCCCAGCCCGAGGCAGGAGCCAGAGCCCAGGATTTGCTTATTTAATGCCTCACTTGTTCATCCTTCTGAAAACATCACCTCATGATGTCCCCATTGATCCCGCCAGAGTGAAGCACTCATAGCTGAGGCTTTTTGTGGACTGTGAAATTAAATGAACAGTTTAGTGACAAAGCAAACAGAATTAATCAATGGAGGAAAAAGAACATCAGGGAACATGTGGCAAAGGGGCCACATCCAAAGGATGCTGTATCTTTTCTGCCACAGCTGCTACACATATTGGAGATAACTGCACTAATGAGTTACTCTAGGCAGGGTATGACCAAGTGTACTGGGGCTCAGACATTGGAAGCAAACTTCAATCAATTCTGAATTCAGCCCAGTTCGCTAAGCCAGGCAACAGGTCTAGAAAAACATGGAATCCATCTGGGTAAGGAAACACCACTTTATGTTTATCTCACATTTTCTTCTTCACATCACTTTTCAGGCAACATTCCATACAGCCTTCTCGTCCCACCTCTGGGTACTCAGTCACAGCTGCACAGTAAAGAAAGCTTCTACAGCTCTCTGGCCAGAGCATCTACTCTGAGATGTTCATTCATGTGTAAAGGACGTACATGAGTCAGGAAACAAGTAAACTGCCATTTGTCATTAAGACACAGGGTCTGCTCCCCCCCTAGGTTTTCCCAAAAAAGCTTTGTGGACCTTCACAAATCTGAAAGCAAGTGTAGGGAAGAATCATTATTAAGGAATTGCAGTAGTTACACCCCAGATATTCTCCTGGGTTTCTCCCAGGTGTCTCCCTTTACAAAGGGTAAAGCACTGCATTGTTGAAACAATCTTTGCCACTCCCGGTAGCTTCTTAACAAGGTGCAAGATTTCCTCTGACAAGATTAACTCCTTTATAATTTGTGAATTCCTTGCATGGTCTATTTTATCCCATTAAGAGCACATTGAGGGGGTGGCTAGGTGGCACAGTGAGTAGCGCACTGGTCCTGGAGTCAGGAGGACCTAAGTTCAAATCCAGCCTCAGACACTTAACACAAAAACCTAGCCATGTGACCTTAGGCAAGTCACTTAACCCTAATTGCCCTCCAAAAACCAAAAAAAAAAAAAAGAGCACATTGAGGATGTTTAATTGTTTGGCACCTGGAGTCAGGAAGACTTGAGTTCAAATCCAGCCTCAGATTTCTCTTAGTTTCCTGACCTAAGTAACTTAACACCTGTCTGCCTCACCTTCCACATCTTTAAAATGGGGATAATAATAATACCTATCTCCTAGGGTTGCTGTGAGTTTTAAAATGAGAGATTGGTTCTAAAGCACTTTGCAAACATTGAAGTACTATAGTAAAGAGTAGTTACTGATCAATACTCAGATCATTAATAGATGAATTGAGCTCTTAGACTCAGCCTTTAAAAGACATTTGGGGGCAGCTAGGTGACACAGTGAATAGAGCACCGGCTGTGTGACCTTGGGCAAATCACTTAATTCCGAATGCCCTGCCTTCCACCCTCCAAAAAGACAAAAAAAAAAAAATAGACATTTGGACAAACATAGACTGGGTTCCCTGAAGGGCAATCTGAAGAGCCACATGACTCTCCAGAAAACCATGTGTAGTAAGTAGAGGTGTTCCTGGACCACTAGAAAAATTCCTAGGCCAATTTTCTAGGACCCAGCAAAGGGCATCCTGGCCAAGCAGAAGGTGATGCTAAGGAACAGCAAAAGATAGAGTCAGGATGTAGAAATGCAAACCTGGACGTTGTCTTTCCCTGGTACTGTGAGTTACGTGGATTCTGCAGGTCTGGGCAAAGGGAATAATCATCTATAGGCATGAGCACCTTCCATGTGTGAAGCAAGTATGTCCCTGGGAAAGGTTTGTTCTCATCATGGGGGTGGGGGTTCTTGACCCTAGCTGCCCCAGTTACTTTCCATTTTCTCTGGGACAGTTTCAACCTTAGGGTGTATTATAAGTCTAGAAGACTGTACAGACCCTGTAATGGTGCTGTATTTTTGCTTAATGGGAAGATCTATCCCATTAATAGGCCCATGTGACTTGCTTTAGTCACATAGAGGCCTGAGTCACAAGAGTCTGTGGTGGGAGAAGTTTGCCAAATGGGTAGAGCAGGAAAGGATGAAGCAGGAAGGGCAGAGGAGAGCCCAGAAAATGAAGTTGGTCAAAGTTGTTAGAGCTGAAGGAGAGAGAAAGAAGGTATCTAGCTGTCAGTGTTCATTTGTGGGAAAGCCTGGGAATGGTGGTGTCCCCTGCAGTGTTATTGTGTATAGATTTCTTTGTTTCTTTGGTGGAATTGGCTTTCTGGTGTTGGGATTTGACTTTCTGGTGTTTGAATAAATGTTTTGGTTCTGTCTTCCATGTGGAGAGTCTGTTATATTGTGCAATTAAGAATTATGCTGGCATATTCATAGCTGTAATAGGTGCTATGAATATCACCTTGCCAATACAGTGCCTTGAGGAGGTGAAGGCTCACTAAAGAGGGAAGAAGAGTCAACTTGACTATTTGAGAGCTCAAGTATTAATCTTTTGTATTTTGTCAGATTGAATAAAGCCTGTGTAGTAACGTCTTTTTTGCTTACCTGAGGTATTGCATGGGAACTAAGGCCCCTTTTATTTTGTTGTGGACCTGAGCCAGATTCTGCTGTTCTCAGGAAAACCCTGGATGTAGTCTTGAGTGAAAGAGAGTGAGTACACTTAGAAGGGCTCACCCCAAACTGAAGCCAGTTCATGTAAATCCAGAACTTTGATTCCGAACAAGTCAGAATTCATTTGCTAATCACCTTCTGTGTTCCAGGCACTCTCTACTAAGTGGTAGGGGTACAAAGAAAGGCAAAAAACTGGCTCCTGCTCTCAAGGACTTCATGGTCTGAGCCACAGTTTACATAATTAATTGTAAGTCTATGTTGTATCTTTAAATGTGAATGTTTATCAATCTCCCTTAAGCTTGTCCTGCATGAACCCTAAGCTTGAACCTGGTATGTAGGATAACATGCTAGATCACAGTGCATAACAGCTCAGGACCACAGAGTTGGTCCTGAAAGAAGAATGGTGTCAGACTAAGAAAACCAGGCCTCAGCAATAAGATCAGAAAGAAACGATGTCTCCACAGAGCAGGGGTCTTTAACCTACATTATTCCTGCACGGTCAACTGTTAGAGAAATAAAAAGGGAAAGTGACCTTTCAAAGGTCATCCTGCAAGGCTTTGTCAGGGTTCCAATTTGGCTCCTTATTTAGAAGGCTGACCTGCAATACATCTACAAGAACGACCAAGGGAAATCTTGACATGAGATGAATTTGTCACTTTGAAATCCTGAGCAGTAAAGTAAGATTTCATTCTGCTTCCCTAATTTAGAATTTTAAAGAGCCAGTTACCATTTTTCTCTCTAGGTCTACCACTGCTCTTCTCCCCACCCCACTTCCAACTCTTTGGAAGTCAAATATTTCTTTCATTTGGCTTATCTACTCCCACATGAAGGTTTGTGTGAGCTGATTTGTCAATGACTAACTTGTCATGCTTCCTCTTGCCATCTGGCAGTATTATCACTCTAATGAACTGCCCTGGGTTGCATTTTTTTATTTTTCAGATATGACTTTTAGTTGGATTGTGCAGTATTCATAAATGGGGAATGCAGACCAATGCAATTACCAACAACAAAAGCCTCAAAGCTGCGGGAAAAGATGGTGACTTGGCTATGTCTCCCACTTTCATAGCCTGATAGCAATTTGAAAGGTACTTGATTATTTTTGGAAAGAGTATTTCACACACACACTTACATCATCTTGATCATTTTTAATGTTTGGGCGTTTCATTTCCCCCAATTCTTTGCATTTGAAATAGCAAAACTATTTGTTTCCAGGCTTCTCATGAAAATCTTTTTGTAAAAATCATTTTCAGGGTAGAAAGGAAGTGTGGCATAGCAGGGTGACTGTTTTATGCTAGTCTTAGAGCTTTGGTTTCATCATTCCCCCTTGGACCACCCTCAGTGCTGCCATCTCTGGGACTATAAATCACTGAATGTCTGTGGCTGATTAGCACAGGAGGCTGGAGAGCGTACTAATGGAACCAAGGTCGTAGATAAGTTCCTGATAAGGACTAATTAACTTTCCACTCTTCAGTGGCCCCAGTTTGTACCTCTAATCACCCTGAAAATACAGTGATGTCATTGCCCAAAGTGAGAGTATGTGGACACATCATTGCAACTCATTCCTTCAACTTCGAACCCCACAGTAGCTTGAACCCCAAATATGCAGGATAACATGCCACATCATTACCCACAACAGCTCAGTTGGTGTTGGTGGTTGATGGTGTGAGCTGATTCGTCAATGAGAAAACCAGGCCTGCACAATAAGACCAGAAAGAAATGATGTCTCCACAGAGCAGGGGTCCTTAGCCTTTTTCGTATCATGGACCCCTTCTCAACCTACTGTTTTTAAATGCATAAAATAAAATACGTAGGATTGCAGAGCAATTGATTATATTGAAATGCAGTTCTAAAAAAATTATTTTACACAAAAAATTATTTTACAAAAATATTGTTTATTTTCATGGACCTCAGGTTAAGAATCCTTGCCATGTGGAGACAGCTAAGTGGTGCAATAAATAGAGCACTGACCCTGGAGTCAGGAAGACCTGAGAGTTCAAATCCGGCCTCAGACACTCCACACACTTACTAGCTGTGTGACCTTGGGCAAGTCACTTAACCCCAACTGTCCTGTCTTCCCCCTCCAAAAAAACAAAAACAAAGAAATTAAAAAGAATCCTTGCCATAAGTGGCAGCTAGGTGTAACAGTGAATAGAGCACTGGCCCTAGAGTCAGGAGGACCTGAATTCAAATCCAACCTGATACTTACTAGCTGTGTGACTTTGATCAAGCAACTTAACCCTGATTGCCTTGCCTCCCACCTCCAAAAAAAAAAAATCCTTGCTATAGAGCAAAAGAGCTAGTCACAGTTCCTTCTTGTCGAAGGATATGATCATCTCTCAACTCCCCAGAGCCCAAAAAAGAAAGGAGAGACCCAAACAGCTCACCAGGTGTTGCGCTGGACACTGTTGGCCACTGTTGATCAGGCCCTCCTGGCCCTGCTCGCAGGATACCAGCTTCCTCCAGGTGCACCGAACTGAGGAAACACACACACAAATCCACAGTGTTTATGTAATTACCTTCAAAATCCTTCTCTGCATTTAGAAGTCTTTCCAAAGCATTGGGACAGCATTGCAGCTAATAGGTTCTCCTCATGGTCAGGCTAAAGCAATTGTCATGCAAATATTCTGCATGGGATGCAGAATCAGGGTGGGTTTATCTTTTTTTTTTTAACAACGTCTTCACCAGAGCTATTCATCTAAGAAAAACATTACCTTTGCAGAAGATTGTATTTTCATTAATGCTATGTGACACATTTATCCTGTCAAAAGAAAACTCTAGAGCTGGCCATGGTGATACACTGAGAATGGTGGATCTATTGAGCTCAGGATGCTCAGCTGCAGTGGGCTATACCCATGCAGTGTTCACACTAAGTTCCATGTTAATATGGAAAATGCCAGGTGAGTGGGGTGGTTGGACACCAGGTTGCATAGGGAGAGGTGAACTGACCCAGTTCAGAAACAGGGCAGGTCAGAGCTCCCATGCTTATCAGAGTGAGAACCACCTCAAGGGCCCTAGCACTTCCAGTCTGAGTGAGGAAGGTGACCCAGTCTTAAAAAATAGATAAAAAGGGAAAGGAAAGACATCAGAGTGTTAATGCCACTGTAATGTCTAAAATCTGATTTAGTCAAGGAAAACTTCTTCCAGGCTTCTCTCATCTGGTTTCCCCCACTTAGGATTCTACAACAAAGATTGTGTTTTATTAATACAACTATTACCAGGTCCCTGTGTAATTATTCTAACTGTCACCAACTCAGCTCCCACTTGGACCATCTAATTTTCCTCTATTAGATCTGACATATACATATGCCACTTAGCCTCTTCCTCCAATCTATGGAGCTGGTTTTGCTACACTTACAGCAACCCAGTACCAATCCCTCCAAATCCTAACCCAAGAGAACAGAAAACAAGAGAAAAGGAATAAACCAAAGGACAGGAAGAACCCTGGTCAAAAGTGTTTCCTTCCCCCCGTCAGAAGTCAAGTGGGGGCAGAGTTATAGGGGTACCTCTTTTTTTCTTTGAAGCTAACAAATTACACAGAAGACCTTTCTGAGGTCTCTGAATTCAAATGTATTATATACTTAGGTTCAGTGGCTGAAGAAGTCAAAAAGGAATTTATAAAATCTGAAGTCAAGACTCCTTCTCAATTCTCACCACTTAGAAAGAATTCCCAGTTTCCCCCTTTTCTATCCCACAAGATCAGCATCTCCTGGCTCCAAATATCACTAGACTTCAAGAATAACTAGAGGTCTCCAGTGGCACATGCTGGAGCAGCCCTTTGTCTAGTTAGGAGGATGACAACTCTAAACTTGCCCTGTGCTAAGTCATCCTAAGAAATTATGCTAAGGCCAGATTTGGCCAAGGACAACTTTTTAGCATAAAATCCTTTTTTATTATATACTTAACAAACTTTGAAGCATTTCAATATACCAGAAGCACAGAAAAGAAGATTTTATATGAAGCTGTTAACTTCTGTTATATACAATTTTTAATTGTATATTAAATTTAACAAAACTACCTTGAATATCTGTGTCCCCTTTGGCATTTCCTCCAACTCTTTTCTGTGAATCTTTAAAACATTTCATTGATGTTTTTCTCTGTTTTGTGTGTTTGCACTACCCCCTAAATGCCTCCCCCAACCCCAAACAGAAATCTTCCCTTATTATAAAATTTTAACTAAAACAAATCTACACATTGGCTATGTATGAAAATGCATGTCTCATTCTGTACCTCAGAACATTATTACCTGTATTCCAGGTTAACTTCCCAGGAAGGGATTCATACAATTTTTTCAAGATGGAAGGTTCCAAAGGGTAGGTACCCACTTGAAAATAACCCATTTAGAGATCACAACTCCAAAGTATATTCAACATACTATTCAATAAAGAATCTGTAAGAATTCTTAAGACAGGCTTCCTTCAACTTCCATTTCGCTCTCTATAATACACCCTAAAATTCGATTCAGGTTACTTTTAATGCTTTATGGCTTAAGAGAAGGAAACAAAGGGATTGGGGTTTCAGTATTCTGGCATAAATTCTGGATTCATGATTTCTCTCGTGTTCTCTACCCCTCCAGCCAAAGTCATGGGTCTCCTTGCTTCCTATGCAATAGAAAAGGGAAATATTCCATGAGAGCTTATGCACCTTTCCTACATTGCCAGAACTAAGACCTAGGTGCAGTAGGAAATGTTTCTGTGGGCCTGTGGAAAATGGAGAGAAATGTCTCTGCTCCTCAATGGTCTGGAGTCTACCAGAGAGTTTCCAGCCATCTTCTCAGGCTCACAATGCTTTCCAGCTTTCTGTCTGACATTGCCCTCATCTACCTAGGCCCTTGACTGAAGTCTGGTCCTAATTGACTCTGTGGTCAGAAAAAAAGCATAAACTCATATTGCTTTCAGCCAGTGGATGAGGCTCACAATAGACTGAATCAATTTGAACCCCAAAACATTTAATTTTTAACAAATTTGCATTAATTTGACAATATCATGCACTATATAAAATGAGTAATATTCATTTTTACTTCAAAGAAAAATTCATCTTGGTCAATGAAAAACTCAGTGAGGGGACATTTTAGGAAGATATGTTGTCAAGTGTGTGTTTTTAGGGACTTTTACAGACCCTGGAGAACAAAGGACTCCTTAAAGGTGATGTGATGATTGATTTCTTAGCCTTCTGGTTTCTCCCTTATGGCTTCCAAAGCACTTTCAAGTCAATGAATTTTTAACTTGTTTCCATTGCACTGATAGCAGGTCTGTTCTGAGAATGATAGTAATTAACTACTGCCAAGAAGACAAAGTAGGAAGAACAAAATTACATTTAATTTAGGTCCTAAAGAGGTGCTCTTTTCCAGGATCATGTCTGATCCAGATGGATTTGGGGCTCCAGTCACTCCACAAAGCTCTTGACCCAACTCAGTCCCAAAGTATTCTTGCCTTCTATTGAGCACTTCTGGAGAGATGGCAAATATATGGAAGTGTAAGTTTTATTTATTTGTTCCTATTGATCAATAACAATGGCTGCAGGAGTTTGTAGGAGGCCAGTAATTAAATTATCTGTCCAAAGTGATGGGGAAAAAATGGTGAATAACATCATTCTATTCACCACATAATGCTACTAGATCTAAAAGCATCAGGAGCAATTGTAATTTGGGAGGATGAAAGAACAAAAAAATGGAAATCAAAGCTGAGAAGGGGTAGGCTAGAAAATACTATTCTTCAGGAGCAGAGACTATGAAGTTCTTCTCTCCCCCCACCCCCAAGAGATATTGCAAGTCTTGACTTCTTTCTATGGTAGGTAATCTACTACAGATTCGTCTTAGGTTCATTAGGCATTAGAACACACAGATCCTAAGGATCAGAAGACCAGGGCATCATTTTAAAAGCTTGTTCATAATCTATATTTATGAGTTATCCACTCAAATGAATTCTTCTAAGAGAAAGAGAGTACACTTTGAGATCCTGCATGAGCCAGTTCTTGGCAAGATAACCAGTCCGGACCTTAATGTTTCAGTATGGGAAGAGAAGAAGATATTTGCACTTCTCTGGCAAGACAACTGAGGTAGCCCAGGCCATGCAGAGATATTTTTGAATGGGCAGTAAAAAGTTAGAACAGATTTTGATCAAACAAGGGAGGGAAAGTACATACCTGTGCATTCCTGCTCTGAGAGAGGCAGAGTAACGCCAATCAGGGTTGGGTTGTTTTGGCTGCAAAAACATAAGAGGAACATTTCTGTTATTTTGGCAAAAATCACACATACCTAGCTAAGCAAAAATGTAGTAATATTGTACAGAATACTTCCTAGCATCTTACATAGAAAAGCTCTTGAAAGTTATCAGGCAAATGACTTTGTTTGCATCTATAAAACTAAAACATTGTCTAAACAACACCTTCAGCAGATAGTTAAGCTGGTCCTTTAGTAATCAAGGGTCAAATGCCAAGTAAAATTGTGAGGGCAATCTATGCATAGGAATCTCCCTGAAAATGCCCTCCCTCTCCCTTGTGAAAAGAGATCCACACCAGACCTCCATAAGGTACAATGAGGCAGTGGTAGCAAATGTGCTGCAGTATGACTGGACTGCTGAGCACTGCAGTCCACCATTGGCCTTGCAGACTGCAGCAGGTTTCACAGAGGGTAGATGTGCTCAGTCATAACATCAGCATCTGGTACAATCTCAGCTGCTGATTAAATAGTGGTATCAATAACAGTGAAAAATAAACCATTAATGGCCCACTGGAGAGTTTTGCCTTGTTTTGCTTGATAATCCTTCCCATCAAAGAATATTTGCTTGGTCCTATTCTCTCTTTCACTAAGCTACAACTCACTAAATTGGTATTTCCTCTTACAACTTCCAAAGGTGGCTAAGATATAATAGAAAGTAGCTTAACTCTAGGGAAAACCCCTCTTATTAATAAGGGTCTTGTGCTGGGCAATGTACAAAAAGACTTATTTTTCTCATCTCCATAAACATGAAATCCTAAGTAGAAGAGCTAAGACTATAATTTGGTTACATAAGGGGGTTATCTTGAGAATCACAGGCTGATTAGAAGCAGCTCAGAAAACACTGAGAGTCCAACTCAGCCTTTTATCACCACTCTTATACTGTGCCAGAGACAAACCAGAATAACGGGATCATAACAAAGCCATGGTCAAAAAGATAAATGTGTTATATTCAGATGTAGCTGTCACTGACCTTGAGGTTTGGCACCTTCCTTTCCTTTTCCTTATCATAATTACTAAGCACAAAACTATCATACAGGGGATGACATTAATTAAAAAAAATACTTCGTTTTCCTAGAGTTCTTTACATTCAAGAAACTCCAAATATTTTATCAACATTCATATGTACAGTTTCCCAGGGAGGATACATAATGATTCTAATCTCTAGATAGAAAATGGAAAGCCCAGAAGTACATCAGAAATTCAACCAAGATTGCCAACTCAAGGCTATAACTCTGGGCTCTTCCTACCCAAGGTCTTCCAATGTCATCTGTCCTCTCAGCCGACTGATTCTAGAAACATTACAATCTGCAAATGGGCTTGTCTTTACCATGTGGATTTTTGAAATATAACAATTAAAATTCCCATGTGGCTTATGATTTGAGTACTGTGAAGAACAAATAAAGAACCCTGCATTTTCCATCAGTGATCTCACTGGGAGCAAAGGATAAAATGTTTGTAAAGCATTTCAAAAATCTGAAAGCATGACCAAAATATCTCTTATTAATCATTATCATCCTCATATCACTCCTCCCTATCAGCAGCACTTGTGTTAGCTTGTCAGCTGTGGGAGCCTTCCTTCCAAAAAGATTCTGACATCTGCTAAGTAAATGCTGCCAATTTCTCCAAGATTGGGTACCATGTTTGTGATGAAAATTGCTGTAACTTGTTTCTTGGGTTGGAGACATTGACCCCATTTTGCTGAAGAGCTTGATTTTAGTGGATCTGTTTATATCAAACTGCTTGAAGTCTCAGCCTATCCCCAAACTATGCTTACTCAATGATCCATATTTTATGATGACTTTTTAGATACATTCCCCCCAAATTTTATCAGCCACATGCTGTTCCTCAGACCTTCATTCACTTCCTAGGAGCATGGTGAGGAAGGAGTTTATGGCAGTAAGCTGAACTAGTCTGGAGAAGCACAAGTCTATCTGGTAGGTAATGAGTTCTTAAAAAGAAAAAAACTGATTTACCTACCAAGTGATTTAATTTTAGTCTATTAGAGAAATTTAAAGAAGAAAAATAAAAAGCTTGGGTTTTACCCAGATCTAGACCAGCTTTCAATGGTAAGTTAAAATGTCTATCCATTTCCGAGTGCCATATTTTATGAAAACATTTACGAGCTGGGATGACTACAGAAGAGGGAAATTTAAATAGTAAGAAAATTCAAAACCATGTCATGTAGAGATAATCTGAAAAAATGAGAATATTTAGCCTGAAGAATAATAACTAGAGTTATTGTTGCTTCGACTTAGGAGACAAAACTAGAAACAATGGGTGGAAATTACAAAGAGGTAAGGGTTTTTTGTTCAATTTAAAGGAAAACTTCATAAGAAATGGACATATAAAACAATAAAATCAATTGACTCATCACTGGAAGTCTTTTAGAGGATCATATTTCAGGCATAGGTTAGACTAGATGACCTATGACCTTCCAGCTCTCAGAGTCTATAACTAGAACTTTGAAATCGAAATCTAAAATTATTTGTCAACAGGCTATATTCTTCCTGGTATAAGAATCCTAGCTAGGCTTTCAGCTGAACAGTTAGACCATTGACTCCCAACCTGTACTCACTGTGCCTCTAGTGGATTGAAAAGTTATTTCAATAGGTCCAGCTCATAAATTATTCTCTAAGGTTAGAAAAAAAATGACTCACTTTTATATATGTTACTATTTTTCGAACACATCTGACTTCTGTAAGGACTAATAGGAGAACTTTATAATAAACTGAATGCATAGCATATTTTTTTTACCATAGTTTATTTACTCAATGAATACTATTAATTATTTTATATTTAAAAGGAGTAATCATACTCAAAATGGTTGGTAACCATTGTGTTAGAACAATTTAGTTATTCTTGTACAGCTAAGTTAAATTTTTTATGAAATAAAATAAAATATGATCTCCTGGTCTAGGAATTTGCACTTCTCCAGATGAACAGAATCATGAAAAGCTCTAGAACATTCACCTCAGTGATACACTTAAAATATGGGGAGATGAGTGACCTCAGTTGTGGTTTCTCTCATAAAAACATGATATGAACAAAAACAGTCCAAAACCCCCAACACGATTTTTCCTCTGTGATCTCTCCCTCAGATCATTAAGACTTTTCACCATTGGAAAGAGAGAAGTATGAATCATCAGTTGCCACATATTGGCTCATTCATAAATCCACAGATCTACATTGAATAATGCACAATAGCCTTATCATGCAAGTTCATGTTAAAGCCATAAATAAAGCCATTCTGAAGGAGTAAACTATATTCAGCATCTCTATTTCCTTTCTAATGAAACTCTACTGATAATTGTGAGAGCCAGGAGACTTCTACTGTAGATTTCATGAGTTAATATCTTATGATAATTGATATAAAGCATCTACCAACAAAATACCTGAAACCCACCCTATTCATAGCACTTAGCATGCTAACACAGATTGGTCTTTTGGTTGATTGAAATAAGGTGATAAAAAATATAATTCTGTGTGGAATTCATCCCCCTACAGACAGCCATTTGTATCTCTAACACTCAGGAAACTAAAATTAAATTAACAGGCAAATATGACTTTAAAATATATCTAATGAGTTGCAGCCCATTGGAAACTGCTAGGTCTGCTTAATGCGAGATGCACAGCCTGCCAGCACAGCAGTTACCCTCTCACTCACCGTTCCCCTTCCCCAGAGCCTGGAGCCCTGACCCTGCAGAGCCAAAAAAAATGCTGCTTCTGGCCTAGAGGAACAACAGTTCTTTTCACCTTTCAATGTCAGTGAGTTTTGTTCTTTTTCAGATTCAAATCCTTAAAGATAAAATTACAGTTTTGATCAGTTTAAAATCCCAGTTAAGAAGGACCTTGGCTTTTTACATTTCATATGATGATTATAAATATATACACTATATATGAGTGTACATGGACATGTATTTATGGATATATACATTATGTGCGTGTGTGTATGTATATATATATAATATACTTAAACATGTACAGATGTATATGTTATATAAAAGTAAGTTTATACCATATATGATTCCCATTTTCATCAGAGGATTCCTGAAGATTGGGGATGGGAGTAGGCACCTAATCTAAAAGTCAGTTTCACAGACATAGGCAAATTCCTACCAATTTTAGTGATAACTCTAGAACTGATCGTATAAATAATTTGTTGCTCATGTGACTAAACAAAATGATGGCCAAGCAAAGCAGAAACCTAACTTGGTTATTCTGTCAAGAAGTCTACATACCAATAGGCAATTCCTAATGCACCAGGATGTCTTCCTGCAGAACATGCTGAGTGAAACCAGATGTCCCTTTAATAGCTCATGCCTGTTTCTGAAGAAAGAGGAGGCCAATGACTTGCAAACTGTAGGAAACAGATTTTTCCTTCACAGTCAGTATATGAACATGAAAGCAAAGTTAGGGATAGGTCAGGGCTATGATGTTATTCTATACTGCCTGGGAAGTTCTAAAAGGGCTACTGGAAGAAATTCTTAGGTTAGCAAATAAGAGAAAATATGTCATTTCTCCAAAGTACAGCTAAGGAGCAAGTGGTGAAACAAGGGAACCTCATTTTCTCTAAATCGTGAGGAAGCAAAAAACAGAGAGAAATTTAAAGTAACAAACCCCATTCCCAGGCCAAGATCCATCTGACCACAGATTGTAGTTCTCATAAAATCAGACTGCAGCATTTGGGGGACAGTACCTTTCTGGGAGGTTCTCTCCTACCACAATTCCTTAAATTTTCTGTATAGCAGAATTATATAATTTTAGGGCTGAAGGGGACCGTTGAGACAATCTAGCCTAACCTATTCATTTCACAGTAGTCTTGCCACCATATTTGTAGATTTATGTTGAATAAATTATGCCTTCAGTGCACCGAAGAATCCCCTTTTGGCCTCACAAGAATTAATGCAGCTTTCAGACTCACTCCCAAAGTTTTGCTTATTCACTAAGAGTCTCTAATTCCTATTTCACACATCATGTAATACCTTGCAAACAATTCCACAAACCAAAGGTGCCCAGAAATAACATAAATTTTTCACTGGAATAAATGATCATAATTCCTAATACTTACATTATGCTTTAAGTTTTATTATTTTGTTATCTTGTTTGTTATCTCATACAATCCTCATTACAACTCTGGAAGGTAATTACTATTATTCTTCCCATTTTACAGATAAGGAAACTGAGGCAGAAAGCCATTAAGTGACTTACCTAGAGTCACACAGCTAGCAAGTATTTGAGACAAGATGTGAATTCAGGTCTTCTTGACTGTGAGTCCACCACTCTATCCACTAGGCCACCAAATCTTCCTAAATCCCTGGTGTAATCCCTTCCCTGAACTTCAATTGCTACAACCCTCCCAGGGATCCCCAGTTCTTCAGCTCGATCCAGTATAGGAGAGCTCAGTGATTGAACCAGGGAGCAAAGACTTAACAGACAAAGGCCCTTACTGATCATCTTGGCTGAGTACTAGAGATCAGAAAAAGGAACACAGTGAGAAGGAAATGTTCATGCACCACTCTCCCATATCATAAATGTCCCAAGTCACACAAGATCTGCATCTGCCTTAAAGGCACCAGGAGACAGGGCTGCAGTTAGAGCTGAGCACAGAGATCCCCTCCCCTCACTGGCTCCCCAATCAACTGGATCAGATCCTCTCACTTTTTAGCTCCAGAGACTGACTGAAGAGGAATCAATATAGTATCTATTCCAAGATGATGATCCTTCTCTCTGAGGCTCCAAATAATATGGGAACTAGAGATGATGTCATGTTGTAACAAATCCTTCCTGAAGGATAGATTCTGTTCAGTTGTCAAAGCAGCTTCTTCAGAATTCTCACTGTGCATGTAATCCAAGAAATGAACTCACCAAAGGCATTATCAGTGTAAAGTTAATTGCCTGGGATCACTCGCTTACACTGAATTACCCAAAGAACAGAGCAACGAATCTAAAGTCAGGACGACCGAGGGTGCAATCCCATCTTGGACACTTACTAACTATGGGACCTTGAGCAAATCACTTAACCCCTATTTGCCTCAGTTTCCCCCTCTGTGAAATGAGGGTCTCAATAGCACCTACCTCCTGGGGTTGTTATGAAGATCCAGTGTGTTAATCATAGCAAAGCATTTGGTACAGTAGATGGAACAGAGCAAGTCATGTATAAAATGTTAACCATTTTCTACTATTAAATGAAATAATATTTATAAAGCACTTTGAAAATTTAAAGCACTCTATAAATGGTAGGGATCATTATTTTTGTTGTTGTTGTTGTTGTTGTTAAAATTACACAGCTAAATAAAGGAGTCTTACTTAACCACTGATAAAACACACAGAAGATATCAAATTTGATGCCACAACCCTCTTTGTCCCTAATATACTCTATACCCACTGGGCATGTTTTGCAGTTAGCATCAGAGCGTAACGGATAAAGTGCTAAACTCAGCATCAGAAAGACCCTAGAGCCTAAATCTGTGATACCCACCAGTTGGAACCAAAGCCTAGGTTGTTGATAAGAGAAAGCACAGGATTAGGCATGGCATCCTGGGAAACTGGCCTATATATGTCATTTATTTCCATTTCCAAGATTTGGACCTGTGTTCAAATCCTGCCTCTGCTATTTATTTGCCAGGTGAAGTTGGGCAAGTCAATTAATCTCTCACCACTTCAGGTACATCACCTATAAGACAGAGCTATGCTCCCCCTGTCTCTTCCGATTATGGTGAGGATTAAATGAGAGATATTTTGCAAACCTTCAAGCACTTCACACATGTCATTTGCTATTACTGTTAACTATACTACTGCCACAAGAGAAATAAGTGTAGCATGGATGCATTTGGATCCCTTTCTAAAAATAGCCTGCCCCTAAACCTCAGAGCTTCCGTCTGCTCTGCCTCAGCTCACTTGTGATCAAAAAAACTCTGATTTTAGAGCTGGAAAAAAATTTAAACAGGAGAAAGAGAACTAAACCCAATGAGATATACAAAGGTTTGAAAGCATCTTGGTGTGGTAGGACAGATGTGGGATTTGGAGTCACAGGGCCTGAGTTTAAATCCAGACTCTGCCACTTACCACCTGTTTACTAATTTGCAAAATGAGAGGTTTGGAGTAGGTGACTTTTAAGGTCCCTTTCAGCCTAGACCTTGGATCCTATGGCATTTCTGATTGCTGTTCAAATTGAGTGAGTGTGTAACGTCATTTCCCTCTGCTATCATCCTATAATTTGCTTACTCACTGTACTGTATCCAGCACCAGCTTGAGAGGCAGGGATTTAGTGTCCTTTCATTTACTGATATGTCTCTGGTAGGAATTTCTCTTCATCTTAATGCTGAAGTTGCCTGCTCAAAATGGTAGGGAAGCTTTTTATGATGTGAGTTTGTATTGACTTGAGGTTTTTGCATGTGATCCCATATTAATACTCATTTCAACGTGAGGCAAAAATGGCTCAAATTTCAAACTGCCCATGTTCTAAACCACAAAGAGAGCAATAGAGTTGCTCCCTTTATAATGCTGCACCCATCTACCAATAGACTGAGCTTTGACACTCTTGGTTAGTGCAGAAAATGTGCTTATTCACTGTATGTAACAACCCTTTCCTCAATGAGTTCATACAGACCTGTTAAACAATCATCGGCAGTGACCACATCCAGAGCTAAGCGCTTTTCAATAATCTAACATCATTGCTCACAAAAGCTACAATCTTAGGAATTCTAGTAAGTCTTTGATTTACCTCCCAGTGCCTTCTTAATTTGCAATCTGTCTCCTATGCCTGTCAGCATAGACTGATATGGGGTACTCATGATAAACCTGCCTGCAGTCTACATAAGGACCATATGCCTTGAAATTGATCATTGACATGTTATGAACCTGCATATAAACTACCTGAAGATTATTATGAATTTAGATTTTCATGGGGGGAGCAATAAATAACTAATTCTATAGCTTAAACCCAATAGAAGTCTCCATAGAGTGAACATTTGGGTGGGGGGAATTATAATTAGTTTCTTTCTACAATGTCACTAAAAGCAGGCTCAAGTGCTGGTGTCTCAGGAGAGATCAAGTTAATTCTGGCCTGAGGGATAGAATTTTAGGCTGTGAAATCCAAGATAAAAAAATATTAGGAAATGTGAAGGATAGGCACACCTTCCCATGAAAAGACTAAGGAACCAATGTGTAGTTCACTTAAGTGTGTGTGTGTATGTGTGTGTGTGTGTTTATAAATTCATACACATTTCCCAACATCCATAAAATTTTTCATGTTCATGTACAAGTTGGCCTTATGTCTACCTAAATCTCAGGACACTAGTACAGTAAATGTAGTATATTTCATACAAACTGGAATCAACATGCAATCAAATATTTATCTTTTCATAAAGCTGAAGTTATTGAGCTTTTTGCATTCTGAACCCATTTGGCAGCCTGGGCAAAGCCTAGGAGCCCCTTCTTCAAATTTTTTTAAATGTATAAAATACATAGGATAAAAGGCGAATCAATAATATTGAAATATAATTAACATTTATTTTTTTTAACCATCAAAGGTCTCTGTTTAAGAGCCACTGATTTGGAGTGACACATTTACTTTCCAAGCCAGTTGCACCAGTTGCAGTTTAGTCTTAGATCCAGAAACTAAACATTTGTAGAGCTAAAGAATTGTCACTTAAAATCATGGAAGATTTTCATGAAACTATGATGCTTCTGATCAAAACCACAGGAAAGCTACAGGGTACAGATTATTGCACTGAAC
>CM053595.1:19382894-19410048 GCA_028646575.1 Pseudocheirus occidentalis | reverse complement strand
AGACACATGGGTCATAGATTTAGAGCCAGAAGGGACCTTAGAGATATTCTACTCCAAATTCTTCTTTGCTAAATGTGGAAACTGAGGCCCATCATACTTAGATGACTTCTCCAAGATCACACAAGGAGCAAATGACAAAAGTTATGATTTAATCTAGGTCCTCTGACTCCAGAAATAAGTAATTGGGACAGTTCTTTCCAATACAACTAGTCTGGGTGCCAGGGGTAGTAGGGCATGAAAGAAGATAAAAAGACAGAGATAAAGAGGTAAAAGACAAAAGGTCATTTCAATATGATGTCAAAATATTAAAATCCATCCCAAACCTGAGATTCAGAGGAGGCGGGGTGGGGTGGGGGAGAGCCATGGGGAAGTCTCACTCTATATGACATTGCTACTCAGGAGCTACATTTCCAATAAAACCATGAACCCCTATTGTACTAACTGTCACTTTAGTTACTGAAAATGTGACTGGAAATTTTTCAGTGGACAGCCTACATAAACAAGACCACTCTGCACAGACCAACACCGTAGCCCCAAAGCTCACAATATGAGCAAGCTTTTTCATATCAAAAGAAAATTCTTAGTGTAATGACACAGCATAGACCATTTTCCCTTGGAGCTGCTAATAAATAACTTCTTGTTTTTACAACTATAAAGAACAACATGGATTTTTTTTTCATTTCTTTGCCAGAGCTATCTCTCCATAATTAATAGTTGTTGTTTTTTTTTAACCACATCTATTTCTCAACAGATTTTTGAAACAGGCCCTAGTTCAGCTGGAAGAAAAACTAAATGTGGACAAATTAATGATCAGTCCACTCTCTGAAATAATAAAGGAATGGACTTTTATAAAATTGCAGTTTTGTAGAGAGAGAGGAATGGAGAGAGTTAGAGACAGAGTCAGAGACAGAAACAGACACACAGAGAGCTGAGCAAATGAATTCTGGATTCCAAACAGTTGCAGGAAACTTGGGCTAGTGAGAAATGCCCACAGTGAATTCCAGCATGAATAACATTACATGAAATTCAGAGGACCAGAATCTGGCCAGAATTCCTGGCCACCACCCTTACAGCCTCACCTCATTGGGAGTAGTGGACTCATTTTTAAGAATGATCAGGTTCTGTGCACTCTGCCCACTTTGACCAGTCAGATGCCTGCTGTCAGTCACCACTGCCTGTGGCCCAGGGCCAGTCTGGGCCCCTGTGTTGTAAAACATGAATGTGTCGCTTCCTGAGCCTGCTGTCAGACAGGCCTTATAGCAATAGGTCTTAGTGAGGGAACCATTCCCCCGAACCTCAATGAAGTGAGGCTGAACTTTCAAACCATGTGGGATCCTTGCATCAATGTTGTTGTTAGCTTGTTTGTAGAGTTCTGCAGGACACCTTTCCCTGACCCCGCAGAAGCCCCCACAGCATGAGGTGCCATATGCAGTGTAATGATAGCATTTGATAATAGTCAAAACAATGATTGTCAGAAGGAATATAAATGAAACTGTGCTCAGTGCAATAATGAGATAAAGGGTAATCTCTGAATATGTCCGAGTATTCTTAACATGTCTTCTGGTGTCAGGGAGTATTTTTGAAACCCTGTCCACTACAGCAACTGTAATAAGCACTGAGGCAGACAGGGATGGCTGTCCATTGTCCCTGACCAGAACTGTCAGATTGAAAGTGGACATACTCTCATCACCCAGTTTCCGGGTAGTCCTTATTTCTCCTGTGTGGAGCTCCACTTTGAAAAGGTCAGGGTCAGAGGCCTGGGATAAGTAGTAGAAGAGCCAAGCATTTTGCCCTGAGTCTGAGTCCATGGCTATTACCTTGGTGACCAAGTAGCCAGCCGAAGCTGTTCGAGGAACCATCTCCATGGCCATTGATGAATTGGTTGAGGTAGGGTACAAGATCTGTGGAGCATGGTCATTGGCATCCACTACATATATATTGGCAGTGACTGTACTGCTCAATGGAGGGCTCCCCTTGTCCCGGGCCTCCACAATCACATCAAACTCCCGCAGCTTCTCATAATCAAAGGAGCTGACTGCATAGATGTTACCAGTTACCTCATTTATGGATACATAGGAGGTGACTGGCAGCCCTTGGATTTCCTTCTCCAAAAGGGAATAGGTTACCTCAGCATTCTGGTTGGCATCTAGGTCTGTGGCTTGTACGGTGCAGAGCAGCACCCCTGGCACATTGTTTTCGGGGACATAGACTGAGTATGCAGCTTCCTGGAAACGTGGAGGGTTGTCATTGATGTCAGAAATCTCCACCCGAATAGTCTGTTGGGAAGTAAGCTGAGGAGTCCCTGCATCAGTGGCTGTCAATGTGATATTGTAAGCAGCCACTCTCTCCCTGTCTAGTGGACCACTCACCTCCAAGGAATACGAGTTCCCAAGCCCATTGAGTCGGAATGGCAGGGAAGGTGGGAGGCTGAGGCTCACCCTCTGGTTGGAGCCAGAGTCCTGGTCATTGACACTCATAAAGGCAACCACTGTGCTAGGCATGGCATCCTCAGACACCGGGCTATACACATCACTGACCACTACCTCAGGAGCGTTGTCGTTCACATCCACAATGTCCACCAGTACTTTGCAGTGTCCAGCCATGGGCACAGGACCTCGGTCAGTGGCCTGCACATAGATCTGATAGGAAGAGGCCTCTTCATAATCTAGGGCCCCACTCACTCTTACCTCTCCAGTCATTGGGTTGATACTGAAGAGTTGCCTCTCCCTTTCAGAAGTGTAGCTGCTGAAGGAATAAACCAGCTCACCATTGGACCCCTCGTCTGGGTCCGATGCATTCAACTTCACCACCAAGGTTCCCGGGGGCGAGTCCTCCCTCAACTGAACACGGTAAGTAGATTGGTCAAAGGCGGGAGAGTTGTCATTGGTGTCCAAGACATTCACGACGATCTGTGCCGTGCCGGAGCGTGGCGGGCTGCCCCCGTCCACGGCCGTGAGTACCAAGCGATGCAAACTGGTCTGCTCTCTGTCTAGGCCCTTGCGCAGCACCAACTCCAACACCTTACTATTCTCCTGAAGGGGCTTGAGATCCAGGGCGAAATGCTCGTTGGGGCTGAGTTGATAGCTCTGCACCGAGTTGGTCCCCACGTCCGGGTCCTGCGCGCTCTCGATATGGAAGCGCGTCCCCGGAGCAACCGACTCACTCACCTCCAGCTGGTAGTCCGGCCGCGGAAACCGAGGAGAGTTGTCGTTGATGTCCAGCACCTCCACCTCAACCGCACTCACTGCCACAGGGCTGTGGGCCAGCACCTCCAAGTGGAGCAGGCAGCGGGGCCGCTGCTCGCAAAGTGCCTCTCGGTCCATGCGCTCGTTGACGAAGAGCTTACCATTCGTTAAGTCCAGCTCCAGGTATCGAGGGCTCGGTGCGCCCAGGTGGTTAATGCGCAGGCAGCCCGGCCCCAGGCGCCGCAGCTCTAGCCCCAGGGCGCTGGCCAAGTTTCCTACCAACGAGCCGGGCTCCTGCTCTTCTGGCACTGAGTAACGCAATGGGGAGGCCTGCGGGCCCGGCAGCAGCATCGCCAGCAGCAGCAGTAGCAGCACCGGGGACTGGAGCACCAGGAGCAGCGGGAGCCCCGCAGCCTCCGAGCCACGCCGGGGACCCTCAGTCTCCATAGCCGCCAGTCGCCAGGGCAGCCGCGGAGCCCGGCTACTCAAGGAAAGGCTGTTCTCAGCCCCGACCCCGCCTCCGCCTCCGCTCCTGTGGCCACCGGCTCCCCCGGAGTTCTTACATTAGCAGACATCTCCGGCCGCTTCCAGTGCCGCACGCCGCCGCCGCCCCTGCTTTGGTATCCGGGCCTCTACACCGGCACTGCCGCCCCACACCCCGGCCCCGCCCGCGCTGCTTGGGGCCTCTCGGCAGCTCCAGCCCAACCTTGCAGTGCCTGGCCGTGGCTCAGCTTCCTGCCGCTGCTGCTGCCGCTCCGGGGGGAGGGAAGATGAAGGAACAGGAGCAGAGGGGGAGGAGCGCTGAGTGGTCTCTGAACGAATTCAACACCGAGGCGGTGGACAGCGACCTCGAGCCGCCCCGCCCAGCCCTCTGCACAGACTGTACCCAGGCTCTCTTCTTTCCCCAACCGAACCAGCTCAAAAACAAATGAAATATAAACAGAACCATAATTGGCAAAGAGCCACTCCCTTTGTTCCTGTCTTACCCCTACCCCACGGCATCCCCCACCCCCACTCCCACCACCCAAGACTTTTCAGAGGCCTAAAGGGTTTTTTCAAGGGTTGATTTCCGGAGCTGGGGTGAGGGGTGCGGGGGTAGGGAGGGGGAATGGAGGTGATGTAGGAAGAGATGGGAAACACCGCCCAAAATGGACAATAAACTGGTCTCCGGGCAGCAACACATGGCGTGAAAGATAGGGAGCTGGCCCCGAATCCGGAAAGACCTGGATTCAAGTACCACCTCTGGCGAGTACTGACAGTGAACCTCAGTACTCTAGGCAACTTCTCTAAGACTAAGTTGCAGACCAGGTACCAGCGAAATAACACCTCCAAATCTCCCTGGCAGTGCCTCAGAATAAGTCTCCAAGTATAATTTATAAAAATTCAGCCCTGAAGCAGTCTTCATTAAAAAACGGTAACTTAGTATGTATTGTACAAATGTCTGCAATTACTATCATGCAAAGGGCCTAGTGATCTGTATTAGGAAAACTCTCTGGGAAGGTTGGTTCGACAAGGTGAATTTTTCTGCTGACCTTTCCTGGAAAGACTCCCAAACACTGCACAATATTTTGTGTCTGTGAGAAGAAGAAGGAAGAAATAGAATGCAGCAGAAAGTCAAGAGCATGTAGGTATATGACTACACACGATAGATAGATAGATAGATAGATAGATAGATAGACAGACAGACAGACAGACAGACAGACAGACAGGCAGGCAGGCAGGCAGGCAGACAGACAGACAGACAGACAGACAGACAGACAGACAGACAGACAGACAGACAGATAGATAGATAGATAGATAGATAGATAGATAGATAGATAGATAGAGATGTAAACATATATGGAGGGAGGGAAGGAAACGGCGAGAGCTGAATCTCATTTACACATCACCAACTTACTGATGGACTTTGGCATCTATTTAAATAGTTGATGCTGAAGTTGATGCCTTTTCCTTTCAGAGGTGTAACTTTTAAAGGAGTTAAGAGTATACCAGTTCATTATTGGAGCTCTCAGTCTTTCCAATACTGAACTCAATATCTTCCTTACTAAATCTTTCCCTTCTCCCATCTTCTCTTTCTGTTCTAAATGCTACCATCTAGTCACTGGGGCTCAAAGTCTCAGTCATATCTGATTTTTCTCTGTTTCTAAGCTTCCATATCCAATCAGATGATAATTCTTGTCAATTTTATCCTCAGGATATTCCTCACACCCATCCTTTTATTTTGACTCTAGCTGCTAACCACCTTAGTTCACCTCTGTCCTTGGTACTATGTCAATGGTCCTCTAATTAGGATGCTCTCCTTTATTATCTCATCTCCAAGGCATCTTCCACAGAATTTTCGTAATAATCTTCCTAAGATATGGGTCTGTCCATTTCAACTCTCTTCCCAAAGCTTTCGATGGTTCCCTGTTGCCAAAAGGCTTTAAGAATTTTCACAATCTGGCCCCAATCTACATTTCCAAGTTTATTTCACTTATACATTCAAGTCAAGCTGGAAAACTATTCAATTTAATTCAATTCCACCAACTATTAACAAAACTCTTTTTCCCCAGTTTTGCTCTTACCCACAAGCAGTCTTTCAAACCTGGAATATATTTCTTACTCACCTTCACCTTTCATAATCACACACCCCCATTCTTTAAAATCTCAGTTCAAGAAGCCTTTCCTGATCCCCTAAACTAAAATGGTTTCTTTTTCTACCAGTAGAATGTGAGCTTCTTGGGGAATCACAGGATCATAGATTTGGAGCTGGAAAGGCAGGAAAGGAGAAAGAGAGAAGTGAAGGGAATAATCATTTTATAGCTCCTACTCTGTGCCAAGCAGTGTGCTAAATACTTTATAAATATCCTCTTGTAATCCTCACAACAACCCTGTAAGGAAGATGTTGTAATTATCCATATTTAACAGTTGAGGAAACTGAGCCTAAGTGATTCTCTCAGAATCACAGAGCTAGTAAGTAGTGAGACTGGATAGATCTTCCTGATTCCAGAGCCAGTGCTCTGTCCATGACATAAACTAGATGCCACAAGAAGCCAGGTAGAAGGAATCTTATAGGCTATAATGCATTATTTTTCCCTATATTCCTATAATCTAGCACAGTCCTTTGAGCATACTAAGTACATAGTAAATTTTGAACTAAATTTACCTCTAAGAGATGTTTTAAGCACCTGTAAAATGATTTCCACAAGAGTAATACTTATATAGGCTAGTATTCATGCCCAGCTATTTATTCGTTTACTTATATGTTTATATTTCACAAACAGAAAATATTCACCATCCTGGTTCCCATGACTGATTCTCATATTCCTTAGAGTTTAGAGATTTCTGTTGTCACTTCTCTATCTCTGCTTCACATTGCTTCCTCTCTCTAATTGTTCTACTCCTTTTCTCTATACTGCAGATACAGACTTATTTCCACCCCAGACTCTTCTATCTCAGAATAATTGAGTCATTATATTTTGTTTAGTGTTTTTTTATTCTGATTTTTCACTCTCCTCTCCATTTGCCCATTTCCTGATAGCCTCTTGCTACCTTTTCTTCCTTAGAAGAGTTTCCTTTGCCCTGGGGTACTTTTCCTTACTAAGGGAGAATATGAAATAAGAAAACTACAAGATACTCTGCCATAATGCACTATTCCGCTTATGTTAGAGGAAACTGGGAAGGCCGGGAGTGTGGAAATCCAGACTCACAAGATTATGTATTCTGGGCTTGTTCTTCAGTTGTTTTTCAGTCATGTCCTACTCTTAATAACCCCATTTGGGGTGTTCTTGGCATAGACTCTGGAAAAGTTTGTCATTTTCTTTTCCAGCTAATTTTGCAGATGAGGAAATGGATTAAGTGATTTGCCCAGGGTCACACAGCTAGTAAACGTCTGAGATCAGATCAGAGTCTTCCTGACTCCAGGTCCACCGTTCTATCCACTATGCCACCTAGTTGCCCATGTTCTGGATTAGTGCACTATAAACCATAATGTTTTCTTTTCCTCTTCCTTCCATTGTGTCCCTTATCTCCATTCCAACAATTCAGTTCCAGATAATCCTTCTGTATTTTATCAGTATATGTTTTTCTCTCAGTCTTTACTTCTCTCAAGGGTACCAAGGTAGAGAGTCATATTTATTATATACTTTTCCTTAGCACTCCTGCTCCTCCCTCTTCATCAGTCCTCCCTGAACTACTCCCTATTTGCCTCCTCTCCTCCCACATTTGCTTCATCCACTGTTGCTGTTTTGAGAATTTGAACTCAAATAGCCCTGGGCTTTCAACTACACTAATGTGGACCTGGCCTATGTCCTCATACATTTGTTTCTGAAAACAAATGACATGTAAATGGAGTGCAGTTATAAACTGTCACAAAAAAAAACAACCTTTGCTTTCACCTCATTGTGTCTCCCCTTGTGCTCTCCCTACTTAGATGTGGCAGTCTCTGTGTGGTAACTCAAAGGTCTGGCTTTGATCATTCCTGACTTTGTTTAGCAGATGAGTTTCTTTGACGTGGGGTGATTTTTTTTTTTTTGCTTAATGCTCGTGGGAGTCAAACACAAGAAAAGTGAAGGTGAGTCATTTTTGGGAGCCAGAATGTGCTTTCACAGGACATAAACTAGATTGTTCCCCTCTAATCTATCAAGATTAAAAGCCTCAACCTGATGCTTAGTTTCTCAGCGATTTTGAGGGTACTTACAACTGAGGTCTTTGGTAACGCATCAAACATTTAACAGAGGAATGTGACATAAAGAACTAACCTGCCTGCCATCTCACTCCATGTTGATTTCTCTCCAAGGACCCTCCTTGAAAACCAACCTTTCAAGCAAGTAGTTAAGGGGCATAGTCTTTACCCCCAAATATCAACCTTGATCTCTTTATTTTACCAGCACACCTTTTTTCCTTTCAGTTTAAAATTTTCCTTTTAAATACAAATAACTCTTAGGCTATGTTAAGTTTTATAAGATGACTGTTAGTGTCTTGGAAAGAATGCTGAATTTGGAATCAGACAACCTGGTTCAGACCAAGAGTTCCTGATTCCAGGCCTAGAATTCTCTTCACCACACAATATCACCACTACATTAGTTGCACGAGTCTAGGCAAATCACTTAACCTTTCTTATCCTCAAATGCCTTAAGTAATTTTTAAAAGTGGGGATCATATTTGTTTGCACCACCTGTTCTGCTGGGTTATGATGAGACAAGCAAAAGAATTGTGAATTGTTATTCCTATTGCTAACATCCATCTCAGAGTAATATCCTTTAGGAATGTGATGGACACCAGTAGAGGCATGATAGAGAAGCTCAGATAGAAAGATAAGTGGACAACAAATGTAAGTCTCCTCCCCCTTCATTTTACAGCTTTGCCTAAAACTGACCTGAATCTTTGAGATTGTGTCATCAATGCTGAGGTAGGGAGAAGAGTGGAGGGTGGGAATATTTCTATAGGATTTCTCAGAAGGTCTTTGCCATCCTAAAGGGAAGATAAATTAGCCAGTTGAAAGGGAGAAGGGTACTTTTATTTTATTTTAGCAATACTGCATATGCTATGCCAATTCCCATCTTGATTCTAGCTTATGCTGCTCCAAGACGTAGAAAGAGCCCTTTCTCATTCTATTTTTCCAACATCCTTTATGAACTTCAAAGCCCACACAGAGATCCCTCTCCTCTGATTCTTTCCCTTTTCAGAACTTAGAGTAGTAGTTGTGTCACATATTGATTTTATTATTGGTATCACAGTCCAGGTTTTGCAAAATGCTTTCCTCACAACTGCTTCCCTTCCAATCTACCCTTCCAACTCACTAACTAACCCTTCAGTGTCTTCTTTTGGCTCTAACCTTTCCCTAATGGCTTCCTTACCATCTTCAATTCATCACTGAATCATGGTTTATTTTGAGTTATACAGTTTATAACAAAAATAAAATTCATGTGCATCTACAAAAATCTGAGGCTCATAAATGACTGGGGAAAGTGGCCCAATAAAGAAAGACATGTTTCACTTCCATTCTGGCATATAAAGTAAACTCTGAAACAGTATCTCCCAGCAAACAATCTCTTTGTTCCTTAATTATGTTTGTAAAACACATCCACTGTTACGTCAACAGTCATACTGGAAATATTAATCAAAGCAGAGCAGAAAAAAAGGCAACAAGAAAACACAGAAGTTCTGTGACCTCCCAAATTCACATCAGTTTTGCCTTCTCCATATTGAGCACCATTACAATGCATTTTCACTTGCCAACAAACTTGCCTTCAACCCCTTTAAGATAAAGAACTGGAATTTAGAGTCTACTGTGACCACTAGGCAATGGTGCAATATTCCTTAAGTCAAGTCAGGCTTTGGCCTAATGCTTGTGGAAATACTAGCTAAATTTCACTTAAATTGGGTGCTGCTCTGTGATTTAGATTCACATGCTACACATTTCAAAAGAAAAATGAATGTTATTAATGAAGGCCAGGCCAACTAAATTGTCCCTAAATAATCAGATCCCCCTGACCTTTATCCACACCACACTAGGGTTGCTTCAGTAAGCATAATATCCAAGGAGTAGGTAAATAGAAGAGAACATTTTATAAGCTTAGCAAAGTGAATTTTTCTATGACACTCAGATATTCACCTTTAAAGACAAGCTTTTGGAGAATGGTGCTTTAATCTTCTGATTTCGTGTAGTTAGCAGCCACAAACATTTAAATCTTACCTAAGCTGTACATGGTGGAGAAGGAAATGGCAAACTACTCCAGTAGTTTGCAAAAAAAATCCCAAATGGGGTCACAGAGAGTCAAACACAACTGAAAATAATGCAACAACAACAAAAGCTTTGCATGGAGAAACTATATCCCAGAGCATCAGAAGCCATTACTGCCTTTTGGAAAGTTAGATGAATGTGGATGGCATAAGAACTCCATTGTTACCATGGTTAATCAAGAGCTGTCTAAATTTAAGAGGTAAAATGAAGTTTTTACTTCAACTCTACTAGTTCTCTTTCTGATTATAATCACATGTGCACTTATATAAGTAGCCTACATATACATATATTTATGCTTCCATGTGTGAGAGTTTGGACTAGTAGATTAAGAGTGTTAGCAGAGGCAGGAAAATCTGGATTCAAGCCCCATCCCTGCCACACAACTGGCTGAGGGAATATGACCAAAATGCTTTAGCTACTCACTATCCCCAGGTAATTCTCTAAAACTATACATTTACAGAGAAGGAGCAGGTTTGCAGTGGTAGAGGAATTTCCTCACCAAAGAAATCATATGTCTAATCATGTGGAAATATACATGTATACATATATATGTGTGTGTGTGCATACACACACATCCCTGACATCAATACATAGAAGCATGAGGGAATATAAATTTTTTTTAATTTTATCTAGATCATTAGTATTATAAAAATACAAACTCACAACTTTATTTTCTTCCAGTAAATTGGGAGTACTATTTATCTTCCAGGGATTTCTCTGAATAGAGCTTGGATGGGGAGGAAGAGAAAAAGGAAGTATGCAGATTCTCCCTAACTTTCACCCATACTTACCTCTTCTGAACTGGGTTGGGCTAACTTGTGGGCAATTGTTGCATTCTCTTTTCCATTTAAGGTACTGGACTTGTGCTTTGCTCCAAGGAACCACATAGAAAATACTGGCAGAACTTGTTTCTTCCTCTAGCAGGAATACTATTCAATGTTTCTGAAGTTGCCTCACTAGTGGGGTCACTACTGAAATATGCAAGGTTTCCTGATGGTAATTGTAAGTAGGGAAATAACAGGTTCTAGCACTTTCTGAACTTACTGCCAAAGCCAATATGACTTTCTCCTCAGCAAGGAGCTCATAGGCACATAGGCAATGTAGGAAAACAACAGTAAGCTTTCATGGCTGTTGAGAATCCCACATCTGCTCTGCAAAAAATAAAATAAAATAAAATAGAAAGAAAGAAAAAGTTTCCCCATAGTTTTCTAATTCCTGAAATTCTACAATTAGAGACTCATTCCTTCAGCTTAACAAAGTTTCTTCCCCTATTTAAATGCAGATGCCTCTAAAGAAGGTAATAATAAATCTTATTAGTTATATCAGCCTGGATAAGAATGAAATTATTGACTCCTTTCCTGATATTAGGCTTGAATGATGAGACAATATGATCATACTGGGTATCTGATGGGGCACCACCACGTTCAGAGAAAGGGGAACAAAGTTGCGGTTATTGAAACCTATCTCCACTGACTTCACAATTTTGACCTAGGCTAGTAATACTAGAAAAAATCCCAAAAATCATAAACACTGCTTTTAGTGGAACAGGATTCCATTCCACCAATAATGGTAGGTACTATGGAATTGATTCTGTCCACCTAAAAGCATCAAGGATCAGCCTGACCAAAATCATTGGGGTAATATCCCACCTCACACTATACCACTTTTAACACTATGTGAAATCATCTAAAGTAATACTTTAAAATGTTCCACAGTTTTAGAAGCACAATCCAAAGTTTTAGTAAGAAAAAGCCAGAAAAATATTGCAAGAACAATGATACACATTACATAAATGAAAGCCTTGTCACCAAAAACAAGAGACAGGTTATTTCTTTAGCCAAAACGAATTTATGCACATTGGAATAATAGAATCTTGGAGCTGGAAGCAACCTTAAAAAGCATTCTAATTCAACCTTTCATTTTATAATTGGGGAAAAAATAAGCCCTGAAGTTTGAATCAATTTGCCCAAGCATAAGCAGTTTATGCTTAAGATATGTGACCGAAGCAAAACTAGAACCTGGATATCCCTCATGTACACATTTCATTTCCCCTGTGCCATGCTTCCTGGGGAGAACTGTGCAGAACCTTTACTTTACTAGATAGTGAAAGGAAATGATTTACTATGACTAGATAGGATTCCAAGAAACGAGCATTCTATGTCTCAAAATAATACAGTCACACAATTTTGTGCTGACCACACGGTGCTGATATAACACTGGTGAGCAGATGAAGCATCCCTGAAGTGGGTTAAAATCAATATAAATGTCAGAGAAGGTTTTGATAAATCACTTATCACATTGAGATAAAAAAGATAATAATAGTTGTTGATGATGAGCAGCAATGGTATTACCAACAAATCTTGTATTCACTGACTCCAGACAAGATTTTTATTTAAGGTTTCCATTAACCTAACAAGAAATGATGAAAAGCTATTCATTGGTACAAGTAGAAGACACTAATCTAAAACATACCGTGTTTGGAATGCTTCCATTTGCACCTGTGGCACATACTGGACACCAGCAATTTTTTCAGGAACATGTTATTATAACCTTTATGTTAATCCCAGATTTTAAAAGTATTATGTGATATGAAAAAGACAGTGAGTTTGATCCTCCAATATTTTGGAGGTTGTATAAAATGGTCTGATTGAAAACTTACCACTACCTCTTAATAGCTTTCTGTTTACAAGGTGAGGTCAAGGTCTGATGCAAAATACCAGACAATTTAAGGAAAATACAACTTTTTTTCTCCGGTTATCTATATATCATCCATCAAAAGGACTTAGTGTCTGAATTATCCTGATGATTCCTAACAATAAACAGCATTTTACATATCCAACAACCACAAATGTATGTGAAGCAAATTATAAGAGAACAAGAAAAATTCTTAGTGAGTAACCAATAGACAAACCAAGTGCTATCTTATCTGTTTAAATAAAACCTTCATTAAAGGAGGTCTGTATTTGCTTATAAGTCTCTAAAATGACAGAGGGAAGAAGGTTTCCTCTATATTCCTAGATTTGTTCTTGAGATCACTTCTGGCTTCCAGTATTGTCACTAGAAACATGATCCAAGGAACCATCTATCATTGTAGGCCCATTATTCCTCTGTTGGCCCTGCTTCTTCCCTGCTCCAACTCTTGGGCTTTCATCCACAGAATTAAATAAGATGAGAATTTGGCCCTAAATAACACCCTCTTTCCCAAGTAGGTTAGTGTGCCAAATTATTTGTTGGGCTGAGTCCATTTGTTTTATTCCCACATTTTTCAGACATCACCGAGATATATAGATTTTGATTAGCTGACAGAGAAAAGACACTTAGAGACTTGTCTGAAAGAAGGCCACAGCTTCCCTTTTTTATAGCTTTTGTATCACTGGTTGCTATTTGACAAAATTTGTGTGACTGAAAGATATAGGGAGTTGCCTCATAAGCTCTTATTCCTGAACATATTTAACAAAAGTTGTGCAAATTTAGCCTAATATGAGAGTTATTAATATGCAAAATGAAGCCTTTGAGAGGTAAGTAGTAGTGGGTAGAGTACTAAATCTGAGGACATAAAAATTAGAGTTCAAACCATGCCTCAGACACTTAATAGTGGTGTGACCCCGGGTAAACTTCCTGACCTCTCTCAGTACCAGTTTTCTCATTTATGAAGTGAAGATAATAACAATATCTACTTCACAGGGGTGTTGTGAGGGTCAAATGAGATGACCTATGTATTACATTTTGTAATGCTTAAAGTAACATAAATTATAGCATTAAAAAGTTAAACCTTTGATTTTGTTTTCCTCTTCACTATATAGACCAGGGGTGGGGAAGCTGTAGGTTCAAGGCCACATGCGGCCCTCTAGGTCCTCAAGTGCAGCCCTTTGACAGAATCCAAACTTCACACAACAAATGCCCTTAATAAAAGGATTTGTCCTGTAAAATTTGGACCCAGTCAAAAGGCCTCACCCAAGGACCTAGAGGACCACATGTAGCCTCGAGGCTGCAGGTTACCTGCCTCTGAGATAGACTGATAACCATGGATGTCTCCTGCTACTCCCAAGGTGCTACTGTTCTTGTTTTTTGATCATTTCAGTCAAGCCTGACTCTTTGTGACCCCATTTGGGGTTTTCTTGGCAAAGATACTGGAGTGGTTTGCCATTTCCTTCTCCAGCACATTTTACCAGTGAGGAAACTAAGGCAAACAGGGTTAAGTGACTTGCCCAGGGTCACACAGCTATTAAATGTCTAAGAGTAGATTTGAACTCAGTAAGATGAGTCTTCCTGACTCCAGGCCCAGCACTCTATCCACTGTGCCTCCAAGCTACCCCCTCCCCAAAGTGTTACTTTTGCTATTAGTATATAAGTATGTTCCTTATATGTTCCATATAAGTATGCTGTTGAATTGATTTCTAGCTATAAAATCTTTCTCTTTCAATGATTCAAATTGATGATCTGCAGTGCTTTTGTCCTGGGAAAATATTGTGAAGTAGCCAGAGGTGATCTCCCCTTTGAGTGTTCTTCCTAGCCTCGTGTCAATAACCCCAATCCCACTCTTGGACTCATAGGGCCTTTGAATTCCTTTTCCTTCCTTTCCACAAAATCCTGCTCTCAGGAATCATTCAGACGAACTCATTTTTACTAAGGTGTATGAAAATGTATAATTTGTTACTTAATAGATATAAAATTTAATAGAAGGCAAAGCCTGATGTAATTGAGTTCATTGGGGAATCCCCTTTATGTGCTAGACTGGGGCATATTAGGGCTATCTTCTGCATGAGGATGGACCAATGCCCTGGCCCCTTCCCATGGGCCACAAGTGCTCTAGCTCAACACTAAAGAATTAATGCCTTGGGATGGTGTAGCAATACTGTATTTCTCCTTGTGGACTTGCACTTTGGGATGAGAGCCATCCAAAGTAGCATGCATAGGATATAGGTCTAGACTCTCATTCCTTACTAAAGAATATGCATGACCAGAGACTTGTGATCGCTTTCCTAGACCCTGTGTTTGGTGGAAGAGCTGTGTCAAAGAGGACTAACCACTAAACCAGGAAAAGCCAGCCACTGAGTAAGGTTAAACAAGTTAAACAAAAACTTCTGTTCTTCTTTTCTCTTCTCTTTCAAGGGTAATACTTGGTACTCTGCCAGTTCTCCTTAGGATTTTGAGCAAGGGCAAAGGGGAGCAGGAGATAACTACTCTCCCTTCCTATGTCCCTAGCAGCTGATATGAGAGATATACTGAGTACATGTGACTGCTTAGGTGAGCCTGAGACTGGAGCTCAAATCCCTAGCTGCCTCTTCTGATTTGTCTTTCTTCTATTGAACAGTGATCCTGAGACAGACATTTCCAGCCTTACCTGTTACCTTGTGATCTCCAGAGGTCTAAAATGATTAAATTAAGTGCTAGTTGTCTAGTAGGAAGGTAATAACTACAATTATACCCTGCTCAGAAGAGGAGATGACAACCAATAGGATGATGAGCCACATGTCAGAAACTTTGACAGACAATACAGATAGGAGGTAAATGTGAAATATTTGTTCAGCAGTTCCACAAATTTCCTGGAAGTCTCTCCTATATCCTGGGAGGGTATAATAGAATATAATGGTAGTGATGCTCATGTTTTAAAGATTTCTCAATGCACAGTAGCTATTCTTTGGGGTTTTTGAGTATTTACTTGAGATAGAGAAAATGGCTTGCTATCCTATACCTGATACCTACTATTCATTGTATATTGTGCATTGGATAAATTTTCTAAAAGATGCTTCTGTTACTCTTTTTGGAAACACTTAATTATGAGCTATATTTAAGCTGTGTTTTATAGATTTCCATTAGGTTTCTTCTTAAGATGGTAGAGAAATAATTATCCAGAGACTATAAGAAAACCAGATTCCTGCTCTTTGGAGTCATATTGCCCTTCCACCAATCAAGAATTAATCTTGGCTCCAACTGAGTCCACAGCCATGACCCCTTGTAGAAGAGAGCACTCTACTCCCATATCTGAAGCTCATATTTGTACTTAATGACTGGATCTGCAAGTGTGGGTTCCCTCCCCTAAATTGGAGAGAGTGCACTGTTGGGAAAGATATTTGGGGTGAGGATAAGGGAAACCTTTAAACACCCATGACCTCACATGACCAGGTCAACCAAATAAAGTTTCATTAATGGCTCAGATTTTCTCATAATGTTTCTTATCCTTCTAACTTTGCTGGAATGCCTTTCATTTATTTGATTATTTTAAATGGCTAGCTGCATAGCACAAAGTCAAGTTGAATAAAATATGAACCCTAAAATTAACTGAATTAAGGAGCTCTATATTCTGGGAGATTATTAGAGATCATTTCAGCACCCATGCTTAGAAAGTTATCTTTTTGCTCATGAAATAATATCTTGAAATCCTTTAGTTTAACAAAGCTCCATTTCTTAGTATTCTTTGAGCAAGGTTTTAGACTGGGTAGTATTTTTTTCCTTCAAAGCACTTTTTTTTTTTTACTCTAAGACCCACCTTCTTGAGAACTAATATCCCCAAACCCAAATGCCAGACTCTAAGCTCTGCTGCTTCTGTGAGGCACTATGAAGTACCCTCTCAGGGCATAATAGAACAGAGTGAAAGGGTTAAGTTTCGATCAAATATCCTGGAGACAAAGAAAGGGTGATTTCTCAAAGTCAAGCCAAGTGAACAATCCACTTTTCTGCTTTCTCTCTTCCATTCTCACTCACAAGCAAGGAAATGCATGCTCAGCCAGCATGATAGATGAGAAGGAACTGGTTTGGGGTTCTATTTATAGAGCCTCTTTGTTCTAATGGATTCAGATATCTTTAAAATCCCCAGGCTCTACTCTGCTACACTTTGCTCCCATTCTCAATTTTCAAGACTGAGCTTGCATCTTTGATAAATAAAGAAACATATACAAATTATCATTCCATTACACTTTGTGAGATAGTGTTGTATAGTGGGAATACTGTAGGACTGGAAGTTAGGGAACAACTGGATTTGAATTCCATTTCTGACTCCCTAATTGTGTGGCTATGGGCAAGTCATTTAACTTATCTGGGCATCAGTTTCCTGATCTGTCAAATGGAGCTAATAAGAGCTACCTCAAAGCATTGTTGAGAGGATCAAATGATATAGTGCATTTAAAGCTCTTTGTAAACTTCAAAACACTCTACAAATGGCAGCTCTTACTATTTATGATATTTTTTTACTTCATATAGACCCATAGGTTTGTTCTAATAAGTCTAAACAAACCAAGTCCAAGGAATAAATAGGAAATATGATGTATGGAAAAGTTAAGTGACTTCTCAGGAAGTCAAGAGTTGAATTTTGGCACAAGTGCAATTTCATTTTTGGATCCTGACCATCCTATACAATTAAAATTTCATCACACTTCCCCCATGATCATTTTTCTGCTGTGCTCTTATGTTAGTTAGATAATTTCTTTGCTCCATTCTTTGCTTCATTCAAAATCCTAGCTGCATATGAAACATTTATCGGCTCATAAATCAATGTACACATAGGATATAGTTTTCATCTCTGCCCCATAGGATATGTAGATTTAGTGATTCAGATGTTTCCTGAAGATCTGAAAAGATGAAGGGGGTTTTTGCTACTACAAAAAAACTCAAAGTACTTTCCAAGAATTCATCAATGTGGAATCAGAGTAATGGAGTTTTGGACGATTAAATGGGAAAGTAACTAAAGCCCCAAGAAAAATAGATTCATACTGTCCTGGACATCAGACTAATTAGAAATCAGGGCCTTTCAATCTGGAAACAGGGCAATTATAGACTAGAACAAGTATCAATGACAGTTTTCCACTCAGTTTCTTTCCCCAGCTAGGAAATAGTCATTAGATATTCATCTCCCTTTTTTACACTCTGTATTACTTTGAGAAGAGTTCATTCACTATAGTCAAGTCTCTAACCCACACTCTCTCATTCTCTTAGGTGCTCATGATTCAAGCTGGATTTGAGCTCAGACACTGAGCACAGACCCAAACCTGATTCCACTATCCATGGTCTTCTTATAGCAGAGCGGCACATTTCCAGACATTTTAGTGTACGTAGAATCTGAGCATGAAAGCAGCAGCTTTTTCATATTATGTTTGATGTCCCATGGCACTAACCATTTTCCTTGTTGCTAGCTGCCAACTCTCTTTTCTATTTGCCCCTTTAGATCAATTGTCTCCAAATTTAATTTGGAGTTATGAATTTAATCACATACTCCTGTTGTAAAAAAATTATTGAAAATATTTATTTTTAAATTTTAAATGTTTTGCTCTATTGTTATTGTATACATCCCAAAACACAAAGATGTAAATTTTTAAAAGATGAAACAAAGATCAATTAATATTTCATCCTGTATTGAATAGAGAGCCACTAGGACTTTATTAAGTAAAGGAGTGGCATGGTCAGATCTGTTCTTTAGAAGAATCACTTCAGTTGCTATATGGAGAATGGGTTGAAGTGGAGAGATACTTGAAGGAGGAAAATCAATTATGAGACTATTACAGTAATTGAGATTAGAGGTGATGAGGGTCTGAACAAAAGTGATGGCTTTGGTAACAGAGAAGGGACAGAGAAGGTAGAGAAAAAGAAACAAGATTTGGCAACTGACTGGATTATGTTGGGTAACGGAAGGTGAAGATCTGAAGATGAAAACAACATTGTAAACCCGAGGGACTGAAGCATGATGGTGCATTCACCAATAATAAGAAGTTTGGAGAAGAAGAGTTGGGGTGGGGGTGGGGGGTAATGTAATGAGATCTGCTATGCAGATCACAATCCATCCACACCTGCTCATTCTCTGTTCCACCTAGAAGAAAAATATTGTTGAGGCCAGATATTCATTGATCACCACCTCAGAGTTCACCCTATGAAGAGCATCTGAAATTTGATTTTTTCTTTATCTTTTCCTTTTATTCTATTTTTTTTATTTTTTTAGTCAATGCGGTTTACGTGACTTGGACAGGATCACACAGATAGTAAGTGTCTTGAGATAAATAAAAAGCCTGAGAGTTTCTGGGCAATTAATAATAAATTTATTAATTAGGTTAGCAAATAATAAATTGATGGTCAGGGGTTTCTCTCAGTAACCAAAGACAAAACCATAGAGGATCATGGAACTCTTAAATACCTTTGGAAAAGGGGTGCTCCTGACAAGTGAAAATCAACTTTGACTGGTGAACAATTAATGAGGGAATAGACATTAATGAGGAGATGAGCTAAAAGTCTTCAACTCTTCCTGCTCAGGACATGGTTTGATCATGAGACTAAACCATCTTCACAATCTGGCCAAAGGAATTCATCTTTACTCAGACCACTGTGCTTGGTTTTCTCCATGAGCTGGGTTACTCTAAACTCCAATGAGGGAGCAGGGGTTGCAAAAAGATAGATTTAATGCTTTAGGGCCAGAATTCACCTAGATTAAATTCTGCTTACCCAATAAACAAAAGTAAGGTCTTCCAGCTGGGCGGAGTCCCATCCAAGATTGAGGAGCATGATCCCAGAGGATTTGGACAACCTCATCTATCAGCCTTGTCTTTCAGAACATGGCTGAATGACTATACAGGGGCTGGTCTCTGAATGAGGAAATAAAGAGGGGGAAAACCTTCATTCTAATTTAATAATTTGTTATTAATATAATAGAAAAAAAATTTCTTTCAGTCTGAGGCCAAATTTGAACTCAGGTCCTCTTGATTCCAGGGCTGGTGCTCTATCCAGTGCTCCACCTACCTGCCCCCTACTCTATTTTATTTAACTTTTATAATGAACATAATTATTACTAGAAGTAGTTTGATGGGAGAATGGAGAGAATATTGAACTTAAGTCAAGAAGATCTGAGTTTGAATTCTACCTCAGACATTACTAGCTGTGTGATAAGTTAAGTTATTCAGTCTCTTTCACTCTCAGTTTCCCTATCTGTAAAATAGGGAATAATAATAACACCCTACTATACGTTGTTGTGGGAATTAAATGAAATAACAAGTAGAGAGCTCTTTGCAAACCTTAAGGCATCATAGAAATGCTGGTTGTTATTATTGTTTATTATTTATATTTGTTATTATTGTTAGTATTAATATAGCAGTATATATATAATTTGTAGCAATGAAATTACATATATTGGAGGTGCTCAATCATTTTATACAGATAAGGGTGCATGATTTTAAAAGTTTAGAGATAAGTGCTCTAGATTTTTCTTTCTCATGCTCCAGCTCTGCTTTGAGCAGTTATAGTTGGATGTAGAGAAAGCCAAGGATGGGTTTCAAGACATTGTGTCTAACTTGGATGGTTCATGACATATATAGGTACGTCAAGATTGCTAGCTCTGAGGTCAGAAATATTTAGTTTAATGGTTAGAGACTGATGATATCGATTAGGCCACAAAAGTTGTAACTTGCACTATTAGTTGTTGCTAATGCTGCTGTTTTGAGAAAAAAGGCAGAGGACTTAGATGCACTTGATCTTGACAAAAGTATCTAGTGATCCTGCGGTGAAATGTCCATGGCAAATTAAGGACTTATTCTTAAAGCTGATAGTTGCTCAATAAGATTCAACTATTATCATGCCTCTCAACACCGGAGGCCGTGTGATGCAGTTGAAAAAGCAATGAACTTGGACTAAGAAAACCTTAATTAAAACCCTTGCTCTTTTAATTACTGTGTGACCTTGGGCAAGTCACTTAACTTGATCTCATGATCCTGTGGAATCTATCTGTAAAATACCATTTGACCTCTGATGACCAAGGCTGAGTCTATGTTATTCCGATGCCAGCAGTTGAAGGTGTGTGTGGGGGGGGGGGGGGGAGATTAAATCAAACTTGTCCATTGGAATTTAAAATCCTGAAAAAGGTATTGTTGTTCTTGTTAATTAAATCTATTTTTAAATTGTATTTCTTCAACCTCAAATAAAATTCTCCTCCAAGCCCCCAATCATTACCATATAATAGTTACTCAGAGTTCTTGAAAGTGAGGCCAGTAGAATAGAAGCAAGTCTGACTATGCTGAAAATATTCCAAATCTTCCAGTAACTGCCCAGTGATGAATTGTAGAAATACAGTCTCATTGATGTTTTATATATATATAAATCTAAATACTACACACACACACACACACACACACACACATATATATATATACATATAGAGGCATATAGATATGCATATATTCTGTCCAAGAGAGGGTACGTACCAGATTGGCCACAGAGTAGTAAATTTTCTCACCATTGCAACTCTCTAAGATCATTTACTAAGTTATAAAAATATAGTGACCAGGATCAAAGGCAGATCCACACTGACAAAATTGAAGAACTTTGCAAGCATTGAAGTATTTATTCAAACCAGTTGTTCATGTAAATATATCCTATGATTCAACCCTCTTAGCACGTTCAGAAGAAACCACAAAAAGACACATATATAATTGATTCATAAGCAAACTCACACACAGAGTAAAAATGGGCATGAAGAAGTGCTGATTTAAGTGATACAGAAGGCTATTGAGATGTTTATAGGCTGGAGATCAAATTATTCACAAGCTATGGTTCTGTCCATTTGCAGAGGTTAGATAATGGACAGTACAATGACAATATGAAAATATAACTGCTTCAGAAGTTTCCCATAGCCTCCTAGGGAGACCAAAGAAGAGACCAAGACATGTGCAGTTACCTCTACAGAGAGAACAAAAATGGGGGGACTCCTCGGAGAAAGCGCCAGGTTGGTTGTAAACCCAGAATGTAACCCTTAGAAACCTGGGAGTGTAGAGGCACCAAGAATCAGCTCAAACTTGGTTCAAACTGGATACTGAAGGGCTCCAAGGTTCTTCATTCCTATTGTAAAGGGTCATAAGGCATCTTGAACATACAGCTATCTGAACTTCAAAGATCTGGGAGGAGGGGATGACTAAAACCAGGAGAGATCAGCAGAGAAACCCAGGGGACCCAAAGTAAGAAGACAAAGAAAGGCTAACAATCCCACCCAAAGGCACAGCAGGGGATAAACTCGGCTCTGGCACAAAGATCCAATTCAGGAACTAAAGCTAGAGAGATGAATAAACCAAATACTGGTCAGAATTAAAATAATTAAGCAGAAACTCAGAGGAAAAAATTGGATTTTCAACATGGACTACATACTAGAAAAATGATAAAGAGATTTTTAAAAATTAAATAAAAACTCTTGAGGAAAGAATTGGAAGGAGAATAAATACCTTAGAAGAGCAAGTATTAAATGTTACCCAAGAAACAGATTTCCTTAAGACTAGATAGACTAAACAGGAATCAATGACTCCATGAAACAGTACATAATATTAAAACAAAATCAATAGATTGAAAGAAATAAAAGAAAATGCAAAATATCTGATATAAAAAGAAACTGGCTTAGAAAACAGCATAAGGAAAGATAATTTAAGAGTTGTTAGATGCCCTGAACACTATTATTTTTAAAAGTCTAAATTTTTTTTAAATCATAAGTTAAAACTACCCAGATTACCAGAACTAAGCAATAAATATTTGTTAAGCCCTTATTATGTACCAGGCTCTATGCTAAGCACTGGAGATACAAAAGGGGGTAAAAAGACAGTTCCTGACATCAAGGAGCTTACAATCTGATGAACCAGAAGGCAAAGTAAAGAGAGAAAGACTCTTCCATCCAAATGTCTCCAAAAAGTAATCCTCAAAGTCTCAAGTATATCATAGCCAAAATCCAGAGCTTCTATGCCAAAGAAAAAATACTACAAACATCCAGAAAGCAGCTCAAGTACAAAGGAACTACAGTCAAAATCACTCAAGACGTGTGAGTTTCAACTGAAAAATGAGAGAAGAAACTTGGGAATACATGTTCCAAAAACCAAGAGATGTAGATTTCCAACCAAAAATAACTTATAAAGCTAAGCATCACGGGGAAGGGGAGGAGGGAATGGATGCTTAATGGAATAGTGAACTTGAAAGCATTTCTGATGAAAAGACCAGAGCTGAGTAGAAACTTTGAAATGCAAACACAAACATACAGAGAAATTTAGAAAGGTACATTTATTTCAGAAATTGGAAGAAGATAGATAATGTTGTTATGCTAATGTTTTAAGAAGGGAAAAAGAAACAAGAACCCTTCAGAACCTTAATATTTTCAAAGGGTCCTGAGAAATTTAAATACGATAAACAGAAGACCTAGGAACAGATTGGTTTTATTCTGAGGGTTTTAAGAGAGAAAATAAGAGGAAAAAGAACATAGTGGTATAGAAAAGAGGAAGAAAAAGGTAGAACTTACTATTTTTCATAATCTAAAAGTGAGAAGAATATACAAATATGGAGGAAGGGGAAAGGTGAGCACTTAGCAAATGATTGTTACAGTAATTAAACAAAGGAGAATGGAGCACACACAGAGAAACATATCAAATTCAATGAACAAGCTGGAATAAGAGGAGGAAAAATTGAGGAGATAATATAGATAAAAGCATGGTTGAAAGCAAAATTTTCAGATTCTGAACTGGGAATTAAAGAGGAAAAAGAAAAAAAGGAACTTGTATCCAACAAAATGTCCACCATTTGGGGAATGACTGAACAAATTCTGGTAAATGAATTTAATAGAGTATTATTGTTCCATAAGAACTGATAAAAATAGATGATTTTAGAGAATCCTGGGTAGTATGAACTGATGCAGAATGAAGTGGGCAGAACTAGGAGATGTGATTTATGCAGTGATAACAACCTTATAAAGAAAAGTAACTTTGAAATACTTAAGAATGATGATTAATGTAATGACCAACCATAACTTGAGGATATGTGATTTAAAAAATATATATATTACCTATCTCCTAATGGAGAAATGATTCAGAAAGACAAAATTTTTTGAAAGGGCCACTGTATGTGTTCATTTTGCCTGACTGTGTTTATTTGTAATAAGGCCCACTCTCCTCAGTTTCTTAATGGAGAATCATTTAGATAGTGGGGGTGGGGGAGTATCATGGCTATGAATATTGAAACATTAAAAAAGGGTCATTGAAACATTTTTAAATACTTATAATCAAACAGAGAGAAAGACAGACAAGTAGATCAATGTTGAAAGTAATATGTGAAATCAATTATATGCTTTTATTTTTTAAAATGAGTTTCATGAAATGTAGATGCACTATTCCACATACAATCCACTTTTTGTGTTCTGCTGTGTATAGGAAAATGCTTTTTTTTAGTGTTTAAATTCAAAGTAAAAAAATAAAATCTAAAATCAAATAAATAAAATCAGATAAATTATATCGATGACACTCTCTAGGTACCCTGTCAAAAAAAGGTAAATAAAGTTAGTGGGGCATAACTTACACTCAGTAAACTCATGCTGGCCCTTTCTTGATCAAAACTTCTCTTTTTTTTCTTTTTGGAGAGGGGAAGGCAGGGCAATTGGAGTTAAGTGACTTGCCCAAGGTCACACAGCTAGTAAGTGTTAAGTGTCTGAGGTCAAATTTGAACTCAGGTCCTCCTGAGTCCATGGTCGATGCTCTATTCACTGCACCACCTAGCCACCTCATAACTTCTTTTTTAAAGTGCCTTTTTCATCATTAAATTCAGAGGTATCAATAAATATCAACATTTCCATATGTAGAGAAGAGAAAGAAAAGTCTTGCATATGAAATTGCAATCTTCCAATGCATGCAGTTTGATTTTTAAATATATATTTAATTTAACACAGCAATACCAACATTACCCCACTTATCTCTGTTCCTTTCTGAACTTCGTTTTGCTCTCTACTGACTATTGTTCAAATGTTTTATTAATGCTCATCTTACATCACTGTCACTACCCACACCTTCAACAACCCCTCTCCCCCCAAAAAAGAAAGCCCTCTCTTGCATAAGCATAGTCAAACAAACAAACAAAAAGTCATACACCGGTGATATCTGAAAATGTGTTCCTTCTTTCTGCACAGTCCAACACCTCTGATCACTGTTCTTTGTCCAAAAGTTCATTAATGATATATACCATCCCCTTAATGATATATATGTATATATGTTACACAAATACATATGTGTAATGTATATATACATATATATTCCACAGCTTTTCAGGGTTAATGTCAAGTTTTCTCACATAACTTGTATACTCCTCTTTCTTTCCTTTTCTAAAAATCAAGGGGTGGCTAGATGGTACAGTGAATAGAGCCCCAGCCCTGGAGTCAGGAGGACCTGAGTTCAAATTCAGCCTCAAGACACTTGACAGGTACTGGCTGTGTGACATTGGGCAAGTCACTTAGCCCCAATTGCCCTGCCTTCCCCACTCCAAAAAGACCAAAAAAAAATCAAGACAACTTTACCTTTCTCTAGTCTTGTGGTATCTTCCCCAGTCTCCAAGATCTTTCAAAGTTCCCTAAGAGCGACTCACCAGTTACATCCACGATTCTTTCAGCATCCTATTTTATAGCTTGTGTGGCCTCCAGACTTGAATTCATCAAGAGCAATTAGTTGTTCTCTGACTATCTTTATATTTATCTCGGTTTTCAACTGCCTGTTGGTCATTTTTGTCTGACCTTTCCAGTCCAAAGGTTTCTGACTTTTCAGAAAAAAAATATGACAGAAGAAAATAAGGGTTCAGTAGTCATGCCTTCTATCACCCATTAACATTATCCCATCTACCCCCCCCCATCTACATTATTCTCTTTAGAAAACTCTTAGTTTCCCTTCATTTAGATGGTTTTATAATGCCTTCAAAATCTCAGTTTTGGAAGTTTACCATACCTCCTGGCCTACCGTCTCCCGTGGAATTGCTACCTAACCTTTCTCTGAACACCCTGAAATATGAAATCTCAAAATTGGTGTGTTGGCCAATATCTCTTTCCTCTCTCTTTCTATCATGTATCCTAAGGCTCCCCCCATTGTTAGGTCAGCAAACCACTTTTTCTCCTTGATCAGTTATATTCTGAATATTATTTCCCCTCGTTGTTTCCTCTGACTTTTAAAGAATGAAGTTGTCACTAAGGAAAGCTACTGGTCTTGTTTGCACATTTGGCATTTACCAAAAGAGCCCTCCAGCAGAATGAGCAGAGTGTTGAAGTGCCTGCCCTCCATTTCTGGGTAATCCTCCCAGGTCAGGCACATTTTCTGAAACCCTGGCTTAGCTCCTCTTTCTGTACAGGCGGTCCATATGGCAATGTCACTTCTGCTTCTTTCTGTGTTGACTCTCATGGGCTTCAGTGTCTTCATCTATGAAATGGGGATAAAAATACTTGTGCTGCCCACGACACAGGATTGCCACACAAAACATACGCAGCCACTTCACTTCTTTTAACCTCCTCGGCTTCCTCATCTGTACAGTGAGGGTCATAATAGCACCTGCTCCACAGGGTTGTTGGAAGGATTGAGTGAGACAACATATACAGCTCTTTGTAAACCTTCAAGCGCCGGACGATAGGTAGCTATTATCATTATTGTGGCTATTATTTCAAACTCATCGCCCTTCAGTCATTCAGGCCATCCCCCCACATCTTCTTCATCTGTCTTCTACACTCTTTCACTTTCTTTAGGGCCTAACTTGATAAAAATCTCTTCCACAAAGCAACATTATTCTGCATGTCCCAACACCTTCAAATTCTTCTTCTCTTCTAACAGCTTGTGTGGGCCTTAGGTAGCTAAATAGTATAGGAGATATAGCCCTGGGCTTAGCATCAGGAAGACCCCTCTTCATCAATTCAATTCTGGTCTCAGACACTTCTCAGATGTCTAACTTAACCCTGTTTACCTCAGTTTCCTCATCTGCAAAATGAGATGAAGAAGGAAATGGAAAACCACTCCAGTGTCTTTGCCGAGAAAACCCCAAATAGGGTCCCAAAGAGTTGGACACAACTAAAAACTGACTGAACAGTAACACCTCTCCCTCAGGTATCTGCTGCAGCTAGCAAGTCTGGGCCTAGGTACAGCTGAGTGAAATAAAGGGACAGAGAGAGAGAGCTTCTAGCTGAATAAGAAAGAGGGAGAGAGACAGGGTTGTATTCCATAGTCTGTTTATTGCAAACCTATTTCATACAGAGCCAAAGATACATGGAAGATACAAGGTTTATATACCCTTAGCAGAACGCAAGGAACCACCCTCTGTCTCGATCTTTCTCTACCCCAGCCCAAAGCCAATCACTCGTTAAGCTCTTTATCCTGGGACCATGTCCAGAGGCACAAACAGGGTGTTACAAAGCAAGACTTGCAAATTAACTCAATACTTTCTTTAGATATTCATGAAACCAATGAGAGCATCCACCCAACAAGATTATACTTTCCTTGCATATCTGCCTAGT
>CM053595.1:19367756-19382794 GCA_028646575.1 Pseudocheirus occidentalis | reverse complement strand
TTTTCTTTCCCTTTTAAACCTCTAGAAAGAACAATCATCTCATTACTTTTATATTCTCACCACATTGTGAATTGGCTCTGTCTCTTTTAAAAGATTAGGCCTGGTAGTCTTGAGATGACCATAACAATCTCCCCTTAAGGGATACTGTAATATTATAGAACACATGGAAAAATTATGACAATTACATTTTTCAAAGTTTGGCACAGCTGTATCCTCAAATTATATTTTGTCTACCATAAGTTTGTTTTTCTCCCTGGCAATGCAAATCCTCAAAATAATATTCTCTACCACCAGTTTATTTTTTCTCCCTGAAAACAAACTTCCAAAATAATATTTTGCCATGATCTCTGATATAGAAATTGACCATCACCAAGGGGCTCACCCATAATCAGAGTATAAGAACCCTACTCCCAGAAGGGTACTTTGGAGAACACCCTCCCCTCCAGTTGAAGCATCCCTTACAGCTGGAGAATCACCTTTCTACTGAGAGGACTTGTATCTCTGGGCTCAGCAATGCAGCACTGCCCTTACATGAGTTATGCTCTATATTAGTGTGTATGCCTGAGTTATATGGCAGGTCCTCTTCTCTTTTTTCCCCTTCCCACTCTTCTCCATTGCTCACAATAAAGCTTTACATTGCATGGATTCCTACTGTTTTATGTGTTATTCTCATCACCTTCTGGATGTTCCCCCCCCCCTCCAGCTTTTCCTTAGGCATAAACTAGGTACCTGGAAAAGGACTTAATTTAATAACAATCAATCTACACTGGGGTAGTATGGCACTATGAACCCAGTTGCAGAAAGCAAGGGCCAATAGGAGATCCATACATCCTCCCAGGAGGGATGTCCTGATGCCAGAGCACTGTCACAAAACAGTCCCCAACCAATCTACTGAAAGTTCTCCCTCTGTGGTCACCAATGGTCCCTTAATAGCTAAATCCAACATTCTTTTCTCAATCCTCATTCTCTTTGGCATTTCTACAGCATCTCAGCCTGATCATAATCCTCTCCTTCTAGATATATGACTCCCTCCACTTCTGTGATACTTTTCCCTCCTGACCCACCTGTTACATATCTGATTATTCTTTAAGCACTTCATGATTCCATAGCCTCCTTCCACTCCTACATCTGTATATCTTCCAAGTTTTGTCCTCAGTCTCTCCTCCACTCTCTACCCTAGCAATATTATCCACTACTATGGTTTCAATTACTAGCTCCATGAAGATAATAATAGACTTTAATATAGTGCTAAAAAGTTGGCAAAGCACTTTGCATTATCTTATTTGAGCCTCTCAATGTCCCTGTGAAGCAAGTACTATAGGTATTATTATTATTATTATTACTACTACTATTATTATTATCATCTTATAGATGAAGAAACTGACCATTGGTTTCAAAAACTGATTTGTCTATGGTCATGCCTCTTGTACAGTCTCATGCTCTGTCCTCTATATGATATTGTTTTTCTTCTGAAGAAACTCACTGCTGGACAACTTTACCCATATGACCCAAGAGCAGCTCAAACTCAACATATGAAATGACAAATTTATCATTTCCCTACTAACCCTACTCTTTCTCCCAGTTTTCCTGTGTTTGTTCTTGATACTTGCAACCTGCCAAGCAACCATCATTGACATGATGGAATCATCCTTGTCTTTTCTCTTTCTCTCCTACATATAATTGTTGACAATAACTGTTCATTCTATCCTTCCCACATTTTTCATATCTCTCCCTTCCCCTCCATTCACACTGCTACAAATATAGTTTAGGCCTAGTCATACCCAAACTATTTCAGTTGCCTACTAATTATTTTTCTGATTTTCATTATCCTTCCTTTCCAAACTAACCTTCACAGAACTACAAAAACTAAATTCCTAAAACATAAATCTGAGAATGTTATTCCCCTGGTCAAAGGCCTTGGGTTGACTATTACATAAAATACAAATTACTTAACCTGGAATTTGCCCTCTAACATTGACCTCTATGACTTATATTTTCCAGCTAGGTGGTGCAATGGTTAAAAGTACTGTACTATACTTGGAGTCAGAAAGACTTGAATTCAAATCTCACCTCAGATACAAAACAGCTGTGTAACTTTAGGTAAGTCACTGAACCTCTTTTAGCCTGTTTTCTCATCTGTAAAGTAAGAACAATAATAGCACCTATTCCACAGGGTTGTTGGAAGGATCAAATGAGATTATATATATATTGAGAATATATAATAATATATATAATATAAAATATACGTATGTATATGTGTGTGTATCTGGTTCTTTGTAAACCTTAAAGTGTTTTATAAATGCTAGCTATTAGCATTGTCATTATTATTGCTATTATTTCAAACTTCTACCTCCACACAGTCATTTTGGTCATTCCCCCATACCTGGAATACACTTCCTCTTTAGCTGTTTAGTAAACTCTTTCACTTTCTTTGGGGTCTAAAAGATAAAATTTCTTCCCCAAAGTCTTCCGTTATCCCCCATCCATCTGTAATGGTAATGAAATTTAAAGATCCCCCTGTATTGGCTTGATTTTCTGGTTCAGTGTTAAAACCCAGAGCTTGTGAATCCCACTTGTGGGATGGACTTGTTGATGTGAAGAGAGAGGGCTGAACTAGGAGGAGCTGGTGCCGTGGATTTAGAGAGAAGGCCCAAGCAGAAGAGGCCAGAAGGACTTTTAGGGAGTAGAATCATGGAGGCAGAAAGAGAGAATCGCAGGGGGCCAGAATTGCTGAGAGAAAGACTGCTGATGGCCAGTGGGAGCTGCCCAGGACTTTTGAGAACTGCCACTGGGAGCTGCCAAGAACTGAGGAGCCATGGCTGTGATGCCAGTATTTTGTCTGTCTGTTTTGATGTTGTTTTACCAGATTTGTCTGTTGGTGAAGGACAGCACTGCTGTTGCAGAGGTCCTGGTTCAGAAGCCCTGAAGGAGGATTTTCTCATTGTATGTTTACAGAAATCCCAGAAGAGGGTCTTGTTTTCAGGGGTTCTGGGATTGTTCTGTGGGCAGAGAGTGAATTAATGAGGACACTGGCAATGTATATTGTGGTTTTGTTAAGCTTTGTCTCTTCTGGAACAGAGATTGCTGAGAACTTGCCTCTTATGAAGAGGAAGGAAGGACCTTTCCTTGGGTATTCAATGCTGAGATGGTATCTTCTTGTAGCTCAAGGGTGGATGGCTTTTTGTGCTCTCCTGCTCCTTTAGAGAAAGTGCTTGGCATTAATGGGTGGTGTTATAATTCAGCTGTGATCCAGGGGTGGGACACTTTTGACTTTCTTTTGTGCTTTATGATTGGAAACTAATCTCCATTTGAGAAGAGAGACTTTGTCTGACTAAATGAATGTGCTGTCCAGGGGTGAAGTAGTATTGGATTGAATTGAGAACTTACTTGCTAAATGAATGAGTTACACTGTGTTTTGATTTCCTCTGTTCTGTGAATGTTTTGCCTTAATCTGCCACTGAATAAATGGAGTTTGCTATGCTGGTAATCTGAACCTGAGAAGTTGCCTTTGCTTGGGCATTACACCATCTCAGGTGAAAGTGAGCTCTATCTCCCCTAAAATTTCCTAAGAGAATTTTGTCTTAATCCCTCCTTTACCCCTCCTTTGTATTATACATACATTTTTATATATATATATATATACACAATTTCTATCCTTGTTATCAGATTGGCAGTCCCTAAAACAAGATGTTGCACTTTTTTTTCATCCACATAATTGAATCTCAATATGATTGGCTTCTTGGGTAATCTTATATAATTCATTTTATTCATTTAAAAATATTATTCTGAGAATGGATCTTTAGGTTTCACTTAGAGATCATTTTTTGTCAAAGAGGTCAAAAATGTCAAGAAGAACCCCTACCTTAGAGGGACAACACTTTTCATCTTAGTATTCACAGCTGATAGCACAATACTGTCCATGCAGTAGGTGCTAAATAAAGATCTGCTGAATTGAATTCCAGCCCTTCTCTAGTCTTCTGTGTTTAATTATCTCTGCTAGTAACCTGGGTTTTGGAAATGTAATCATTCATATATTAGTTTAACAACCTTTGAGAAAACATTTGAAAGAAGTCTCTCTTGCTATTCTTATGGGAAAGTTGAGAGATGTAGGGTAGATATTAATACAGTTAGATGGAGTTTAAGCTGAGTGAATGGTCATACCCCAAAGTAGCCAATGATTGTTCAATGACAAGGTGGAAGGCAGTCTCCAGAAGTGCTTGACTTTATACTATTGATCATTCATATCAATAACTTAGCTAATGGCATAGATGGCATGTTTATCAGATTTATAGATGACAAAGTCTAGGACAGTATGTAATACACTGTATAACAAAGTGAGGATGCAAAAAGATCTTTGCCCATTAAAACATTGGGCCCAAACTAATAGAGGTAACTATAGTCTTACACTTTAGTTTAAATTTATACAAGCTTAAGATAGGGAGATACTATTAGAAAATAGTTCATCTCAAAAGACTTTTGATAGTTTGCAAATAAGAAGGTTAATAGAATCTTGGGGTATATTCAAGAGGTACCCTGTATTTCACCCTGATCAGACTGTATCTGAAGCATTGTTAATTTTGGGGTGCCCATCAGGACATTTATAAACTGGAGACCATCCAAAGAAAGAGATTTGTAATAATGAAGGGCCGTAAGTTTATGCCACATAAAAATGAGCTGACAGAACTGAAGAAATTTATCCTGAGGATATCCATCCTGGAAAAGAGAAGAATTTATAGGAGACATGACAGAGGTCTCAAAGTATTTGAAAGGGGGACAAATGGAAGGGGGAATAGATTTTTATTTTCCCACTGAGAACCAAACTAGGGGCAATTGATAGAAATTACAAATAGGCAATGTTAGATTTGTAAGGAAGAAGTTTTAACAACTCAAGCTCTGCATTAAAAGACTAGGCTGCCTCTGGATGCCCTCTCGCTGTACATCCTCAAGGAAAAGCTGCATTATCACTTGCTGTGTATATAGGAGATGGCATTCTTATTTGTCTACAGGCTAGAACCAATAGCCTTTGCAATCCCTACCATCTCTGTATCATGGATTACAAGTCTCTAGTTTATGGATTTAAGGTCAAGGTTCCACAAACTTTCAACAGGAAGCCTTTTAGAGGTTTGAAAGAAATTAAGGCAATTCATTTCCTCCTTGGGGTAGGAGCAACATCCTTACTATGTAGGTAGACTAGTTTTTCCCTGAAAAGACAATCAAATTGTCTTAAAGGCTTAATTGGTGCAGGAGGCTAAGGCCCAAACCACTGATACAGTTTCATCTAAGGCATAAAAACTCCAATTATACAGAGCCAAGGGCCCCTCAGCTTTGATGAACTCCTTGCTGTGAGAGACAGGACTGGCCTTTCTCCCTATGGAACTGAGCGGTATTGTATCCAATTGAAGTAGTCACTTTATCCTTGCTGAACACCCTTTCTATGTTATTTAAAGTAAACATCTTTTGTTAAATGTTGTATAGCCTACAAGTGTCTCATTTGATTTCAGTCTCCAAGCCTGAGTGACTAGGGTTATCTGAATCAGGCCCAGCCCAGAGTATTTGTTGTAGTAGACTGACCTGGTGACTGAAATGGGGAGGAGGGGGAGATAATGCAGAAAATTAGTAACTCTGGGTGATTATTTTAGGGAAGTCTAGTCAACATTCTTCTAGATGAAAACAATGAGTTCTTTCAACGGGATAGAGAAAGTAAAAGTCCTGCTAGCATTTCATCTCTGAGGCTAATGACTACAGAAAAGATGGGTATCCAGAATAAGGAAAATGAAAGCAAATGGCCCTCCTTAATTCAACAACTAGAAATAGCTGTAAATATGTTCTGGGTCTTTGAGGACCATGTACTTGAAAGCAAAGGGGCCCTTCAAGTATTTGTTTGTTTAATTTAAATAGCTTTGTTTTGGGGAGCAATTATGACCTGTAGGTTCACCAGCTATGGTAACCCTGGGTCCTCCCTAAAGTCTGTTCTTCTGAAATTGTCTAAGAATCATGTTGAATGACTACTTATTGCTCCTTATATAGCACTGGAGTGGGGGGGAAGGGAGGAGAATACTAAGAATTCTGTCATGTGGACTTTATAGAAACTCTCTTTATGTAAAGCCCTGCAAAGACACTTGTAAGGAAAATTCTTTAGTCTCTCAAGGACATCAGATAACTTTCCAGATTTATGTATATGGATAAATGTGCCAAATGCACTCCAGCTTGTTTACTGATGAAAGGGATACCTGTATCAGCTTAAAAGGAGAGTTAATTTCTGCTCTCATTCCAAACATATGATCTGTAATGTAGCTTCAAATGATGTGTCTCTCTACCTGTCTGTCTGCCTCTATTTCTGTCTCTCTCTGTCTCTGTCTCTGACTTCCTCAGGAATGGAAAAAGGAGAAGAACACTGCCTATCAGCTTTGGTCTTAGCTTCTAAATAGCTCTTCTGGTTTGAGTTTCTTTCCCTAAGAATACCGTATTTCACCACATAATCATTGCCACTTGTTGCAACCTGGTTTTTTTTTTCCAGTCCAAAAATTGGTTTACAACCTTTCATTGCATAATTGTTGTATGCTAAAGTTCTTTTCATCACACCACTTAAAAGGAAAAGAGAGCAGCAATGTATTCACTAGTGGCACATTGATATGGATCTATCTCTCATGCATTGCAAGTTGACAAGCCTAGAATTCTCAGCACACATGGAATGCATGTATTCAGTTTTAACCTGTGTTCACAAGTATTCTGTACATCCTAATCCTGCACCAAAGACATTCCAGTAATAAGTGATTTTTAAGTAATACCAGAACAAATTTTTTAAGCTTTACATAATGGTTACATCCCCCTTTGTTTTGTTTTATTTTGTTTTGCTAAAAATGGTTATAAAGTCTGCAAGAATCATGTGGTAAGATATGTTTAATGCCTGAACAATAGTACTGAGAGAAGACCTTCTGGGCAGTAACTACCATGGGAGCTCCTATGCCTTTCATCCCATGTATTTCTGGAGGTCCCATCTATATTTCCTACATTTTCTCTTTGAGAACCTAACTGCAGACAAGAAGAAGAATTCAATCCCTGACCTGGCTTTCAGAAAAATATCTACTTTAAGAGAGTTATTAGGACAATCCAGAGACCCTGTGTGACCAGCGAATGAAGCAGTTGGCACCTTACAGTTTATAGAGGAATACAGGGAGCTGAGCAAGGTTGTCAAATGATTGCTTTTCTGCCACAATGACAGCATTGTGTAGTATCAGTACTGATATCATTTCCAGAAATCAGTAATCAAAAGCTGACAGTGGGCCTGTCTCCATTTCAGCTTATTTTAGTAACTCTGCCAATGCCGATGCCCACTCTGACAGATATTAACCTATACCCATTTCACCAAGGATTTACACTGCCTTCTCCCCAACCACATCATTACAGTGGACTAACAAGAGGCACACATGTCCTGACCTGCAGGAATGGGCAGTCAGTAAGAGCAAGAAGTCCATATTGGTGGCAGCATGGGCACCAAAAGAATGGGAATCTGGCATGTGCACTGATGCAGGCAAGCTCATTATAGGCCACTGTCTACTGTATTCTAGAACTAAGTCCCTTCCACATTGATCAGTTAGTCAACAAGAATTTATTAGCTTACTATGTGGCAGGAACTGTTATAAGTACTGAGGATACAAAGAAAGACAAAAGTATGATCTCTTCTCTCAGAGTGCTCACATTCTAGTGGGGGAGATAGCATGCAAATGACTGTGTACATATAAGATGCAGACAGTATAAATGGAAGGTAATCTCAGAGGTAAGGCACTAGAAGTTGAGTGAAGAGGGAGAGGGGAACCAAGAAAAATCTCTTGCAGGAGGTAAGACTTGAAAGGCCAGGGGGGTCAGTATGTACAGGTGAGGAGGGAGTGCATTCTAAGCATGGAGGATAGCCAGTGAAAAGGCATGGGGTTGGGAGATGGAATATTTTATATGAGGAGTTGCAGCTGAACAATGAGGTTGGAAGTCAGAATATAGAGTATTTGGAAGAGAGTGAGAGGAGAGGAAATAGAGGCATCTACTCTGGCCATCTTTCTCAAAAAGTTTGTTCAGGAAGGGGAGAAGTAATATAATATAGAAACTTGTGGAGATGGCCAAATCAAGTGAGGGTTTTTTAAGTATGGAGGAGACAAGAGCATGTTTAGAGACCACAAAGAAGAGGCTAAAGATTAGAGAGGAAGTTGGGATGATAGAGGGAGAAAATAGAGAAGACAGAAGGGAATAGAATCAAGGGCATAATGTAGAAGAGTTTTTCTTGGCAAAGGGAAGGGTTAAGCTCTTCATGGGAAACAGTGAGGAAGTTGTGAAAGTGATTTGAAAAAAGGAGAGAGAAGAGGGAGCTCTTGACTAATGGCCTGATTATTTTTGATAAAACATATGTTAAGATCTTTAGCTGAGACCGTGGAAGGAGATGTGCTATAAAAGCTTGAGGAGAGATAGTAAGTTTCATAAGGCTATCGTGGTAAGTGGGACAGGGAATTGATTAGGACAAGGTAAAAGCATTGCTTTGCTGCAGGGAGGATTCAGTTGAAATTATGTAATGTAACATTTTAGTGTATCCAGTCATCATACTTTCACTATTTTCTCTAGTTGTCTTTTTTCTAAAGCATGTGAGTAGGAGCAAAGGTAGTGGCCAGTGGACATAAACCAAAGTTGAGGCTTAGAAAGGCAGGATCAATGATAAAATAAGGGGATAAGTGACTCAGGTGGGATGAGAGTGTAGAGTTGAATTGGTCCACCAAGCAGTCAAGATAAGAAAAACAGGAGAGTATAGCCTGTGTGGTGGTGGCCTGGGAAAGAAATGTAAGGGTGGAGAGATTGAAGGCTATGAAGAGAGCAAATAATGGAATTAGGTGTTACAAGACAAAAAGAAATGTGGAATTATAAAAATTTAGACTAGATTAAAAATTTGGAGTTCACAATCCTGGTAGGAAGTCTGAGCACAAAGAGAGATTGGGCTTTTCTCATGCTTCCTGGCTCATTACACCTCCAACTTGAGTAGACCTCTGGGGAAAATCTCTAAAACAAAGCTTTGTGATGGTTCATGTTTAGGACCTCCCCAAAAACAATTAACATGGTCCCTTCTGGAAAGCCATTCATGTACACAATAGTGAATATCAGATTTAGGACAGATACTTACTTCTTCTACCATAAAACAAATGATTATAACAACCAACCTCTTAAGTTCACATTAACAAATGCTTAAAACATGAATAATCATTGAAAACTCCTAATTATGTCTCTTGGGTGAAGTTAAACACTTGAACTTATAACACTAAAACATGAAACACTTTATCATACTGCTGAACAGGTATTTCACTTTCACCTTGAGTCTATATTGTCCATGTAGCAACTTAGGAAAGCCATACATATCTTGGGATTCCTTCATTCTTTTATCTATGGTACGGCTCCCTACCACTGATCATTTTCCTCTCCAAGGAGTTGATGTAGAGAGCAATTCCTTTGGGAGGGGGGTAGGGGGAACATTTATACCCAGGAGTTCTTGATCTCTCTAGTTCATGGGATTGCTGCCAAGACTAGAAAAACCCAGTTCAGAATTGATGTCTGGTCAACTGTGCTCAAGAGCAAAAGATAAGGCAGGAGAGGCATCTAAGGCCTTGAGATTCAGTATCAGGCTCACCGATATAAGCACATGCTCTTGACAATATGCACAAGCAATTACCCTATCTGCCCAGGGAGTCAGAGAAAGTATCTCAATATGATTAATAGATGGGAAGAGTGAGTGAAAAGGTTGGAGTCACTCCTTAAAAAGATTACTGAATGGGGAGCTCTTTCAGGATCAGTGGACAATTCTCTTTAGCAGGACCTTTGGTACTCAGTAATGATCCAAAGTACATGTATCTCCAGAAGTGGCCTACAGTGCAGGCTTACCCCTATGTGTGCTACAGAAGATGTGTTCCATGCAGAGAACATATATCCTAGGAAGTGAACAGGACACAGGTTTAGCTCCTACAGAAGTGCTCCAGTTCAGTAGATTGGGGAAGAGGATGGTGATTTCATGGTGATATACACATGTATGTATAACTACTGTCTCTTTCATATATATATATATATACATGCACGCATATAAGATACACATACACATATGTAATTAAACATATTAATATAATTGAATACGGTATATGCCCCAACAAGTCCACATATAGTCAGAAAAAAAAGAGCTACAGAGTGTTCTTTCCTAGATAATAATATCTTGTGATTCTATGTTGAAATACCTGAGTAAGGCCTCAAAGGCAGTTGTTATATGGGCTCTGAATTATGGAAGGTTTGAAAACTTACTTGTAGATATAACTGAGCACCCATTTGAATATATAACCACTCCACTCTACCCTAACATTTAAATAAAATTTAAAATTTAAGAAAGCTTTTCTGCATCTGATGCAACCACAAAGGCAAAATTTCCATTTGGGAAATTCTTCCCTTCCCATTCTGATCTCCCCCAATGAATGAAATATGTGTTTACCATTAGTTGAAATACATCTGTAAAGCTTCCACTCCCTTGGCAGTATTCCTGACATATTCCTGGAAGGATTCCATCTTTATAAGATGAGAAATTTTGCCAAAGTCTTGTAGGCCTAGGCTATAAGCCAAGGGACCACACCAAAAACAAGGCTATGTGAATGAAAAGGCACAAAGACCTAAAATAATGAGAGGTAAGATTTCATGATACTTCCCCATGAATTAAAATGCTAAGAAGCTCAAAGCAGAAATTAAAAAGCAGGAACCACAGAGGATGCCCAAGAAGGAAGAAAAAGAATGACCAAACTGCATTGCCTTCATCTAAGCATGCTTCTTGGTAGAAGGGACTATTCACTTGGCAAAGCTGGCTATGCTTGCCCATCAACTAAGTACTACCAACATGACTCTTGTCATACAGAAATGGAGTCCTAACTCTCAGTCCCACCAGGAGAGAGCAGGCACAAAAGTGAAGGATATACTTGGTGATTATCAAATAGATCTCCAGACAGGATATTATGGTCTGATATCTGTGACTGGGATCACTCAAAAAGATGTTCCCAGAATCATAGGTTTACTTCAGAATAGACACTCAGGAACAACAGATAGGCCTTGTGTCTTATTTCACAAGACCAGGGAAATGTGCCCAGTCTTCTCAGATCAACACATCAGTGTTAACGGGTTTGCTCAATTCAAAGAGAATTAGGAGCATGGGGGGAAAGTCCCTGGCATTTTGCCTTGAAAATACACACCTTGCCAAGGTGTTAGATTGTAGGAGAGTGGGATAATCACTGTTAAACCTCACATGTGAGAGAGATGAAAGAAACCACTCTGGTTTTACAGTAAACACTGCACACTCCCATTGTGTTCTATAATAAAACAGGAAAATGCTAGTTTCTCACAGCAACCAAGGAAATTCTTAGCAAAGTGCATTATTATTTTAGCCAGAGAATAGACTAAATCAGTTTAAGCTGGTCTAAAAGAGAACAGAGAATTGAGGAAATTTTTTAAGCAATCTAAAGTGATTGTGCGTGTAATCTCACTTTGTAATCTAAGCAAGTTGTGTCTGGCACATGCCTATAATCTAAGCTGCCAGGGAGGCTGAGGCTGGCAGATCAATTAAGCTTCAGAATGCTGAGCTGCTCTAGGCCATGCCAATAGAGTCTCCACTAGGTCCAGCATTTATATGATGAGTCCCTGGGAGGGAGGATTGTTGTCTAAAAAGGGGCAAACCAGACTAGATTTTGAAATAAAGTAGGCTGACACTTTCATTTCGATCAACAGCAGGATCTGCTCCTGTTTTTCTAGCTGGAATATAGGGAGACTGGGTCTTTTTAAAAAGCAATTTAACCAATAAAATCCAACTTTCTACTTTAGCTATCTGTATCAGGTAAAAGTGTACTTCTTTTTCTGAATCTAGCATTATTTTTCTGGTTTCTTTGTCTGACTTGAGCATTGTTTTTGTTCAATCAGTAAAAATTAAAATTTGGAATCCTCTACCCATGTCACTGAAAGTAACATGGAGTAAAAATAGTTATTGAACATGTCAAAGGAAAGAAGGTGTAAAACTTCCCCAAAAGATTAAAAAATAAGCTTAACTGAATTTTTACAATCCAATCCAACCCTAAAATTGTTATTCTAGACTAGGAAAATTTTCCTAAGATATACATGAAATATGTGTCTATGCTCTGTCTTCGTTAAAGAGAAAAGTTTTAACAGTTTCTTTGAAGTATTAAGGAAGACTCATGTGAGAGAGGGAACTACAGTGAAACTTTATTTGGTAGCTATCAATATCCAAAGATAATAAATAATAAGCCCTAAATGCTGTTATTTCAATAATTATGTTTCTCTATGACATTTCATTTTCATATAAATCCTGAGACCACCTAATTAATTCCATTTTGCAGAATGTAAAATGATGCTTTGCCATGTCATAGGTCAATCAAGCTTAATCTTAACAAAAATTACAAAAAATTCACATTTATATTCACACCTTCTCACCTCTGTTTCTTTTTTTTAAAACATTAATAAGTATTTATTGAGCACATTGAAAAAATAGGTAGCATTTGACCTTGAAAGTTAAGTGAATTTCAATACGTAGAGATGGGGCAAATGGGCCTTCCATTTATAAGCAAATATACTAAGACAAGGACATGAGGGACAAATCAAGGACACTGGAACTAGAGCTCTTTGGTTGAAGTATAACTAATCAACAAATGCCTATTAAGCTTTTAGGATGTGTTAGGCACTGTGCTAAGTGCCAGGAATAAAAAAAAAATGCAGAAACTAATCTAGCCCTCAAGGAGCTTACATTCAAACAACATACATAAAATGATACATGTAAAATAAATATAAAATAGAAGTATTAGAGAGGAAAGGCATCAGCAACTTCACATACAACAAGTGATGAAGAGTAGTGTGAGATAAGGCTGGAGAGGTGGGTTGGGATTAGATTGTTGCAGGTCTTGTATAACAAACTATACAACACATGAACTTATTTAATTCAGTAGGCATTGGGGAGTCATTGATAGCTTTTGAAATGAAGAATGACATAATCAGAGTTGTGTGTTAGGAAGATTACATTGAAAGTAGGAAAAATGGATTGAAGAGGGAGAAGAGAGTAGAGGCTAAGAGTCCAGTCACAAGGCTACTATAATAGTTAGGTCCTCATTTACTTTTACCTGAACTAGGGCGGTAGCAGTCTCACCTCTGCTTCTGAACCCTCTCACCTGCTGGCCCAACTATACCCCTCAGTACGCTGTGTCCTAACGTACTTGAATTACCCTAAACTATCCATACTCTTACCCAGACCAACTCTTCAAACTAGTACTTCAAAATCACCTCACATTCTCCTGCATGAAAATAGGAGTGATGCTCTGAAATAGATAGTGTTTCCCCATTTTGTAAATTTTAAAACTGAGGTTCAGCCATGAAGTGACTGATCCAAAGTCATAGAGTCAGTAAGTAGAAGAGTTTTGACTCACCCAGTCTTTAGACTCCAAATCTCTTTCTAGAATACTGCTCAACTCTGCATTCCTCTTGAGAGCAATAGAATTTATGCCATCTCTATTCATACTGTACCCTTCTCAAGTTGTTGCTGCTATATTCGTACAAAGAACAGGAACTAAAAGTAGCACCTGAGTTTACCAGGTGTCTCTGACTTTGCTGAGGAACGTATACTAAGTTTCTCTCTTCTCATTATTTCCATCTGAAAGCTGGGATGTATTTATTCTGTAAGTAACTTATACTACCTATTTATGAATGTGTAGACTCCCTCAATGCAATGTAATCTTCTAGTGGGCAGGGCTGGTTTCACTTTTTCTCTGTACCATCAGCATTTAGCTTAGAGGCTGGCACTTACTAAGCCTGTAATAAATACTGGTTGATTGATTGGCATGATCCATTTTTTGAGGTGCTGCCAACCATTCATGCTCTTGACTTTCTGACTATCTGCATTTATGAAACATGAAAACCTTTTAGCAGTTTCCTCCACCCTCATTCCACATAAGCTAAGTGTATTTAGTCTGAGGAATTTTATTGTTTTCCTTGACTCAAAATGCTGAAGCCAAAAAATCAATGTGTTCTTAACATTATCAAGTATTTTGTCAATAACTTTCCACTCACATCTTTCTCTGGTGATTGCTCTTTGCTTCTTAATACACTCCAGACCTGCATCTAAAAAGATTTTTCCCTTTCTTGGTTGATTATGATATAACTCATACTATGTTCTCTATTGTTGTTGATCTCTTCCTGGGTTTTATACATATGATGCAGTTTCTTTAAATCTGCTTTCAGCACTTGGATGGAAGAGAATGCTGAGCAGTGAAGTAACAAAGTTTTACATATTAGAACTGTGGCTTCACAGTAAAAAAAGTTTGAGGCAAGTACCTGGAAAATTAGTGGAAAGCATGTTTCCATAATTTACTCAAAGAAATTAAGTTTTGTTGAAGACAAAAACTTTTGATCATGTCCTATCATGCTACATGTTGGAGGAGAGACAGGAAAACACCGGCGCTAAGTTTGAATTCCAGTATACTTATAGCATTCATATAGCACCTTAAGGTTTGAAAAGCACTTTACAAATATATTATCTCACTTGCTTTTCACAACAACCTTAAGGAGTAGGTATTAGTATTATTCCCATTTTACAAATGAGTAAACTAAGGCAAAAAAAGGTTAACTGATTTACCTAGGGCCTCACAGCCAGCGAGTATATGAGGACAGATTTGAACTTGGACATTTTTAACCCCAGGTCTAGCACTCTATTAATTACATCACTTAAGTTGCTTACTAATATTGTAGGCTGTTCAAATTTTAACTTTTACTTGTAACATTTTTTTCAGATTAACTTTTGTGTTTATTTTTAGTTTACATCATTCATTTCCACAAGATTTTGAGTTACAAATTTTCACCCAATCTTTCCCCTACCCACCACCCCAAAACAGTGATCTCATTGAATACCCCTCCCCCAGTCTGCTCTCTCCTATATCCTCTCCCATACCCCCTCTGCCTTTCTGGTAGGGCAAGATTAATCTCCATACCCC
>CM053595.1:19345277-19367256 GCA_028646575.1 Pseudocheirus occidentalis | reverse complement strand
GATCCTATACATGATTGTATGCCACCATGGGGGGGTCGGGTGGGGGATGGGGAGGAAGGGGAGAAAAATCTATAACTGAAGTGACTATGGAACAGAATCTTGTAACCTAAAAGTGAACAAACAAGTTAACTTTAAAAAAAATAATAATAAAATAAAATTAAAAAAAAAAGAATGCTTGAAAGTCCTCCACCTCATTGAATGACCATATTTTCCCCTGGAAGATTATACTCAATTTTGCTGGGTAGGTGATTCTTGGTTTTAATCCTAGTTTCCTTGATCTCCAGAATATCATATTTCAGGCCCTTCAGTCCCTTAATGTAGAAGCTGCTAGATCCTGGGTTTATCCTAATTATGTTTTCACAGTATTCAAATTGTTTCTTCTTGGCAGCTTGTAATATTTTCTTTTTGATCTGGGGACTCCAGAACCTGGCTATAACACTCCTAAGATTTTTCTTTTGGGGATCTTTTTCAAGAGGTGATTGGTGCCCTCTGGTTCTAAAATATCAGGGCAATTTTCCTTGAGGATTTCTTGAAGGAGGATTTCTAGGTTTTTTTTATCATGACTTTCAGGTAATCCAATAATTCTTAAATTGTCTCTCCTGGATCTATTTTCCAGGTCAGTGGTTTTTTCAAGGAGATATTTCACATTGCCTTCTATTTTTTCATTTGTTTAGATCTGCTTAATAGTATCTTGATTTCTCATAAAGTCATTTGCTTCCATTTGCTCCACTCTAATTCTGAAGGAATTATTCTCTTCAGAAAACTTTTGAGATTCTTTTTCCATCTGTCAAATTTGATTTTTTTAAGGCATTCTTCTCCTCATTGCCTTTTTGGGCCTCTTTTGCCATTTTAGTTAATCTATTTTTTAAGGTGTTATTTTCTTCAATCAGGTTGTTGACTCTATTTTCATGATTTTCTTGCATCCTCATTTCTCTTCCCAATTTTTCCTCCACTTCTCTTATTTGGTTTTCAAAATCCTTCTTAAGCTGCTCTATTGCTTGTAACCAGTCTACATTTTTCTTGGAAGCTTTTGGTGCAGGAATTCTGACTGTGCTGTCTTCTTCCCATTTCATGCTTTGATCCTTTTTGTCCCCAAAAAAGGAATCTAAAGTTGGATTGCTGTTCTTACTTTGCTTCCTTTGCCTGCTCATGTTGCCAGTCAATTACTTGACTTTTTAGCTCTGTGGAACTCTGCTTCCAGAGGGAAAAGCTCTGTCCCAAATCTCTGGGGTTTTTGCAGCTGCCGGAACTCTTAGGAGGCCCCACCAGCTTTGGCTCACTGAAAACACACCCCAACACCACCACCCAAGACCACCATCTGGATCCAGGCTGCTTGAAGCAAGAGCACTTAGCCTCTGAACGATTGCTTGGCCCCCCTGCACTCTGCAGGCTGGGAGCTTCTGAAGCAGCCATATGGAAGCAGCTACAGGGCTGCAACTTCTCCTGCTTCCTTGCCCTGGAGGCAGTTTGGCTGGACCCACTTTGCTCCCCCAAATTTAGCCAATTTCCAGTAACCTTTCACTTAGTCCTTATTTCTTATGGCTTGATAATTCTGGAAATTGCCACAGCTCCTGATGATCCACCCTCCTGAATGCTCCAGCTGTGACTTCTCCTGGAGGCCCTGGGACCAAGCTGCAGTTTCAGGCCGGGCTGGTTTTGGCTCCCAATGTGCTGTGATGAGCTCTTTCTGTCCTGCCTGCTGAGCTGCCTTTAGCAGGAGATGTATTTTTCTGCAATTTTGTGAGTTCTGGAGCCCTAAAATTTGTTTAGAGTCATATTTTATGGGTATTTGAGGTGGCTATGTGGGAGCTGCAGAGTTTTCCTTCTTCTACACCACCATCTTATCTCTATGCTATAATTCTCTAATGAACTAAATAACCTGTTGCTTATCTGACTCCTGTTTTTATCTTTTTACTTCCTACCCCTAATCACTTTTTGGTAAAAATCCTTAGACTTTCAGGTTCATAGCTATTTCTATAAATACCATCTCTTTCCAGGGGTGACAAGCATGTAGGTGGTGCAATAAATAGAGTGCCAGGGCTGGAGGAAGGCTCATCTTTCTTAGTTCAAATTTGACCTCAGACACTTGCTAGCTGTATGACCATGGGCAAGTCATTTAACCCTGTTTGCCTAACTCCTCATCTATAAAATGAGCTGGATAAGGAAATGGAAAACCACTCTAGTATGTCTGCCAAGAAAATGGGATGATGAAGAGTCTGCCAGGATTGAAACAATTGAACAACAAAAACCATTGAATGGAAATGGACAGCTTATTCCCCTTCCTGAGAAGTCAGATTTTCCAATGAATGCTGAGTCAACCACAATTGCTAGGTATGCAGCAAAGACTGTTGCAGGTTACCATTCTTTTGGCCCCATCCAGGCAGTTGCCTCTAGTCACTATTCTAGAACTAAAAGTATGGAATATACATTGATCCTGAGCTCATACAATATATTTTATACACCCATAGGACCAAATTACAATTTCCCAAAACTATCAAAATCTCTTTGCACATGAAAAAATCAGAATTTAGAAGTTTAAGGACATTTAATCCAAATCCCTCACTTTGTAGACAAGGAGACTGAAGCTCAGAGAGGTTGAGACTTTACTGTGATGATACTTGGACAGAGCCTCTAAAATCATTTTACTTTAAAGTACGCATAATGAAAATAGAAAGCATTATTCTCCATCAGTGTTTTGGTTTTGTTTGGCATTTGAGCAGAGATGAAAGTAATACAATAATAAGGTGATATATATCTAATGTAAAATTCAGGCAATCAAATACTAAGGGGAAACATTTCTCAGAGCTCCTGAAACCTTTCCCAGAGGGAGAGCTCATCAAACTAGAATTCTTATCTTTCTCCAAAACTTGTCTGCCTGTGATACAAATTTCTCTGTGCTTAAGGAAATACTAAATTCATCCTTTATTCCTTGGTAGAAAATTCTTCTTTCTAACAACTAAAAGTAAATTTCTTTCTCATATGAATGGGCTTCTATAAAGTTACCTAAAATCAAGGAACAAAATTTAATATAGCCAAGCATCTTTTCTGTGGGGATTGGTGAAAACAGGTGTAACTTGACTGATCTTAGACTTACATAGATTGAATGGTATACAGGGCCAGGAGAGAAAAGATAGGATGTTCACAGGGGTTCGACTATTAAGCCACGAATTTGGGACCCATAACATTTCTCTGCTAAGTTTTTATTTTATGGAGCTTCAAAGTTATTACTCTGAAAGAAGACAAGATAACCATAACCCCTGGGGTAGTCTTTTCTAAAAGAACTGACATATTATATGCATGTGTAACCCTAGAGATCTTCATATTAGGCTCAGGGTGAGCAGATTTACAGGGACAGATTTAGAGGCCTAAATTCCTAGTAATTCTGCCTTTGGAGTGTATAAATGGCTCATGAATATGTTCCCAGTTCGAGACAGGAGATGTTCTAACAACAGATTGGGGAGTTAGTATTCTAGCCTTCTTTCAGGAAAGGTCACTTTTTCCTTTGTGGCTCACAGAGTTATTCAGTACCCTCATACTGCGAACAAAGAGTCACATTGGATATGCGAAAATCGTAAGGACAAGGGTCAACCGTAAGAGTTTGCGAAATATAAGATTAAATTAGTCAGATTCTTTAGTATCTGGGCTAGTGGGTTTTTTTTGTCAGTTCTCTAGCCACCTGAATGAGTGCCTGCGAGAAAACAAAAAAATAACAACAAGGAAAATCTTATACCTTGTCACTTATCCCATTTAGCTTTTTTCTCACTAGTTTTCTCAGAGGCGAATTGAAGATATCACTACCATGGGTATTTTACACGGTGAGGGATAGTGAAAAAGAAGTCTCTCTGTGTGGTCCTGCCTGTCTTTTTCTTAGACCCTTTTAAAAGTTTTTTTTTTCTCAATAGAAAACCACACAAAAATTTCTTACTTTAGGAGATGTGTAAACATTTCTAAATCCCACAAGTGTATGAAGGTCCAGGCCACTTACTCTTTCTAAAAGAAGTTTTACCAATACAAACAAGATGTTGGCTATTTGAAAATATGGTCAATATGGAAAATGAAGAGACTTAGGGAAAATGAAGAAGCGATATGGAAAATGAAGGGATTTAGACTCAGCAAGAGTACCAGAGTGAAGGAAGACATAGAAAGATAGGCACTTCACCATGTTCTTGGCAAACAGGAAGAAGCTAAAATTTCTTCCCTTTTTGTGTCAGCATTCACTCACCATCAAGTTCATGGTCACAGAGGCACCCATGGCAGCAACAGTCATGTGGGCACTGAGAGGCAGCTATTCTCCTATCTTTGCACACATTTCATCATCAGAATAACATTAGAATTTAACAGAGTATTTATAATTAACCCAGCATCCCAGATAAAAACCAATGTCAAAGTTTGTTTTTTGTCTGGATTTCTTATTTAAATTATTTACTCTCCTGAACCAGTCTCCCAGGAAGAGTTTTACATTCAGGTATTGATTTGCCTTGAGTTATACTAGGCCCTTTCAAAACATCAATTGATATAATTTAGCAATATTAAAGATAAAAATCACTTGAATAGTCTATACCAGTGTGGTTTAGATTTCTAATTAATAATGTAATTCTTTGAATAGAAAGCTTGTTTTGGATTTAAATTACTTCCAAATATACCTAGTACTTACGAACTTTATTTTTTTCAGATTCTATTCTCTAATTAGACCTCCAAGTTCTTGTATTAACTTGACATTCAGGACTATATAGATTTGAATACTTAAGACAAATATATGACAACAATATATGAAAATAGATATAGAATATACAAAGCATTCTTTGGCAGACTGCCTTACTGATTACAGGACTAAGTGAAGTATGGAGCACATTATACACACAAGTCACAAAAGCACATTATAGACTAAGAACACATGTAAATGTGCATAGCAGCAAAATAAAAGTAAACATCAGTGGGACTATAAAAGACCATATGCAAAATGTCCATGCATATGCAAATAGATAACAGAACTATGCATAGTTAACAAACTAATGAATCAACAATGCATGCATTATGAATATGGATAAGAAAATAATAAAACAGAAGCATATTTAAAAGTGTAATAATTATCTCATGCATCAATGAACATATATAATTAAATGCAAAACACACAGCACAGAAGTAAATATTAGTAGTATTGTCATCTGAAAATGTGTAACTATTTCTCCAATTTCCTCTGAAACATCATCAGTTAGACTAGTGACTGGTTAAAAATGCTTTCCTCCCCTGTGACCTCCTGATCTATTTACCCCAGTGGGTTAGACTGGCCACAGTCATCATCACCACTATAGTTCTGTTTCTAAATCTAAACATTCAAAGGGCTGAGACTGGCTGGCAGTGTTACTAGAGGTCCTTTTGACTGAAGTTCTAAGCAGGAAGGGATATTATCTCTCGGTTCAGTCTTCTCTCTCTATGGTTGTGGGGCTAGGTCTCTTTTTTTTATCTGAATGCAGTGATCCTTAGGAATTAGAGCTATCACTTCTTAGAGATATTTGCCTGGGAGACAGCACTCTTTCTTTGGTTAAAGATTATCTTAAGTATTAAAATGTACACAGTCCCAAATGTCTAGAGTTAATATGGGAACTTGGAGGTCTAATTAGCAAACAGAATCTGAAAAAAATCAAATTCTTAAGCGCTAGGCATATTTGGAAGTAATTTAAATGTAAACCAGGCTTTCTATGCAGAGATTTAAATCGTGAATTGGAAATCTAAACCACATTGGTATAATTGCTAAATTATATCAATTGATATTTTGAAAGGGCCTAGTATATAACTCAAGACAAACCAATGCCTGAATATAGAGATCTTGCTGGGAGACAGGTTCAGGAGAGTAAAAAGTTAAATCAAAAATCCAGAAGAAAACAACAACAAACTTTGACATATTGTTTTTTAGACTACGTTCAACCTGTTCAGATGTTTTCAGAAGTACAAAGTCCAAGGCCATCATTCTGGGAGTGAGCAGGGAAGTTAGAAACAGAAGTCTTAAGCCGAAGCCACAGTGAAGGCTGTAACCTTTTACTTTTTCCCCCTCCTAGGCAGAATAGTTTTTACTTATATTACTTTTTTATTGGCTTCTCTTTGCCAACTTTGTAAGAGCAGCCCATTTGTACCTAAGGTAATCCTTCTTTACCTTGTTCTAATGCTTGGCATAATATATGTAAGCAAAGAGGAGAATCTGACATAGCCATAGTCCATAATTGGTTGTTAAGCTCAAAATTTTTCTTCGAGTGCAATAATATTGTTGTAATTGCCTCATCTACCAGTTACATGATGTTGAGAAATCAACAATTACCAAAAAATCCGTATACATAAAGTCTTTTAAAAAATATTTCAGGATGATTTTTATTTATGACTAAATGCTATACTTATAGATATGATCTTCTCATTGTATGTGAGTTTTAGGATGAGGTAAAGTTTACCCCTCTATTAAAGGAGACTGCAGAAAAGTCACAAAGCAACTGTTGAAAGTCTTTTGTAACCAGTTATTGTTCTTCACCAAAAGTGCTGCTGAAAGCCCAGGCCTTCTTGGATGCTGAGCTCATATATGTCAGTGAAAAATAACTCTTATTCCTATGGAGTTTGAGGTAAAAGGACAGGGTGACTATTAGTAAAATCTCCCCTGTGCAAAAGAAGAGAATTTGCCTGTCCAGATCCGGATTGTTTCTACTACCTCCAAGACAAAAAAGCCTGTAAATTAATTCTTGATGAGCACTTTTCTGGAAGTAACTGAAAGAAGTAGCTGGGAATGTAAGCTCTATTGTCACCTAAACTTTGCAGAAGCCTTCTGCCTTTATTTGATGCTTCCTACCTCAGTGGCCTCAAATGTTTATGTACACATATATGTACAGTACAGAGAGGCATAGCAGCTGCTGAAATGCCAACACCTGCTACTAATCTGCCTAACAGCTTCAATTTGCTCTTTCTACTCTTTATTAGGCAGCTCAGTGGCTCTCCACTCCCAGGGGCTCATAATATAGGTTCCAGACTTAGTACGGACACTCGATTTAGCCCTACTGCTGTCCACAATTCCAAACTCAAGCAGTCCACCAGCCTCAACCTTTTCCAGAAGCAGTGATAGTATAGGCTTGCACCTTCAAATATATTATTTAAGAAGGCCTGATAAGGCCTGAGCATCCCTACATTGTAAAGTTTACAAAGCTTTAGTCCAGATCAGCAGTGGATTTGGATCTATGAATAGTTCCTAGAAAAGAAAAAGGTAGATAGTTGTAAATGCTGTGTTGGTGATAATAAAAATGACCCTTTCTTTAACAACTTGTTACTTCTTTGTTATCTTATTTTTCTTAGCTACCAGTAATCTTATTAGCACAAGGTAGAGACCTGAATGTCCTTACTGCCTAAGAAAGGCAAAGATTTAATTGGATACCTTTGGGATAAGACAACACTGCTATTTCAGTCTGGAACGTACATAAAGACCTAGAAAGAGACCATTAGTGTGTACAATTTAAAAAAACCCACTGTCCTTATAAGAAGAGAGTAATTGAATCAGTTCCATGTGAACGTTAGAGAGTTTCACATTATTTTTGCACGAGGCAACCACATGAGCATCCTGTTCTCTTCATTAATGAGGGAGAGAGTTCAATAGAATGAGACTCTCACAGGGGACGGTGCATGTTCTTAGGTACTGGATTTTTTGAATGATCAATTAATTATTTTCCTTCTTTTTGCATGTCCAAAACTGAGCAAAACATCTGGAGCATAGTAGCTACTTAATAAATGTTTATTGATCAATTGAATTATAGGCCATACATGATGGCTTCCTTTGTCAGTCTTTTTAAAGAATCATGTGTCCCTTCGTGAGTCATGCCTGGAGGCTCTTGGGTGGGAGTAGTGTCCCTTACAATGCTCCTGGCATACCTATGGCCCAGTTGAGAGCATATGAACCCTGAAATAGGGATGCTGGAAAGAATTAATGTGGAATTGATTAATTTCCCATGATGCATCAGTGATCAAGAGCCCAAGATAAACTAGAGTTCCTGGACTATTTATTATAAGATAGGGAATTAGTGGAATTTCTGACCTTTACAATCATCTTGCCATGGAGTACATAATAATTAGATATACAAATGTGGTTGCAGTATATAAAATTTTTTGAGTGGAATAAAGAATATAGGAAGTATATTCCCCAGGTATAGGTTAGGGATGTATTATAAGAAATGTATAATTGTAATTGGGATTAATAACAAAATTCATTTGGAAAAACAAAAGTCAAGAATAGCAAAGGAAACAATGGGAAAAATGTAAAGGAAGGAGGTTTAGAAGTACTAGATCTTACACTATATAATGAGATAGTAATTATTTGATATATGGCTAAGAAATTTAAAATTAAAATTAAATTATGTCAATGGAAAAGTGTAGACATCCAATTTATAGCAGCAAATAAACAAAATAACTGTATTTGACAAGTATAAAGAGTTAAGATTTCAGTATAAGAGTTCATTTTTTTGGTAAAAATTGGAAAATTGGAAAGCAATCTTGCAGGAACTAGAAGTATGTAATTGTCAAATATCTATTTTGTAATTGCTATGGCTAGGGGGATCAGGCTGTCTACTGGTCAGATGACCAGAAATGCTACTTCTAAATTCCACTTACCTGTAAATTGGACTATTTTGGTCACAGACAATTTTGCCAATATTAATAGTCTTTGGGTGACTATTCAGCTTAAAAGGCTGCATGCTTAAGTATGTTTTAATGAAGGGGTTTTACTCTCACCTACTGAATACTTTTCTGTACCCCAAGAGATAAAATAATGTTCCACACATTCCAGACAATGTCCTCTATCTTATTATGTCCACTGATATATTGTTATGGAATCTAGAATACTTCTTTTCATCTTACTGTTTTTCTACATTGCTTATATTAAATCAAAAGGGAGGCAACTCCATATTTATAATGAATGAACTAAAGTAATATATGGTCATGCTGACTACATTTAACCTGAAGAACAAGATCACGTACAAATCAAGATCCTAGAAAGAAGGAAACAAGCACGTATTAAGTGCCTAATATGCACTAGGCATTGCTCTAAATGCTTTACAAATATCATCCCATCTGATACAACAACCCTGAGAGGTAGATATTCTTATTATCCCCAATTTATAGTTGGGGAAACTGAGGAAGACAAAGGTTAAGTAACTTGTCCAAGGTGCACATCTAATAAGTATCTGATACCAGATCTGAAACCAGGTCTTTCTGATTGCAGGCTTACTGCTCTATCCCTTAAGTCACTTAACTGCTTAGAACTCACGAATAAATTTTGTGTTTCAGACTGATTTTTTTTTCCTGGGAATAAAAGGGAATGAAAGCAGTGTACCAAGCTACCCCTCCCACTATCCTATTCCTTCTTTTGGCTACAGATAAAATAATAGTACAGCACTTTAGTCTGAAGGTTTTGGTCCAATCCTAATGGGATTCCCACCAGTCTTTCTTTAACTATAAATTCTGAAATAATGTCATGTATTGAAAATCATTCTTATCAAAGATCTAACCAGTTGCTAAGAGAGAGACTTATTTAGCCTGTGAAAGTCTTCTCTCTGATTAGGCTAATAATCAGACGAAGAAAGAGAAGAGGTGTTTAATTACTCCAGTTAATAGGAGTATTCATCTTTTAACTAGTTTAGAAGAAGAATCCTTAGAGAGAGTGGTTTCAGATGGATGGAATGATTTTAGGAAAATTATTCTCCAAAGCGTGCCAAAAATTAAGTGATTACTATTCTCTGTGATAAGCAAAGTGGTTACCTTAACTTTTACCTAAATTCTGGAACTCTATTTTTATCTTATTATGGAATTTTGTCTCTGTGTGTGAATATTGTACATTGTGAGTAGAAATGACATGTGTCACAAATATTTGTAAAGGCAGGATAGATTTCTCTTCCTCTGAATTTTCTCTCTTCTATACAGAGATGATTAGAATTAGGAAAATTTGCATCCTTTGTGCCTTCATTGCAGAGTACTGATTTTTTCTCCTATATTACAGAAATTTAAATTATCATTCATTTGATTATAATCTTCTATCATTACATTTCTTTCTATGCCTTTTCCTTCTAAACCTATCCTTCATCCTTAATACAACCTCCTATTAACTCACCCCTCACTACTTGACTAGTTCATCACCCCTGTTCTGGCTCCATTCTCCTCCATCCCTAATCTTGACCCCTTACTTTAGAGATTCAACTCTATATTAACCTCTTGAATTATATTCTCTTCCTCCTCATATCCGTGGAACCTCATTAAGAGGTCGGAGTGACTGGAAGCATGTGGTGCCCCTTATGTGTACTACAATGCTCTTCAAAGGAAATGATGACTAACCATCACTTGGAGGATGTAAGAATCATGATTTTCAGAATGCATAGAACTTGAGAGAATTGCTCAGACAATTCAGTCAAAGTGAAGGTAAAATGACTGATCAGGAGCACCAGAAAATATTTTGTTTTGGTGTTTTAAGGATCAACCTTATGGGACATTATAATAGGAGATATGGGTTACTGTTTCATGTTTTAAGTCTTTGCTCATGACTGCTCATGAGTATTTTGTGTTTAAGCATTTCTTTTGTTGTAGAAGAAATAAATACCTAACTTAAGGCTGATCTGTGTTGTATATTAAGTATGTTTTATATGGGATATTGTTCATCCCTTTTAGGGTACTTTAGATATGCCCCATTTCTAAGATTTGTTTAAAAGATAATGTCTGGAGTCCTACTAAGATGTAGGGTTATAATGAGCCATAGTGAGAAAAAATTCTCCAGGCCAAGCTCCCTAGGACTAAACTTAGTCTATTGGAGCCCAAAGTCCAGGCTCCCATAGTTAGACAGTGTTTATATACCTATATGTGGAATATTGTCTCTTACTGTCAGAATGTAAGCACTTTAATGTCTGGGACTCTTTCAATTTTTTTGCATGCCTAGTCCACCTAATCTTCCTCTTTATCTCTGCCTCTTGGTTTCCCTGACTTCCTTCAAGTTCTGGTTAAAAATCCACCTTCCACAAGAAGCGTGTACCAGTCTTTTTTAATTCTAGTGCCTGCTATCTCCAATTATTTCCAATTTCTCCTAAAAATATCCTGTTTGGATCTTTGCTTCCCCTATTCACTTGTTATCCTTTTGAGGGAAAGGATTGTTTTTTACTTTCTTTCTTTCTATCTCTAGCACTTAGCATGGTATGCAGCACACAGTAGGCACTTAATAAATGCTTGTTTTCCAATAGTGCTTGATGTAATAGTCGTTTAGTAAATGTTTCTTGATCAATATATTCTTTTTTTGTGACTTCATTAGCTCCCAGGATTTCAATTTTCATGTCTATGAAAATTATTTCTATTTATATAGTCCTAGTCTCTTTCCTGAGATATATGGTTCTGCGTTACCAACTGACCATTAGATAGTTTGAATTTTATACCCCCATTGACATCACAAACTTGACATGTCCGAAACATACCTTGTCTTTTGCCTCACCGTCATTTTACTTCCCAGTTTCCTGATTTTTATCAGGGACACCATTATCCATCCAGTTATTCAGATTTCCTTCCTCATTCTTGATTCTTGAAGCCCCGACATTGCAAGTTGCCTGGACTTGTTGACCCTATTACTATAATACCCCTCACAACCATCCCCTTCTCTCCACTCACACAGTCACTACCCTTAGTACAGGCTTCCTTGTCTGGAATATTGTAATAGCTTCCTAAATGGCATCCTAGACACATCTCTCCACTCTACAATCCATTCTCCACCTAGCCACCAAAGTGATATTCCTTCCCTGTCCCTTCCCCCATTCTCTACCCTTAAAAAAGGGGGGTCTGATTATGTTACTAACTTGGCAAGAAAAAATCCTACCAATTCTCTATTGCCTCTAGGCAATACAGCTTAAAATATAAGTTTCTCTGACTGGAGTTTAAAGCTCATCTCCAGCCTCCTTGTTTATTTATTTTGTTTCACATGGTCTATTTCACATGCGTCATCCACATGGCTCTATTTTGCAGCAAAACTGGCCTATTTACTGTTCCCCATGTGTAATATTTCACCTCCCATCTCTGTGCCTTTTCATAGACTGTCTTGAATGTCTGGGATTCACTCCCTCCCTCCCATCTCCAGTCCTTAGAATCTCTGGCATCCTTTGAAACTTAAATCAAGTACCACTTACTTCAAGATGCTTTTCCAGATTCTATAACACTGTTAATACCCACCCACCATTACTTTGTGATCATTTTGTCTGTATTTTGTAATAACTTATGTGCCTATGTTGTTTGACCCATTTAATGTAAGCTGTTTAGGAACAGGGACAGTTCTGGTTTTGTCTTTCTAGCCCCAGAACCTGGTACCTAGTAGGTGCTTAATAAATACTTAATTGTTTATTGTAGGTCTGAACCAACCTTTTGTATTTATCTTTTATTACTTCATATTAATTCCATCTTCTGTATATGTCTTAAAAATACATAAATTTTAAATTGGTCTATCATACTCTCTTGTTAGTTGATTGGTTTTGATAAAATTTTTTCTATTCTTTTTTTATGCATGTGTCAGGGTCGGGGGAAATATGTTTGGAAATGAAAGTGACATAAAACCAAGGGGAAAAATTGAAAAGCTAAGAACCTGAAGTGTTAAAAATTCACATTGGTTTCTGAGTTCCATATGCCTTCATATTAGTCATCTTAGCAAACTACTTCCTTTCTTTCTCATCAAAATTGTGCTTTCCTTGTCTTCAGAATTTCATTCTAAAATACCTAGTATGTGTCCTTGTCCATAATAAAGTAAAAAAAACTTTTGGGAGCTTTTTTTTAAAGATTAACTTGAATAACCCATGTTGAACAATGTAGAAATACAATAATTCAAGTATAGCCCTTCACTATTATGCAGATTCCTAATACTCTCAGTCAAATAATATTGTCTGGGTTTAATTATGTACATGCTAATATATCTTTATCCTGAAGTAAAAGTTTTAGTCACACCCCCCCACCAGGTTAATATAGAAGACATCCACAGAAATATAAATTAAAAGACTATATCCACATTGTGAATTTAAAAGTGTATTAGTTGATGTCCTTTGAACTTGTCAGCAGCATGAGTTTAAAGTTTTAAAGGAAAAACTAGGCTCTAGGAGATTTTTGGTGGTATTGTAGTTAAATGGACCCTAAAGACAGAAGGTGGAAAATCTAATCAAGTCAGTTTAGAAACTGAAGTTAGGTAAATTCTAAGAGGGAGAATGGTAGTGAGGGGAAGGGTTGATATGTTCTATTAATGGAATTTCTAGCTGCTTGTCTGTTTAAAATTTCCTTGTATTTATTATGAAATATTTCACGATTAAAAGCCCCCCAAAATGTCTGTAGGTAACATACTTAGCCCAGACTGCAAATAGATAAGTCCAAGAATTCGTTAGCTTCTTATAGTGCAGCATTTTATAAATCTGGCTGTTTCTAGGCCTGGGCTCCTTGGGCAGAAACACAGGATACTATTTTTCTTTTCCCTTCTGACTTGGAGGTAGCTTGTTAGTACCCATAGAGATGGGTGTGGCTTTTTTTTTTGGAAGCCAATTTCTTCTCAGAAGGGCTGATAGAATTATGAGCTGGGAAAGAGGTATAGGTTACCATTAGCCAGTATAAGGTTAGGGGCTCTGACTATCAGGAGAGGTTCTAGAGAGCAAAACCTAAATAAAAGTGCACAGAGCAGGAATTGTAAGAAACAACATTTTGTTCTCTCACCTTTGATATCCCAGCCAGAGGAAGCGTGAGGAAGTGATATGAGTAATGACTGAGTGATTTGAAGGACTCTCCAAACTGATATGGGTACCAGGAAAGCTAATCGTGTAAAACTTGCTTTAGATAGTTGTGGCCCGTGTGATTGCAAGTGAAGCCCCTGTCTTTGGCCCTGTATTGTATAGTATACTCTCATCTCCCTGGAGAAAGGTTACAAATCCCCTTGGCACCCAATCAAGGTCTGCAGAGCCGGCATTCTGCCAAACGGAACAATGCTCTCATTTTTACACCTTTCTCTAGTCTGTCTATTTGAAGAACATAATGAATTCCTCCCCGCCCCATCTTCCTTGGGGTGTTTTAGGAATGAAACATATTTGCCCTCTGCTGGTGGGAAACATATAGTGATTGAACCCAGAGATGTGTAAGGCAGTGTAATTTGAATAATAGGGATGATAATGCAGGAAAGCTTGGGTATATTTATCAATGAAAATTAGATACTTGCTCCCCTTCTCTCCTTCTGTCATCCCAATCGTCCTATGAAAGCTGTGCAGTCTTTAATCTGACCCTGAATCGTAGCACTAATTCATACTATTTTCCGGGTGACACTTTACCGAATCCTACTTAACCTCTGCCCTCTCTTTTACCATCGAAATGAAGGACAGCGAGTGTAACAAAAGAGCTTTGCTTTTCAGCCCGATTAAGCACTAGGCATGATGTTTAGTCAAATCCTTCCCCTCGCTTGTGATACTAATCCTATATGAACAAAGAGCTACTTCTTTCTTTGTTCGCTGGGAGATTTAGCTGAAGAAAAATAAATGCAGCAAAACCAGTCAGATCAGGGATTAAGGTGCCCTGACTTTTCCATCAGGCAAATTCCTGAGAAAGGCCGAAACAAGAGCGACGCCAGGCGGCAAAGGACTCTAAGGAAAAAGACAATAAGCTCCCTTAAAGAGAGAAGTCTTTTTGCCTTTTCAAGAGATTAGCAGTAGCGGAGAATTAGAGTGTTTCCCTAAGGACAGTTAGGGTTCAGGTGATAGCCGAGAAGGAAGGGTTTCAGCGAAGTGGAACATTAGTCATTATCATCTGCTTCATACACCGACAAACAAGCCAAGATTCAAGACAATGTATTTGTGTACCCCAGACATTACTTAAAAAAAAACAAAACAAAAGAAAACCAAGCTCATCACGCGTTTCTTGGAGACGGATCAGATTGGTCAAGTCAAACGTCAGTCCTAGAGGACCCAGAACGGAGTCACGTGACAAGGTAGGGCGGTGTCGCTGTTCGCGTCAGCAGTGCTGAACTCCAGAGCAACCACTGCGTTTCTTCTGCATTACTGACTACTTCCGGGAGCGCTGCGTCAGGCTCTCTCGACGAAAAAAAACAAGCCCATATGCCATCTGGTGGTAAGAGAAGAGAATGATTTTGATTTTTGTTAAAAAGTAAGAGAAAACTGATTTTAAATACTTTGTTAAGAATTTTTAGTCTGGGCTGTTCTTGCATTTAGGTAGGATAGGTCAGAAATGTCCGTTGCTAGAGAAAACAACAAGGCAGTCTGAATTTCTCTCAACTTGACTTGATTACTAGTCTAAATGGATCCCTAAAATGTTCCCTCCCCAGGTCCACAAGTTTTCTTTAAGAAAACAGGAGGTTGAGAAGAATTTCTGTATATCTAACTTGTCTCAGATGCTCCCTAGAAGTGTAATTATGGGCGTCACTTCACCTCTTTCAGTGTCAGTTTACTTATCAGTAAAATAAGAATAATAATAGCACCTAAATCATAGGAGTGCATGAGGATCAGATAAAATAATATGGATAAAGCAGTTCTTAAAAATAACACAACTGCTAGCTATATGATTGTATTTACTACTATTGAAACTAAAGCACTGTTATTGAAGTTATGATATAATCCAACTCTTCTCCAAAGCAGTTTGGGGTTATGGGAAGAAAATGACTAAAATTTCCTTATCCTTTGAGCGAGGGATATCACTGGTAAGCATATATCACAAGGAGGTCAATGATAAGACAAAAAAAGTGACATATACACCAAACTATTTTTGCAGGACTTTTTGTAATAGCAAAGGAATGGAAACAAAGTAGATATCCACTGATCCCAATCAATGGCTAAACAAGTTGATTAAGTAATTTTGAGTATTATAAATACCCAAATTAACTACAATAGGCCTATGAAGTAAGATACTATCTGCAGTTAGAGAAAGAAATGATAAATAGTAAGCATAGAATGGTATATATATATGTATATGTATATATATACATATTTGTGTCTAATGGTAGCCATTTCAGATTTGGGGAGGAGAGAAAAAAAGTTACAAAAAGAAAGGTATATGGTAATTTAATATATGTATACATTTAAAAGGAATAGTAAATTGTATATAATATCTACTGCAGTTTCATATGCCATGATCCTTCCCCTCCCCCATTCTGTTATGTTATGGAAATGCTTTTTTATTGCTTAAGTTCAGAATAAAATAAATTTAAAATTAAGAAAACCAGAATGGAATGGGGAAAAACAAGTTATGTAAAATGAATTTAATAATTTAACTGTGCTGTAATAAAGATAAATATAATGAATACAGAGAAGTATGAGAACACACATAAACTGATGTCAAGTTAATCAAACAGAACCAGGAAAACAGAAACAATGTAAACGGACAGAACAAAACCACTATTTAGATGAAATACTGCAAAATCATGATGGAAAAGCTTGCTCCCAAAGAAGAAATATAAAGAGATTCACCTCCCTCCCTTTTTTGCAGAGATAGGGGACTCCAGGCATGTAATGCTGCATATAACATCAGACTCTTTGAATATGTAGGTTGGATGGAAGTGGATTGGTCACTGTGGGGGGCAGTCCTTGGAACTTGAAAGGATGCTCCCTGCCCTGTGTCCAGGAATTTATATTATGTGCTGAAGAAGAATTCTCTAATTGGCTGACATGGAGTCAAAACTGACTGACTCTCTCTCTCTCTCTCTCTCTCTCTCTCTCTCTCTCTCTCTCTTCCCCTCTCTCTCATGCATTCCCTCTCCCCCTCCATTCCCCACTCCACCCCCACCTGCCCCGTTTTTGGCTTGGAAGAGGACTCTATTTAGTTTCTACTTAGAGCTGAGTGGGGGGAAAGTCAGTTGTCGTAGGTACATGATTTTGACACAAGCTTGTACCTGAGACAGGTCTGCTTCTTTTTTGTATTTCCTTTCCTGGGTAGATGAATGAGCTGCAGACTCAAGGTAGAAGTGTGCAGGTGGAAACCTTGTGAGTTCAGGAGATTCAAAAGTCCCACTAGGGTGAATTACAGTTTAACTGTCCATTGTAATGGCTATGGCATATGGCATATGGCACTCAGGAAGAGTGAGGTACTCTTGACAAATGGAAAAGCAATAATAGTCACTCAAGGCTAGGTAAATTTAAGGAATGAGACCTCTTGTGACCCCTTGTAACTCCTCAAAAAAGTGCTGGCTATGAACTCAACAGAGGTATAGATTCTAAACTAGGCTGTCCATCCAGCAGGGAGATATACCTAAGGAACACTTGGTAAAGACTCCATGGAGGGAGAAAAGGACTCTTGGTGTCATGAGTTGTGCGGAAACCCCCTGTATCTCATATATTTTCAATAGATGTTTTTTGTACTTTAAATTCAAGTCCATTTTCTTCATGGACTTTGGATGGGTAAGGAGAGGGGGGCACAGCTTTGGAGGGGGAATGTTAACTGTTCTTGCTATACCTTCTCACTAAAGTTCTTTTCTAAAAACAAATGGCATATTCAAGTTGATTTTTAATGGGAAGCATATAAGTGAGGGGTCATGAGGTACAAGACTATAAAAGTATGGTGCATTAAGTTTACCTCTGGGAGTCTCACCCTGTGAATCCAAAGGCCTAGTTAGGGGAGAATTCCAAGAGGGGGTGTCATAGTTGGTTTTGTTGAACTGATTTTTCTTTTTTTTATTCTTTGTTTAAGGGGGTGACTCTCTGAGGAGAAAGAGATACACGGGGAAATATTGATGATGTAAAAACAAAAAGAAATCAAAGTTCATTAGTGATGAAATTTCTCAAAAAAAACAATTCTAAAGAATAAGAGTATTTTTCTCCCTAAAGAAGAGGAAAAGATTGTTTCATACAGACAGGTATAGAAGATTCATGTGTAGCAGATTCATTGGTTCATAAAATAAAAAAAATTCAGTGTGGGAAGGAAGACATTGTCTAGTCCAAACTCTTCCAAAATGAATTAAAGAATTCTTAGATGCTAATCAATACCCCTAAAATTATCTCTCTTCTTGAGTTGGCTAGGAATATAAATTTTGACAGTTTCAAAGTTTGAAAATCTGAATCATGCAATACTTTGTTTTGGTTTCTACTTGGAATCTTAGTTCCCGATTAAAACAATTATATTCAATTCTACAAGGTTCCTCAGCTGGTTAATTGTTAACTAGGATTATTTTGATAGACAAAAAGCTAAACTAAAGAAGAAAAATGGCTTCATCATTTTGAAAATATTTTATACCTATAAACCCTATGCTTCTAGAAGGAAGTATTGCACCTCATCTAAAACTTCTTTTTCTTTGTAGAAACATTGTGGACTAACAAATTATGTTTTTTACATTATCAGACATGGTCTTTGTATCAAATTTTTTTTTAAAATTTCTTTTATTTGTCACAAGGGAGAATTCATTCTGAAAGGATCTGGGAGTCTTGATGATATAGAAAAGGCATCAACACCACATATTAAAACATTGTTGATCAGCAGAAATACGGATTCTTTCCTACCTTGGTATAATGGTCGGGTCTCCACTCCCCATGAGGGGCTTAGACCCATTGAGTCAAGGCCTTTTGCTAAAGACCCCAGGGTGCCTTGCCTCTTCTTTTGTGTTTCCTTTTCTTTAGCAATCAACCTTACAAATGGTGGAAGGTCCTAGAAAGTCTCTGAGTGATAGTGACAAAAAGGTAGCATCATCTGGAATGATTTCAGTTTACATTATATGTCACAAGATGGATCTGTCAACAAGGAAAGCATTGGCATCAGAAAGGGCAGCCTCCAGAAGAGTTGCTTGTATTTTACTTGAGTGTTTTCCTGGACAATGCCAATGTATAAATAAAATATATAATAATGAATAAACTTATTAAATCAATAATTTATCTTATTTATGAAGCCAATAAATTTATTAGACATTCACTATGTGTCAGACATTATGCTAAATACCAGGGAAACAAAGAAATGTATAAGATAGTCCCTGTCATCAAGGAGCTAGTGGTTGCTGGGAGGGAATTCTGCATTTATTTCGAACTCCATTTAAAAATACTTACCGCATCTTTCCAATATCAATATGGAAATTCAATAGGCATAAAGAACAAGAGGGCTCTCTCTTTTTTTCTAAAGGAACATAATAAACCCATAAAACTTCAATGTTGTCATAGGAGGAACTTTAATTTTTTCTGATCCCTTCCAGCATTCCTGAAACTCTGTGAAACATTATACTTAGGTCCATATAGCGAACAATTAAAGACATTGTAAATGAAAGTATGAAATGGGAAATGCTTAAAGGAGCTACAGTAAATTGACATGCCCAAGATCAGACATCCTCTTTTTTCCAGGACACGGATTAATGAATAAACCAAAAGTGAAGGAGGAGAGATAATGGAAGAGCAGAATTCTGGAAAAGAGTAGTAACATTTAAAACTTAAGATGTGGTGGCTTTAATTTAAAATATCAGTCTATTGCTAATCCCTTTAAACTCAAGTGGTTTGTGTCATGATATAAGACAGAAAAGAATTTTCATTTCTCTAACTTCTCTCTTCTGGAAGATATAGGAAATCTTCACAGATTTCTCAGGTGAGCCATGCACCGGTGCAATCCCACCAATGATAGACATATACAATAAAACATTAATCTTTTGTTTACTAAGTTTCCATCTATAAAGCTGATTAGATAAAGGAATACATGTGAATATAAAAGAGTAGGCTATGATAAATTTATAGACTGATAAGTCACATGATTTGAGATAGGGCTAAAAGACTGATTTGAGCTTTAATGTGACCAAATTAAAGATGGATTCAAGGTCCATGTCATAAGTCTCCCCACAGCCTCAAAATTATATAAGAAAATCCTCAGCCAAGTTCTGAGTTGCCAATGGCACCAGGGGTTTGTGATGTCATTTTTTGAAAAAATTGAAGATCTGAGTCACTGAGCAGAAAGTTGCTTTACTTAACCTCGGTCCCCTAAGTATTAGTTGGTTCGTTTAAATGTCAATTTTCTATCAGAAGTTCATCATAAGATGATATCAACATTTATCTCAATAAACTCTCTAGGTGGCAGGATTCTTTTCTTGTCTCTTGAGCACACACACCTGTGCCCACTTGTCTAGTACTTCCTACATATAAAGTCTCCTTGGAGAGATTTTGTTTTCATCTTTCAGAAAAGAATATGCTTCCCAACAAAGTCCTTTACACCGTCAAGAGGTTTAATACATAAAGTATTATTTTATCAGTGGAAATCACATTAAAGAAGGACCGTTAACATTTATCTTGACTCTGCATTTCAAGTACTACAGGACGTTTCTATGTCAATCAAAGCCAAAACCTTTCATATGTGTTATTTCTCTCATTCGGACATGAGCTCCTTGAGATCAGGCACTATCTTATTTTTCTATTTGTGTCCCCAACATTTAGCGCAATGTTTTGAAAATAGCAAGTACTTAATAAATGTTTCGTTTATTCATTTGTCCACATCAAGATGTTGAAGGTTCATTAAATGTAAACCATCAATTACAGATCAAGAGGGATGTGAATAATTTTTCTTATAGACTTATGGATAGGCTTATTCTTGTGGAAAGTATCATACTGGTACTCTGAGTAAATTCTCTACCTTTCTCAGAAAACAGTTGACTATGTCCTTGAGTTTTGCTAAAGAGGTGGAAAACAGATACACACCCACAATATCTACTTCTGGTAAATCAATGAACAAAACCAACTCTGAGACACAAAAATCAGTGGAAAAGAGGAAGAAGTGAATTATCAAAAAAGGGGCTGGGCTGTCAAGTTGGTTAGTGAAATGAGAATGCTTTGTTCCACAGTGTCTCAATTTTCTCTCTGAGAGGAAACAAAGAGAGCATCTGTTGTGATGGACAGTGTTGTCTTGGAAGGTTCAGCTGGTTGCCACAACAACAGAGAACATTGGATCCTTGTCCAACAACCTTCAGACTGATACTCTTCAGAAAAAAAAAGTTGACTATAATAGGAACACTAGGTTTTTCCTTTGCAGATGATCTTGAAACATTCTTTGCAGCCGTAGGGAAGCTCGATGACCCGATGACTTCCCAGAAAATTCCCAGGTTTAGGAAATGATTGTCCAAATCCTGAATGTCTTTTTCTACATAAATGCCATCAAGCTTGGTGTAGACAAAAGATGTTCATCGAAAGACATCACTCATACTCTCCTCTTTCCAAGAGACAGTTTAAAGTCCATTCATCTGGAAGATGGAACTTTAGTTCTCAGGGCACTTGATATTGCCCTCTGCAGTTGTGGGGTGACTCTTTAGTCTGTATATTTTCAGAGATATTTAAAAGAACACTGGATTAGGAACCCTAGGTCCTGAATTCAAATACTGACTACCATTTTTAGTGGCTATGTGACTTTGACCAAGTCATTTAAACTATTTGGGCTTAATTATTTCATCCATAAAATGAAGAAATGAGCTAGGTGATCCTTAAGATCCTTTAGTTGGTCAGAACTAAAGCATATTACTACAGTTTATGAGTGATTTTTAACACTTAAACAATTATAGAACATTTAATAAAGGAAATTCCCTACCATTCAAATGATCAACCTTAAATGGGGTTGGAAATTGATTAATCAATTTGCAATGTGTAAGGATCTGCAATATTAAAATATGATATTTTATAAGCAGGAGCCTACTTCACACACTGTATGTTACATTTGAGAGAATGCAGTCCATTGTGTTTCCTCCACATTACTGGAGGTTACCACTTTTTAAAAAAAAGTATTCTTTGGCCCTAAAGATTTAGATTTCTTGTCAGTAAGCAGCTCTGGAATTTTTTGTGAGATTCCTAAGGAGGATAATGGACACCTTTAGATTTATAATTCAATTTTACTTTCTTTTCACTTGTGGGTTTTCTCTCTCCTCTCTTCCCATCTCCCCACTGACAAAGCAAGAACAATAAAAACGTTAGAAATATGCAGTCAAGCAAAACAAATTCCCGAATTATCCATGTCTAAATCTCTCTCTCTCTCT
>CM053595.1:19287969-19344777 GCA_028646575.1 Pseudocheirus occidentalis | reverse complement strand
AACAATGTAAACAACACAAACATGGATGAGCAATGAAACACTAGTCAAAGATAATGATCAATATGAGTTTCATGCTATTGTAGTTTAGGGATACATCCCTACTTTCAGATTACAATCAATAAACTGTTTTCAACGAAGGTAACTTATAAACAGAAGGTTATTAGTGTATTTGTTGGTAAGTATCTATTGTATCAAAATTCATTGTATCTATCATTTCTTTTAAGAAGAAATGTGGAGAAAATTAAGGATCAGGTGACAAAATATTAAAATTTATATTATCCAATAAGAATCGTGCTAGAATCATATTGAGCAGTATTCTTTTAAAGAGTTTCTAGCCTCCATCAGCTTACTTAGTCATGACAGTCTATTAAGAGAACAGAACTTTAGATCTTTGTTGGGTCCTGAGCATAAAAAATATGTATATACTATTGTATTTAGGGGTATAGGAGTGGGTTGCAAATTCAGTTTTAGTGCTTGTTTAAATACATTTAAGCTTTAACCTAAGGTGCTAAAGGACGTCTTTGATTCGTTCTCACCATATTCCTGGGAAAGGTACAAATATTACTTGATAACATTATTACACTATTAGAGGGATAAGTAGAAAAAGGCTGTTAAACTTGTCATTCATTGGTAGACATTATTCCGGAAAACAGATCTTTCTTCCACTTGGTTTTGTCTTCTAGAACGGATGATAAAGGAGGTGCAGAAATATTCTAAGAGTTGATGACAATCAAATATTTGTGAACTAATAATAGATGATATGTAAAATAATGTACATTAGCCCATCATTGGGTATAGCTTTCTAGGATTGAATTATTACACACAAATGAATTTTCCAGGTAAAGTTTATGCCTTTTTAAAATCACTTTTGATTGAAAATTTCCAAAACTTACACTAATAGGATCATTATGAATGTCAGTTAATGTACAATGATGTTCCCAGATGTGTAGGGCCATTAGTTAGCTACTGCAATAAATGGTCATAGATTCAGGGGGAGAAAAATAAAGAATAGTGCCAGAAAATATAATACTCAGAATAAGCTGACTTTGTCAAAGGAGGAGGAATGCAAATGACTTTTTCTATGTGGGGGAAAATAGAAAGATTAAAGTATGAATAGGACCACTTAGGTTCTATTAGATTATAATAATGGATTACAGAGAGAAAGTAGGACTACTCAAATTTAATTTTACTTCTGCTTTCTCTTCCAAGAAGAATAATCTTTATATTTCAAAGGACAAAGAAAAATAGTCTATATGAATAAGAAAACCAAATAAATTGTGTGCCTAGCAGCTTTTAATGAACTCATATCACCAGGCCCCAATGAACTGCATCCTGAGGTACTGAAAGAGCTAGTGTACGTGACTACTAAGCCACAAAGAATGATCTTTGGTTCATTTGTTTCATTTTAAACTTAACACCTCCCCCTCCCCTAAAAAGGGGAGGAGACATTTCCACATACAAAGTATAACATAAAATAATATTGTATATGAAACTGCACATTTCTATGGCATTGGGATTTTTTAAAGTAAGTAATAAATTCAACACATTATTTTCAGAGCTTTCCTACTTGTCTGTACTTTCTTACTGACTTCCTTCTCATCTGTTTACTTTATTTTTTTTTATTGACTGTGGCTTTCTTTTTTTTTTGGCATTACTATTTCTAGACTTTCTCCCTCTACCATCAAATTTCCCTCCCCAATTATAAAAAGAAATTTTAAAAATTTCTTGTAAAAAATAAGCATAGTCACATAAAACGAAACCACTTAAGTAGTCATGTCAGGAAATGCATGTTTCTTTATAACACCTTGAGTCCATCATATTTGTGTCAATAAATAGGTACTATGCCTCACCATTGCCCTCTCAAATCATGGTTGCTTATTGCTATGATCAGAATTTTCAAGTCTTTCAAGTTATCTTTTTTTACTATGTTGTTGTTATTACATAAAGTATTCTGCTGCTTCTGTTCACTTCATTCTTTTTTGTTTGTTTGTTTATTTGGGGGGAGACTGTTTTTTTATTTTTAAATTTTAATTTATTTTCTTGATTACATCATTCATTTCCACAAGGTTTTGAGTTACAAATTTTCTCCCCTTCTTTCCCCTACCCCCAAGCCCAAAGCAGTGGGCTCACCGTAAAGCCCCTCCCACAATCTGTTCCCTTTTATGTCCTCCTCCAACACCCCTCTAACCTTCTAGTAGAGCAGGGAGGGTCTCCCTACCCCTGTCCCTGTATGTCTTACTTCCCAGTTGCATTTGATTGTAAAGCTTTAAATTCTAGATTCTTGCAATTCCTCCCTTGTCACCCACTCCCACCTGAAGGAGCAGCAATTCAATACAGGCTGTACATGTGTAATTACACAGGACATCTCCATGGTGGGCATATTCTGAGAAGCTGATTGTATGTCCCTTCTTCCTATCCTGCACCACCACCCCCTTGTTTTGCTCTCTACCCTGTCCCTGTCCCTTTACTGAGGTCTGTTCACTTCATTCTTGATCAGTTCATTGAAATCATCACAGGATTCTCTGAAGACATCTTTCATTACTTCATATGATCCAATAATATTCTATTATTCTATATGCCACAGTTTAGTCCTTTCTCAACTGATTAGAACCCCCTTAGCTTCCAGTTCTTTGCTTTCCTTTTTTTAATATCCCCTTCAGTAACTACTCTCTCAAGATAATTTGTTTTGCTTTTGATCATTCACTCTCTGATGTTACCTTTCATTTTAGTCCTTTCTTCTCCTTCCTATCTCCATGTTGAATTTGATATACTTATGCATGTAACTCTCTATGTGTGTTCAGTTTCAATAACAATGAGATTCATTTGATGTCAGTTTGTCCTACTCCTTCCCTCAATTTGTATAATCTTATAGCATTCCAACTTTGAGAAATAGTAAGTTCTACACTCTTCTTCCCTTTAAACAATTCCCTTTTCCTTTAATTTTCTTTTTCTGCTTAAAAATATCTAAATAGAATTGATCCACAAGTCCTGTCTTAATTTAATATCCATAATGATCCTCCAAAACATTAAGATTCTGAAATGACACTTGTTTCTTCCCATCCCCTGATTAGAATGTTGGTCCTTCGTGATATCATGCCTTCCAATTGTACAAATAATTTACTTGTCTAGGTTTCTCTTAACTCAAGCTTGCATTTCAAAGTTCCTACTTGATTCTTGTCTTTTTATCAGGAATACTTCAAAATTCTCTATTCCAGTAAAGGACCATTTTTTCCTTGTATACTCAGCATTATAGGATGTTATTGTTGATTGTAAACCTACCCCTTTAAGCCTTTTGGAATTTTTTATTGCAAATCCTCATGTTTATAGTAGAAGTTACAAGGTTTTTCTTACCCTAATTATGATTCTTTGGTACTTAAACACTTTTTGGTGACTTGTACTATTTTATCTTTGAGCAAGAAGCTCTGAATTTTGACTAGGACATTCTGGGACTTCTCCTTTGGGCTTTATTTCAGGAAGTGATTGGTTAATGCTTCCTATTTTCATATTTCCCTGTGGTTGTAATAGATTTGGCAGTTTTTATTTAGAATTTCTTGAAATAGAAAGCCTAAGCTTTTTTTTCATCAAGATTTTCAAAAACTCTGATGCTTCCAAAATTATTTCTCCTTGTCCTATTTTCTAGGACAGTTATTTTTGATAGCAGATATTACACATTTTCTTCTACTTTTAATCCTTTGATTTTTGTGCTGCTTCTTATTGTCTCATTAATTCATTAATTTCTATTTGGTCCATTCTAGTTTCTTTGGGAGTCTGTTACTTGGGTAAGGTTTGTGACTTTCTCTTTTATCCTGTATGTTTTCCTTACAATTCTTTCATCTACAGGCTTTATTTAATTTATTTAATTTAATTTATTAATTCATACTTCATGAATTCTAGATGTCTACATAATCTTTAAGTCATGTTGTTTTCTAGATGTACATTTCCTTCTGGAAATTTCATTTTTTTATTTGTCTCTGCTTAAAATTGCATAGTGTCTCTCACATTCTAGGTTGATTTTTTGGATATTGTTGGTTCAATAATAATTTTTGTAGTGCTTGGTATCTTCTTCTGTTTATTTACCTCTCCATATGTAGTTCCTGAATTGGGGCTTTGTGCTAGGACCAGGCTATGCCTTCTGCCAGAATTTTCATTGGGGTAATAGGCCCTGCTTGGCCTCAGTCTGGGTCATCTGGATCTTTACACCTTCCAGAGTTTGTCCACAATAAGAGTACTGGTAGTTTTGGGGTCCCCCCTAGTTATTTCAGGTTCAGAGTGTTGGATTTTCAGGGTCTTCTGTATCTTCTCAGAAGACAGTGCTATGGACCTCAGAACTCTTAGGCCTGGGGTGCCTTGCTGCTGGTATGGCACTAATTGCTGTTACCCCCAGTCACTTCCAAGGTCCATATTGTGAGTTTTTACCTCCATGGGTCTATCTTGTGGAAGTCCTCCAATATTTTTGCTTCTAGATATGGAGACTTGCAGGCTATAGGTATCTCCATCTTTTTCTGGTCAGAGTGGAAGACTTCTATCTTGTTTGCCTGTGCTGACACTGCTTTTCTGGTGGGCCCTTTCTCTGATTTCCTGGGGATTCTTGGCTGATTTTTTGATGCAGTTCTAGGATGGAGGAAGTCACTTCCTCTTGCTTTTGGGGGAATTTCTTTGTCATCATTTAGTTTGGCGTTATTTTTAAGGTTTTTTTTCTAGAGTAAGTTTATGGAAGCTGAGCTACCTACCTCGAGTCCAACAACCTTTTTTGGAAGTTTTCTGAGAGTGAAGTTTGAAAGAACATTGAAAATAATACGGGTGACACAAGCCTCAAGAAATATAATATAATAGCTAAAGGAGACAGTAGAACTAGTTTGGAGGTTAAGGACATGTTTGTAGAAAAGAAGGAAGAAACAAGCAGATAAGGAGAGATTAAAGATAAGCTAGATATAAAGATTATACTGACAACCAAGTAACACTAGAAGATGGAGAAGACTGAAGGGAAGAAGATCAAGGGTGAAAACAAAGGGATTGGCATTGGTGAGAACAATTGTCTCTTCAATAGAGTATGAAATAATGTAGGAAATGGTGAGGAATGATGTCAGTGGACTGTGAGATGCAGAAAGGTTGTCAGGTGAGGTGAAGGAGAGAAGCTAGAGTTCTAAGCACATGGTATTTGTTTTTCCAGTAAAGTATAAATTGAAGGCCTCTTCTGAGAGAGTGGGACGGGTGCAATTGGAGATTTGCAGGAGAAAGAACAACAATGTCTAGAAGAGCTGTTGTCGAGGGTAGAATAGAGAATCAATTTAAGAAGTCAAAGAATTTGAGCAGGTTTATGGCACAGTATATAGAGTGTCAGGCCTGAGTTTCAATTTACCTCAGACACTAGCTGTGACCCTGGGCAAGTCACTTAATCTTGTTAGCCTCCATTTCCTCATCTGTACAATGAGCTAGAGAAATGGAAAATCACTCCAGTATCTTTGCCCCCCCCAAAAAAATGGGGTCACAAAGAGTTAGATATGACTGAAAAAGAAACCAGAGCATTGCCTTGCTGCAGTAAGTGCCCAGTTGTGATTAGATAGCACCAGTTTGTAGCAGGTTGAGTTATCATTATTTAACAGCTTTCTCTAGTTCAATTTAGCAGCAGATGAATAGGTCCAGAGAAGGCAGATAGTGGGGCTAATCTAATTTTGGTATTTGGGGAGATACAAATGTTAATAAGATGAGCAAGCAAGGGATTCAAGAGAAGAAAGTGGTCAAGAGATGCAGATATTTAGCTAAGAAGATGAGAGACACAATATGATAACCATTGTGGATGGGAGGATAAGCATAAGCCAGTATTAGCATAAACCAGTACATGGCAGCAGAAAACAAATCGGTAGGCAGGAAAACGATGAAAATTATAGATAGGGGAATAATGGGGACAATTTGCTAGAGATTATGGCACAGAGTGGGCTTGAAGGTACTTGGACAGAAAGACTGACCTTGGCGTGGAGAAGAATTCCCTCTTCATCAAGAACTCAGTGATACCACATCCTCTTCTCTCAAGTATTCTTTTTACCCAAGTATTTAAATAAAACTCATCTCTCCAAAGGCACTAATTATCTAATTTCCAAATTGAATGGCCTTTTCTTAATCCTCAACTTTCTTGATTTCTCTGGTTTATATTGTTGGACATGCCACCCTCCCTCTACTTTGCTCACTGATTTTTTAAGACATTGCTCTTTCTTTGTTCTCCTGTCTTTTTGACTGCTCCTGCTCAGATTCCTTTGCCATAGCTTCATTCATATTATGCCACTTAACTATGGGTGTACTCAAAGAGTCTTTCTTAGACTGCCCTCTCTATTCACTCACTTGGTAACCTCATTATCTTCCATGGATTCAATTATCATTTTTGTATATGAGTTCCATAGCTATATACTCAAACTGAGTCTCCCTTCTGAGCTACAGTCCTTCACCACCAGCTACCTATTGGACATTTTGAACTAAATATTCCATAGACATCCCAAACTCAACATGTCAAAGCAGAACTCAAAACAGAACTTCCTTTCTTCACCTGCCCACACACCTTCATTTACTTTTCTTCTGAACTTCCCCATTACTCTTAATCTCACCACAATCTTCTAGTCAGAAAAGTTTACAAATTTGATTTCATCCTTTACTCATCACTTTCACTTACCATACATATTCATTCTACCACATCTTGTTTTGATCTCCATATCTTTCTTTTAAGTCTATTTCTTTCCATTCATATAGCTGCTATATTGGGTCAGCTCTCATCACTGCTTTTTTGAAGGATTGCAATAGCCTCCTAACTAGTCTCTCTACTTCCAGTCTGTCCTCACTCTAAACATCCATCCCCCATACAGTTTCTGAAGTGATTTTCCTAACGTGAAATTTTAACAATTCACACATTTGGTCAATAGACCCCAGTGTCTCCCTATCATTGCTGTTGTTTGTCAGTGGTGTCTTGACTTGCTCATGAATTAGATTTAAGTGAATTAGAGTTGCACAAAGTTGTCAGCCTCACTATCTCTTACAGAGTCAACAAATTTCAGTGAAAACACAAAAGTCAGATTGACTGTCAATGGCCCAGGATGCAGTGCATGACGTTGATGTCTCTGATGTCTGACCAAAGTCTAAGGACTCTACAACCCCTGCTTCAAGCCATGACAGTTGGAACAACAATCCACCCATTCCACTGGGAGGAGGGGGAGTCTTAACATGCTGTGGGTAGATATCTCCCTACATCGGTGTGGTCTGAGGCCTATTGTTTACCCTTAACTTGGTTTAGCCCACCTTCCAAGATGGTTTTACAAAGGTGTGGATACTGCAGATGCTACAGTTTCCTGGAGCCACATCTGAGAGCTGGGTGACAAGTGAGACACAAAAGGTGGTATCTCTCTATTACCTTTGGGATTGAATATAAATTCCTCTGGTACTTAAAGCTCTTGACAACCTAACCTCTTCCTATCTTCCTACTCTTCTTACACATTACTCCTGTCCATGTACTCTATAATCCAATCTTTCTGACCTATTTATTGTTCCTCATACAGCATTCTATGCCTAGCACTGACTGTCCCCTGTGGCTGGAATACTCTTCTATCTCACTTCTATATCTTAGACTCCCTGGATTCCTTCAGAACTTAACTCACGTGCCACCTTCTACAGAAGGCCTTCCTCATCCCCCATAGATGCTACTGCCTTTCCTTCAAAGCTCAACTAGTATCACTTTGTATGTGTGTGTATCCATATATTTGATAGATATGTGTGTGTGTAGATGGATGTATATATACTTATGGTTATACTTTTCTCATCCCATGTAAATGTAAGCTCCTTGGGGTCAGGGACCGTTTTCATTTTTTGTGGTATTTCTAGCATTTATCAGAATGCTTGACTTACAGAAAGGAAAAAAACCTCTATTAAATTCTTCTTTACTGACTAAATGATTGATTAAAACAATTCTATGGGGCATTAGTGCTCATATTATGCCCATTTTACAAACAAGGAAACGGAGTAATCATTCAGTTCACATCATACCGTTTTGGTGAAGAGGATCAGTTTTCTGACCCCACTTACAGAAATTCTTCCTCTACACACAAAGACCTAATTATTTAGATGTGGTTCTGTTCTAGATCTTCAAGTGGACCTTATCTTGTTTACTTTAACCAGATATTCTTTCAGTTCTATCTGACTGGGCAAATTTGACCTTGGATCAACAAAATTCCATTTGTTCTTCTCAATAAGAAGGAAGTCAATAAATGACTTTATTTCCCTCACTGATTTCCTGACTTATCTATTTAGTTCACTAAATAACTCCTCCTTCCATTGCCTAAAAGCTTGACAGATCTCTCACATAACCTGCTGGTTGCTTGGCCAGAATGGCATTAGATGTAATGGCATGATATAGACAGACACACAGTCTTCTGATTGGGAGAGTTTAAAATCTAGAACTGACTTAAATGGAGCCATAAAAAAATAGTGGTTTTTGAGATGCCAGTGTCTACTTTGGGGAGGCAGCCATTAATGTGGATATGTTAGTGATAAATGGAGTATGGGATAATTGAGGTACCTCAAATTATATTGGACAGCTTTTCCACAATTTTAATTAATATTTTCTTAAATTTTAATGAAGTTTAGGACTAGAGATATACAATTGCCAAGTGAGTAAGAACAGGAAAATGGCATCATATTGTTGTCTATATTTTACGACATAGATAATAGATATGTCACAAGCTCAGTATGGCTGCATGGCTACAAAGAAGCAGAGATAAACATTGAATTCAGATCTTCTGAAAATAAGGCTAGTATTGTTTTTCGTTACGCTATACTGTCTCTCAATACAAAATGTAGGTCATTACTTGTGAAAGCAATATTTTTATTTTAACCACAAAATATATTCCAAAGCAAATGAAGAATAAAATCATTTGATTTCTCCTTTTGTAAGGAGTATGATATTCCCTTGCTCTGCTCTGTGTGTCCATAAAGGACTCCTTCTATGAAACTATTGTAAGATAAAGTAGAAGTGTTAAACATGTAGCCCAAGAGAAACACACAGCCCACCACACTCCTCAGTGCAGCACAAACCATATTAGTATGTAAGTGCGAAAGACTTAACAAAAGAAATATAAGTATGATAAAACATAGATAATGTTCATGTATGGTTTCCTAAGTCAGTGTGTGCACACAGAGATCCTTAGGTATGGTTTGGTGGCTCCCATTTCTATTTGAGTTTAATACCACTGATAGAAGGAATGCAAAAGTAAGACAGAAAAATCTCCTTAGGCACAGGACCATGATAAGGTATAACTGGATTTGGAAAGTCAATTGTTTCATACCTCCACACACTGTAGCTTTTTTTATATTACTGATCTTTATTTTCTGTCAGAAACACCTTCACCATATGAAATTTGAGACATTTTAATGCTGACAATTAGCACATGGAGGAAATTTAGGCTCAAAAGTTATTAAAATGTATAAAGTATCAACACAACTAGCTGAGGAGGAAAGAAGGATTAAATCCTACACTGGAAAAGAAAGAAAATACTTATGTGGGCCTGCACTAGATATTGAGACCTTTAAGGGTAGAAAGTGTCCTTTTTCATCATTTTCTCTCCAGGGCCTAGCAGAGTAACCTGCAAGTAGTAGGTGTTTAATGTCTGTTGAATATGAATCAAAGTGGTAAAAAGTCATGAATATTTGCTTTTGAAATGCCAAGAGAAATATGTTGTGTCACCTTAATATAGGTCATAAAAATCATGCATACGTATTTTCTTCCCACTTCTGGCCTACAACCTGCCTAATTCAGCATTTGTGTGTGTGTCAGAGATGATGGATTCTCTGTTTCCAGACTTTTGATGACCAGTCCTGGAAGGATTTGGAGTTCTTGTTCAGCATTGAAAGCTCTTGATGCCATCCACATCCAGAGAAAGAACTATGGAGTCTGAATGCAGAGAAAAGCAGATTATTTTCTGTTTTTGTTTTGTTTTGCTTTTTTCTTTCTTGTGGTTTCTCTCATTCATTATAAATCTTCTATACAACATGACTAATGTGAAAATAAGTTTAATAAGAATGTATATATAGAGAGAGCCTGTATCAGATTGCAGGCCACCTTGGAGAGGGAGCAGGGGGGGGGGGGTAAAAAATTAACACTTGTGGAAGTAAATGTTGAGAACTAAATAAATAAACTAAGAAAAAGAAGCTCTTCACAACCTGAGCCCTTCCTAGCCCTTTCCAGAATGTTTACACCTTACTCCCTTCCATGAACTCCACAGTCCTACTTTTAGTTTCTCAAACAACATTCCTTCTCCCATCTATTTCTTTGCCCTGACTATACCACAGGCCTGGAATGCTTTTTTCTCCTATCAGTCTCTTAGCTTTCCTGGGTTCCTCTAAGACTCAGTTCAACTGCCACTTCTTCAAGAAGTCCTTCCTGGTCCTCTGCTGCCACCACCCTCATCTCCACATGCTAACACCTTTCCATTTTCAATTACTTTCATCTACTCTATCTATAACTTCTATGTAGTTAATTATCCAGGCTGTTTCCCTCCCTCCTAGAACGTGTGCTTCTTAGGAACAGGAATGATTGTTTGTCATTTTTCTGTATTCCCAAAGTTATAATAGGACTTAGTCCAAACTAAAAAGGTATAACTACATACTAACTGCCCGATTGACAGATAGGGGAAACCCAGAGTGGTCCGTTGGCTCTCTTATTTGGCCCAGGATGGCAGTAGGAGTGCACAGTTCTGCGTCAATTAGAAGAGGCAGCTTCTGGCTTAATCTCTTTTTTTCACCCTGCATATGGCATCATATAATACAAGGCCTCCAGTGAGAAGGACTTTAAAAATGGGGCTTCCAAATGTGACCATCATGGTAACTTCTCCCACATGGCTTCACAGACCTACTAGTGAAACTGTGGCTGCTTTTTCTACTTTTGTGCTCAGGCTTAGAGGTGACCTTGTGAGCAGGGGAGGTCCAGAGGCCCTGAGTCCTTTTGAATGGAGCTGAATATCTGCAAGAGAAAGAGTCCCCAGCAACTCTTGGAGAAAACAAACATCAGCATGGGCATCAAAGGGAGTCTGACCCATTGGACCAAAAGAAAAGTAGTGAAAGTTGTTTAGATAGAGCAGCTAAGAAAAAAATGTAAAATACCTCATAAACAATCCCACAACTTCTTTGGGATAAGAACATTTTAAATATAAACAACAGGATGGATGAGAGTGGCTAGTTCTACTGTCTTTTTATTTTGTCTTACTATCATGTTCCCTTGTTGTTAGGAGCAGGCCTGATTCAGGAAGGAACCTGTTAGTTCAGAATCAACATTAGCATTAGCCATATCATAGAAAGGAGATTCAACAAGGATAATCCTGCCTTAGCTTGGGTAGATACATGCTTCCTCATTTCTATATAGAAATATCTGGTCAGCAAGGTGTTCTGTGGTGTCTCACTGTCTGAAAACATCCACCCTGTTGAAAGGACTCTGACTTTATGAAAAGGCTTTTATTCTCTTAAATGACAAGGATGACACATCAATATGGTTAGAGGTTACCAGGAAGTTTCTAAAGGGAATCTTGAGCTTTGGCTCCTTGGCAAATCAAATCCCAAGGATATCTTATAATTAAACTAACTTCTATTGTAAAGCAAGGGAGGAAATTCTGATAGGTAGTGGTCCTAATATGTGTGTGCTTTTGTCTTTTGTGTTTTACAACTTCTTTTGTGCAGAGAAAACAAAGAGCTGTCTCATACTTGATTCCTATTGTATGTTGAGTTTCATTCTACTCTCTCCTTTTGGAGAAATTTTGCACATGAACCTAAACTTGAACTATAAGTAAATCATCTCTGGAGCAACAAAATAGAAGTTTAAGTAGTCAAGCACGTCAGAAAAAGAAGTCTTGGCCCCCTCTTAGAAGCTAGACTCCCAACGACTGAATTTAGTTCATCCTCAAGCTTTGGTCCAGAGCAGAGTGAACACTAAAGAAGAAGAAGCAGATCCTTGGTGACAGAAGTGGTTTCTCAAGATTAGGGTGCAACCAATATCAATAAATATCTAAGTTTTTACAACCATATTTGTAATACTAGAACATCTGTATAACACATTAGCGGGGTAAAATTGCCCAACCCAAACTAAACCCTTTTAACACTGATTTGTATATCAGAAGACACATCTTTGTTGAATATATTTGTTGCAATCTGATACAGGCTCTATATATATATATATATATATATATATATATATTCTTATTAAACTTATTTTCACATTAGTCATGTTGTATAGAAGATTTATAATGAATGAGAGAAACCACAAGAAAGAAAAAAGCAAACTTTGAGTTTGGTATGCTCTGTGCTAGTAAGGAGAATGAAATGTACATCTCAGGAGAAGGAAAGAGAAGTTGGTTGAAATACAGTTCATGATCTCAGCCTACTGAGATTATTATTATCAATAATAGCAATACAACACAGTTTAACTAAACTACTTTAGGTCTGTACAAAAAAAAATAATAGCTTGCCTAAGTGATTCAATTCAACAGCTCTTTGGGTATCTGAGGGAGATGTCATCTGAGCACAATAGGATGTCTTAGTCTCTTGAAGTTTTAATAGCTTAAAACTATACTAAGACTTGTGGGTTAGTCTAAGTAACATCTATTAAAATGAAAACACAGTAAGAATATGCAACATAACTTTCATCTAGCATTAATTTTCTTTTTCTTCACAAAGTTTGATTTCATGTTTCATAAGACTTTGATATTTTTAGTGTGTATGTTCCTTCAAAAAAAGGAGATGTCATGCCCTCTCTACCTTAATAGAGCTTCATGAGTTTCTAAGGCACTACAAGAGTTCATTTGGTAATAAGTAATATTTGAAATTATTGCTTTAAGACTTTTCAAATCATGGAAATATGGGATATTTATGAGCTTCTTTGTCCTCTCAACCATCTAGACTATGTATAAAGCAGAACTGTTTCTACTAGTTCCCCTCAATTGATGAATAGTTCATAGGTTGACACAAAAGAGAGTAAGATGTGAGTGCAATAATCACTTTCAGATCTTGACCAGAATAGTAACAGTACCTAAAATTACAGCTTTTTGAGTCCTCAAAACAAGGCAGATCTTTAAAATTAATATAATGAAAATACATACTAAGTTTAAAGAAAACAGAATCAAAGCACACATCTTCCTAATGAAAGAATTCTCTGTTAACACTCACCTTCCCCAACTGCTCTGCTCCATATTCCTGCTGCTCCCCGCTATGTGACTGACTGGGGCACGGGGGAAGATTGGGGCTGAAGGCCATGAGGTCGTTCTTGACCGTTCCTTCTCCAGAGTAAACCTTCTGCCGCCGTTGCTGGGAATACGACCAGCTCCCAGCCTCGTTGGAACACACCAGCGTAGACTTGCCAGGCCCATACCCTCCGTGGGAGGGCGCAGAGCATCGCAGCGCCACGTAGAGCAACAGACTCAGCACCAACAGACTGGATACTGAGCAGATAGCTATAATCAGATACACGTTTACATCCACCAGCGCTGCCTCCTTGCTAATTCCTGTCTCAGCCACAGTTCCAGCAATCTCAGACAAAGCTTTAAGAGCCTGCCCACTCTCCAAGAGTGACACGCTCACTGTGGCTGTGGCAGATAGTGCAGGTTCCCCGTGATCCTTTACTAATACTAGCAGCATCTTCAGAGGCCCATCGGACTCCTCCAGAACTCTCGTAGTGCGGATCTCTCCGGTGTACAGACCCACTCGGAAAGGGCTTCGCCCCACTCCCACCTCCGGCAGCAGCTCAAAAGAGAGCCACGCATTGTATCCTGAATCTGCATCCACAGCCCGGATCTTCGTCACCACGTGGCCCGGAGTCACTGACTGTGACACTAGCTTGGTCTCTGGACCCCGGCTTGCCCCAGAGCCGTGAAGAGGAGGTAATACTTCTGGTGCATTGTCGTTCTCGTCTAGCACGAACACCTGCAGGCTCACGTTGCTGCCTAGAGGGGGGAAGCCTGCGTCGCGGGCGCTCACCTGGAACTGCAGCAGCTCCAGCTCCTCGTGGTCCAGGGGCTGCAAGGCGTACACTTTCCCGCTCTCTGAGTGCACTGACACGTAGCTCGACAGAGGACGTTCCCCCACCCGCCGTTCTACTAGTGAATAAGACACCAGCGCGTTCTCTAGTGCATCCGGATCCGACGCGGACACCGTGAAGATGTGACAGCCTGGGGGATTGTTTTCCTTGACGAACACGGTATACATAGGCTGCTCGAAAGTAGGTGCGTTGTCGTTTACGTCGCCAATGCCCACAGACACGCTGGCCGTGGCCCACAATGCTGGCGTCCCGCCGTCCCTCGCAGTCACAACTAGCTGGTAGGCCGGCACACGCTCGCGGTCCACGGGGCCCTCCAGTACCAACGAATAGTAATTCCTGAAGGTGGACACCAGCGTGAAAGGTCCGGGAGGTGATAGGGAGCAAGTCACCTGCCCATTGGCGCCTGAGTCACGGTCAGATACGCTAATGAGGGCGATGACTGTGCCCGGTGGGGAGTCCTCTTGGACTGGCAGGGAGAGCGACGTCACAGACACCTCAGGAGAGTTATCATTGGTGTCCAGAATTTCCACCAGAACCGTGCAATGACCAGCCATTGGAAGGTTCCCTTTGTCAATCGCCTTGACTCGAATTTCATACATATTTTTCTTTTCAAAATCCAATTCTCCTTTTACTCTAATTTCTCCCGTATCTGGACCTACGTGAAAAGTGCGTCGAACTTCAGGAGGTACCGGGCTACGGAAGGAGTACGAAATTTGTCCGTTAGTTCCATCGTCGGCGTCAGAGGCATTGAGTTGGATCACCAACGTGGCATTTGGAGCGTTCTCCAGCATTCTTACTTTATAAACGGACTGGTCAAATTGCGGGGCATTATCATTCACATCCAGCACTTTGATGAGCAATTCAACATTGCCAGTGAGCTCTGGCTTGCCCCCGTCAATGGCAGTCAGTAATAAATGATGTTGCTGCGTTTCCTCCCTGTCCAAAGACTTCCTTAGAATAAGTGATAATGAAGTCGTTTGTTCACTGTCGCGTTGTACGTCCAGAGAGAAATATTCACTGGGACTGAGCTTGTAGGTCAAGGCCGCATTCTCTCCTACATCTGCATCAGATGCGCCATCTAGCGGGAAAAGAGCTCCTGGTGGTCTTGATTCAGCAATATTTATTTCTTTCTTGTTTTCTGGGAACAGCGGTGGATTATCATTAATATCCTCTATCTCCACCTCCACATGGAAAACCTGTAGGGGCTTGTCTACGATCACCTCCAGGTGGATGCTACAAACCGGGCTGCGGCCGCACAGCTCCTCCCGGTCGATCTGAGAATTCACAAACAAAATGCCGTTCTGCACATTGACCTCCAGGTAGTCCCTGCGGCCCTTGGACACCACCCGGAACAGCCGCGACACCAGCTCCCCGACCTCCAGACCCAGGTCCTGCGCGATTCGCCCCACGAACGTACCGTGTTTCGCTTCCTCGGGCACCGAGTAATGGACCTGGCCGCTCCCCACCTCCCAGGCTGCGTGGAGCAGAAGCGAGAACAGTAGATGCTGGGCTCTCTGCCGACCCCCCATTACACATATGAAAGATGATCAGTATCTGAATTGGCTCTTCGTGGAAGCAAAAGGATCAGTTCTTTATTGCAAACTGTTTGGATCGAGCCAATAGTATGGCCTCTATCTGATTCCAGGAAAGATTTACAAGAGTTGCTCCGTGATCTCAGGGAGAAACTGCTGCTTTCTTTCTTCGCCAAACCTTTTCAGTGAAGAGCGACACCACGTGCATGAATGTGTAACTAAAACAGTAATGGATTCTCCAAATTCTCAGCTGATGTGGACTTTCCTTTACGCGTCTGATATTTTTGCCTTTGACTTCTGACCCCTACTCCTTTTGAAGAAGTCATTTCATTTCTGGAGATGATAAATCCCCAAGTTCTTCCTTTCCGTTGCTGTTCCATGGAACATTTTTGTACCAGAAACGTGAAGAGTTTGGCTCTCCCTATACACTTTTAGAACTGTTCGTGCATTTAGTGTTCTGATCAGTCTCACTGGGAAGCTTAGTGGGGCTAGCCACAGAAAACAATTGTTTCGTGAAGACCAAATTCGTCCTGCCTAACTGTGTTCCTGTTACAGCTATAATACTTGGAGAAATGTCCCTTTCACATTTCCTTAGTTCTTGTCAATAAAATGGCATTTCTTCCCGTCAGATTGAGGAGAATATGTTCTCAGAGAAAGAAGAATTTCATGGTAAGTGATCCTTCGAATTTTCCTTATTTAAAATTGTGATAAAAATTTTCCTGGGATTATAATCTTTCTCACTGATTTCGTTATCTATGCATAAAATTTATTTTTTTAAAAATAAATATTCTAAAATTATAAAGAGTGTAACCATTTGGGTATCTGCAGTGAGGTGTGATGGACATTGAGTGATCATAGACAAATTACAATGTCTTTGAATTTCAACTTTCTCTTCTGTAAAATTAGAATAATAATACCTTTAGCACTTACCTCTCAAGATTGTTTCGGGAACTGATGAGATCATGGAAATCACTTTGTAGGAATTAAAGTGCTATATAAATGGATATTGCTAAAATCCTTCAGAATGGTTTGTATCTTAGAGTTCTGGGGCTATAGTCAGGAAGGCCTGAGTTCAAATTCCACCTCAGACACTCACTAGCTGTGAGACCATGGGCAAAATCACTTAATCTGTTTGCCTCAGTTTCCTCATCTGTAAGATATGGGTAATAATAGCACTCACCTTTAGAGTTAGTGTGAGGATAAAATGAGATACTTGTTTAAAGTTCTTTGCAAACCTTCAAGCACTATATAAAGTCGAGCTATCATCAGCAGCATCATCACTATTCTTCTCAACTGTTATTTTACTTCCAGGAAACCTTCTGTAGACATTCCAAATAGTAGAATCCAATAAATGGCACTAAGGAAAATTATATTATGTTTTGGATCCTCTACCTTACAAGGTTTATTCTATGTAATAGGAAAACAAATCAAAAAGAAAATATGACCAAGCAAAAACAAAATTTTTAAACTACTCATCTAATTCCATTATCTCCTTTTTTATACAAATCAATTCTCAACGCTTAAATGTGTCCAAACCCAAACTGATTCCAGTTCACTTAGTTATCATCATGATTGAGAGGAAAAAATACACCCCCAAATCATTTTTTCTGAAACATTGAATAGTCTCATTGAGAAAACAATATATAATCTGGATATTTAAGCCTAATTGTGTCTATCATGAAAGGGACATATATGAAAGGGACATATAACAAGGAGGTCTCATGTGTAATTACATATTTTTGTAGGAGGTGAGGAACCACAGCAATACACCCACACACACTTGGCATTTGTCTGCTAAAGTAGACAGATTCAGTCTTATACGTAAGTATTGGAAATGCACAACTCTCCCCAGCAAAGGTGAGTCGTGGTCATTGGTAAAGCAATAGTGGATCCTCTTAGCATTTGACTTTTGTGCCTCCAGAACATCCCTAGAAAGGAAATTTTAAAAATTTGATGAACTCATCTTCACTGTTCTAGGAACTGCCATTCTTTCTTTCCCCTAAATGTACTGCTGATGGAGAGCATTCATCACATACTATATTCAGAGAATAATGCTAGATGTTGAAGGAGATAGAAAAATAAGTAAGATGAGGTCCTTTTCTCACAACCAACATTTTTACTCTTGCACCATACTTGTTTGTTCCAGACTTGTCTTGCACCATTAGGATTTAAGTTCCTTAAAGATAAGAAACTTGCTTTTTCATCTCAGAATGAATACTAAACCAGTCCTTTTGAATTACTGACAGACGTAGAAGAAGATTCCCCAGCACATTGAGTAAAACCTTATTGATAAGCCATGAAGGTACAAGGACAATAGATTGGTCTGAGAGAGAGAGAGAGAGAGAGAGAGAGAGAGAGAGAGAGAGAGAGAGAGAGAGAGAGAGAGAGCGTCGTATTTGGACTCAGAGGACGTATGTTGTAAATCTGGCTCTATTATTTACTATCTGAGGGATCTTGGGAAAATCTGTCAACCCTCTGCATTACAACTGCTTTATCTGTAAAAAAAAAAAAGTGGATTGAACTAGATGGCTGTTAAAGACGATTCTCGTTCTGTCTATAACATTAGAGAAGATCTATTTTGAAATTTCCAACATACGACCCATATCCATTAAAACACAGATCCATCAAAAAATCAAATAATTGCCATTGCCTACATGAGGCACATGGCATACTCTCTATTTCATTGAACTGTGAGTTAAGACTACTATACAAAGAGCATGAAATATAGTGTGACAAACAAAAGTTATGCAAAGTACTAGGAGAGAGCTGAAAATTCCAAAAAGAGCATTTCAAAGAGAACCATGTCTGCTTTGTTCCCAAAAGAAGAAACAATTAGCAACTTCTACTTGCAAAAGGAAAAAGTCCAGAGTAATGGATAGGGGATGGTGCTTTTGTCCATGAGTGGAATATATTTTCTCCCAGGAACAATTCCAACCCTTATTGAAGGAGTATTAATTCTTTGGGGACTCTAGGTTTGCAAATAATAAAATACAGTTATTAATGTAGCTATACTAAGGAATCCCACTGATTTGAGATATTCTGAGATACTATTGTCAGAGGCTTAACTGCTCACTGGGCATTTGCTTCAGTTGTCATACAAGATCTCATGGACACCAAATTGAATCTGACTTACAAATTTTAGAACCTAGAGATTGTTAGGTCAAACATACTTAGGGGAAGATGGGGAGATATGGAAAGGAAAAAAGGATGGTTTCCACCTTACATCCTGCTCTTTTATCTGTTCATGTCCATCAAAGCCTCCCAGAAAAGATCACTGGCCCAATTTAATAAGAGATATTGGAGTAAAGTGGCCTCGAAACAGTCTGGTCTAATTTTAGTTCAATTGCAATGATTTCCATGCCCAGCAACCATACTACTGAACATCTTAGTTCTACAAGAAGTTACAGCTAAGTTCATCTCTAAAGTTATGATCTAAAATTATCATCTAAATATTCCTTAAGGAATTTTAACCGAATGTGTCCTGTATGAAGACACAGTAATGGAATGAATGGAATGCTTAGACTGGAGTCAAAATGTAGCTTCAATTCCTGTCTCTTACATTGGCTCATTATTTTACTCTGGATGAATCACTTACCCTGTATGTACTTCAGACAATATTCGAGGACTTAAAAACAAGTCACATACAAGGCTATAGTTTGCTTAACCTAGGGGAAATTCCCAACACACTAAGCAAATGGCAACTCCTTCAAGCATTCACTTTCCTATTGCTAAATTAATTTAGTCCGCAATTGAGGCATTTCAAGATTCTCCTGCTTTCCTACATCTTCCCGAATTTTAAAGCACTTTGTCTTCATATCTTACAGAATGTTATAGGAATTACTTCCTTACAAATGTATGCATGGAGCCAATTTGTTATGTCTTCTCTTTGATTTTCTAAGCTTTCCTTATTTTATTCACTTTATATAAAATGAGAAATCTTATGAATTAGATGCTTAGGAAGGTACATTTTCTAAAATTCTGGGGGTACCACTTAAAAGCCAGTGGTAGGTGTGTGTGTGTGTGTGTGTGTGTGTGTGTGTGTGTGTGTATGATAGATTGTACTGGATGTCCTGAAAGAGTTTGATGTTCCAAACCAAGAGTCTAATTTCCTCCTCGGTTACAATGTAGGGATTAATCATAATCTAATTTATCATAACCTGGAGGTGCATTAATGATTTCAATTTTATCTTCTATATTCATCTAGTCAGTACTTTGCTAGTTGAATTCCTATAATATTCCAATGGTCTATGATCTCATGATGTCATTCCCTCCCCAAATATCATTTGTTAATCTATGCATATTTGCCTGTTCTGTGTGATTCCTGTCTATGCCCTTCCATAAACTGGACATAGAAGGTCTACCCAACTCTGTTTCTCTTGAGTCATAAATGGAAAAAACACTCATATTAATAGCCTTATGCAATACCAAGGTACTACAATTGCCTGTATTGGTGAGTATATACTGGGATCTTAAAGCCTATGGAATACTGCTGAGGGTACCAAAGGAGTCATCAATCCAAAAAGAATCCTTTGTAGTTTAAAAAAAGAAATACATGTTCCTTCAAAAATCGTTTGAACCTATGACTAACCAACTGAGAAATGTAACATTTGAGAACACAGAGATAAAGTAAAAATTAATGCAAAATAAAAAACAAAGATTAAACATAAATCTAGAAGTTTAAAAGTCTTCATCATTTAAGATTTCCTAATGATAGCTTTGGTCCTGGAGATTCGTCAAATATAAACAACTTCAAACCTTATGGACCAGTTACCTTCATTTAATAACTGAATATGTTTGAAGTTAATCATCAGCATAAAAAACTAAGCCTAAATCTTAAATTTTGTCTTAAAAATACACAATTGAAGAATAACTCACAATTAGACAGGGATTCTGACTCTCCTCATTTGACTGGGGAAGGTTAGGGCTGAAGGCCATGAGATCAGTTTTGGTCGAGGTCTCTCCAGAGCAAACCTTCTGCCGCCGCTGCTGGGAATAAGACCAACTTTCCACCCCATTAGAGCACACCAGTGTGGACTTCCCAGGTCCATACACACCCTGTGGGGGCGCAGAACACCGAAGACCCACATACAACAGCAGACTCAATACCAACAAACTAGACACCGAGCAGATAGCTATGATCAAATACACATTCACATCCACCAGGGCTGCCTCCTTTCTAACCCCAGCCTCAGGTGCGGGCCCAGAAGCTGCTGCTGCAGCACTGAAAGACAAAGCCTTCACCGACAATCCACTTTCCACAAGAGACACAGTGACTGTGGCCGTCGCAGACAAGGCAGGTTCTCCATGGTCTTTTACTAAGACATACAGCACCTTCCGAGGGCCATCTGACTCCTCCAGAACTCGGGTAGTGCTGATCTCGCCGGTGTACAGACCCACACGGAAAGGGCTGCGCCCAACGCCCACCTCCGGCAGCAACTCATAAGACAGCCACGCATTGTAGCCAGAATCCGCATCCACAGCACGGATCTTCGCCACCACGTGACCCACGGCCACAGACTGTGAAACCAGCTCGGTCACCGGACTAACACCAGCGTGAGGCGGTAATACGGCCGGTGCGTTGTCGTTCTCGTCCAGCACAAACACCTGCAGGCTCACGTTGCTGCCCAGAGGAGGGAAGCCTGCGTCCCGAGCGCTCACCTGAAACTGCAGCAGCTCCAGCTCCTCGTGGTCCAGGGGCTGCAAGGCGTACACTTTCCCGCTTTCCGAGTGCACAGACACATAACTCGACAGCGGACGCTCCCCAACCCGCCGCTCCACCAGCGAGTAAGACACCAGCGCGTTCTCCTGCGCATCTGGATCTGATGCCGACACTGTGAAGATGTGATGTCCGGGTGGGTTGTTCTCTTTTACAAACACTGTGTACACAGGCTGCTCGAAAGAAGGTGCATTGTCGTTTACATCTCCGATGCCCACAGACACTCTGGCCGTGGCCCAAAGCACTGGCATCCCCCCATCCCTCGCAGTCACCACTAGCTCATAGGCAGGCAAGCTCTCACGATCAACAGTACTGTCCAGCACCAGCGAGTAGTAATTCCTGAAAGTGGACACCAGAGTGAAGGGCCCCGGGGGCGACAGCGAGCAAGTCACCTGCCCATTGGAGCCAGAGTCTCTGTCGGACACACTAATGAGGGCAATGACTGTGCCTGGTGGGGCATCCTCTAGGACTGGCAGTGATAGGGAGGTCACGGACAATTCAGGGGCGTTATCATTAACGTCCACGACTTCCAACAAGATTGTGCAATGACCAATCATGGGAGGAGCTCCTTTGTCAGTAGCTGTTACCTGAATTTCATATAAGCTATTGTCTTCGAAATCGAGTTCCCCATGAATACGAATGTCTCCAGTAACTGAATTCATAATAAAAATGCATTTTTCACTTTCTGGTGAAATCCTTTTGATTCCATAAGAAATCTCTCCATTGATTCCCTTGTCGGAATCTGAAGCGTTAAGTTTGATCATTAGCGTCCCGTTTGGTGAGTTTTCAAAGAGTTTAATTTTATATTCAGATTTATCAAACTTAGGAGGGTTATCATTCACATCCAAGACTGTGATAAGTAGTTCAACTGTTCCAGTGAGTTCAGGCTTTCCCACATCAGTGGCCGTCAGTAACAAACTGATTTCTGGAGTTTCCTCCCTGTCCAACAATTTATGTAATACTAGTTCAGGCAATATTCTTTTGTCATTTTTAGTTATCATTTCCAGAGTAAGATAATCATTGTGACTAAGCTGGTACTTCAGGAGAGAGTTCGCTCCAATATCCGCATCGGACGCGCCCTCTAGTGGAAAACGCGAGTCTAAGAGTCTGGATTCTGAAATAAATACATGTTGTTGTTTTTCCGGGAACACTGGCGGGTTGTCATTAATGTCCTTGATCTCCACTTCCACATGAAAAACCTGTAACGGCTTGTCCACGATCACCTCCAGGTGGATGCTACAAATCGGGTTTCGTCCGCACAGCTCCTCCCGATCGATCCGAGAATTCACAAACAAAATGCCGTTCTGCACATTGACCTCCAGGTAGTCCCTGCGGCCCTTGGACACCACCCGGAACAGCCTCGACACCAGCTCCCCGACCTCCAGACCCAGGTCCTGCGCGATTCGCCCCACGAACGTACCGTGTTTCGCTTCCTCCGGCACCGAGTAATGGACCTGGCCACTTCCTATTTCCCAGGCTGTGCAGAACAGAATTGAGAACAGCAGCTGCCGGGCTCCTAGGCCACCTCTTCGGGAAACCCCCATAGCCCACGCTTGATGAATTTTTAGTGAAGTAAGCAGAATAATTGTTTGCAGTCTGCTTATCCACAATTTGTCTATTTCCTTAAATATATTGTCTTTAAACTATAAAGAATCCATCACCAAAATGGCTCCTATTCTCCGCTGACTGCTTTTCAGTATCCAAGAATGGAGTGGGATTTTTTTATTTCCCTCACCTTTTGGGTGGACAGCGACACCATGTGCCCATATGTGTAAGTTTTTTAAAAGAATTTTTTTTCTTTTTTTATGTGGGGTTTATACTTTTCACCTTAATATCTATGTCTCATTAGTTTTGTCTTTCCTTTTAAACCGTTTAAATATAGATTCCATTCAGTTATAGAATTTTCTGAATTCAAGTGATATATGAAGTTTATTTTCTCTGCCTTAATGTCCCGTTAATTCCTTTTACTTGAAATTTGTAGGTAAATTTCAAAGTACTGGTCGATTACTAACAGATTCAAAATACCTTAAGGCAGACTGGCACAAGTAGAGAGGGTTGCTTTGGAATTGTTGCAGTAGTGGTGCTGGCTGTCTGACCTTGAGTAAAATGGGTTTTAGAATAGATGACCTCGAAGTTCCTTTCCAGCTTCAAATCTATCACTATACGATTTAATGTGATTGGTTGTACATAAGTAGGGAAGAAAATCCAATGGCTGGTTTGTTATTGAAGACCACTGACTATGACTTCTGTTTAAAAGTGATTCAATATTATATTCAGTTTAAAATCATTTTATTAAATGAGAAACTAGCAGTTTGTTTAATTTCAAAAACTTTTTTTCCATAAAACCTAGAAATCTTTTTTCTAGATACAATTACTTAGATGTGTCAACGTGATATGAAAGTGTTTCCTCTCTTCTCACTTGATTTCTCCAACAGATTTATTTGCTGGACGCTGAGATTCTGTGAGATTGCTGTGTCTTCAAACATGTAGTCTTAAGCTGAAGTCTTAAAACGTCTTTTTGTTTGAGGTTTTGAAATGCAATACCCACAGTAAATCCTCTCCTTTGAGTTTCTGTTGATTGTCAAATGGCCACCTTATAGGTCGATTTAACAGTCAGGTACTTACTAACCATTAATAAAGGTGCTAAGTAGTCATTCACTGAAGTCTACTTATGTGCTTACCTATATGGTTTCTTCAGAGGAGACCAAGGATTAGGATGACAAAACAAAAATCATTCCAAAGATCTTCCTTGCTTTGCCTTCTTCAAGATCACTCTCAAAGGAAAAGAAAGAACAAAATAGGATCTGCAACTGATGGGAGGAAAGGAAGCCCATGTAATAAAAAGCAGAATACTCCACTTTCAGTTATCATACACCTATAGGGAGGAAATTAATGGGTTCTGTACTTTGAACGGATATCTTAAAAGAAATTATAAATGGAACCTTTATAAAACTGAAAACTATTTTTAAAGATGCATTTATTTGAATATTTGAATCTATATGACTCCGGTTGTGATATCAGCTCTGTGAACAAAAATAAAACAAAACCCAAAAAGTCCCTTAAGATCAAGTAACTAGAATCTAGGTGAAATTTTTTACTATCAGAAGTGATTAAATTCAGAGTAATACGTTAAAGCTGAGAAGAAAATTGTTTCTTTTAATACATATATTTCAATATAAATGAAGTTTTACTGTACTTTCTTTTTTAATCAAAATTTATTTAAGTTACAATCTTCATGACTAAGATAATGTAATAGAGATAGGTGCTTTACAGACATCATCTGTGGCCAAGAAATCATTACAGTGTAAAACAAACTTACACACCAAAAGGAAATGCCAAGTTTATAAGGTAAAGCTTAAATAACTAAACTATATGGAGTGAAAAGCAAGCAGGAAGATTTGAATGGCATACAACATGGGCTACGAATGTGACTATCAAGAGTGGCACTGAATATGACTCTCAATTTGAAACGATTCGAAAATGAGTACTTTGAAATGACCCAAACTTTGCAAGTGTGATTGGCTATACAAAGTAAAATAAAAACACATACAAATCCTTAACATGATCCTTTAAAGGTCACAAGGAACTCTTTCTCCAGTAAAAATGGCATCCATACATCCAAATGAACATTTCTAGACTGTCTCACTGGAAACTACAGACTTAATATTATCCCACTTATTTGCCAAAATTTCTTGTGCTTCCATGCTAATTGGTAATGACAGGAACTGGAATATCATCCTCAAAAAAATGACTACAGCAACCCAGTATTTGATTATTAAATGTCAATTGCTATGGTGAAATAATTTCAATGTCTTCAAAAATTACATATTTTTTCCAGGAAAAAAATAACACTAGGGTTTCCAAATACCAAAACAACACAGCATTTTATGAAAAATCCTTTCAACTACTTGAGTACAAGGAGTTTAGACTAGGACTGCACACGGACAGTGAGCTGGACCCAGCTTTGAAAAAGACGAAGATACTGGGCTGGATTCCACTGAGGAAACGATGTGGCATTTTCAACAATAGCAAGCATTCCCTAACACAAAATGACATGTTTTGTTCTTTTTTTTTTTTTAATATTCTTCTAGTGATGCTATATGGCTGCAAATCATGGAACACCACAATTTCCAAAGAATGAAAATTACAAGAGATACAAAGGGCAATAGAGAGAGAGACACTAAGTAGGTACAGGGAGGCTGCAGCATTTAATGAGCAATGATATGAATGCCAGGAATGGCATAAAATATATCACGAAGGTAAAGTATGATCAGAAAAGATTATATGGTTATGTAGACAAAGAGAGAAATACGAAATAGTTTCCAAGTGTTGCACAGGTATACATAGAATGCTTACTCTAGAAAAGGGGCTAAAACAGTAGAGTACGTTCTTTATGGAACATTTATGTGAGGAACATTTACATGAATTATGCAGGATGAGAAGAAGAAGAAAAAGGAGAAGGATGAGGACGAGGAGGAGGAAACGAAAACTATAAAAGTCAACCTGCACAATCTTGCTGGAATATAAGACTCACCTTGCCCAAAGGCTCCTTCTTGGCCTCCTGCTGTTCTCTATCTGAAGACACGGGGCATGGAGGAAGATTAGGGCTGAAGGCCATGAGGTCGTTCTTGACCGTTCCTTCTCCAGAGCAAACCTTTTGCCGCCGCTGCTGGGAATACGACCAGCTCCCAGGCTCGTTGGAACACACAAGAGAGGGTTTTCCAGGCCCGTGGATGCCCTGCGTTGGCGCAGAGCACCGCAGCGCCACATAGAGCAGCAGGCTCAGCACCAACAAACTGGACACAGAACATATGGCTATGATCAAATACACGTTCACATTCACCAGGCCTGTTCCCTTAACAATGGATGAAGCTGCTGGCTGCCTGGCCAACCCAGAAGACGGCTGAAGGGCCTGACCACTCTCCAAAAGTGATACACTCACCGTGGCTGTGGCAGACAGCATGGGTTCTCCGTGGTCTTTTACTAGTACTAATAGCATCTGCCTCGGTCCATCTGACTCCTCCAGGGCCCGCGTCGTGCTGATCTCGCCAGTGTACAGACCCACGCGGAAAGCGCTTCGGGCAACGCCCACCTCCGGCAGCAACTCATAAGAGAGCCACGCATTGTAGCCAGAATCTGCATCCACAGCCCGAATCTTCGCCACTACATGGCCCACAGCCACCGACTGTGACACCAACTCAGTCACTGGGCTAACTCCAGAGTGAGGTGGCAGAACAACAGGCGCGTTGTCGTTCTCATCCAGCACGAACACCTGGAGACTCACGTTACTACCCAGAGGAGGGAAGCCTGCGTCGCGGGCGCTCACCTGGAACTGCAGCAACTCCAGCTCCTCGTGGTCCAGGGGCTGCAAGGCATACACTTTCCCGCTCTCTGAGTGCACTGACACGTAGCTCGACAGAGGACGCTCCCCTACCCGCCTCTCCACCAGTGAGTATGACACTAGCGAGTTCTCCTGTGCATCAGGGTCCGATGCGGACAGAGTGAAGATGTGATGCCCTGGTGGGTTGTTCTCCTTCACGAACACTGTGTACAAAGGTTGCTCAAAGGCAGGCGCATTGTCATTCACGTCGCCAATGCCCACAGAAATTCTGGCGGTGGCCCTCAAAGGTGGAGTTCCCCCATCACTCGCAGTCACCACTAATTCATAGGCTGGCATGCTCTCCCGGTCCACCTTGCCGTCCAGCACTAGAGAATAGTAATTTCTGAAGGTGGACACCAGTGTGAAGGGCTCCAGTGGAGACAGCGAGCAAGTCACCTGCCCGTTGGAGCCCGAATCACGGTCAGATACGCTGATGAGAGCGATGACTGTGCCTGGTGGGGCATCCTCCCGAACTGGCAGCGATAGTGACGTCACGGCCACCTCTGGAGCGTTATCGTTGATGTCCAGGACTTCCACCAAAACCCTGCAGTGACCCGCCATGGGAGGGTTTCCCTTATCAGTCGCCTCTACCTGGAGTTCATAGAATTTATTTTCCTCGAAATCCAATTTTCCATTTATCCAAATTTCTCCTGTATTTTTATCTAATCTAAACAAATCATTTCGCTTTGGTTTTATGGAACGCAATGAATATTGTAAAATTTTGTTTATTCCTTCGTCACGGTCCGTGGCATTGACCTTTACTATAAATGTACCGTTTGAAACGTTTTCCAATACTTTCACCTTGTACTCAGACTGATCAAACTCGGGATCATTATCGTTGACGTCTAACACCGATATCTTTAATTGGACTGTGCCCGTGAGCTCCGGTTTGCCCCCATCAGTGGCGGTTAATAAGAGATTAATCTCAGGAGTATCTTCTCTGTCCAAAGATTTTCTTAGCAAAAGTGACAAAGATTTACTTTGCTCGCTGCTCGTTTGCATTTCCAAATTAAAATATTCATTAGGGCTGAGTCCATAGGTCAAAAGAGAGTTCACTCCGATATCTGCATCTGACGCGCCCTCTAGCGGAAATCGGGAGTCCGGCTGTTTAGATTCAAAAATGAACAGCCTTTGTTCTGTGGCAGGAAACGTAGGCGCATTATCATTAACGTCCTTGATCTCCACCTCTACATGGAAAACCTGCAGCGGTTTGTCCACGATCACCTCCAGGTGGATGCTACAAACCGGGCTACGGCCGCACAGCTCCTCCCGGTCGATCCGAGAATTCACAAACAAAATGCCGTTCTGCACATTGACCTCCAGGTAGTCCCTGCGGCCCTTGGACACCACCCGGAACAGCCTCGACACCAGCTCCCCGACCTCCAGACCCAGGTCCTGCGCGATTCGCCCCACAAACGTACCGTGTTTCGCTTCTTCCGGCACCGAGTAATGGACCTGGCCGCTCCCAACCTCCCAGGATGTGTGGAGCAGAAATGACAGCAGCAACTGCCAGAGTTTCAGACCGCCCGGCTCGGAAAATCCCATTGTAGACACAAAATGTATCTAATGCTCTCCTCCGTGATTTGCAGTTTAAAATCAAGCAAGATTCTTTGGAAGAGAATCCAGTGTCTGTAGTTTCCTGTGGTATGGGTTTAAAAACATGGATGCTGGCGAAATCTCAATGCAGTGTCTTCAAAACCGGGAGAAGAGCAGTGATTTCATGCCTTTCGGATTTGTTTTATTTGAGCCTACAGCGTCACCGTGTGGTAATTTGGGTAAGTCTGAAATTTTGTCTATTCAGTCACATCAATTGTATTTTTTCTAACTTTTTCTATCTCTATATTGTCTTCTGCCTCTCAGTTCCTCTTCCTTTGAGTATTTTCATTTTATTCATTAATATGATAATTCTAAATTGTGGTACGGTGGAAAACTGCGTAATAGCCCTTTAACATTTCTTCTTAATGAAAATCAAGTATGTATTTAAATGAATAACTTTCTTCTCGTAATTATGTACTTAACATTAAGATTTTCTTGTTTTCATTTGAAAAAAAAGTGTCGCAGCAATTCTCTCCCATATTATTTTTTAAAAAGAACTTACTAGATCGTAAGCTTTAGGAGACCTAGGACTTTGTCTTTTTTATATTTTCAAGGCCTCCACCTTCCCAACAACACAGCAGCACATAATATACACCAATAAATACTTGTTGAATTTATTTAAAAATAAAACCTTAGTCAGTTTGGCCTCTACCCTTTGCCTAATTTTGCAAAGTTGTAGCCATATTTGTCATCTTAAATGGAAGCATGAGCCCAACTTTGTCTAACTTTGCAAGCTTTGTAGCTATATTTGTTATCTTGAATGGAAGCATAATGAGCCCAAATCAGTTTCATTTAACGTGCCAGACTATTGACTGTTAGTAAAGTTAGTCGTTATTACTATCTGTTAAGAAGATCCCAAATCTATCAGAAATCTCAGAGCTTTTCTAAATATGCAAGAAATATTTCATTTTGTTTCACTTTTAAAATAAACTTTCTTGGGTGAAATAAAATTAAAAAGTCTAAGTTTCTAAAATACCCAATCCTACTGTGAAAAATGAAGTAATTATTTTTCTGAATGAAATATATGTCACATCTACTCAAGTGGAGTTATTGAAGTGATTTCACTTACGTTGGACATTACCCACTGTGGGAATGTCCTCCACCTTATGGTTCATATTAGCATTTCATATGTCATTTAAAAATTTATAGAACTATCCAGAAGCAGTTTAATTTACCAGTGACGATACCACCCAATATGTATAAGAAATATTATATGAACTCATGTCTTCCAGGCTCCATAATTGGTTTTCTAGTTATTACTCCACAATGCTAACTAGAATAATAGTTCACAAAAAAGATATCTGAAGATTTTGATGTTTCAATGAAAATTTGACTGAAGAATGAATGAGGGTTTCTTCCATCATGCTGGAAGTACTGGAAAAGGACTGAGTGCCTAGAGAGCAGAGACTAATTTTTTCTTGCCTTTCTTGGTAACACTTAGCTCTTAACACAGTGCCAGCCAGGCATAATAAGTAGACATTTAATAAATGCTAGCTCACTAACTGACTTCTAATTAAACAGTGATGTTGTAATTCCAAATTATGAAAATAACAAGTGGCTAGAGGACCAGAATTCTTCTAATAGTCACAAAACATACTAGTTATAACAATAACACTCATTTGTAGAGAACTTTAAGGTTTTCAATGTCTTGATGTGAGTTATTTTCTTTACTATATACTTATCCTCAAAAGAGTGCTATTATTCCAAAATATGTGTCACTAACCCCCCCACACACACACACACACAGTGTTTTTATTTTAAGGAATGATAGTATCTTTCATTATTGTATTCAGAATAAATGTTTTATAATAAAATCTTACTATCTAAATTGTTGAGCCTGCTTATGAAACTGAACTGAGAAATTTGATGGTGACTAGCCTAATTAAAGGACTGGAGAGCATTTGATGGAATTGGGAATACTCACCCTGAAGGAGCTGTTTATGGGGGACAGTATAACTTATCTAATGATATCTGAAGAGTTTGTGTGGAAACAATATGAGACTTGTGCTTCATTTCAGAAAGCAGGCCTGAGAGTAACAAATGGAAATTGCAGGGAATAAGGATAAACTTCCTAATAATTAGAGCTATTCAGATGTGAAATGGATTGTCTTGAGATGTACTGGAACTCCTGGTGGAGGATAAGCTAAATAGCCACTTCTCATGGATATTGTAGAAAGGATCTTTCTTGTCCTGCATGTTGGATTACATAGTCTGTAAGGCCCTGTCCAATTATAATATTATAAAATTTTGTAAAATGCAGTAAGTGTTTAAGGGATTCACACTACCATTCAGGTTACATATATGCTCAAGGAGCTACTGAAATTGAGAGTGGAGGGGTAGAAAGCCGGGGGAGAGTACGAACTGTGTTCAAAATACATTGATAACATTCTAGGATCTTAATAAATGTAGAGTAAAGACAAATTTAAATTTTGATGAATATGTGAAGGAGGAGGAGGAGAAGTTGAAGAAGAAGAAGAAGAAGAAGAAGAAGAAGAAAGAGAAAGAAAGAAAGAAAGAAAGAAAGAAAGAAAGAAAGAAAGAAAGAAAGAAAGAAAGAAAGAAGAAAGAAGAAGAGGAAGAAAGAAGAAGAGGAAGAAAATACAGGGGGAAATAAATATGAAAAACAAGCTACACATGATCCAAGCTAGTATGTGACAGACAAAATATTTCAAATAACCCACCTGGTCTGAGGAATTTGCAGATGCTTCCTTCTGTTCACCTTTATGTACAAAGCCAGGACAAGGAGGAAAGTTGGGGCTAAAAGCCATGAGGTCGTTCTTGATCGCCCCGTCTCCGGAAAAACCTTTCTGGCGCCGCTGCTGGGAATGCGACCAGCTCTCCATCCCACTAGAGCACACCACCGTAGGTTTCCCATTTTCGTACTCACCCCTTTGGGGTGTTGCACACCTCAGCAATACATACAGCAACAGGCTTAGTACTAACAGGCTGGATACCGAACAGATAGCAATGATCAGATATACGTTCACATCTACCAAAACTGTCTCCTTCCCCGAACCTGCAGAAGCAGCAGACCTAGACGCTCCAGAAAAGGTCTTCGGGGATAATCCACTTTCCACTATGGACACGATTACAGTAGCTGTGGCAGACAACATCGGTTCACCGTGATCTTTCACCAGAACCAGCAACGTCTGTTTTCTTGAGTCCGATTCCTCCAGATCTCGAGTTGTGCTGATTTCGCCAGTGTACAGACCCACGCGGAAAGGGCTGCGCCCAACGCCCATCTTGGACAACAGCTCATAAGACAACCATGCATTATAGCCTGAATCTGCGTCCACAGCCCGGATCTTCGACACCACGTGACCCACAGCTACAGACTGTGATATCAGTTCGTTCGCTGGGCCCCCACCTGCTCCAGAACCCACATGAGGTGGCAGAACAACCGGAGCGTTGTCGTTCTCATCCAGCACGAATATCTGCAGGCTCACGTTGCTGCTTAAAGGAGGGAAGCCTGCGTCCCGGGCGCTCACCTGGAACTGCAGCAGCTCCAGCTCCTCGTGATCCAGGGACTGCAAGGCGTACACTTTGCCGCTCTCCGAGTGCACGGACACGTAGCTCGACAGCGGACGCTCCCCAACCCGCCGCTCGATCAGCGAATATGACACAAGCGCGTTCTCTTGTGCATCTGGGTCTGAGGCGGATACTGTGAAGATGTGACTGCCGGGCGGATTGTTCTCCTTCACAAACACGGTGTACACTGGCTGCTCGAAGGCAGGCGCGTTGTCGTTCACGTCGCCAATGCCCACAGACAAGCTGGCAGTGGTCCACAGCGCTGGCGTCCCACCATCCCTCGCAGTTAGCAGTAGCTCATAGGCCGGCACACTCTCTCTGTCTATAGGACCTTCCAAAATGAGGGAGTAGTAATTCTTGAAGGTGGACACCAGCGCGAACGGTCCTTGGGGTAACAGAGAGCAAGTCACTTGCCCATTGGCTCCCGAGTCTCTGTCGGACACGCTGATGAGAGCAATGACTGTGCCCGACGGGGTGTCCTCGCGGACTGGCAATGACAAAGATTTCACCACCACTTCAGGGGTATTATCGTTGGTGTCCAAAATATCCACCATAACCCTGCAATGACCAGCCAGCTGGGGAGTTCCCTTGTCAGTAGCTTCTACCTGAATTTTGAATAATTTAATTTCCTCAAAATCAATATGTCCCTTTACTTTTATAACTCCACTTACTGGGTCTATATGGAACTTGGCCTCTACCTCTGGAGAAATATCACTCGTGAATGAATAAGTAATTTGACTGTTTGATCCTTCATCTGAATCTGTAGCATTTAGTTGAATTACTGGCGCTCCATTCGGTGCATTTTCCAGTAGTTTTACTTTGTAGACTGTTTTGTCGAATTCGGGGGCGTTATCATTGACATCCAGCACTGTGATCAGCAGCCCAACCGTTCCAGTCAGCTCTGGTTTGCCCCCATCAGTGACTGTAAGCAGTAAGTGAAGTTCGGGAGTTTCTTCTCTGTCTAGTTGTTTTTTTAATACAAGTTTGATTTCCTCCTCGTTGTTTTTTATATCTAGTGTGAAATATTCATTAGGACTGAGCCTGTAAGTCAAGAGAGCATTCGCTCCTATATCTGCATCTGACGCGCCCTCTAGCGGAAACTGAGAATCAACTAACCTCGATTCTGCAATACTCAGATTCTTTTGTTTTACAGAGAACACAGGCGAGTTGTCATTAATATCCTTGATCTCCACCTCTACGTGGAAAACTTGCAACGGCTTGTCCACGATCACCTCCAAGTGGATGCTACAAACAGGGCTGCGGCCGCACAGCTCCTCCCGGTCGATCCGAGAATTCACAAACAAAATGCCGTTCTGCGCATTGACCTCCAGGTAGTCCCTGGGGCCCTTGGACACCACCTGGAACAGTCGCGTCACCAACTCCCCGACCTCTAAACCTAGATCCTGCGCGATTCGCCCCACGAACGTACCGTGTTTCGCTTCTTCTGGCACCGAGTAATGGACCTGGCCGCTCCCCACCTCCCAGGCTGTGTGGAGCAGAAATGAGAGCAGCAGCTGCCGGGTTCCCAGGCCTTTTCTCTCGCTGAAAACCATTGCAAATATTTGGAGAAATATTCCAAATCACTGAGCCACTCTTCGGGGGGGGGGGGAATTCTTTTCTTCTTCTACTGCTTGTTTAAATCGGAGGCTGATGCATCCGCCATGATTAGGCATCATTCACTAACAAACTTCAAAGCATTTCAAGGGCTAGGGAGAAAAAGAACTCTCCTTTGTGCTTGCTTGGATAAGATCTCGTGGCAGACAGCGACATCATGTGGGCGTAAGAGTAAGTAGAAAGTTGTCCTTTAATTCATGACAGTAAAGAATTTAATTTTATTCTCTGAACTTATTTTCTACAATTAATTCTTCGTAGCAACACAGAACCACACTTCAGGGTAAGAAATGTGTTCCTGGATGTTTTTGAAAGATTCGTTTTCTTTATTCGCTTCAATATTTCAGTTGTCTGTTGTTTTAGGAGTAAGAGTGCAGGTGGAAACTCTTCTGTTACTTTGTACATGACATTTAATAATTGCTGTGGCCAAAAATGTCATTATTCTGAGGTCAATGATTATAATCTCTGGAAATTTAGCTGGGCTTGCTCCTAGGACAATAGGCATGCCATCTATTCCTAGTATTAGAAACTGCTCCATTATATAATGGACCTGCCAGACCTTAAGCTTTTCAGGCATGACCACTGAGAGACAAGAGTCTAGGTCATACCACTATAGAGGTTTTGTATTTTTCTTCGAAAAATAGTATGAATCAGTTTAAATATTAAGAGTTTGTTTTATCATGCAAAGATGTGATCGATATAAATTGTGAATATGGGAAATTATGTGAATATGGAAAATTAGAACAATAGACAGAAAAATCGATTTTAAGGGGGAAAGCAAGGGACTTGAGAGTCAGAATTGTTTTGGAATCCTAATTCTGTTCTTACTGCGCAAGATTACATAAATCACTTAATTAGATTCTTCGTGTGTAAAATGGAGATAATAGCTACCTCAATTTCTATCACAAATTCGTTAAGAGGATTAAGAAAGCCACAAAATGATTTGTGAATCCTAAAGTGGTAAATAAATGTTAGCTGTCATAATTATTATGACAAATATTCTACCTCCAATTTATCCCTGCTCCCTTCTTTGAAAACACAATGTATTTGTTTAAAATGAGATGGCAGGTGTTAAAGAAAGTTAATGGACATCGACAGCATGCAGAGGTTTCTTTTACACATAATCAAAATAACTTTAAAGCACTGGAAGGAAAAAGAACAATTCTAAGCATTATTGTGTCCAGAAAAAAAATGTTTTCTCAATATTCCTATTCAAAGAAACCTTTAAAACTTATCACTTCATATGAAAAAGTATCAGCCTTTGTGGAAAAAAAAATGATAGATTTCACATGTCAGCATTAAATGCTATTTCCTGGGACACTCGGGCTATATCCTTTAGACTGTCTTTCCATAATAAATCTGGATTTGATCATTCAAGAAGTAACAAAAGAAATCAGCAGCTACAGCCATATTTCATTTTTCTCACCTCTATAAAAAATCTCTCTAAGAATAATTTACACATGAATCAAGGGATTCATTAGTGAAAATATAAAGGAGAATAAGGAATCTTTCGCAGATGACTTTGTAGAGTAAACCATGTCTTCACAGGTTTGTAGCAAATACTTGTAGCGAATATGAAGCCCACCTTTGTTTATTATTTTTCTTTAATTGATCTCAAAGAGTAAAACATAACCTTTAAGGATCTTATGCAAGAGTTGTCTTCATTTTGTGTGCTTAGATCGTACAAGATTCATTGATGGATATAATCACAGTGAAGACTTGTCCAATCAGCCCTCAATTAACTAACTTAATCAAAGAATGCCCTAGACTGTCAAAGATCCTCACCATAATCATGGAAGATGCCCCGGTCAGAGCTCAAATGGAAAAGGAATTCCCTGTAAATAGAGTGAGGCAAGTGCTTCTATTTATGGGCGACATTTTGCTAAACACATCAAAGCCAAGCATACTATGAGACCCACAGTCCCTCAAAAGCGATTAGCCCAGCAATCCATATGGAAAAAAGCCAAATACATTAAAAACGTTTATTACCCAGACCATGGCATGCAATTGAACGGGCATTGTGTTTATCAGTTTACTCGTCTTGGTCAGAGTCTACAGACAGACAAGCTGAATACAGAATTGAATATATTGTTGTAAGCAGACTGGATTTCCATATCAAGAGTTGCGTTATGCTTGTCTCTGTTACAACTACTTCATGACACAACATCCATATTTTTAACACCAGTATACTCCTAGGGATTGCACTGGATTAAGAATGGGGGGGGGAGGGAAAAGGAGGAAGAGAACCACATTTTCCAATTAATCAAAAATTTCAAGTGACTCAAAAGAGCAATGGAGAGATCATATTATCAAGGGTAATTTAAGTACAATACAATACAAAAGGTATGCCATCCACAAGAAATGTGACCAAAAAAGACTAGTCATGTAGCAAGAATGGTGAATAACAGAGTAATTGCCTTAGTATTGTGCTGTTTGACACAAAATATTGGATGGCTCTCAATGCATTGGTTAAGATCCTCTATGAGAGAATATAGACTCACACCCCCCAAAAAAAGCATGGATGAGTTGCAAGAAAAACCATTTTAGAAAGTACCTACATTGTCCATTGTCCATTGAAGCATCATTCAAGCAACCAAATTAAAATGTATTAAGATATCAACCTTCATTACCTTTCTGTGATATTTCTTAGAAAAGCTGTTGCTTTAGCCTGAAATGCCTATTTCTGCCTGTCTAAACACCATTCATTCTTCCAGGTACAGCTCAAAGTCCATCTACTGAAAGAATCCTTCCTGCAAAGAGTTGGTCTCTTTTTACTTTGAATTCATAGAATCGTAATGCCATATACTGAGAGTTGGAAGGGATCTTAGAATCTATCTAGACCAGTTCCTATAGCATGTTGTGCCTATCTCCTACCACTTATACATTTTCTTTTATTATACTTCTTTGCATAAGTGTCACCTATAGATTAGAGAGGAACTGGAGTATAGTAACTTTATTTTACCTGCTTGACTATAATCTTCTTTAAGACAGATATTTTGGGGCAGCTAGGTGGCACAATGGGGCGGCTAGGTGGTGCAGTGAGTAGAACACCAGCTCTGGAGTCAGGAGGACCTGAATTTAAATCTGGCCTCAGACACTTAACACAAAACTAGCCATGTGACTTTGGGCAAGTCACTTAACTCCCAAGTGCACCTCCAAAAACAAAAGCAAAAAAAAAAGATATTTTGTCATCAATAGTTTTTGTATGCCTTTCTCATCTTGGCATATAGCTTTTGTTCATAGTAGACACTCAAGACGTTTTTAAAGAAATTCTGAATGGATCATGGGGGTTCTGATTATTCCTTATTACGTTAGAAGATATGATGTTTCAGGTACTTTGATATCTTTATCTGTGAAAATGTTTCACTTTCATTGACTTTAAGACTACAGCTTCTTCAAGTAAAATTCACATCTTCAAAGTAAATCTTACACAGATCTATGTTCTAAGCATAAGAATTCCTATACAAAAGTGATTCTAATCCCTTTTTAGAAATGAGTCCTTGACGAGCACTTCCTAGCTCCTGAAATAAGGTGACTTCTCACTCTTAACAAAATATGGATACTTGGCAATGTTTCCTCAGCTAATGGTGTCATTCTCTAGGCTTACTTGAGTTTACTAGGTCCTCAAAATGATTTTTACACAAAAAGTCCCAACTAAATAATATCTTTGTCTGAAATTTTCAGTAGCTCACTGAAGCTATTTCCCATTTCTGAGTTCTCCTTACAATTCATAAACGTTAAGATTATACTGATGGACACTCAGGTTAATGGAAATACTCCAATAGCTAATATCTTCCTTTTAAATATACCCCCAAAAGTCTAAAACATCTTAAGTTAGCAAAAATATAGAAGGATCTCACAGTGGGTTCTTCCAGCAAGTTTTTTAAGTGTTTGTTTTCCCTTTTCAACACTGTCCTCTTTCATTCATTCTGGAGAATGAGAAAATGTGTCACCTTAAAGGAAATAGGTGTAGTTGTCTTGTATCTATGCCCTATATTTAGCTTTTAAAATGACATTGCTGATACAGTATTTTCTGGATACAGAAAAAATAAAATTCTGACTTTTAAATACCTGGATTTTATGGGTTTTTTCCTAAATTGGCTAATGTTTCTAAACTCAATGCAATGTACAGAATGTACACTACAAGAGCCCACCACTTCCATTATCATCTCAGTGTTATAAAGATAAAGGTTGAATTAATTTTAAAAGGTGAGATACAGCATTCAGCTTAAGTAACGTGCAGTCATTTTCAATCATGTCCAATTCTTCATGACCTCATTTGGGGTTTTCTTGACAAAGATATTGAAATGGTTTGCCATCTCCTCCAAGCTTAAGTAATATCAACTTTTAAATATTTTGAATCAGTTTAAATTATTTTTCATCCCCCAAGACACTGATAATATTTCCCTATATAGAGTTTTTATATAGTTAACCAACAAATTTATACATTTTTATTTGTGAATGTTCATGTCAATCCAGAGAAATTGTATTTCAGAGACACTAGATATCCATTTATATATGTTATATGTTTACATATGTTAAAACTGAAAAAAAAAATAAAGAGCCCATTCCTGCATTATGGGTAGATATATCATTGCCAGGACACAAATTCAATAAACTAGCGTTTGTTTAAGTACATTTTTAGCTCTATTTTCACTGAAAGAAGACTGTTTATTATTAAATTAAACAAATATTTAATAAGAAACTACTACATGCAGAGCATGATGCCGGATGCTGGGAGATTGGCAAAGTTTAGACAATTCTTAGTTGCTGCCTTCACTGCACTTTTATTCTAGGAGGAAACTATCTATAATATGCGGGAGGGGAAAGTAATAAATGACAAGTTTCTCAGAAAGTTACAAATGTGAGGCTATGGGGTATCCCTGAAAAAAAAACCGTAATGGGGTAAATTTTAGGAAAGACATCATGAAGGAGAGGCCATTTAAATGCCTAAGCATTTTTTTAATGGATAGAAATTCAATAGTTGAAAAGACAGAGAGAAAAGTTCTAGTTTTGTGGAATATCCAGAAAACTAACTTAGAGTATGTGGAAGAACTTAATTTAAAAAAAAAATAGAAAGCTAGGGTGCTGCATTATTGTAGAGGTTCTTAAATGCCTAGCAGAACTTAAAACTAGACTCCATAGGTTATAGAGAATCACAGCTGATTTCTGAACATAAATCTGGTATAAATAAGATTAGTCAAGGCAGATACATTGGCAAAAATTCACTAGTCTTATTTACTGTTACCCTCAGAGTTATTATCCTTGTTAAATGAGATTTTTAACCACAAATAACTAATTTTAAAAAATTGAATTGCTGGAGCAAAAAGGCTAAACTTTATCAAGACTATTTGATTGATAGTACTAAACAGGTTTCCTATATTGGGATTTTAGGGGGAGAAGTGGAAGCCCAAAAGGCAATATATTGTTGCTAAGATCAAATGAACAATATTTGTTAAGTATCTGGCACATAGTAGGTATTATATGTGCTAACTATATTGGAGAAAATTTAAAATTACTATTAAATAGTTGATAAGAGCTAGGCATTTCGACTCACCTTCCCCGGATACTCCATCACAATTTCCTGGGTTTCACCTCCTTCCCTAGAACCAGGAGGCTGAGGGAGATTGGGGCTGAAGGCCATGAGATCATTCTTGACCACCCCATCCCAGGAGTACACCTTCTGCCGCCGCTGCTGAGAATAAGACAAGCTCCCAGCCTCACTGGAACATACCAGAGTGGGCTTTCCAGGACCACACACAGCCTTCGGAGGCGCAGAGCATCGAAGAGCCACATAAAGCAGCAGACTCAGCACCAATAAGCTAGACACTGAGCAGATGGCGATAATCAGATAAACATTCACATCCATCACCGCTGTCTCTTTTCCCATACCAGCCTTTCCCAGGGTGCCAGAAGCACTAGATGAAGTCTTGAACGCCTGCCCGTTCTCCACCAGTGAGAGACTCACAGTTGCTGTGGCTGACAATACAGGTTTCCCGTGATCCTTCACTAATACCAGTAAAGTCAGCCTAGGTGCATCAGAATCTTCTAGGGCCCGTGTTGTGCTGATCTCGCCAGTGTACAGACCCACACGGAAAGGGCTGCGCCCAAAGCCCATCTCTTGCATCAGCTCATAAGACAGCCATGCATTGTACCCTGAATCCGCATCCACAGCACGGATCTTTGCCACCACGTGACCCACGGCCACAGACTGTGACACCAGCTCAGTCACCGGACTAACGCCAGCGTGAGGCGGTAATACGGCCGGAGCGTTGTCGTTCTCATCCAGCACAAACACCTGCAGGCTCACGTTGCTGCCCAAAGGAGGAAAGCCTGCATCCCGGGCGCTCACCTGGAACTGCAGCAGCTCCAGCTCCTCGTGGTCCAGGGGCTGCAAGGCGTAGACTTTCCCGCTCTCTGAGTGCACAGAAACGTAGCTTGACAGGGGACGCTCCCCCACCCGTCGCTCCACTAGCGAATAAGAGATCAGTCCGTTCTCCTGTGCATCTGGGTCAGATGCAGACACAGTAAAGATGTGACAGCCCGGTGGGTTATTCTCCTTCAGAAATACGGTGTACACAGGTTGCTCAAAGGAAGGTGCGTTGTCGTTTACGTCACCAATGCCCACAGAAACACTGGCCGTGGCCCACAGTGCTGGCGTCCCGCCATCCCTCGCAGTCACCACTAGCTCATAGTCTGACACGCTCTCACGGTCAACAGGACTGTCCAGTACCAGCGAATAATAATTCCTGAAAGTGGACACTAGAGTAAAGGGCCCCTGGGGTGACAGGGAACAAGTCACTTGACCATTGGCTCCCGAGTCTCTGTCAAATACACTGAGGAGGGCAATGACTGTACCTGGCAGAGCGTCCTCCGAGACTGGCAGAGACAAGGAAGTCACAGACACCTGGGGAGCATTATCATTGGCGTCTAGTAACTTCACCATAACTTTGCAGTGGCCTGTTAACGGAAAAGGACTTTTATCAACAGCCTCGACCTTGATTTCATATAAATTACAGTCTTCATAATCTAGATTTCCGTTTACTCTTATTTCTCCAGTATTACTATCGATGGTAAATTTTGATTTTACATCGGCTAGAACAAGACTTCCAAAGCGATATTTTATCTCTTTATTTACTCCTTCGTCTGCATCAGAGGCGTTCAATCTGATCACTAGCGTCCCATTAGGAATATTTTCGAATAATCTAACATTATAGATGGATTTCTCGAATGCTGGGGCGTTATCATTTGCGTCCAGCACGGTGATCAGCAGCTGTGCGGTTCCAGTTAGTTCTGGTTTGCCTTGATCTGTGGCCGTCAATAATAAATTGTGTTCAGGAGTTTCTTCTCTGTCTAAAGATTTCTTCAAAACTAACTCTACAGATTTAGTCTCTTCCCCATTAGTATTTGTATCCAAAGTAAAATACTCACTCCCAGACAGCTTGTATAACAATTCTGCGTTAGTTCCGATATCAGCATCAGACGCGCCCTCTAGTGGGAATCTAGAATCTGCAGGCCTGGATTCTAAAATAAATAATTTTTGTTGCTTAACCAAGAACACGGGCGGATTGTCATTAATGTCCTTGATCTCCACCTCCACATGGAAAACCTGCATGGGCTTCTCCACGATCACCTCCAGATGGATGCTACAAACTGGGCTGCGGCCGCACAGCTCCTCCCGGTCGATCCGAGAATTCACAAACAAAATGCCGTTCTGTGCATTTACCTCCAAGTAGTCCCTGCGGCTCTTGGACACCACCCGGAACAGTCTCGTCACCAGCTCCCCGACCTCCAGACCCAGGTCCTGCGCGATTCTCCCCACGAATGTACCGTGTTTCGCTTCCTCCAGCACCGAGTAATGGACCTGGCCGCTCCCCACCTTCCAGGCTGTGTGGAGCAGAAGCGAGAACAGCAGATACTGGGCTCCCAGGCCGCCTCCACAAGAAAACGCCATCGCAAAACCTTTTTCTCTGGATTCACAAATCACTGGCTCATGATTCACAACTAAAAGAATTCCTTCGAAAAACTACTTTATCCTTCCCTTTAAATCCAATCTTCTTGGCTTGTTCTTTTCGTTGAATGTTGTTGTTCGTTCGGAATCAACCATTGAATGAGCTTGTTTCTATTGCAATGAGAAACACCGTTCATCCTTTGTTAGAAAATCCACCTTGTGGAGGACAGCGACATCATGTGGCCCAATGTGTAAGTATAATCGCGATTAATGTAGAGTATTGTATTTCTTTCATTCACTTAGGTCCTATTGCCTTCATTTCCTGTATGTTCCTTTGTTCCCTTCAAGAACCCTTTCAAGGTTTCATATTTTGTTTCCATAAGTGTACTTAGACTTTAAATATGGTCTTCTCTTGATTTACAAGCACAATGTTGTTTTAAAATGTAAATCTCATTTTAAAGAATATGCAGTTTTCACTTACTTGTACTTCCGAGTTTCCAAACTACATATAGGAGACTAGTGAAAATGTTTTTCCTTCATGAATTCTTTGAATTATTATTATTATTGGATATGTATTTCACGGAATCAAGTTCTATTAGTCCTTATTCTTCCAGGGCTTAGCACAGTGTGTGGCATATATGTAGGTTCTTAAGATATAAACGCTAGCTTAGTAACTTTTTTCAGTCACATTACACTTTTCCATTTCTGTAGAAAACATCCTTTTATTATGCAAAAGCTCAAGGTTTCTAGTTTTACTGTAAATTTGAAAATTTGTAGACTAAGCCTCAATTTTTCTACATATTGTCTTAGTTTATTGATCATTAGAAAAACTACCATTGACCTCTGCAAATCGTTATTTAGTAGTTTTGCTCTCCTCCTATGTCCTTCATCGTGCCTCTGGTCAAGATGGAAATTGTTCTTCCCGTGCTATAGACTATAATGTTAGGCAGCATTGCTAAATTCAAAACAATGTTTCATTTCCTGCCCTCTGTCCCTTCCAGGAGGAAAGAGAGCTTCATTCACTTACTAAGCAAGCAGAAAGGTAACTGAGAAATAATTTAACCTATTACTTCTTAGAATTACTTTCATCTTTGTCAAAAATGTATCTATTCCTTTATACACACAAAGTTCATCACTTTATTTTGAAATCTGCCCACTAATTTACTCAATACCAAGGTTATCAACTCTAAAGGAACAATAATTCTTTAAGCACTCTCAGTGCTTGTTGGTCCAGATATTCCAAAGCTGAAATCCCCTATTCAGGCTTGAACTATTGAAATGGAGAAAATCTAATGTGCTTATCTTCCAGGAGATAAGTACATTTTTGCCTTGTACTTAAAAAGGACCTTTGGTTCTATCTATAACTGAGGTTATGTAATTCTCTTGAATGTTTAACTACAAAGAATCCTGACATTAACCATGAATCCAAACAAAATGAAATCATGTATGTAGAATGGGGCAAATCTTACAATACCATATAAATGTGGATTATAATTATTATTGTGTTGGTGTCCGAGGTGTTGTTATATACCTATGCAGGATGAGTCAAGTATAACTGAATTGTCTTGTAATCATTAAGTAATTAAAACTGTCTCAGCAATATTTGTGAGTAAAAGGTGGGCAGGAAATCCACACCCAAATGAACAGTCTACAAAAGTGACTCAGTTCCATAAGGGAAAACATTCATTACTTCAAAGAGTCAAATTCATTCTTTTGGATTATTTTCTTGGAAAAAGTTGGAGTAGTTATATGGCACAATGGATAGAGTATCATGAAGGTTTAAAATTCTGGCCTCAGATACTTATTCACTGTGTGACCCTTTGTAAGTCATTTAACGTGTTTGCCTTTGTTTTCTTATCTCTAAAATGAGGATACTAACAGCACCTCCTTCCTAGAGTTGTTGTTATAATAAAGGGAAGTAATATATGAAAAGTGTTTAGCATAGTGCCTGGCATATAGTAGGTATCATGTAAATAATATCTATAATTATTACTAAGTCTCCACTGAAAGTTGGTCCTATTGTTGGCTTGAAGAATTTCTTCCAATAAAAAATATAGATAAGAGGTAAGTTATAAATATCAACTCAAACTACTGGTAGAAGCAGTCACTAATGCTAGTTCTACTCAAAGTACTTTGATTATCCATCTTCCAAGTAACTAATCCTGCAAAGAATCAAATTTAGAACTGAAAAGGACTCCAGGGGTCATTTAGTTCTATTATAGATGGGAAAACTGAGCCTCAGAGAAGAGGAGGTATTTTTACATTATGTTATTACATTAACATCTAATAGGCAGTAATCAGGACAGAATACTTTTTAAGGAATATAAATTGAAGATACATTAAACATTAATATAGAAGGGATATGCTCAAGAGTATACAAAGTAGAGTGGGTTGTCAAATTATTTTCCATCAAAAAATATTAAATTTATACATTGCCTCTGCCACCTCAAGAACTCTGTATTAATGTCTATTAATGTCTCTGTACTTAATGAAAGTAAATGCCCATTGCAGTTTGAAGGGAAAACCACTTTACTAACACAGAACTAGAGCTAGATATTTTGGACAGAGGTTTTGTCTTCATCATTTCCCATACTTTTTCTCCCCTAATCACTTTGAGTATCAATTTCACCCTGGATCTTGGTGCTCTGCTGATCTGCTGATCTGTTAAAGTCAATTCATATAATAATTGATATCACAATATTGACAATGCTGATTTGAAGTTATTCTACTTGCAAACATTTACATTTTCTAAGATTTCCAGAGTAAACAATGCTTAATACAAACATACAAACTGCTACTTGTGTAATTTGATTTATTGTATGTATGCAAGTGGAAGTCACATGTTGAGGCAGAGAGCTCTTCATACTCCTTAGCAGAGAACTGCTCTCATTGCACTACCCAGGCAACTTCATACTTGACCTGTGCCCAAACCAGACTGGAGGAAGGTTATCTCCCAAGGCAATAACAAGTAGATTAGGGATTTTGTAGTCTTGGATCAAAATAGATCAGATCAGACAGAACGAGATCTGAGAGATGTGGAAGACTATGGTGGATAGCCTCGTGATCTCAGAAAACACTGGAGTCTGATTTTAAAGATAATGAACAAAGGCTAAAGATAAGTTTGTCTTGGTTTCTGCAGATCCCAAAATGTGATTATGTCCTCACTCAAATGTTTTGAGGTTTGAGGGGTTTTTTGTTTGTTTGTTTACCAAAGTTAAGTAGAGTTACCTCCAATTATACTTCCCCTTTGCTTTTCTATAGGCTACTCTGATTTTTGTTTCAAACTGCCTCAGAAAGAGTTTTGAACTTAATCTACAGCATGTTATAATGTAATTAAAGGAGAAGGAACACGGGTGCCAAATAGTTTAACTTAAAAAGAGTTCAATAAAAGTTTAAATAAGTATAATCAAGGGGAGGCTTATAAATATCAAAGAGAATTTAAGATGCTCATACACACATACATACAGTTTCATGCTCCATACATAGTAGAAATACTTTAATCTCTACAGTGAATTTTATGGCTGAAAGTGTAGTGTACTGTAGAAGACTGTCTGTGAAACCATCTCTTTCCTTTTCCAGATTTACTGCTACATACCTTCAGCAGTTCTATATAGTTTTTCTCAAAATTCAATTCTCTCCTTTCATGGCAGAGGCAGGGGACTATGGATGTAATATGATGTTGCATATATTATCAGACACTTTTCATCTGGGTTGGTTTTGCTCAGCTCCTCTTTTTTTCCTTTTATCTAGGAATGGTTCATTGAGGAGGGTAAAGGAAGATATGTTTAGAAATAAAAGTGATATAAAAATGACAGGCATATTCCATTTGTAAAAAGCTTCTATTAAAAAAATAAAAAACTGAAAGTAAGAAGGCAGATAACTAGAGCAGTAGTAATCCATGTCTTCTTGATAGTTTGGGGATTATGGGGATGGGTTGGAGAGAAGAATATTATTTGTGATGGTTTTCATGGGTTTTTTTTTATTCTCTCTTCTCAAGATATCTTGAAATTCAGCCCCTCATTGCTGTCAAAATGCTGTCACTTCCAACATCAGTTCTTTCTGCATGTACTTTTTCTGTTCCACCAATTCTCTAGGAATTGTTCTTCCTAATGACCCTGGGTATATGTATAAAATGCTTTACATAGATTATCTCATTTGATCAGAACAACTCTGTGAAGTGAATTTTCTCATAGTATATTGAGTACTGAGGTGTTAGAGTCCAAATTTAGGAGATCCATTGACATTGACAAAGAAAATGTATTGTTATGGAAATGCTAATGTTTTGGGGTGTTAATCAGGTGGGTTTCCTCAACCCACAAGAGGAAATCAGGGTATATAAGGAGTAGGCATCAGAAATAATAGACCTATTAAAGTCTTCCCTGCTTCAGACTTTAAGTGGTTTCATTATGGCTTGTAAAGAGTATGAAATCTTGAGTGCTTTCACATGCTAAGTGATTCATTTGCGGATTTAAAAGGATATGAACCTGGGAGTGGCCCATTCTCATCTCGTAAACATTTACTCCCACATTTGCTGGAATTATAGGACAATTAGCCATTGTTTCACTGAAAGATAGGCCACACCTTGGGTGACCTTAAATACAAGAAGCAAATGCTCAGCAGGCATGTCTCTCTAGCATTTAAGACCAGAGGAACTAGGGTAGTGAAGACAGCCATCTCTGACAACCAAGAAGAGAGCTAGATATGAAGGAAGCAACCAGCTTTTAAAAGTAAATCTTTTCCTTTGCTCTACTTCTCTTCCAGAATGAAGTACAGGGAAGTAATTTCTCACTCTTCCCTGGCCTCAAGGTGTTTCATAACAGAGCAATTTTTCCAAGAGAGAATTAGATGCAGAGAGATGAGGTAGAGGGTCAAGTTGAGCTACAGAAAGGAGTAGGCCCAGGGAGCTCACCCGAGTGACCTGCCCAGGAAAGATAATACACCATTATAGAGCAATATGAGGATACTATGAAAAGAGAAAAGACTTCAAGACTTGTAAATGTTAGAAGTTTGAGTTGCTTTGGTGAAAAGTGATCCCTCTATGTGTGCCTCCCTCCTAGTGCACTCAGTATTTATGCCCACATTTCCCTCTGGCACTGTGTATATCTGGGAGAGAGTTTGCCCTAAGTTTATGGGGAGGTGTGTTCATTATTATTGTTCACGCTAAGAATAATCAGAAGATTATTAAAGGTGAACTGGCAAATGACTGTTTACTATACTTGTAGGAGTGTGTTTCTATAAAGTTCTTTGAACCTGGAGAAGTCTGTCTCTCAAAGCACCCAACCTCTGAGTTGTTTGGGTGATCCAGAAGATGTCCTATACTAATAAATATGTTCTGTTTTACATAATATTTGTTATCTAACTTTCAGTTTCATATATAAATATATTTGGTATGATACAGCCTAGCAGCATCTCAGTTAAGTTTTTGAAAGGTCCCTTTTATCTCCTACTGTTTTGTGAGGCAAAACTGCAGCAATTATTGTCTTTAATGGGCTACAGATTAGTACCTACTTTAAAGTGGTGTTTTCCATGCTGGCAACACTACTTGGTAATGGAATTCTGTTTCTTGGATTATACCACTAATGGATTCCGTGGATCTCCATGTTGTGATGACTGCTTTACATCAGTTAAATTTCTCCAATGGTGATAGTAACTATACTTTTATCATTTTACCAATTTTCAGAATCCAAGGTTCATTTGAATAAGTCAGGTAACCACTTTTTTCATTGCACACAGTATCTTTTCCCTTATTTTTATCCCTTCTCAAGTGAAACAATTTATGAACATAAAATTGCTTTGGAAACTACTACAAGAGAGTAATCAGTAATCCTGTTTGTTAAAATATAATCCTATCTCTGATATATGGAAGTTGAGTGACCCTGAGCAAGTCATTTAACCTCTCATTGCCCTAGGTAGATTATACACAAATTGGAGATCTGCATATCTGAAAGGAGGTTCCCTTCTCCATTGAAATCACAGATCTGGAATAAAGCAAATGGACAATCAATTTCATTTTTTGAAGCTCACCTTTTCCAGGGACTGCTTGATTTCTTCTTGCAAAGAATCTGCATAACAGTCTACAAAATATTGGCCTTTTTACTTCTTAACCCTGAAATAGTTTTTCTTTTTTCTTTTTCTTTTTTTTTTTGCCTAATCTCCCCAGTTCCTCTCCACTTTCCTTTCTCTCCCCAGGAGTCTTTCCTGTCCTTCTCATCTCCCTCTCCTCCTTTTCTCCCTTCCTTTCCTTCTTTTTGTATCTCCCTCTTACTCTTCCTCTCTTTGACTCTGTCTCCCTCTCTGACTCTGTTTCTGTCTCTGTCTTTCTCTCTGTGTCTGTGTCTGTGTGTTTCCCAGTAAGATTTATCAAGTTTTCAACAAAATTTCTCTACTTCTCCATGCTCTACAACAATTGCCGGTGCATAAACCTCACTGTGATCTTTTTGGTTTTCTCGTTGTGAGAACAAGAAGGCAAGATGACCAAACATCTTATGAAGTTAAGGAAAACTGACTGAAGTCTTCCGTTAACAGATCATCTATCCAAGAAAAAAGTTAAGAAAAAAAATTGAGGAAATGTCCTTAGGATTTGTGACATCAGATGCCTGGAATACATTCCTTTAGTCAAAGGAACAAAATTACTCTAAAGACAGAGGAAGATCACAGCAACCACGTGTAGAAAAGCATAGGTGACAGAGAGACATTGGTAGTTATGACAACTGAATTGCTTCATTTTTACGAAGTATAAAGCCTTGCTTCTTCTATCCAGGAGTTTAAAGAAACTCCACTTCAGGAACTAATGAGTTCATACACCAGTAAAGAATGCTAATAAAGTTATTTTCATTTGTTCAGCAAGAAATTCCACAAGTGAAAATAATTTATATCCTCTAACATCTGATCCTCCTGTAAAACTGAATAAGGGTATTTAATGTTCTTGCTACTAAGAATGCTTGTGATGTATCTCAGTTACTGCAGGTTTTCATCAAATGCTTCACCAGAATTAACTCTAGAGAAAGGAATTCTGAAATCATCAGAAGCAGATACAGAATCATTTACAACATGGCAGATGCTCAATAAATTTAATGAAAAAGTTTTAAAATACTCACAGAGTAGAGTGGCTTTTACTAGGAGTTAAACTCCCCTTAATCACTGAGCAATTCATAAATATAAAGAAATTCAAAAGTCACATCTGGTAACAACTAACCAACATAGGAGATTTTCCCAAGGAAATCCTATTTCAGGAAACAGGTGTGAAGCAAAGATATGAATCACTAGGTAGGGTGCTAAGCCAAAGAGAATGATTAATGATTGACTTTATTAAAAAAAATACATTTTCCTTTTAAAAGATATACACCAAAGAACAATTTCCCCTATCAAATTTGTGTCATTAAAAGATTCAATGAGAAATCTAAAAAAAAATGGATTAGGAAAATTATTTGAGAATTATCTATAGCAAAGATTTTATAATTAAAATTTAAATTGGCTTATTTTTCCACACTATATTATTCATTATTGTAGGAGGAATAGTTTGACATATTAGAGTTGTGAGGAAAGAATGAGATAATATATGCAAGGTGCTTAGCAAACCTTTAAGTCCTATATACATTATTAACAAATGGAAATAAGAATATCACCCAATGTTCCAAAATTATTAAACAGGTAAAACAAAAGGGAATTAGCTGTTTGGTCTCCTAGGGAAAGTTTCCAGAAACAACAAGTTTAAGGAGTAAAGGAGGACGAAATAACCCAATGAAGAAAACAGGATCAAAAGACATAACTTCTTGAGAGAAATAGCTCCTATGATCAAATATAAAGTTGAATAATCAATAAGAAACTCTAGGACCCACCTTGGCAGAATGATCCTGCCCCACTGCCTGATGCTCGGCACTATCTGCTGGACCAGAACACGGAGGGAGGTTAGGGCTGAAGGCCATAAGGTCACTTTTGGCACCTCCCTCTCCAGAGCAAACCTTCTGCCGCCGTTGCTGGGAATAGGACCAGCTTCCAACCTCACTGGAGCACACCAGCGTGGGCTTCCCAGGGCTACACACACCCTGTTGGGGCGCAGAACACCGCAGTGCTATGTACAGCAACAGACTCAGCACCAGCAGGCTGGACACTGAGCAGATGGCGATTATTAGATAAACATTCACATCCAGCTCCATTGCCTCCTTCTCTGCATTAGCCACTGACCTGGACAAACCAGAGGAAGCCTTAAGTGCCTGCCCGCTCTCCACAATAGATATGGTTAGAGTGGCAGTGGCTGACAGAGGCGGCTCCCCGTGGTCTTTTACCAGCACCAGCAACATCTGCCTCAGCCCATCCGTCTCCTCCAGGGCCCTAGTAGTGCTGATCTCGCCCGTGTACAGACCCACTCGGAAAGCGCTACGAGCAACGCCCACCTCTGACAGTAACTCATAAGACAGCCACGCATTGTACCCTGAATCCGCATCCACAGCACGGATCTTTGCCACCACGTGACCCACAGCCACTGACTGTGACACCAATTCGGTCACGGGACTAATGCTAGCGTGAGGCGGCAGAACAACCGGCGCGTTGTCGTTCTCATCCAGCACGAACACCTGCAGGCTCACGTTGCTGCCCAGAGGAGGGAAGCCTGCGTCCAGGGCGCTCACCTGAAACTGCAGCAGCTCCAGCTCCTCGTGGTCCAGGGGCTGCAAAGCGTACACTTTGCCGCTCTCCGAGTGCACCGACACGTAGCTTGAGAGAGGACGCTCCCCCACCCGCCGCTCCACCAGTGAGTAAGACACCAGCGCGTTCTCTTGCACATCCGGGTCAGACGCCGACACTGTGAAGATGTGATGTCCGGGTGGGTTGTTCTCTTTCACAAACACTGTGTACACAGGCTGCTCGAAGGCAGGTGCATTATCGTTCACGTCGGCAATGGCCACGGACACGCTGGCTGTGGCCCAAAGCGCTGGCGTCCCACCATCCCTCGCAGTCACCACTAAGTAGTAAACCGGCACTGTCTCGCGGTCCACAGAACCCTCTAGTACCAGCGAGTAGTAATTTCTGAAGGTGGACACCAGCGTGAAAGGTCCTGGGGGTGACAGAGAGCAAGTTACCTGCCCGTTGGTTCCTGAGTCTCTGTCAGAGACGCTGATGAGAGCTATTACTGTGCCTGACGGAGAGTCTTCTGGGACTGGGAGCGATAGCGACTTCACGGTCACTTCGGGAACATTATCATTGGTGTCCATTACTTCGACCAAGATTGTGCAATGACCCACCATCTTGGGAATTCCCTTATCGGTCGCCTCTACCTGGATTTGATATGATTTACTTTCTTCGAAATCTATTTGTCCGATCACTCTGACGTCTCCATTCATTGGATCTATTGTGAATTTAGACAGTATATTTGGGGAGACATCACTCTCAAATGAGTAAATAATTTGGCTGTTTGTTCCTTCGTCCATATCTGAGGCAGTTACTTTTGTTACCGTTGTCCCGTTCAATGAATTTTCAGCCAATCTAACTTTATACAATTTTTTGTCGAATTTAGGGGCGTTATCGTTCACATCTAGCACTGTGATCTGTAGCTGAACTGTTCCAGTAAGCTCCGGTTTGCCCCCATCAGTGGCTGTAAGCAGTAAGTGAAGTTCGGGAGTTTCTTCTCTGTCTAGAAGTTTCTTTAATACTAGTCCGAGAGGTTTAATTTGTTCATCATTGGTTTGTATATCTAGAGTGAAAAAATCATTAGGGCTTAACCTGTAGGTGAGAATAGCGTTCACTCCGATATCGGCATCCGATGCGCCCTCTAGTGGAAACCTAGAGTCTACTGGGCTGGATTCAGAAATAAACAGATTCTTCTGTGACACGGAAAACACGGGCGGGTTGTCATTAATGTCCGTGATTTCCACCTCCACATGAAAAACCTTCAGCGGTTTGTCCACGATCACCTCCAGGTGGATGCTACAAACGGGCCTGCGGCCGCACAGCTTCTCACGGTCGATCCGAGAATTCACAAACAAAATGCCGTTCTGCACGTTTACCTCCAGGTAGTCCCTATGGTCGGAAGATACCACCCGGAACATCCTAGACACCAACTCCCCGACCTCCAGACCCAAATCCTGCGCTATACGGCCCACGAACGTACCGTGTTTCGCTTCCTCCGTCACCGAATAATGGACCTGGGCGCTCCCCTCCTTCCAGGTTGAGCAGAGCAGAAGACAATGCAAAACCCTCAGGCCGCCTAGCCCGGAAAATCCCATCGCAAATCTTTTCTTCTGGAAATATTTAACCTATTTATAACTTGAAATAGACATCATCTTTTGGAATGCTTCGTGAATCTTTAAATCCAATTTTTTTTTCGTTTCTGGACCCTTTCGTTCTCTCTGAAGCAGCTACTGAATGAGATTCTTTCTACGTTGGGGAGAAAGTGGTTTTCTCTTTGTTTAAAAACCCACTTTGCGGTGTATGGCGACATCATGTGGCTCAATTTGTAAGTACTATCGCGATTAATTTGCAGCAGTCTTTAGGTTTATTCTTTTGCATTATCTTTAAAATATGTTGTGGTTTGTTTTATATGTCTAGTAGAACTCTTCAAATTGTCGTTTAGTCTTACAGTGTTATTTTCATGTTAAAATTCAAGAAAATATAATTTCCTTCTCATATATCCTCACCTATAAAGTTTCATTACATACATACGACAGATTTTTTCTACCTGAATTCTGGGAAATAATTATTGTATTGTAGTGTTGTATCAGGTTCTATCAGTTTTTATATTCTTTTCATTTGCTATCAATTTTTAGCCATTTGAATGAAAAATGTATTTTCTTGACATATCAATCTGTTTTCACCACTACTTCCTTAAACCATGCCTTCCTGATTTCACAGCCAACTTTCTCTTGATTAAGCAACATTGCCTCCCATTGGCTATAGGAAGCTGTTATTGTAAAAATAAAACATTTTTTCTACCTTATGTTGCCTCAGCTAGGGTTGAAGAAAATGCTTATTCCTTTTCTATAAAGAAATCATAGTTTAGAATAAAAAACTTTTTTCCCATGATTATACCTCACATAGGAATATATGAATCACATTTTCCCTGAGAATAATAAATTTAGAGATTATAACTCAATCCATTTTTCTTCTACATCTTCAAACAAACAAAAAAAACTATCACTTTGATTTAAAACTTATATAAAATCTTATTTAATGCCATTTGTGTAATAACACCTCTTAAAAGTTGTCAGTCTAACAGTACTTATGGAACAAAAATTTTAACACCTGAATTTCTCTAGTTCTCAGCTACTTAAACCAAGAAAACTTGAGATTGTTTTGGATATGTGGTTTCATTAATTCATGCACTTCTTCTGCAGCTTATAGTCTTACAATTCTGAGAAATTCCGAGAAATTAAATTATTTGCCCTGTATCACACAACCTAAACGTGTCATGGATGGGACTTGAATCCAGGCCTTCTTGATTCTAAGGCCAACTGCCTCCCATAATGGGGTTGGGGGAGAGGAATCCTTGAAGTTATATTAAAAGTAAATATTAAAGTCAAAATACTATCTAGCCAGAAAGTGTAAATGTCATCACTCCTCAAGAGAAGAGAGCTTTCTCTCCATCTTCCTATCTTGGCACAGATTGGAGGGTGAAATCCACAGGGGCTTGAAGAAAAAGTCACATTACTAACAGAGGCACAAGAAGTCACCCCCATAAGCAAAATCTCGAAATGAGTAAAATGTCTCTTCAGCACCTACAACATCCCCTTTTTGCCTTCTTCCATGGGTCTAAGAGCCCTGGTACTGCCTTCCAATCTTCTATAATTAAAGGTAACAAAAACTATAACTGACTTTTATATCATTCTTCATTATTTAAAAACTTTTTTTCCTTTGTAAGATCATAACTTTAGAGCTGTACAGGACTTCGGAAGTTATTTAGTTCAAATACCTTATTTTATAAATGAGAAAATTGAAACCCAAACCAGGTGACTTGCCTAAGGCCACACGGGAAGAAAGTCACAGATCTAGCTTTCAAAAGCAGGTTCTTTAATTCCAAAGCCAGCGTTTGTTACTGTCTAATAGAATTCATCCCCTAGTTTAGTTTAGTCTCACAATAATCCTGGTAGGTAAGAAGTACAAATACAATTTTTCTGTATTATAGATGAGGGATTAAATAATTTACATAAGGTCACAGAACTAGTCATTTCACAAGGTTTAACTCAAATCTTCTAATTCCTTATTCAATGCTCTTTCCTCTAAACTACGTTAGTGATTCACCGTAACCCTAGCCAGCTTCCTTTAGTAGCAAACTCCTTGGCCAAACAGATGATGTGTAATCCCAGTGCCTTGAACCTGCTCAGTGATTGACATTTCTATTTTAAACATAAATGATGTTCATTTGTAATTTTAAATCTACTTTCAATGCTTTTTTAAAAAAAATGTAAATACTCCTAAGTAAGGTAATATATTTCCATGGTAGCTGAATGTATAATGAGCCAACAGACACTTATATGAGTGGCTACTCTAGGCAAGGCCTGTACTGGTGGCATAGAAACTGATTTTAATGGTATCAAATGGCTATGTTGTCTGATGCAAGTGAACTGCCAAATTTGTGAGAAATGAAAGATTTGGGGTCTTGGATAGGCCTCATGTAGCTACAATTTTCTCTGCTCAAATATGTTGATTATCTATTGCTGTTGCTTTCATATCTACTGCTGGGTCCTAACATAATGGTTCTCTGAATATGAGTCAGTTGTCAATTTCTTTCACTTATTTGTTCTAATTACATTAGGTCTAATGTTGCCTGATTTTTTTAAAAAAAGTATATAGTTCTGTAATCTGCTACACCATATCCTGCCACAGTCACACAGGGTTAAATTCGTTTCTCAATTCAATCTTAGAGGGAACTTTCCGTACAAATGTTAAAATATTACCACACATTACTCAGTCACATAGAATGCTATACAGCATAGAGGTTTAATAAATCATCGTTGAACTTAACCAAAATTTTATTTCTATCATCATCTGTATTTGTTAAAGTACAGTAGAATTTAAGTCTTAATCATCACAAATATACCATTAAGTTTTATACTTAATTTCATTACAATCTGACTCATCTTCATTCCAGCTATTTGTGATTCTGATTTCTAGTCAGGTCTATGCTTTTTATCTTTGTAACAACATACATGAAATAAGCAAGGATCTTTGTTTGATTCTGATATATGTTCTTGAAGTGGAGGCTGAGAAATTTGTGCTAAGCTCCTCTTGTTGAAGTCTCATTTGCTCAGCAAATTTTACTGGCTTGTGTTAAATTTGCCAAAGTATTGACCTGCACCTGGAAGAAATCTACCTCAGAGATAACTGCTCGACGCTCTGGAAAATCTCTCCAATCGTGACTAGTCTTCCTCTGACTTTTATTTTGAATAAGCTGAATGAAATTTTCCTGGAAGATTTGTGACAAAAAAGTTTGTAAAACACCAGAATTTGAATTTGAAAGAAATCAGTACATTGAATGCCAGACAAAAGTTCATAATTATTAACTATATTAACTTAAAAGCATAAATGATAGAGTGGTGCTGTGAGTTTGCCTTATAGAAATTTAACAGAATTGCATTACTACAACTAAAAAATTCTCTAATTCTAAAGCCAAGCCATTGCCTTCAGAATCTCAATTTCTGAAATTTCACATATATATACATATATATATATATATGTATGTATGTATGTATATGAAGCTATCTTAAAAATCCTGTTGATGTCAAACCTGAGCATTTTTTTATTCCTGTCATTTGCTATTCTGAATCCTTTTGCTAAAGGAGGTGTTCCCCCAGGACAAAAGTTGTGGATCAGACGTCCATCAGACTGCAGCTCTAGCCATAATGAGGAATGGAGGTAGGAGCAGATGCAAGGGTGAGAAGTGGCCCATGGACTAGGCTTCTCTTTGCTAAAACCATCTGGTCTCAACCCAAAATGTTCATTGGATGCCTCAGTTCCTGTTCCAGAAGGTTAGAACTTCCCAAGAAGTCCCTCCCCAGCCAAGGAACAATCACTGGCCTGCCCTAATCCATGAGTAGTGGTATTTAAAGACCAACCAAAAAAGATTGAAGAGACGATTTTTTGTTGCTACAGATCCCAAAATTTCCATATTTCCACAAAAACAGGTTCTCTGACTTGCTGAAATGACATTAAGTTCCCTTAGGTCTATACTTCATCTCTTCCATTCTGGAGGTTCCTCTACCTTTTAATTCGTTGAGCGTTAATCAGATAATACCTTCAACAATCTTTTGAAATCAATCTACCAGAAAACCCCCAGAATACATAACTGAGATGAACATGGGAGGAACAAAAATTAACTAAAAGCCAGAATTCCATCAACATGTAATGGAGAGAGTCAGAAGGAATGCAAAGAATTGGATGAAAAGTCATGAAAAAAGTTAGAGCTTTTCGCCACACTTGTAAAATGGGGATAATGGAACTTACCTCAGAAGGCAGGAGAGAAGATCAAAGCCGATAACATAAACAAAGCGTTTTGCAAACCTTCAAAGGCTACATAAACGCTAGCCAGCTGTAGCATAGATGGCTAATTTTATGCTACATAAAGAATTTTTCACAGTGGCTTTGCAAGGCTATTCACACAAGGCAACTACATAGTGTTTAATATTATTAACCAAATATTGATTTTGCCTATCAAAGAAATGGAAGGCATTCAAGAACAATCAAAATAAGAATTTAAACATGCAGAAGATAACATTCCCACTAATGATAAATGTGGCACAAAATACTTATGTGGGTCTTTAAGAGATGTAATGGGAACTAGGCAAAGGAAGAGTTCTATAGAAACAATCATTTTCATGCAGTTGAAAGTAAAAGATAAGTGAAAATATTGACCCACGAAGGTACATACTTAAGAGGAAGGGGAATGTGAACAAAAAGGAGGAGATGGAAAACGGGAAAGGATCATTTATGAAATGTTATCAGTTTACTTAAGAAATGGAAGGCATAATTTGAAGAGAGAAAAAAAATTTAAAGAAGATTAAGTAGCAAGAATCGTGGAACGTTTGGGGGAAAACAACAATTCGCATCTAAAGAAAAATAAAATGTAGAATCAGTAGTCACCCACCTTCCCTGAACTATCCAAGTCAGACTCCTGCTTCTGGCCTCTTTCCCCAGAAACAGGACACGGCGGGAGGTTAGGGCTGAAAGCCATGAGGTCATTCTTGGCAGCCCCTTCTGCAGAGCAAACTTGTCGCCGCTGTTGAGAATAAGACCAACTCCCCATTTCACTGGAGCACACCAATCTAGGCTTGCCAGCTCCATACGAGGCTTGGGGAGGAGCAGAGCACCGAAGTGCCACATACAGCAATAGACTCAGCACCAACAGGCTGGACACTGAGCAGATGGCGATGATCAAATAGACATTCACATCCACCAGCGCTGTCTCTTTTCCCACGCCAGCCTTGGCCGAGACCCGGTAAGCCCCTGAAAAAG
>CM053595.1:19246265-19287469 GCA_028646575.1 Pseudocheirus occidentalis | reverse complement strand
CTCTGGCTGTCACCTCCAGTTCATAGGCTGACACGCTCTCACGGTCCACTGGATCCTCTAGGACCAGCGAATAATAATTCCTGAAAGTGGACACCAGCGTGAAGGGCCCAGGAGGTGACAGCGAGCAAGTTACCTGCCCGTTAACGCCAGAGTCACGGTCAGACACACTGATGAGGGCTATAACAGTGCCTGGAGGGGCATCCTCTCTGACAGGCAAAGATAGTGAAGTCACCACCACCTCCGGTGCGTTATCATTAACGTCTAACACTTTTACTAAAACTTTGCAGTGTCCAGATAATGGTGGAGTTCCTTTATCGATAGCTATTACATTCATTTCATATAATTGTATTTTTTCGTGATCTAGTTGGCCTTTGATTCTGATTTCCCCTGTTACAGGGTCTATTTTAAATGTTGCAGTTATGCTAGAGAGAGTGTCACTACTGAATGAGTACATAACTTCGGCATTGACTCCTTCGTCAATATCCGAGGCATTGAATCGAACCACTAACGTTCCATTTACCGTATTTTCTAATAACTGGATTTTGTAGACTTCTTGATCAAACTTGGGAGCATTATCATTAGCATCGAGCACCTCTATCAATAATTGTACGGTTCCCGTGAGCTCGGGCTTTCCACCATCCGTAGCAGTTAGTAACAACGGAAGTTCCGGGGTTTTCTCTCTGTCCAAAGACTTCTTAAGGACAAGAGACAGAGACTTACTCAATTCGTCATTGGTTTTTACATCCAAAGAGAAATATTCGTTAGTGCTGAGCCTATACGTCAACAAAGCATTTGCTTCCACATCATCATCGGATGCTCCCTCTAGTGGAAATCTAGAGTCTAGTGGGCTGGATTCAGAAATAAACACATATTTTTGAGTTAAGGAGAACACCGGTGGATTGTCATTAATGTCCTTGATCTCCACCTCCACGTGGAAAACCTGCAGCGGTTTCTCCACGATCACCTCCAGGTGGATGCTACAAACAGGATTTCGGCCGCACAGCTCCTCCCGATCGATCCGAGAATTCACAAACAAAATGCCGTTCTGCACATTCACCTCCAGGTAGTCCCTGCGGCCCTTGGACACCACCCGGAACAGGCGCGACACCAGCTCCCCGACCTCCAGACCCAGGTCCTGCGCTATTCGCCCCACAAACGTACCGTGTTTTGCTTCTTCCGGCACCGAGTAACGGACCTGGCCGCTCCCCACTTCCCAGGCTGTGTGGAGCAGAAGCGAGAACAGTAGATGCTGGGCTCCCAGGCCGCCTGTCTTCCAGTCTATCATCGCAAACACTTTTCAGATGCCTTAATCATTTATCTATTACTCAAAAAAAATTCCAGGAATAAAGCGGATGACTGTTCCCAACGACCTTTAATTCAGTGGCAGAGCAATGAGAACTCTCAGAACTTTGTCAGGGAAGAAAAAATTGAAGGGCGTGGACGGCTTTTTTTTTTTTAAACGGGAAGCTTGAGCTCTCTCCTTTGTTAGAAAATAGCTTTTGGTAGACAGCGACACCATGTGGTCAGTTGGCTTTAACAATTTATTTGAATTACATATCCTTCATTTACTCCTGCAGTATTTCCAATTTTTATTTTTCTAGGTTGGAGACTCTTGAACAGTGTATCCGATAAAATTCTCTTTTTGTCTTCGTAAAAATACAATATATCTGATTTTAAGGGTGTACTTAAATACATTTCTTAAAACTGGCCCTTTAAAATCGGCCTGAACCTGCTCACCCCCTCCCCATCCTAGTTGGACTTGGAAACTGCAATATCGTTTGCAACAAAATGTAAGGTAAGACCATATGTAATGTGAATGATGGGTCTGAACTTAAAACAGAGACTCAGGAATACTTCATTCCAGTATGCAAAAAGTCATTCTTGATCTGCATACCTACCTGAGATTTGGTTTTGTGAATCTGGTTTTGATGATATGCTGAAAAAAGATATATTTTGGAGATCATTTTTCCATGTTCCCTCTGCTCTTGAATTCTTCATACAGAGTCTTAAGAAAATTTAGATTTATGCTACTTTTTATTTATGTAGATATTTCGATATAGTTTCCATTTTCTTTTCTCCTTATCCTTAGGAAGAAAAGAAAATCTTAAAAGTCCTGTTAAAATCAGTTGTATGTATAAGTAACAGAATGTTTCAGAAATTAGCTTTCTCTGATCCCAATTAGCAAACCATCTTCTCAACGTCAGCCTCATTCAGTTTCAGCTGGAGTATTCATTCTATGAAAAATAAAACTTACATTTTCCCATCTGTCAATATGATTAGTAAATGCTTTTATAAAAAGTATATCAGCACCAATATTATGTTAAAATACATCCTAAAATTTTTGTTTCAAATAAACTATACAAAGCCCACAATTCTTTTGATTATGAACAGTGTGGAGAATATTTAAATCCAAAATCCAAACTCAAAATTTCCAATTAAACTATTTGTGGAACAGTTACTTTGTTAAGAACTGTGCTGGGGGCTGTTGTGAAAATCAAGATGTAGATGCTGTATCTAGTCCCTGATTTCAAGGTGAACGTAAACTTTTTGGATAGATTATGATTATATCTCATACAATCCTAAGTATACATTAAATTCTGTGGGAATAATACCAGCCATAAAAGGCTAAACAGAATATTATGGAGATATATATATATCTATATGCAGTAGGCTATACATGGTCAGTCAAAAAGGGGAGACACTTTTGTTGGCTGGAATCATCAAAAAAAAAGTAGCAATGAGGTTTTTGATACATCTTGAAGAATTGGTGGACAAAGGAGCAAAGAGAATTCTATGCAGGTGGAAGATAATGAGATATAAAAATGAGAGAATTACTTTGCACGTGCAAAGGCATGGAGAGAAGGTAATGTGTTGGTGAGTTGTTTAAGCCTGCATTTCACACTAGTGATGACTTTCAGAAACTACTCAATGTGAGCTGGGATGTCCTGTGAACTGTTAGATTATACAAGATTATGAGTTAATTGTTTCTCTAAAGGACGTTCCTCAAATGCTAGGGAGTTTGGCTTTCATCTAGTGAGCAATGAGGAATAATCTTAGGTTATTGAGAAGGGCAGTGATAGTGTGAAAACACAACTTTAAGAAAATTTCATGTGACTGTGAAGAGGATATGTTGAAGGGATAGAAAGTTATGAGGTTAAAGATACTATCTTATTATTAGAAATGGAGATAAAGAATCTGAAAGACAAAGAAGAATAAAATTTAACAGGAGTGTTACTGAGAAAAAAGTGGTGTCATCAGAAGAGATAAATGAGTTCAGAATTTTGTTTATCCCATAATGGATCCCCAGAGAAAAATGTCAAAGATGCTGCACGAGTATCAGATTATTAGATATTGGCATAAAACATAAAATTTATGTAAATGTCAGTTCTAGCTATTTGGGAGAATGGTGATATTATTAACAGAAACCAGTAAAGTGGAAAACGATGCTACCTTATAAGAAAGGATGATTTGGAAATATTTAAGGAGATGACAGAATATCTAAGTGAAAATTACATGATGGTATGTGGTGACAGAATGAGAAATTGGATAAGAAACAAAGCTGAAGAAAATCTAGGAGTCACAAAACCACTGTTGAGGCACTGTTGAGTTCCCTGATAAACTGAGAGCAAGAAAAAAATATTGAATTTGAAGGAATGTCTACATTTGGGACATAGGGGCTAGTGAAGAATGGGGGGGGGGAACAGAGAGAGAAAGAAAGAGAGGGGAGGGAAGGAGAGAGAGGGGGAGAGAGAGAGAGACAGAGAGAGAGAGAGAGAGAGAGAGAGAGAGAGGTAGGCAGAGAGACAGAGAGACAGAGACAGAGAACCGACATAGTATAGTGCTATAAAAGCCAAGAGAGGAGAGCTTCCACGTGTAGGGGAGGAAAATGTCCAAAATTGCCAAATGCTTTAGAAAGATTAAAGAGAATGAGGTGAGAAGAACAATTTGTGTTGGCATAAGGTAGTGGATTTTTAATTCTACCCATAACTGGACCTATAGTAAATAACTAGCATGTAACATAGATGAGTTTGTATTATCTTAAAATCTCTAAATAACTTACAATCAAGGAATTTGCTTAATTTCAAAGAGAAGTAAATATGCAGTTTAGAACATTTATATTGCTAATAGTTATGAATGCATTGGATTAAATGAAATAATTTATTACTAGTAAAACACTAGCACTGATATGACTGCATGTAAGAATGACATTAAGTTTTAAATTTGTCATAATTCACTTTCATAAGAATATTTAAAACTTTGCAGCCAAGAATATCTTTTTACTATTGAATATTATTAGTCTCACAATATTAATATTGAACATAAAGATCCAAGAATTGGTCTGACCTTTTAAAGTTAAATTTATGAAGAAAGGAAATTTGTGTTAATGTTCTGCCTTTAGTAATTTCAGCTACTTGTTCCTAAGAGAAATGAAAATTCCTAACAAAATTTTAATTATAAACTATTGTCAAGGTTTCCTTCTACATGGGTTCCATTCATAGCAACAATATTTTGAAGATTCAAATAAACACTTAAAAGCAGTGAAGAAATGCTACACTTATTTGAAACTAAAAATAACCAGCATTAAGAGTATAAAACTAAAAAAGAAAAAGGACACATTTCTAGAGAAAAGGTATCATGAGTAACAAGAAAAAGGCTTTTCAAAAAAGTTACTAAAATAGCATCAAGAGAACTTATGGTTTTGGTGTGGTGAGATTGATCCATCAAAGTGAGCCACAACCCTCTCAAGGACTTAGCTACTAAATCCTGAGGCCTGTTTTTTCTGACAGTGATCAAGTGTCAACTACTGCTGTTAGAGGCACTATGCTAGATGCCATGGGTATTAAAAATTAAAGCAAAAAGTTTCCTGCCCTCAGTGAGCTTACATTCTACTTAGGAAATCAATATGTGCACATTCAAATAAAAACAAATTATATATAAAACAAATGTAAAATAATTAGGGAGGCAATTTCAAGGGATCAGGAAATAGCCCTTATTCGAAGTAGAACTTGAGCTAACCTTTGAAGGAAAATTAGGTTTCTAACTGGCAGAGGGGAGGAGAGAGAGAGTGCACTCCAGAGCAGAATCACAAAGACATAGCAATGAGAGACCAAATTTTAGAACACTCTTTCCACTACGTACATCTCCTCATCTATTAGAATTATATTTTTGCCCCCCTCCCCTCACCAAAAAAAATAGAATACCATTGTAGAAAACGCTGGGAGAAATACATAACAGGCAGCATAAAGTTGAGAGATTTGTACTGAGCTATAAAGTTAGTCTTAGCAACGAAATATTCAGGCAATCCTTTCAACAAAACTCCAAAAATGTGTAGAGTAGGGCCTTCACTACTCATGCAGATAAATTTCTTTTAGCCATGAAAACATGACTAAGACTATCTTGCTCCAAAAGGGTCTCTTCTTTTCCATAATGTTTTAAACTAGTTCTGTGACAGATTCTGGTTGTTTCTGTAGCAATAATAAAAACTTATTTTTCCATTGGAGGAAAAAGAGAAATATATGTAGTGAAGCTATACTATTCAATTAAATTGCAGATCCTCTGAGATCAACTGAAACATCTTTTAATAAAAAATTATAACTTCTCCAAATTTCAATTCACATTGAATTAGCTTGATTCCTACAACTAAAACATAATGAATTATTCTTTTTATCGTGTTTAATGCTATTCTGACCATTTTATTTACTTCATACATGAATACTACAAGACTGTAATTTCCTCCATCTGAGTATTCTCTTCATAATCAAAATTCCCTTCACAATCATTTCCAGCTTTTCCTGACACCATTTAGGGTTTTCTTGGCAAAAATAGTGGAGTGGTTTGCCATTTCCTTTTCCAACCCATTTTATAGATGAAGAACTGAAACAAATAGGATTAAATCACACAGTAAGTGTCTGAGACCAAATTTGAGCTCAGGAAGATCAGTCTTCCTGACTTCAGGCCCAGTAGTCTAGCAGTAGTGCCACTGCTGCCATAAAATCAAAATGACAGTCTCTCTAAGGTTCAACAAATAGTCTTCAAAAGTTGCTAGATCTAAAAAAAATTATAACCCTGTAGCAAACCTGATGATGACTTCTCCAAATTTAGCTATGCTAGTCTAAGAACAAGAGGCATACAGTCTGTTACATAGTTCATACCCTGGGGAAAATACCATAAAAATATACAACATAACTCTGAAAGGTCGATGAAAATTATCAAATATGAGGGTTTTCATGTGAATTTAAAGGGTTAGAACTCTTTGGTCTGATATTATAAAAATTGTACTAGGATACAAAGTTTTTGAGACTCAAAGTATAGAAGGCATAAATATAAAAATAATACTTGTTCACTAAAACTCCTGAATGCTGGCCATTCCCTGGATATAATTATAATTTAAAACAAATTTTTATTTATACATCAAGGCAACATAAAGATCTTGTTAAACTATGTAGCTGTAAAGATAAAACATAATATATTCAAGAAGAGCATTTAGAAATTCATGGAGGGCACAAAAGTTTATTATAAAAGGATTTGGGGGATGAATTACTTAACTTTGAAGATAAGGGCCTTGTCCTTCCTGCAATACATTGTGTGAGAAGACAGACGGAGGTGGAACACCATCCTGAGTGTGTCACTGATCTAACCATATAACCTGCCTTAATAACAAATACACACTCCAAGGAACAAAAGCAAATCTAATGATTGCTGCAGTAACTACAAAAAATAATCACAGACCTCTGTTAACAAATACTTGCACAAGATACCTGTGCTTTGTAATCAAATTACCTTGATCTTAATCTCAACAGTTAAGAAAAATTTGATTCTCTTTTAATGGGTTGGTCATTAATCTCAATTAATCACTTGGAAATTATTTTTAAAAGATGAACCTATTATAATTATCTACAGTTGTTCTCTAGTTACTGTCAGTCTATTCTATATTCATGCTACACTTCAGTCCACCTATTCTACATTCTACCTACAGAAACAGAGAATTTTTTGTCTACAAGAAGTTAAAGGCTGTCAATGATTCCAAATATCTGCATATCTAGAAACTAATGGTGAACTTGTGTTTTCCATTCTCTTGATGTTTGTTATCCTACAGATAACATGTTTTTGCATATGCAGGAGCACTTTTAAAAGGTCAGAGAAATCACATTGAATAAGATTATGAGATATTTTCATCCTATTAACTGAAGGTGCAATTTTTGTACATTAAAAACTGTGTAAATATGTAAATGAGGAAAGTTTCAATAAAAATAAATAAAATATTCATTTGGATTTTCCTGTGACTACTCAAATCCTTAGCATAAAAAAAAGAACAATAAGGAAACTTTTCCTGCCGGTGCTTCTACAAGGAACTGTTACTATAATATCACTTTTGTTTATAGCAGGAACTTTTTTTATTAAGTCTGTAATCAACTGCTCTGATTATGTCTTCATTTTCCTCAAAAATTTTAAAGACCAAAGAAAAATTAGCAAGTTGTCCTAAAGAGAAAGTGGAAGAAGATGAGGAGGAAGAGGAGGATGAGGAAGAAGAGAAGAAAGAGAAAGAAGAGGAGATGAAGGAAAACGAGGAGGAAGAAGAGAAGAAAGAGCAAGAGGAGGAGGAGGAAGAGGAGGAGGAGGAGGAGGAGAAGGAGGAGAAGGAGAAGGAGGAGGAGGAGGAGGAGGAGGAGGAGGAGCAGGAGGAGGAGAAGAAGAAGAAGAAGAAGAAGAAGATCCCCACTGAAGAATTAATTCCCTTCAAAGTTCTTTATCAATGAAAATATATGAATAATTTAGAGAGTAAACTCACAGTTCAAAACACTGCAACTTTGAGGTACATTTTTTCTATTTACCTAAATAAAATCATGGCAAGTCATTAAGCAAAAGAATTGGAAAAAGCAAAACCTTTCCAAGAAAACATCTGATTACATCTTATAATACTAATTTTTAACCCTTTCATATGGTTAAGTCCTACATATTTCAAAATAATAATAGCCAGCCATCAATCTGCAAAAGTAATAAATATGTACTGTAAATACAAATTACAGCTCAAAGAAAACGTAATTTTAAGGAAATTTGAGAGAAATGAAGAAAAATGTATTGTCTGCACAGATTCTTCTGAAAATAAATATGACCTTTAAATAACACCAATTATATGGAATTTTCGAATGGCAGGAATATTGGAAACTGAAGTCTGAAAATAGTTAACTCCTATAGCTTTGCTCTGCAAACACGTGGACTAGGCACTAAATAGGCATCTGTATCTTTTAAACACCTAAATACTAATAAAACAGAATGGGGAAAAATTCAATTGACGACTAAACACCAACTTATGAACTCACCTTACAAGAAGGGCCAGAACCTATTTCCAACCTGACCTCAGATGAGGGACACGAAGGGAGGTTAGGACTGAAAGCCATGAGGTCGTTCTTGACTACCCCATCTCCGGAGCAAACCCTCTGCCCCCGCTTCTGGGAATATGACCAGCTATTCATTCCACTGGAACACTCTAGCTTGGGCTTCCCGAGGCCGTAGACAGCCTGAGAGGGGGTGGAGCATCTTAGAGCCACATATAGCAGCAAGCTTAGCACCAAGAGGCTGGACACAGCACAAATAGCGATGATCAGAAAGACGTTAATATCTCCCAAGACCTTCTCTTTCGACAAGCCCACCAACTCCGCCTCGCGGGCTACTCCAGAAGAGGCCTTCACTGAGAGTCCGCTCTCTACTAAAGACACAATCACTGTGACTGTGGCAGACAGAAAGGGCTCCCCATGGTCCTTCACTAACACCAACAGCGTCTGCCTCGGCCCATCCGACTCTTCCAGGGCCCGTGTAGTGCTGATCTCGCCAGTGTACAGACCCACGCGGTAAGGACTGCGACCTACGCCCACCTCTGCCTGCATTTCGTAAGACAGCCACGCGTTGTAGCCAGAATCCGCATCCACAGCCCGAATCTTCGCCACCACGTAACCTGCCGCTACAGACTGTGACACCAGCTCGGTCACTGGACTAACACCAGCGTGAGGCGGCAGCACAACTGGCGCGTTGTCATTCTCGTCCAGCACGAACACCTGGAGACTCACGTTGCTGCTCAAAGGAGGGAAGCCTGCGTCCCGGGCGCTCACCTGAAACTGCAGCAGCTCCAGCTCCTCGTGGTCCAGGGACTGCAAGGCGTACACTTTCCCGCTCTCCGAATGCACAGACACGTAGCTCGACAGCGGACGTTCCCCCACTTGTTGTTCCACCAGCGAGTAAGATACCAGCGCGTTCTCCAGAGCATCCGGGTCCGACGCTAATACAGTGAAGATGTGACTGCCTGGCGGGTTATTCTCTTTCACAAACACAGTATACTCGGGCTGCTGGAAGACTGGAGCATTGTCGTTCACGTCGCCGATCCCCACAGATACACTGGCCTTGGCCCAAAGGGCTGGCGTACCGCCATCCCTCGCAGTCACCACTAGCTCATAGGCAGGCACGTTCTCGCGATCCAATGGGCCCTCCAACACTAGTGAGTAGTAATTCCTGAAGGTGGACACCAGTGTGAAGGGTCCCTGGGGCGACAGCGAGCAAGTCACCTGCCCATTGGCACCAGAGTCACGATCAGACACGCTGAGGAGGGCAATAACTGTGCCTGGCAGGGCGTCCTCTTGGACTGGCAGTGATAGTGAGGTCACGGCCACCACAGGGACGTTGTCATTAATGTCCAGAACTTTCAATGAGACTTTGCAGTGGCCAATCATTGATGGAGTTCCCTTATCGGAAGCAATTACCTGAATTTCATATGATTTGGCTTCTTCATAATCCAGCTGTCCCTTAATTCTAATCTCTCCACTGCTAGGATCTATTTTGAACTTGTTATGCACAGTCAAGGGAACGTCAGTGCTGAATGAATAGAAGACCTGGCCATTTAATCCTTCATCTGCGTCAGAAGCGTTTAGTTTGATCACCAACGTTCCGTTGGCTGCATTTTCTAGTAATCGGACTTTATAAAGTGATTGGTCAAACTTCGGTTCATTATCATTCACATCCAGTACTTTAATGAGCAAATGAACAGTGCCAGTGAGTTCGGGTTTACCCCCATCTGTGGCAATCAATAATAAATTAACCTTAGACGTTTCCTCTCGGTCTAAAGCTTTCCTAAGCACGAGGGACAGAGACTGACTCAGTTCTTCATTTGTCTGTACATCCAAAGAGAAATATTCACTCGGACTAAGCCTGTAGTTCAGCAGAGCGTTAGACCCTGTGTCTGCGTCGGACGCGCCCTCTAGCGGAAAACGAGAGTCAAGTGGCCTGGATTCTGAAAAAAAGAGATTTTTTGACTTCGTAGGGAACACAGGCGGGTTGTCATTAATATCCTTAATCTCCACCTCCACATGAAAAACCTGCAGCGGCTTGTCTACGATCACCTCCAGGTGGATACTACAAACCGGGTTTCGGCCGCACAGCTCCTCCCGGTCGATCCGAGAATTCACAAACAAAATGCCGTTTTGCACATTGACCTCCAGGTAGTCCCTACGGCCCTTGGACACCATCCGGAACAGCCTTGTCACCAGCTCCCCGACCTCTAGACCCAGGTCCTGCGCTATTCGCCCCACGAACGTACCGTGTTTCGCTTCCTCCAGCACGGAGTAATGGACCTGGCCGCTCCCCACCTCCCAGGCTGCGTGGAGCAGAAGCGAGAACAGCAGACGCTGGGCCCTTAGGCCGTTTTGACATGAAAACATCATTGCAAGCAGTTGGCGAACTCTTCAAGTTGGTATTTCATATCTCAAATAAAGAAATTAAATAAATCTTTACCTCTAATGGCTCTCATTCAGTACTGCTGTATTGTTTCCCAGGACTCAAATACTGGAGCTTCTGGCATCCCAATGATGGAAGATCTGTTTGTTGTTTTACCTTCCTAGAGAAGACTTCGCGGTGGACAGCGACATCATGTGGCTAAATGTATAAGCTCTACCGCTGTGCCTTTATTTCTAAATGAGAACCACTAAGTCGCATTCCCTAGTCATTCACACTCATGTTTCTAATATATCAGACCAAGATAACCTCCTTTTAAAAATTTATTCTGTTTCTAAAAGTGAATCAGGTAGGTAATACAAAAATAAATCACAGGAATATAACTTTATGAATGTAACAATTTTTATTCAAGGGGAGTTATGGCAAAATAGGAATAATGGATTTGGGGTTTCTTTTTTTTTCCAGTTACACTAGAGAAGTTTTGTACATATATGATGCACCTTTATTCATAAAAACAGTCTTTTGTTTTGGAAGTAGTGATGGATGACAGTCAAACAATCTCAGAATCTCAGATATGGAAAGGAACTCTGGAAGCCATCCAACTTAACTTGTACCTGAACTACACCATCATATTACAACAGAGCCTTTGCTTTTATTGTTCTATGAGGGAGAGTCCACTACCTCCAGCAGCAATTCCTTCCACTTTTGGATACTTCCAAATGATGGGAGGTTTTTCTTTACATCAAGCTTAAATGCTTTTCTGAAACTTAGACCCATTCCTCCTAGTTCTTGCCCTGGAGACAAACAAAATAAATCATCACTCTTCTACATCATAGCTTTACAGTTACCTAAGAAAGCCACCAATCCCTCTTGAGCTTTTCCCAGGCTAAAGATTCCCAATTTCCAACCCTTCAACTGTGCCAATAAAGCAGAATCTTTGGGCAATTCAACATCCTTATTGCCCTCTGGACAATCTCCTGCATAAATCTCTTTGCTAAAGCATGGCCACCAGAAAAGAGTATGATATTCTAGATTGCTATATCACATTGTAGATTGATATTGAGTATAATTGAATATAAGATCCACTAAAACCTCCTGATATTTTGCAGAGAACTTCTTTCCAGCCTTTTATTCAATATCTTGTACATGAAAAATGTTTATTTTAACCCCAATATAAAACATGTATCTCCATTAAACTTTTGCTTATTAGATATGACCCAGTAGTGTAGCCTGTTGATATATTTTTGTGTCCTTTATGTAGAATCAAATTGTTGACTATCCTTCCTAAATTGGGATCATTTGCAAATTTGATAACCATTCACTTATTCAATCCAACGCCTAGCATAGTCCATACCACACAGGCAGATAGCAAACATATATTGAATTGAACTGAATTCATTAATATAAATATTAAACTTCACAAAGCCAAGCACAGATCCCTGGACCACTCTACAAAAGACTTTCTCCCAAGTAACTCTTCATCATGTCCACAAGGAAAACACAAGCTTGTCAATTTTTTTAAAAGCATAGGCAAACTATTTCTAAAGCAATTCCATAATCTAAGAGTCTAATAAATCTGTCCCCCCAAAAAGGTTTTTAGTTAGAGATGACCTGTTGTTTATACATCCATGGTTGGCCTTAGTGATGTTCACTTCCTTTTCCAAATATTTACTAATCATTCCTTCAATTCTTGAATTTTGTCAAAAAGTAAAGTCAAGCTCAGTGGAATATGATTTATACTCCATTTTTCTCTTTTTTGAAAATTGGAACAATGTCTGCCCCTTCTCATATTCTATGGCATCCCTACTGTTTCACAAGACCTTTCAAAGACAACTGATGGCAATTGCATTTTCAATCCTTTTGGTATATGCCAGATTATAGTTCTACTGGGTTCTAGTTGCTTCAATTCCAGGATAGCTGGATTGTCTTTTACTATTTTTCTACTTACCTGTGATTTCAAAACCATACTGGTCATTTTTGTTCCTTCCTCTTTAGAACACAGATAATTCTTATTGTCAGAAGAAACAAGCAAAATAATACTTAATCAACTCTTCCTTCTCTCTGCCATCAATTATCAAGATCTATTCCCCATTCAGCAGTGATCTGATCTCTCCTTTGATTCTTCTCTCTCCAATAAAGCTTTTAAAAATCCCAATGTCATTTTTATGGGACCTTATCACTTTGAATTGAAAAAACGAATGAAAAAGCATGATTACTATGTGAAAACCTCTGCACTTTACTAGAGATACGATTAGAAAACCTAGATCCCTGCTCTCAAGGAACTTGTTCTAATGGAGAAGACAACACAGATAAGAGGGATTATATATGCAAATGACCAGTGTTCCATTCTATGTGTGCCCTTTTTTAATTTAAGTTCGTAAATGGATTTCCAATACGCCTACATTTGCCTTTATAAACAGCACTGTCTTTTCTTCTTCATCAGAATTCCATTCTTGCTCACTTTCTATCCTTCCTGGCCTGAATTCCCATATAGAATTTTATTCATTAAATACCATCTGTTCTTTTGCCCTTTGAAAATGACTCTCCAAAAATCAATGGTGCATATCAGGATTCCCTTCCTTCTTTGTGTTAATTTCTAAGGTCGAATGATTGTCAACAAGCTTCTGCATGTTGATGAGAATCAGATTTATAAATCATTCTATTATTAAGACTTATTATTCATCTTATTAAGGATGAAATTATCATTATAGTAAGTCAATGGAAAGTTCCAGCATATCTGAAGACAACTGAAGTCTCCTGTCCTTACAGTATCATTTTTTTGTGTGTTGGGATGAGAATGTGTTTTTAATCCCTTCTTCTATTTCTTCTATCTAAGCATGTAATCTGTAATATACCCCTCTACAAATATTTCTGTTTTTGCCTTTGTTGTTCTTCACCCAAGGCATGTTATTACTCGTGCTTCTTCCCCTACTCCCCATTCCTGTATTTCCTCAGGTAAGTATATCTTTTTCATACATGATGCTTCTCCACCTCCTCTTTTACTTCTATTGAATAAGTTCTTACAAATCCATAACCCAGTAATTGATCCCATTTCACCAAGTCTCAGTGATTCCTATGAAATCAAATTCACCTCTTTGCATTAGGATCTGTAGCTCAATGTGTTTATTACTTGGTGCTTTTACATATAGACATATATGCATGGAACCATGGGTTTTATTTCTGGCACATTTTCTTGGATTTTGTCCTCTGTGAGTTTCTGAGTCTATTGAGATTTTTTCTTCTGATTGTCTTGTTTTCTTCTTACTGTCTATGGTCACTAGCATGATGGCTATAAAAAGATCATTTTTTTCCCCTCTACATTCCTTTTTAAATTTAGATTCCCTTTGACTAGGTTTGCAATACTTCACCAACTACATTTTTATCAGCTCTTCTTAGGTATATTCCATCCCTGACCAGGAGCTTATCATTTCTATACTTTGGACCATGATTTAAAAATCCAAATTCCATTTTCAGACATCATCTTATTAAAAGCAGTTTATTACTGTCTCTTCTTTTCAAAACTATTTTTAATTTAAAAGAGTATTTTGTCTTTGCATCGTATTTTTATGCCTATCCCCCTTTCCTCCTCAATCCATCAAATTTCTTCCTTGTAACAAACATTTAAAAAGAAAGAGAAAAAAAGCAATTAGGCAATGTCAATCAATACACTGACTCCACTTAACAATATATGCAATATTTCGCTCCTAGAGTTTTCCAGTCAAGGGTAGATGATACATTTGTTTCCATTTTTCCCTTGGACCAAGTCTGGCCATTATAAGTCTTCAATTTAATTTTATTGTTTTTTATTACAATCCACATTCTAATAATCCTTGTGCCTTTTGTTTTCTTGGTTCTGTATATTTCATTCCATCAGTTAATATGAATTTTTCCGTGTTTCTTTGAATTCTTGATTTCTGGTATTTCTTTAAAATTCCTTCTTGTTCTATACCTCTTACATTTCAATCACTAGCAGTGATTGGGGACTATGTGCATGCCTAAGAGTTTGTTTCTTGTCCAAGTCTTCTTTATCAATCTTTTCAATCTTTATCCTTGCTTTTCGGATTGCTTCTGGAAGTACCATTTGTGTCTTGATGAATCAGTAGTCATCATTGAATAGTAGTCATTAGGTTTACCAAGCAAATGTAGTTTACTTGTTTTTAATACAATTATTTAAAAGAACAAAATAGGAACAAGAAAATAATCAAAGACAATGCATAAAACTAGAAATAAAATGATTGAAAGATTCCAGGAAGTCGTAGAGTTGAGCAATTAAAGAAAGAAGAATCGAAAGATATATCAACTATTAGTAATAGCTAAAGTGCAATATAAAGGAAGTGGGAAGAAGGCAATACTGGGTGATGTTAATGATCATAAAATAAGTCAATGATATGAAGAATTAGAAATTTATATTAAAGAAAAAAGGAAATAATCCCCTTGGGGAACTAGCAAAAACATAGAGAATTTCAGGCTCCAGTCCACAAAGACCCGAGTTCAAGTTCCATCTCTTTTTTTTTTTTTTTTGCTTTTTTTTTGGAGGGCAGTTGGGGTTAAGTGACTTGCCCAAGGTCACACGGCAATTTTTTTGTGTTAAGTGTCTGAGGCCGGATTTGAACTCAGGTACTCTGACTCCAGGGCCGGTGCTCTATTCACTGCGCCACCTAGCCGCCCCCAAGTTCTATCTCTTTCAAGTGTAAACTGTGTGACTAAGCAAATCATTTAACCTCTCAGTGCCCCTCCCTAACAGCTTTCTGCTCAGGCCCCTCCCCCCATTCCCTAAGATTATATCTTGCTTGGTCAGTGCTTATCTGCAAAGATAGAGGGAATTTCCTCACCACTATTTTTAAGTCAATGAAATTCCAGGTCTAGTCAAGACAATAACAATGCCCACAAGAGCATCAGCCACACACACACACACAAAAAGTTCAAGTCTCCATGCAATTATTTTTTCCAAACAGTAAAGCTTTGTTTTAATCAATTTTGTGGGTTTTTTTAAAACAAATATTGCCTTTCCATAATCGTGACTTCTTTATGCTTTTAATTCCTAAACACATTCCTCTAAAAAGGAATTAAGTGATAACTCCAATTCTCATAAAAGTTGTCTTCAACATTATTCAGTAGGATTCTCACAGAAATCTCAATACAAGCCAAGAAGTAAACAATCATTTATTAAGCGTTTTTATGTGCCAGGCAAATATACCATGCAAGGATTCCAATCCCGGAAACATCGAGTAAATGAACTGTCTCCCAAAAAATAACATCTTTCAAATTTTCTCTAAAAGTACCTCAAATAAAATGTGGAAAGGAAAAGAAGTTAAACATTTTTGAAGTTACTAGAAAGAAAATCTAAAATTCATAAAAGCTAAAAATTCAGAATTTCCCAAACTTCGAAATCTGAAATTTCTTTCCAGACTGCTTGGATTCCTGCTTTTGGTTTCTGTCCCACTTGGAAGGATACGGAGGATGATTGGGGTTGAAAGTCATCGTTCTTATCTTCCCAGTCTCCAGAACACACACCTGTTGCTGGGAATACTATGTGATCCCAACCATACTGAAGCACAACCGCAAGGGGCTTCTCTGGCCCAGACACATGGGTGTGCGGAACACCACATAGCCACGTACAACAGCAGCAGCAGCCTTGACACCAAGCAGGGGTCTATGATGAGATAAATAGACGTTCACATCCACCAGACTAGGCTCCTTCCCCAACAGTCGTCCCCGCCCCCGCCATTTCAAGACTCTTTGAGCATCTGTCCCCTCGCTACGGTCCTGGTGGCAGTAGCAGTGGCAGTGGCTGAGAAAGAGGGTTTCTCCATGGTCCTTTACCAGCACCAGAAGCACTTCCTCAGTCCGTCAGCCTCTTCCAAGGTCCTGGTTGCACTGGTCTTGGTGGTGTATAACGTACGTGGAAATTGGCTACGTTGACCTCTGGAAGCGTTTTATAAGACAGTCTCCCATTGTAGCCTGAATCCAAAGCCGCCGCCCAGATCTTTGCAACTATATGACCAGCAGCCACTGACCATGTATCAAGCTCGGTCACGGAACCGCTTCTCTACCCAACACTGATTTGAGGCAGCAACACTGAAGGTGGGTTGTTTTTCTCCTCCAGCACAAATACCGGAAGGCTCCCGTTATTGCCTAAGGGCTTACCTCTGGCGAAGCCAGAGACTTAGGAGCTTATCTGGAACTACAGCAGCTCCTGCACAGCTCCTCGTGGGCCTGGGACGGGCTGCAAGGAGCACTATCCAGCTCTCTGGGTGAACAGAAGAATAGCCCCTACGATTCCCCAAGCGACACTCCACTAGTAAAACGTAAGCTACGTCTCCTGTGCATTCTGGTTCTATGGCTACACTACGAATACGTGACAGCCTTGAAAGCTCCTCTTCACAAACACCAGGTACACTGGTCAAAAGAAAATGAGCAGGTTGTAGTTCACCTCTCCCGCAGTCCACAAACATAGGTCCACTGTCCGAGATCTCAGTCTGCGCGCTGTCAGGGTCCAGAACCTTGCAATTCCTCAAGGTGAAAACCCTAGCAAGAGATCCGACTTGCTGATGAGAGAAAACTGCTCCTGACATGCTGTAGGACTGGCAAAGGTAACAATGTCAAACCCATTTCAGAGGCAATATTATTAGTTTCTAACATTAAAAAAATGTAGTGCTCTGACAATGCCAATTCTTCTCTCAGAGGAATTTCATATACTTTGTAGTTTCGGAATTTAAGACTTCAATAACTCTCATTTCTCTCTTTTTCTAGTCCAACGAGAAAATAGTTTTTAGTTGGATTGATATTACATTGTCAAAATTATACATGAACTATTTATTAATTCGTTCCTTTAAATATGAAGTGTTTGATTGTATTGTTCAAGTTTCACGAGCTCTATTAACCATAATTTACCTCATATTCCGACTGCTTAAACTTGGAGACATTGTCATTCACAGCAAGAGAACTTAACTGGGTTTGAGATTGGGCTGTCAGTTAAAAAAACTCAAAAGATTTCTTTAACAGCAAGTCTACTAATTTACTTCCACAGCTGGAAGGAGAGACAGACAGACAGACAGAGACAGAGAAAGAGAGACAGAGACGGAGACACAGAGAGATACAGACACAGAGAGACAGACACAAAAGAGAACAGAGAGCCAGACTTGAATCAAGAATTATGTGACTCTGGGCAAGCCTTCTAAGATTTCTCTAAGACTATAAATTATATAGAAAGTGACCAACTGCACAGGTAAAGGGAGTTTAATCACCCAAGAGTTCCGTTTAATAGTGAAATCACAGGTCCAGTTCCTTCTCTATTTTTGGATTATACAATTAAAGAAAATTAGTAGATACTGAGCTAGGAGGTCAAGATGAAATTTTTCCAGCACCGGCACTCAAAAAGCCCTCTAATGGAAATCGAAAGCCTGACAGCTTGGAATCCACAATAAATATCTGTTTCTGTTTCAAAGAATGCGACTGGTTGTGATTAGCTTCCTTAATTTCCACCTTTGCATGGAATATGTATAGAGTCTTGTCCAGGATCACCTCCAAGCAGATGACAAAAATCCAGTCATTCCTCCTGATTACGTCTTCTAATTCTTATGGCTGCGTCTGTATAATTCTTCCTCGATGATCAGGGAATTCACAAACAAAACAGTTTTCTGTGCATTTGCCTCCAGGTCTCGATTGGACTTCACTTAGAACACCACACCAGATCCCCAACCTCCAGACCCAAGTTCTACGCTACGCTGCCCACAGTGTTTTGCTTTCTCTGGCACAGAACAGTGGACCTGGCTGATGCCCATCTGCCAGGCTATACGTATCAGAAACCAAAGCAATAACTGCGCGGGTCTGAAACTAGCTATCCGGAACCCTACCCCACAAACTACGAGATCCAGAAATGTGAATCAATGGCTTTAGACGGGGTCCTCAGCTCCTTAAAACAGAAACAGTCATACCTTGTTAACTAGGTATCCATAACAGATTTGGAATCTATGCCTGGGCTGCTATTTGATCACAGAAGCTCAGCAGTCAAAAAATGCAATATCTTCTAAGTCAACAGGGACCTCAAGTGGTTTGAAGTGTAAATTTTCATTTTACCTTAAAGCATTGTTTTCTTATGACTTTTAATTTCTAAATTTGAACATTATTATGATGAATCAAAATCACCTCCACAAAACATTTTCTTCTTACCATTTTCAATATTATCTTTTATTGCAACGTTTCAGAAATCAAATCAGAAAAAGATGAAACTAAAAAGTTAAGGAAAATTAGAACCAAAACGTTGAGATTTTTTCCACTTTATCATTATGATCTAATGATCATATTTAATGATCAGATAGTTGTTTTCAAACATCTGACTTCTGCATCACCTCTCTTATTTGTCCTACTGGTCTGTATAATAATAACAATAATAATATATGCATATGCCTTTAAATGTAAGGTAAATATTGCTCACATTGCATAGCAAGAACTTTTTTGGTCCCATGGTAATTTAGAGGATCTCACTATGACTGGAACAAAAACAGAAAAAATTTATTTATCTTTCTTATAATTTATAATTTTCCATTTTTCAAGGAACAATTATTGTAAAATTAATCTGTTCTTTCCACTTCCCCTTCCCAAATAAGCAATTTTTTAAATACCTGAAAAACAGTATTTATAATACATGTCTACATAGTCTAGCAAAACAAATTCCTATATTAGCCATGTCTAAAAATATATTCTACATTTTAAGTTCATTGTCTCTTCTTAACTCCTGGTTTATCATTGCATTGATCAGAACTCTCAAATCTTTGAAAGCTGTTTTCTCTATAAACTTGTTATTGCATAAGTTGTTCTAATTCTAACTTTGTTCTGTTTCAGTTCCTAGAGGTCTTTCCAGTTTTAAATGAAATTATCATCTTCAAAATTTCTTATGGCAGAATATTCCATTACATTCATATGCTATAGATAGGTTATCCATTCCCCAATATAAATTCCTGTTTCCAATATTTGGCTCCTACAAAAAGAGGTGTTATAAATATTTTTGTACTTATAGATCCTTCCCCCCCCCTTTTTTTTGTTCTTTTTTAAGTATAGGCCTAGTAGTAGCATACATGAATTAAAAAGGATACATAGTTTGATAACTTTCTGGGTATAGTTCAAAATTGCTTTCCAGAATGACTGGACCATTCTGCTCACAGCTCCACCAGTGTGGCTCTTTTCCCACAACCTCACCAGCATTTGTCATTCTCCTTTTTTATTATTTTTGCCAGTCTTATGGGTATGAGGGGCAACCTCAAGGTTGCTTTAATTTGCAGTTCTCTAATTGTTAAAGATTTAGAGCTTTTTTCATATGGTTGTTGATCTTTGATTCCTTTCTTTTAAAATGTCTCATTTATATCCTTTGACTATCTATTGGGGTGTGGCTCTTACTCTTATAAGTCTGAATTACTTCCTCATATAGCTTGGAAATGAAACCTTTATCTGAGCAATTTGTTGTGAAGACTTTTTCCACTAATTACCACTTTCCCTTCTAAATTTTATTACAATCGGTGGCTAGGTGGTGCAGTGAATAGAGTACTGGCCCTGGAGTCAGGAGGACCTAAGCTCAAATCCTGCCTCAGACACTTAATACAAAAGATGGCTGTGTGACCTTGACCAAGTCACTTAATCCCAATTGCCCTACTCTCCCCCCTCCAAAAAGCAAATAAATAAAGATCTGGTCCTGATACAAACACAAACACACACACACACACACACACACACACACACACATTACCTTTCTTCCTACTTTTTCAGTATTACCCTTGAGATCCTTGACACTGTTTCTCTCTGTGAATGGCACTATTTTTCATAGCTTTACAAAATATTATTTGGAGAATTTGATAGTGTCTAAGGCCAGATTTGAACTCAGATTTGATTCCAGGCTCAGTATTCTATCCACTGCACCACCTAGATGCCTCCTATTTATGGTGATTTTGAAGCATGGTTTCAAAAAAATGTCTTGGGTCCGAAAAGCAAAATCAACAGTTACGCCTTCCTTTTGTTCTTCAAGTAACCACTCAATCTGTAAACATTAGTATTAGTGAACATGAGATAAGATTCAATATCTTAAGACGTGAATGGTAACATCTCCTTAATGGTTGATATGAGGATGATGTTTGGGATATTTCCATTCTGCATAGAATCACACTATAATCAACTGAGGATGGTAGTTTAAAAGTTAATAGTAAGTATTCTTAGAGGAATAACTAGAAAGCCAATAAAATCATAAATGCCGCTCAACTTGGCACCTAAACTATGCCTGGCACACCAAAAAAATGTGGTCGAAGTAATTACCACAGGTTTAATCTTGTTATGCCCTGCTGGGTCCTATGCTAAATGCTAGTCATTCCCTATTATTTCCAGGATCAATTTAAGTCTTAATTTTAATTTTAAAGCTTCATACAACCTGACCTTTCCTAACTTTCTAGTCTCCTTACACTTTACTCCCATTCATACACACTACAATTTAGCTAGCTGATATTCTTTGAACATTATGTTACATTTCTGTCTCCTTTCCTTTGCCTGGAATGCTCTCCCTCTTCATCTCTACCTCCTGCCATCTCTGGCTTCCTTCAAAAAGCAGCCCAAATGTTACCTCCTGCAGTTTGGGTCCTCCACCACCACCATCCTGTAAACAACTGCTTAATAAATGTTTATTGACTGATTAATTACAATCTTGGATGATCTTTCTTTGATATTTTTAAGTTCAGTTCTGTGGTACGGTAAGGGTTATACAAAATGCAAATCACCAGTTAACCTTTTGATACCTTTGCCTGTACAATTCTATGTACCTGGCATTCTATACATAATCAAATGTGGGAGAATCAAGCTCAATATTTACCAGATTTAAAATATAGTCTTCTGTTACAAATGCCATTTTACAAAAAATAAACCTTTACTTTAAATTGAAAGAATTTCTCAAATTAAGGTGAATCACTGAAGTAATACAGCAAAATACTGGTAAACTCATTCGTTTGGGTCCATTTAAGTAATGAACATATATGTATGTATCATGAACTTGATACATATTAAACTTGAAGAAATTAGGATTAATCAAAATAAGTCCCTTATCAACCAACTCACCAATTTAAATAACAAATTAAATCATGTTTTATCTCATTTTTATTTAAATCAAATAAGTTTGACAAATCAGATTGTTTTAATTGTACCAGTTGTAATACCTGTCCAGTAAGTTTAACAGATCATTTTAATTGAACCAGTTTTAATGCCTTGTAGACAAAATGTAAATAACTGATGAGGGAATCTGTAGATTATCTTTTTCATACATTTACAGACTTCTCCTCTATCCCATCTTCTGGTCTTTTTTACACCTACTGTCATTACTGAAAGAAATATGGAAGAAGCAGTGATATTTAGGAACTATCAATGTTCACTCCTTGCTTTGGCTGCCTTCTCTCTCCTGAGTCAAGGTTGGGTCCATTTAAGTAGTGGATCCAATAAATATATTTCTTCCCAATAAATTTTTTTTCTTCCCAATAAATATATCATGAAAAGATTACTGTTTGAGATATTTTTCTTCTTTATATTCACTGAGCACCAAGGACTGTCTCATAACTTTTGAATTCATGTCTAAAATAATGTTTACAATTATAATCTGTTTACCAAGGGATTTACTTTCTTTAAAAAATTGCCAACCAAGCCACTGCTCCTCCCAAAAAAATCAAAAAACATGAATCTTTCCCTAAAAAAACAAAAATTCAGGTGTTCTATCCATCTGAATATAATTTTCCTTTAATGATCTTTGAATCGCAATATTTAACCATCAGGAATTTCTTTGATCTATAACATCAATATCCCCAGATTTTGTCACCATGGTGTCAAAAAATGAAAAAAGTTGAGATGGTTTTAACTGAATTGTATAAATTTAAATGAGGTTGATATAACCTCAAAACTTTAGTGGCTGTACTTCTATCTTTCCTCTGGATAAAAGTTATGAATGTCATGTCAATTATGATTGCAATCCACAAAGTGTACTTTTCTTCTTATTCTTTTACTCAATTGACAGAAAAGTTTATAAGCCTTTACTCAGTAATCTATACCTTTTCAAAACCCTTATAACATGTACTGCATTTAATCAGTCAATTGGCATTTAATAATGTGCTGCCTTGTAATTTCTTGGATGGGTCTCTACAGTAAATGTATAAGCTCTTCCCATGCAGAGACCAACTGTTGGTTCTTTGAATACCCTATTTAACCTCACAATATCTAGTACAATGACCCACACATATTTTTTGAAGAGGATAATTTGTTGCCTTAAGCTGAAACAAGTCCCTGTGGTTTAAAAGGTCTTCAAAATCAACTAAACAGCTTCTTTTTTATTTCTTTAAACTTATCTTAGTTCTTCATCTAGCTATGAGTTGTCATAGCCTTCAACTACTTCAGAAATTGCTTGCACTGGGATCCTATGAGTATATGACTCTCCATCATACATCAGAAACTAAGGAGTATCTATGTAAAAAGTCATTTGAGGCATCTTCTGATGACAACAATGCTAGGGAATATTAGGTCTCTTGTTTTCTGAGGGGAGGGAGTTTCTTAAAGGGGAAGGTTGTACATTTTAGAAAACATTTTTGTGTTAGGGGTTATGCACAAAATAAATTGTTTTCTAATAGAGGACAGCAGAGTTGCTTTTAAATAGAGAAAGATCTCCTCGTCCCATTTTTTCACACCGGTTTGAAGCTAGGGGCAAGAATAGTTGCTGTGGTCACAGTATTGGAAAGGACACATAAAGGTGTCCCCTAAAACCTCAATCTATTCAGTTCCTTTTTGCTTCTCTAATAGCAATTAAGAATGGCTCTTCCTACAAAGAGAGTTCCGATTCATAAAGGCATATTTGAAAACTTCCTGAGTGCTGCTACTTTATGAGGTCATTGGTAAATCAAGTTAATCTTTCCCCATTTCTTTTTCTTCTTTTTTTTGGGGGGGGGGGAAGGGAGGAAGGCAGGGCAATTAAGAGTTAAGCGACTTGCCTAAAGTCACACGGCTATTAAGAGTTAAGTGTCTGGGGCTAAATTTGAACTCAAGTCCTGCTGACTCCAGGGTCGGGGTCTATTCACTGCGCCATCTAGCCGTCCTTACTCATTTCTTCTTAATGCGTATTTTCCCCCTTGATATTATGTCCAATTTATTGTATACGTATCTTCTATATACATAGTTGTCTTTTCCACTAAACTGGGATATATCTGAGAGCTGGGATTCGTTTTCCCTTCCTTATATCCCTGGCGCTTGGCACAGTGCCTGGACCAAAACAGAGCCTGTTGAATGGCTACTGATGACGGACAAACTGGCATTTGATTCACTGGTGTCCTAGTCTTTTCTCCCAGGAAGAGGTGAAGCGATTGTCTGGCTGGGGGTGTCCCGTCTCTCTCCACTGTAGAGCCCAAGCAGCCGCAGACGGCAGGTCCCGGGCCACCACCGCCAGCCCCCACTCTCTGATCCCCTATTACTTTTTGCTTTCCAGCTTCCTCTACTCACCCCCGCTTCACTCTGCAGTTTCTTTTTCCCCCTCGATTTTTTTCTGGGAGAAACATTTAGCAACCCAAGGTAAAAGGGGGGGGGGGGGGGGAAGGAGGGCGTAGGGAGGGAAGAACCAACAGGAGAACTGAGACGGTCTTAATACAAAAAACGCGACTTCCCGGACGTTCCTGGATCCTCTTCCGGTTCAGAAAGGAAATGGCGGAGTTGTTCCCGGATCCCTCCGCGCCGTGTTTTTTGAGTCTTAGGCGCAAAGATGCTCCAGGTCAGGCGACGTCTCAAGAGGCCAGATACTCAGGTCCACACAATCTGGTTCCCCTGAGTAAAACCTAGGCGCAACAACAAACTATGCGGGAGTTCCCGCATGTAACGGAGGCTCTGGAAGATGAAGGACAATCATTTCTGGGTCCCCGCCTTTTTCTCCAAGAGACGTTTGACCTTTGTTCCGCACTCAGTTTCCGGGAAATAAAAGCCCGCGACAACGGAACTTCTCGCGACACTTCCGTTTTGAGTCGGTAGACAGTAGTTTTGTTCGATTTGGTAACTGTCAGTTAAATTTTTTTTTTTAATCCCCCCCCAACATTTAACGTTAGCATTTTGAATAGTAACATCCTACTCAATTCAGCCTTTAGGAAATTCTTTGTAAAATCTTAACCTTCAGGCTTTGATCTAACAATATAACAACAGAACTGATAAGTAAGCCGAAGGTATGGTAGAGGAGCCAACAGGTAGGTTTGGAACCCCCTCTTCGGAGCCTTACAGGTCGTGTGATGCCAGGCGAGTCACTCCAGCACTGGGTGCCTCCGACAGCTCCCTGTTGTTTGTATATTAAGTTACCAGTTGCCACAGATCATTTTAAATAGCATTTATTTGAGGTCAAATTGCATAGAATAAGATCTGCGTTAAACAACCAAACTACTTTGAAAGAACTTGAGAATTCTGCTCAAGTCACTGACCTTCCTTGATTAGGGGGAGAGACGATGAATCGTGCTATCCTCCTGACAGAAATGATGATGATAGGTATATAGCGCTTTAGTGTTTGAAAAGTGCTTTGCATATGTTATTTGACGCACTCAGGAACAAACTGAAACATACTTTGTAAACATGCCCAATGTGAGCCATTTGTCTTGCATGGTTATGAGTTTTGCTGGGAGGGGTTTGTGGGAGAGAGTTTTCCCAACGAAGGGTTCCCAATGAAGGGAAAGGAGAGAAAACAGATTTTTGGTAATTGGAGGGGGGAAAAAAACTAGCCATGACATAAAGCTGGAAGGTCATATAGTCCGACCCTTTGGTTTAAAGATAAACTAGGAGGCCATTTGGTCTCATTCCCACAAAAGAATTCCTACTGTAATGAATCCAATAAATGGCTACCCAGATTCTTCTTGAACACTTCAAAGATCAGGGAACTCACCACCACTTGAGGATACCCATTCCATTTCTGGATAGCTTTTGTTGTTAGTCAATAAACACTTATTAAGTGCTTTCTGTGTGCTAAATCCCGGGGATATAACAAAAAGCCAAAATGTAGTCCCTAACTTCAAGCAGTTTACAATATAATGGAGGGTGGGGGCAGGGGGCCAGGGAGAGAAAACATACAAAATAAAGCTGAAAACAAGTGGCAGCAGAAGAATATAACCAGAGCTAGGGAGTGATGAAGTCCAGAGGAGTCCAGCCAGGAAGCAAATGAAGAGATGTTTAACTTCAACTCCCTCCTTAAATGGAAACACTGGGAGGAAAACTCTCCACCCTCCCCTCAGAGGGAGGGAGGGGACCCAAGCATAGAGAGTACTGACAAGGTGAGTTCCAGGGCTTTAGCAACTTTGCTGGAAGAAGAAATTCCCGAGACTTAATGGAAAATCGAGAGGAGTTCAGCAGGTTGGGAAATTAAAAGAAAGTTTTTCTTAAAATCAGGTATAAATTTGCTTCCATAATTTCCATTCAGAACTCCCAGTTTAGCCTGGTGGGGCCAAACAGAATAAGTCAAATTTCTCTCTACATCACAATCCTTTATATATTTGATGACAAATGGCATGTGTCCCTAAAAATCTTTTCTACTAGTTAAGCATTTTTCTTTCTACTGATCTTCACATTCCTAGTTGTCCATCTCTGGACCCTATCCAAGCTAATCAATGGAAAAGGGAAAAGTCCCTCTCTCTCTCTCCCCCACCACCACCTCCCTGTCACTCTGGCTGTCTCTGCTTTTTGGAGGGAGGAAGGCAGGTCAATTGGGGTTAAGTGACTTGCCCAAGGTCACACAGCTAATAAGTGTTAAGTGTCTGAGGCTGTATTTGAACTCAAGTCCTCCTGAATCCAGGGCCAGTATTCTATTCACTACATCACCTAGCCACCCAATCATTGCTTTTCTTAAACTATGGTACCCAAACTGTAAACAATACTCCAAATGAAAATGAGGTCTAACGAGGACAGAATATAGAGAGATGGTCACCTCCTTATTCCTAGAAATGATTTCCCTTTTAATGCATCACATTAGCATTTTTGGCTGCCACATGACACTACTGGCTCATATTGAGCTTTCAGAAAACAAATACTCCCAGATCTTTTTAAAGAACAATTTCAGTCTTAATATGAAAATATGGTTGCATGACTTCACATGTATAATGGGTACCATATTGCTTGACTTCTCAATGAGTTGGGGAAAGGCCAGAGGGAGAAACAAAATCTGGAACTGAAAAATAAATCTTTTAAAAAGAAAAAAAAATAGAACAACTGCAGTCTATCCATGCCTTTGTCATCTTATTCTTATCAAGTTGATTTCTTATTCCCAAGTGCAAGACTTTACATTTATCCCTGATAAAATTTCTTCTTAGATTCAGTCCAATGCTTTAGCCTGTCAAGATCCTTTTGGATCCTGATTCTTTTTTTTTTTTGGAGGGCAGTTGGGGGTAAGTGACTTGCTCAAGGTCACACAGCTAGTTTTTTGTGTTAAGTGTCTGAGGCCGGATTTGAACTCAAGTACTCCTGACTCCAGGGCCGGTGCTCTATTCACTGCGCCACCTAGCCACCCCCTCCTGATTCTTTTATCTTATATATTAACTATATCTCCCAGTTTTATGTCACTTGCAAATGGTAGCACAGTAGATAGAGAACTGGACCTGTAGTCAAAATGGACTGAATTCAAATTTGAACTCGGACATTAGCTGTGAAATTCTGGGCAAATCACTTAATATCTGTCTCAGTTTCTTCAACTGTAAGAGCTTGAAACATTGATCATTATCTCTCCCTATCCATTAGCTTCATAGAAACTGCCAGCAAATATGTTCAAATATAATTCATATTGTAAAACAAAACAAAAAATCCACTGTACCTTGACTCTTCTTCAAACTATTGTCTTATGTCACTTGTCCCTTTCACACATGAACTCCTAGAGGGGATAATTTATTTTCAATTAATCTACTTCTGGGGCAAGTAGGTGGTGCAGCAAATAGAACACCAGCCCTGGAGTCAGGAGGACCTGAGTTCAAATCTGACCTCAGATACTTGACATACTTACTAGCTGTGTGACCTTGGGCAAATCACTTAACCATACTTGCCTTGCCTTCTCCCCTCAAAAATTTACTTCCTCATTATATGCTCATAATTTAAATCCTTGTAACCTGGCATCTGACTTCACCATTTTATTGAAACTTCTCTCCCAGTGGGTATCATTGATCTCTTACATACTAAATCCAATGACTCAGTCATCTTCCTCACCTTTACCATGTTTGTCCCCCAAGATTTTGTCCTGAGCCCCATTTTGTAATCTCCCTTTATGCTGCCTTGGATTATTTTATCTATATCTGAGTTCAATAATCATGTCTCACAGATGATTCTAAAATCTATATCCAGCTCTATATTCCCCTCAGAATTCCAGTCTCAAATTTCTGACTGATGTTGTCCCCTGTACTTGCCACTGCATCAGATTCAACAGGTCTCCAACTAAACTTAATCATCTCCCAAATCCCACCCTTCCTCCATACTTCCAGATTTCTCTTGAGTGTACCTTTCAGTTACCCAGGCTTAAAAACCTCTATATTATCTGTGCTATTTTGTCTCCCTCAGTGGCAACAAACAATCCATTGCCAGAAATTTCCAAATATAAACAAGGAAAATTACCTCATTTTCACTGCCTCTTACGACTCTCCTTGGACTTGAGATGATTAATAGAGGGAGGTAGATTTATCAGAATCTAGGACCTTTCAGCCATAAAAGAATCACCTCAAGATCACACAAATATCATGAATTATTGTACTGCTCAGAGTTGTTAAGTCTCTCATAGTTGATTATCATTGTAATATCACTATTACAGTATTTATTGTTTACCTGGTTCTGCTCACTTCTCTTTGAATCAATCCATATAAGTTTTCCCAGGCTTTTCTGAAACCATTCTATTGATCATTTCTTACAATACAATAGTATTCCATCAGAAATATACCATAACTTGTGTAGCTATTCCCTAATTGATGGGCATTCTCTCTGTTTCTAATTCTTTGCTGCTGCAAAAAGAGCTCCTATAAATATTTTTTATATATTGGTCCTTTTCCTGTTTCTTTTATTTCTTTGGCCTTTAGACCTAGTAATTGTATTTCTAGGCCAAAACTTTGCACATTTTTATGGCCCTTTAGTCATAGTTATACATTGTTCTCCAGAATGGTTGAATTAATTCACAGATGCACAAGTGTTCATTAGTATACCTATTTTCTCATATCCTCTCCAGTATTTGTCCATAGATGGCATTTTCAAATAGCATTTTCAAATTTTCAAATGACACAAATTAGGAGGGACAGCTAATACAGAAGATGGTAAACTCAAGATCCAAAAATGTCTTGACAATATAAAAGCATTTAACTGAATTTAAGAAGAAATTCTATAGGGAAAATTTAAAGACTTGCACTTGGGAATAAAAAGTCAACTTGACAAAGTTGATTAGAGAGACATGTGTAGACCACAGTTCTGAAAAATAAGGGGGAGGGTGTTGTCATACTACAAGTTCAATATGAGTAAGCAATATGATGTGGAAGTTAAAGATGCTAATATGATTGTGATCTGCATTAAGAGAGGAATATTTTCCCCTCTTAATAGATAAGTTAAGAATAAGATAAAAATAAATAAGTTGAGTCCCACTGTATTCTACTTTCATCAGACCTCCTCTGGAGTATTGTCTTTAGTTCTGGGAGCTATAATTTAAGAGATGTTGGCAAGAATTCTGGTAAATATGGTAGTTTATACAAGAGCTCAACTCTAAGTTTTACTCTGAAAATCATCTAAAAAGAACACCAGACTGAATAATAATCAAAAGAGAAATTTCAATGAACTCTTCCATCCAGGTTAGAATTGTGAGAGAGACAGAGACAAAGACAGAGGTATGGGTACTGAAAGAGGTATGGGTATGGGTACTGAAAGAGGAATACTACCAGAGAAACCAATATAAGCAAACAGATAAGAAAACTATTGCAGCACCACTAAAAAGGGTCAACCCATGACAGAAACCTCATAGAGGAACTTGCAGGGAGTTCAGAGATGATGCAAAACTGTGACAGTGAAAATTCAGGTAGGATCTGAAATGATGGAAGAGGATCCAGGGAAGCTGAGAAACCACCCTGAGTCAAGCTGAAAGAAGACTTTACTTGGATACTGCATACTGACTGAGAAATTGTAAATTTACTAGTGACCTAGGAGTAGAGGATCTGTGTATCCTCTGATGACTGAATAGTGAATGATGAAGGATGATTGAATGCTTGAGTTACTAAATGACTGTTCTTTGTTCAAAATTTTGTGACCCATGTGGTGGAAACTATGTAGTCATTTTCTGTGATAAGTTGTTGTGAATGCCATATTTTGATTTTCTGTGGTAAGTTGTAACATTGTGAATGCTATACCTTGATTTTCTGTTAATGTTTTGCTCTGATTTGTTATGGAATAAATTGAGTGTTCACTATACTATGTAAACAAAACCTTAAAGAGTTGTTCACAGTAGCATTCTTCTGGAAAGCTTCTTGTGTGTGGCATTACAGTGTTGTGCTTTTTTATGGCCTCAATCAGTGCTGGAACTGTCAAAGCCAACCCCCTCTGTCAATAATGGTGTTTAGTAGCAGAGTTGCCCACCCTGAAGGAGACACCTCATCCAGCAGTTAGAGAGTCAGGTCTAAAGAACCGTAATTGAAAGAACAGAGACACACTCTAAACAGACACAGCTACAGAGAGATAATCGCATGAAGTAAGAGAACTTCTGATAGCATAAAAGAGAACTGGTATTAAAAACAAAACAAAGATTGTCCAGGTAATCATGTGGTACAATGAATGATGGCACCTTAAAGAGAGAAAGGAAATTGAGTCTCTGCCATACCAGAGTCATGAGTAGCCTTGGCCAAATGTGTTCCTTCCATGAGTGCCTAACTATCATTGTAAGTTTTTGTTCACTCTTCGCATGGACTCTGTGTGTATTTATGAGAGAATGAGCCCAACTTTGGAGGAGGGAAGGGAAAATGTTTTGTATTTACTCTTCTTCATCATTTTGGGTTACCAAGAGCTAATTGTGTATACTGATTTTTTAAATTAAATTCAATTTATTTCAGTTAACAGAAATTATTTCCTTCCCTCTCATGTCCTCCCCATTAAAAAAAAGAAGGAAAATCCTTTTCAAACAAATATGTATAGTCAAACAAAAGAAATTACTGCATTGGTTATTTCTAAATAATAGATGTTTCATTCCATTATATCTCTATAGGGGCTGGTAATATATTTCATTTTTGTTCCTCTGGAATCATGGCTGGTCAATTGCATTAGAGTTCTTCAGTTTTCAAAAGTTAATTTTCTTTATTATATTTTTGTTAGTGTATAATCTTTTTATCCTGGATAGATATGTCTATCGACTACACAGCAGATATTTGCTGTCTAATAATACAACCAGAGGTATGTTTAAGCCAGCTCCAACTTACTATTAAATTTTCCAGTGTGATCACTGACACCTCAGAAATGACAAATACTACAAATCAAGGTTTAAATTGTAATTTCATGGATTGTCTAGATTTTTAAAAATGATGCAAAAAAAGGAAGTCAAAAGTGTGTTATGCATATATGTGTTTGGTTTTGAGGGTGGTTTTTGAAGCTGGCTGTTAAAATTTTACTAACATGCCCCTGGGTATATTCATCTTTTGGTGGTTTCAGGATAAAAGTTCCAGATGGTAAGTAGTCCCATTCAAGTTCATAAGGATAATAGTTAGCTTACTTTCTTCCAGATTAGCTTCCTTCTCCCCAGACCCTTATTACACTTAGAGACCAAAACATATTTATAAAATAATGAGCAAACATGTTTATCAAAGCAAGATTAGATCAGATGATAGAACATACAAAAGTAAAGGGGTTCTGTAACTTGGTTACAAGATCTCAGCTCAGCCAAAGAGAGAATAATTTTATCCACTAAATTTGTCCTTAGAAGTGTCCAGGATTGCAGATGTGCAGATAATATGTCAAGGGACATACTGGGGAATTGCTTTTCCCTACCTATCTTTGGTTATGAGTAGTTCTCCTGTCTAACTCTGAAAGGCTATACCTCAATTCCCACCCTCTTTTCTCAAATTTCCTTTTCTCTCTCTTTCTCTCTCTCTCTCTCTCTCTCTCTCTCTCTCTCTCTCTCTCTCTCTCTCTCTCTCTCTCTCTCTCTCTCTCTCTCTCTCTCTCTCTCCCATTCAGACTTGTGAACCTGAACAGTATGATCACACAGACAAGAGAGGTGAGTAACAGTATGGATTAGATTTTTGTTATTATTTTTTCTAACGCGACAAAATTATTTTTCTTACCATTTTGTATGGTAATAAATCATTCACAGTTGATTATATTTACAATATTGCTGCTACTGTGTACTATATTTTTCTAGTTCTACTTACTTCACTTTGCATTAGTTCATACAAAGCTTTCCAGGTTTTTCTGAATGCATCATGCTCATCATTTCTTAAAGCATAGTAGTATTCCATCTCAATCATATTCCACAACTTCTTCAGTCATTCCCAAATTGATGGGCATCTCCTCAATTTTCAATTCTCCACTATCACAAAAAGCTCCTATAAATATTTTTGTACATTTGATCTTTTTTCTTCTTTAAAAAAATCTCTGAGATACATAACAAATAATGGTATTACTGGATCAAAGGGTATGCTCAGTTTGATTTCCCTTTGGACATAGTTCCAAATTTCTCTCCAGAATGATTGGATCAGCTCACAATTCCACCAACAGTACATTAGTGTCCCAGTTTTCTCACATCCTCTCCAAATTTAATCTCTTTGTTCTTTGTCATATTAGCCAATCTGATAGGTATGAGGTGGTATCCCAGAATTGTTTTAATTTGTATTGGTCTAAGCAAAAGTGATTTAGAGCATTTTTTGATAACTATAGTTAGCTTTGGTTTCTTCATCTGAAAACTGCATATTCATGCCCTTTGACTATGTATCAATTGGGGAATGACTTGTATTTTTATAAAGTTGACTTAATTCTTTCATTTGAGAAATGAGACCTTTATCAGAGACACTTGCTGTAAAAAATTTCCCCAAATTTTTTGCTTTCCTTCTTAACTTGGTTGCATTGGTTTTGTTCTGCAAACCTTTTTAAGTTTAATATAATCAAAATTATCCATTTTACATCTGTGTAGTGCTCTCTGTATCTTCTTTGGTCATAAATTCTTCCCTTCTCCATAGTTTGGACAGGTAAAGTATTCTTTCTCTCCTAATTTGCTTATGGTATCACCCTTTATGTCTAAATCATGTACCCATTTGAACTTAACTTAGTATATAGTGTGACATATTGTTCTCTATCTAATTTCTGCCAAATTGCTTTCTAGTTTTCCTAGCAGTTTTTGTCAGATAATGAGTTCTTGTTCCAAAAGCTTGGATCTTTGCATTTATCAAACATTAGATGATTATTGTCATTTACTACTGTGTATTACGTACCTAATCTATTCCACTGATCCAGCACTCTTATTACTTATCCAGTTCCAGATTGCTTTGATGATTACCACCTTGTAATACAGTTTGAGATCTAGTACAGCTACTACAAGCAATATGGATTAGAAAGTAGATTCCAATATTATAATGTTGTCATTATTTTTTAAAAGAAACAGAAATCTTCAAATAGAATTAAAATTAATACCTGAATCAAAGTCTATCATGCTTCATATGAATTTAAAAAACCAAGGATAGTCATTATGATCCTAGATAAGGTAACAGTAAAAATAGAATGATTTTTAAAAAAAAACAGAAAAACTACATTTTATTTAAAAGCACTTTTGACAATGAAACAATATAACACTTCCTATCTATCATCAAAAACATCGTTTCTTTCTTTTTGATTTTTGGGGATAAGGTAAGGCAATTGGGGTTGAGTGACTTGCCCAAGGTCACGTGGCTAGTTTTCTGTGTGTGTGTGTTAAGTGTCTGAGGCTGGATTTGAACTCAGGTCCTTCTGACTCCAGGGCCGGTGTCCTATTCGTTGTCCCACCTAACCCAACAAAGCTTCTAAATACTTAAAGGGCTAATCAAGTAGAAATAGGATTTTAAAAAAACATAGGAAAATTGTAAATGAATATAGGGAGGAATAAATATTAAAACTATAATAATTGGGGATCTCAAGGAACTTTCCCCAGGAATAAATGAATCTAACATAAAGATAAGAAAGAATGAAATGAAGGACCTGAATAAAATTTTAGAAATGCTGGAAATGCTAGATGTCTGATGATTACTAAATGAGAAAAGAAGAGGCCTATACGATCTTCAGGTGTGTGTGGCACCTTTACAAAAACTGAACATGTACTAGCAAATTAAAAAATTCACAAATGCATAAAAGTAGAAATAATAACACATTACTTATTGACCACAATGCAATAAAATTATATTCAATAAAGGGCCCTTGAATAAAAGATGTAAAATTAAAGACTAAATAATTTATTCCCAGTGAATTCAAGAATCAAAGAACAAATCATAGAGGACATAAATTTTCATTTTAAAAAATAAAAACAATGAGACAACATACTAAAAACTTTGGTTTGAAGCTACAGCAGTCCTGGGAGAAAATTTTATATATATAAACACACTCACGAACAAAATGGAGAAAGAATAGATCAATGAATTAGGGACACAACTTTAAAAACTAGAATACCAATAATTTAGAAACAATTGGACCACAAAATATTAAATCCAAAGATTAAGAAGAGATTAACAACGTTCAAAGCAAAATATCAATTAATTGATGAATGAAACTAGAGGCTATGGTGGAGGACAATGAAATACATAAACTATTAACTAGTCTAACGTTTAAAGGAGAGAAGAAAACCAAATTTTCAGCATCATAAATAAAAAAGGAAAAATCACAACAAATGAAGAAATAAGGGTAATTACTAGAAATTATTTTGCCCAATTATATGCCAATAAACTTGACAGTTTAAATTAAACAGATATATATCTACAAAAATATAAAACATTTAGATTAACAGAAATTGAGAATTCAAATACCCACATTTCACAAAGAGAAATTGAACAAGCCATAAATCAACTCCCAAAGGGGAAAATCCTAGAATCAGATATATTTACAAGTGAATTCTATCAAACATTCAAATTCAGTATTATGTACATTGCTTACAAAAGGAGGGGAGGGGAGAAGGGATCTTACTAAGTTTCTTCTATTATGTAGACATGGTTTTGATAACTAAAACAGGGAGAGATAAAGCAGAGAAAGCAAACTGTAGATAAATATCCTTAATGAATATCAGCACAAAAAATGTAAATATAAATATTAACAAAGACACTACAGCACAGCAACATATCAAAAATAGGGTATGACTTATCCTAAGTTAAAATGTATACCAGTAATTCAGGTTTGTCTTCTTATTGGGAAAACAATTTTTTCCTTTTGTTCTGTTTCTTCTTTCACAAAATGACTAATATGGAAATATGTTTTACATGACTGCACATATATAACCTATATTAAATTGCTTACCATCTTAGGGAGAAGGGAGAAAAGGAAAGGAGAAAAGGACAAAATTTGGGGTTCAAAATTTTTTTATAAAATGAGTAAACTATCTGGTATTCACTGTATGTCTGAAACCCTATTTGAGGTGAAAACTTGGGTCTATAATATTGTTTTGAGTTTTGATTACAGGAATGATTGTCTGAATTATCATGAAGATATTAGAAGAAAATGGCATATGTTGCAGTCTAATAACTATTAGAAGTGGATGTGAGACACTGAAAAATGTTGAGGGGATGACATTGGCATGGTCTAAGTTTTCCTATTATGCTATTTCCTTTCTGAAAAGAAAATTTCCCCACCTAGTTGATCCTGGGCCTGGTCTTTTGATACCCTGTGAATAAGGTGAAGCTTTACTATATGATTAGCTGTCAAATAAAATTCACTTCTGGAATCAAAGGAGCTTTTTTCCCATTATAAAAACTATGTTCCTCCTTTTTCTTTCATAGTACATTTCTATAATTAGGGCAGGTGAACAGTGGAAGTTTTGTAACTACAATACTAATTAATAATTCATAGATTGATACTGGAACATCTCTGAGTTACTATAATAAGATGCAAGCATGAAAAATCTTACAATTTTAATCTATATTTGTGGTCAAATTATGATATGAGTATCCTTCTAAGGAAGGAAATAAACAAAGTAATACTACAAAGAGGTAATGTAAAAGTTTCCTAATTAAATGAAGCAGTAAATTTTGAGAAAGCTAAGAACAAGCCATAAATCAACTCCCAAAGAAGAAAGTCCTGTATATTTGCATATATACATATGCAAAGGATTTTCTTCCAAATGCATCCAATATGGAAATCCAGGCCATTTTCGTTAATGAACATTTATAAAAAAAAATGTAAACAAAATCCTGTCAAAGATAGTCGATTACAAGCAGCAACCCAGCCAAACTCTCTCAATATTCTCCTCAAAAAAAATCTTTAAAATAATGCCTGAAATCAAATTATGAAGTGGCAGAGCTAACAAAAGGTTGAGGTGAGAAATTTTTCCAGCCTAAAGGAACTTAGGAGGTTTATAGGAGAGGTCTATGATCGCAGAGTATGGGCTTGTCCTGAACACTTGCACTCAGTGGAAGCAGCAGCTTCAGGAACTCTGGGTTAAAGTTCCAGGGTGAAGAGGAGCATTTCTTAATCACAAGAGAGCAGGGTCCTCTGGTCACAGTTCCAAGGTGGAGAAGAGCACTAGCACATACAGCTGCAAAGGAAGAGAGTGCCTGGTCACAGTTCTGGGGCCAAGAGGACTTCTAGCACTTGTGGCTACAGGGATGCAGGGGCCTTTCCTGGGTGTGAAGTAGAGAATGTCCCTGACTGGGGAACCCTGTACTTCCTCCATAACCATGGCTTGTTCTTTTTATACCAAAGGAAGAAACCATGGAGCTCTAGACTGATTATTGGTAGTAGTTTAATCAAGCATCATATGCTTACAAACAGGGGCAATCTGGAGTGGCTGCCAGACAGTCCAGTGGATTCCCACTAACGAACCCCAAAAATCCCCATGGTAATTATAGAAAACATACAAAGGCAGCAGGAGCAAGAGATTGCATGACTACTGATTAGTGGTTGTTTTTGGTTTTCTGTATAGTAATGAACTTGAGAGTTAAGTCAATGTTATGGCCAAACATAAGTTTGTGTATGTATCATGTACCAGTCACATATGGGTCATCATATTCTTATTATGACTTTTGTAGGTTGTAGTATCTTAAGTTTTGACTCAGTGTCTAAAATATAATTCCATATCTAAGTTATAATTGTGAACAGGTCACCATGTCAGGCTTCAAGGAGCTTAAATTTTTATGACTTTTCATTTCTTACTGTATTTTATGGCTTTTTCCCAATCAAGACCCCACAACTCAGCCTTGAAAAGCAACCCATACATTCTTTCCAAGGATCTTTAGTGATGTCCCTGGGGTGACTTTATACTGGGATGTTTTAGGGCCTTTTGGGGTACAGCGAGAATGATCTCATTTGTAAGCATAAACCACATTGCAAGCAATACAAGCTTGGACAGGAAAACAAAATGACCAATAAGAAAATTACCACAACTATTACAATTTTCTTCCATCTCACCCCTGGAGAGGTGAAGGAAGAACCCATGCTATTTGGGGATTCATGGGAGAGCTGTACTTTTGAACTTAACTAAGTACATAACAGCTGAGTGTCTGAACTAGGTTCATAGATAAATATGTCTTGGGCAATTTTAAAATATATTGGGGGTGACAGAGAATAGAATCAATTACAAAATGGTATCAAAACAATTTGATTTTTTTTCAATTTCCCCCTTTTTGTCAAGGGAAGACTTGTACAATGATGATCATGAGCCCACCCACCAATGTCCATTTAATTAACAAATTTTATCTTGGAATCCAGATGTCCCATTTGGTTGTCTGGCCTCTGGAACATCTTTTGGAGGGGCAATCTGGAAAATGTCTTCTCCTCAGGGCCAGCTCTTCAGTAGAATTGTTTTTCTGGTTCCAGACTTCTTAATTATTCCTACTAAAAATCTTTTATAAAACAATTCTCAATAAAAATTAGTATAGCTTCTCAAATTTTACTTCTCCAATAACTGGTTCAAATTGTGAAAACCAGCTCAAACCTTAGAGTTCTGATCTTCACAACAGAACTATAAGGGAGAACATCAAAACAGGAGCCCAGAGTTTGCTTAAAGCTTCGGGGAAAAAATTTTTACATGGCCCGTTAGAATAATTTATTTTTGACGTACAGGATCATCTGATCTTGTTACTTTCTCAAAAGGGTTCACTCTGGTTCCAATTTCTTTAGCAGGATCAGATGCTAGTGGGGATCTAAACCTATATATGATAACATCAGTAACAACACTCTTGCATGTAGAAGCTTTCCACTCCTGGGTTCAATATTTACACAAATGAATTTACTTATAAGAGCCTAATTTTACTCCAATTATTATAATAAAAGATTTGGGAGGATACTTGAGTAATTAATTCCAAAATCATGCATATCAACAAGTTGTTTCTAATAAATCATGTCTGTACTACAGGACATGCAGTACAAACAGGTGTTATTTCCACATTAGTAATAAACTTGAATTAAATTGACTTTTCCATAAATGTAACAGTATTTCATAAATTACCTCCCTCTAAGAAAACTGATTGCACTGAAATTCTCTTCCCAAAACCATACTAAAGATGTTTCTGATCTAGTTTCAGTAAATAGTAGAATAATGGTTAGTTCCTTCAATCAGTTGTACCAATACCCAATTGTTTTGCATGATTTTGAAACATTTAAGGATCTTATTTTATCTTTGCATAATAATTCCCATATTATTTTAAAAGAACGAGCTATTCCAGGGACTTAATATTTCACATGACCATGAAGGCAGGCAGATGATAAGTCCAAGTATTAATTTACCTAGTTGTTTGAGATATGGAATTTCTACACATTCCAATTGAAAACAGCAAGATCTCACATACTTTCATTGTGCTCATATCTTTTACTGACCATTTACTCTGAGTTTAGAAATTTGCTATAAAAGGAAAAAAGCAGGGATATGATTATACCAGCATCAAACTGGTCCTTCAGACTTAAGCCTAAGGTCACATACATGACAAGATAAAGCATCTTTAGCTATGTTTGATTTCAGATAAGAGTCATAGCTTGGCAACCAATCATACAGAAATAATTCCACCTCATAGCCAGACTTGGACTAGCCAGGTGGGAACCATTCCCTTTCAAAGGAACATAATAAGGAAACTGAACCAGGAGGATCCTATCTGAGACTGATACTAAGGTTGTCTTCTTGACTTTTTCCAGCTGCAAACCTCCACTTGTAAGAATTCAGGATCACATTCCCTCTGAGTAGCTTGTGGTATTTCTTTCAAATGGTGGACTATTCACTGTTGATTATCAGTGGATTATTCTGACCCATCAGACAACTATACCTGAATTCCAAACTCAAACCTCAAAATAAAATCTATTACAGCCTCAAGAGATTTTATCTCAAATGGCAAGTTTCACTAATCACAGCTTGGGGCTAGATACAATTATTATTACTCTTATAGAGTTGCAATAAGCAGTAAAATTTACCAGGACTCACATATGTAAGAGATTTAACTTAACACCTTTCACTTGTTTTCTTTCCTTCTCAAGTTTAACTTTATCCTGGTGTAAAGACCAATTATTAGAAATCATTTCTTGATGAGAAGAATGCTCTCAGAAAAACCTGGAAAGACTTGCATGAGGTAATACAAAGTGAAATGTACTTCGTACAAAATAATATCAATATTGTAAGATGATCAGATGTGAATAACTCAGCTATTCTCAGCAATACAATGATCCAAGACACCTCTAAAGGACTCATGAAAAATACTGTCCATCTCCAGAGAAAAAACTGTTAGTATCTGAATACAGATTGAAGAATACTTTTTAAATTTTTCTTTGTTTTTCTTGAGGTATTTTTCTTGTCTGTTTTTCTTTCACAACATGACTATTATGAATATGTTTTGCAGGACTACACATGTATAACCCATATGGAATTGCTTGCTTTCTCAATGGGGGTCGGGTGGGGATGGAGGACTGGAAAGAGTTTGGAACTTGATGTTTTTAAAATGAACATCAAAAATTGCTTTTATATGTTACTGGGGGAAAATAAAATACTAAATAAAAGCTTTTTAAAAAATAAATCATTTCTATGTTATACATAAATTTGCAAATTGTCAGCAAACCAAGTGCATTGTTTGGTGTCTCTTTTCCAAAAAAAACTTTTCCCTGGGCTGACGACCTTTCCACACATATGGTTTCCAGGGACCTGGCAAGTTTGCAAAATAAGAAGAATTGACAGGGACCCCAGAGAAGGGATTGATCCTGATGCCCCTGCCTGTCCACCATCTGTCTTAATTTAGTTTGTTTTGCCCTGACTGAATTTCTTCTGTATCCTTCTATGTTTACCCACTTGCCAGGATGGCTTTTGGAGTTCCTTTATAGCATGTGCATTCTGTATTGGTATCTACCAGAATGGTGTAAGGCCACGCACCAGTAGATTCCCAAAAGAATGCTACTGTGAACAGCTTTTAAGATTTGGATTACAAAGGAATAGTGAACACTCTGTTTATTCCATTACAGATCAAGGTTCAGTACAATATTCACAATATAATATTCTCAATATTACATCTTATTACAGAAAGTCACAATATAGTATTCATAATAACTTAACAATAGAATGGCCACACAGTTTTCACTACAGTGGCCACAATATTTAGAAAAAGGAACAAAACAAAAATCACCTGGTTTCCCTAAGGGGGAAAGCATTCTCACTTAAAGATTCAATCAATCAATTAACAATATACCAATCTTCCACTCATGGGACAACCATTAACTTAATCAGCTACTCATCTAGCAGTCAGTCACTAAGCTAGATTCCCAATTACTAAATATCGTTAGTGACTAATACAATCCTTAGAAAACCACACAAACTTTCCACCCCTTGGTTTCCAGCAAACCTCAGTTTAGTCCAAGGGGAGGCCTTTTCTGCATCTTGACTCTGGGAGGTCTCTCTTATTCCCTGGATCCCCTTCCATTGTTCCAGCTCCCTCCTGAATCTGCCAAACAATCACCTGGATTCATAAAGAGACAGTTGCCAGGTTCTCATCCAGTCCTCAGAGGTACACAGCTCCCAGGTCCTTGTCCAGTCCTCAGGGCAATCCCCAGCACACACTGCAGTTCAGAGGGTTCAGCACATCTCAAAACCTTCACCACTTCTCTTTCCTGGAACTCAAGGATCAGCCAGGCCATTAATAAACAAAGTCTTATCCTGTTCGTGTTGCTTCAGTCTTGCAGCAGTTTAGCTGCCTCTAGGACCCAGAAGGAATATTGGCCTTCTGGATGGCCTTCACCAGATTCTGTTCTCAGGAAAGCTCCAATTCAGTTTTCAGTCAGCTTACAGATACTGGGAGAGAAACTTTCTCTCTCTCTCCCTCTCTCTCCCTCTCTCT
>CM053595.1:19235629-19245765 GCA_028646575.1 Pseudocheirus occidentalis | reverse complement strand
TGAAGTAGAGACCAGGAGAATGTGATGACCTCAATATTGATTAATGAATAATTAGGTACAGAAGCCAGGAGAGTGAATACAGGGTTGGGCATGGGGGTTGCAGGCTTAGTCACATAGCCATTTCTAGTGATTGATTTCACTCTGAGTTTACGGAGGTCTGCTTTGGATACAGTTTCAGTTTGGGTATGCTCACTCATTTCTTATTTCACAAAGTATTACTTCACTGTTTCCTGGCTAATCTCTTGAGTCCATAGCTTAACTAGTCCCTGACCATTTCATTCCTTCCTTTGTTTTTGGAAAGAATCCAATCACGGATTCCTGCCCACTTATAGGTGTTCAAAGTGTGTGCAAAACCCTGAGTATGACAGACTGGACCTGCTTCTGCACATAGTCTAAGAGGGAGGGGCTGGCTAATGATGTTACAAGGGAGGTCAGCCTGGGTGGTCAATTAAATAGAGATTCAAACCAATTTGACCAAAATACACATTTTAGGGGAGTTAGAATCTACTAAGACATGGATAGGAATGCAGGAGGTAAGGCCAGTGGTGCATGCCGTCCAGGCATTTTCAGGGGGTTGGAGGACACGGTTAGATAACCACGGGTCCTCATTAATTTCAATGATAGCAGCACACCGGTCAGCATAGGGTGAAAGGACACAAACTGCCTGTCCCTGCATGTCCCCCAATGGTATTTTTGTTGGGGGATGCCAATTACAGGTACTGAAGTTACAACAGTGTTATAAACAAATTACAAATGCACTTACAAACAAGGTTACAAATATAAATGCAGTTACAAACAAGATTACAAATACAGACTGAATTTACAACAATGTTACAGACTTACAAATGCACCCCAACACCTGGGGACCTGATCCAGTTTGGGTCCCCTCTCTTATCTGTCTGTTGGGGATGGGACAGTGGCTCAGTATTGGATTTTGGAAGTGCAGGGAGGTTTTGCTTCTCGTGGGCAAACAAAGCTGATTACTTGAATGGTCTGGGATGGTTCCTCCCTGCCCACACTCCCCAGAGCTAGCTTGGTGATGATGCCAAAAAACACCCATCAGGCCTGTAGGTGTAGTTAGGCCTCTGGGCAGCATCTGTTGCCAGACTCTCATTGGAGGGTCACGCCTGGGTCTGAGGCCTCTTATTAAATGGGAACCTATGCCCTTTGCCAAAGGCACCGCAGTTCCCCATCATTTCCCCCTTAAACAGACAGGACCCAAAATCATTTGTGGACAAGGGTTGAAGGTCTCAGTTCCAGGCTGCTTCATGCTGAGAAAGGACATTGAGCTGGCCCTGCCTCACAAGGGTCCATCATTCGAGAAGTGGGGGCTGTGGCCAATGTCTGGAACTTGGCAGATGCCAGATCCAAGGGGTATTGCATAGGACTTCAAGCAGTAGTTGGTAATCAGCTTGAGCCGGCATATGCAAGTGTGCCTAGAAGATACAAGTCTGGCACAGAGACTAAAACAAACAAGATCCAGAATGGTAGCAGAAAAATGACCAGACGCAGAGTGATTATGGGCTAGCATAATCCATTACCCAGACTAATTTACTTTACTAACATAACTATATTGCCTTAAACAAGAGAGGTTTAATAGCTAAACCTCACAAACTGATAGCAAACTTTGAATGGAGTTGACTTTTCCATTAATAAAAAGCATTCCATAATTTACCTTCCTTTTGTAATGGTCAAGTGAAATTTCGAGTATCAACAGAGCACAGAGTCCAATCAAAGGTTTAAGGAGCTTTAATACAAATTAATTTAGCCATGGTGACTGACTCTCATAGCCAATTAGAAAGAGAGATCAGTGGGGTAGCACAGAAATGCGGGGTTTTTTATGCCATATAGTCCCATTGTTTGGAGGTGCAAGTAAGTTTCTGAGGCAAGGGAGTTTGTGATTACAGGGCATAATGACAGAACATGAAGAAGAATGAACAATAGGGACATTTTTAGGTAGGGGGTTGTAGGGTAAACAGAGAGGGGTACAGGCATGATGACCTGAGCATGTAGGAGAAGAAAATGAATACCTAGCTTGGTTCCCACACTCCAGCCTGGCCCATAGGCAGGTTCATTGTCTTCCAACTTGCTGATTTTTAATTTCACAAAGTATCACCTAACTACTTCCTGGCTACTTCATTCTTAAGTCCATGAGGTTTCTATTTAACTAGTTCCTGCCTACTTCACTTTAAGAAATTTGTACTGAGACTCTTTTCCTCACATAGAAGGCATTTGTGATCTAGTTTCAGTAATTAATAGAATAACAGCTAAGTTCCTCAATCAGATGTACCAATATTTAATTATTCTAACATTAATTTGGAACATTTAAGGACCTTATTCCAAACAAACAAGTATCTAGTGACAGGCAGACTACTAGGCCAAATACCTATTTACCAAATTCTTTAATATAAAAAGGAATATTATAGCAGTTCAAATATATCCCAGTCTTAGTTTATGGGATAATGACTCAACCTTTTGTTTGTACCTTTGTTTCACAGACTTCCTTTTCCTTGGTTTAATTATTCCTATATTATTCAGAATAGAATGTTCTCCCAAGTTTTTTGCTCTTAATTCAGGAATCTAAACCTTTTACCTATGCATTCAATTACTAATTTCAACTTTTGCTTAGTTCATAGAAACAGCAAAATCTGTTAAAAAAAAACTTCCAGCCCACTTTGGCTATGTATGCAGGCTGTATTCTGCTTTCATGAGAGTCATTAACTTGGTCATGCACTGTTGGTTACTGAGACCTGTTTGAGTACAGAGCAATAACTTAAAACTGTAGCAGTTAGCTGTACAGGCCTGGTTCAGATTCTTGGAAAAGCTGTCTGCATCCAATGTCATCCTTTTTCAGGTACCCTGGCTCAGATGTTCACTCAAGAGTAGGGGTCTCTACATTATTTAGCCAAACCTGAAAGGGGCTCACATAAATATGATTGAATACCAAAGGTACATAGAAACAGTTCAGTTCCTTAGTCACACAGAGCTAGGCACAAACACTACAATATAGTTACACAAATGTTTACAAAATGGTTTCAAAATTCCAAAACTTTTGATCTCATTACTAAACATGCTCAAGACTTGTGTTTCCATAATAGAGAAATTCTTGAAAGCCAATCTGATACACCTGTATATAATTCTTTAGAAGAATCAGTTTGATTCTGTTGCCTTCTTCCAAATTTTAAGATCATATTACAAATCTTTCTGCTTTCTGAAAACAAAATTGCAACTACCTGGAGACAGGAGGGGCTTGGATACACCCCATTTGTCCCTGAACCCTCTTATCTACTTTCCAATTTCCAATTAAACTTATTATCCAGATCATTTAGTCTTCCATTACATTTGTTAACCACAAAACAAGATGATTCATATCTTTTACTGACTATTTGCTCCAATCATAGAAACCTACCATAGAAGGAAAAGAAACAAGGGACATATGACATTCCAAATATAACACGATAAAACATCCTTAGCTCTGTTTAAATTCAGGTAAAGTCACAGGTATTCAACCATGCAGTATCGATACCACATCATAGCTAGACTCAGGAATAGGTGGGAGACATTCCTTTCCAAAGGAACTTTATGGGTAAACTTGAGCCTGAAGGGGTCCCATCCCAGACCGAGGCTAAGATTGCTCCTTTGGCCTTTACCAAATGTAGACTTCCACCAGTTCTTCCCCCACTTCACAGTACATTCCTTCTGAGTAGCTTGTGGCATTTACTGATTTATGCAGGTAACTATACCCAAATTTAAACTCCAAAGAAAATTTAGTTATTGTCCCAAATGTCTTTTACCTTAAACAAGAAGTTTTGCTAATCACAGCTCAGTGTCAGTATTTATCTATTAGTCTAATGAATTTGCAATAAGCAATAAATTTGCCAGGTTTAACAAATGTAAGGAATTCCATTTACTATCATTCCTTTTCCTTGCGGAATGACCTTGCCTAAATAGAAATAATTTCTAGGGGCTTTGGCAGATTTACAACATAAAGATGCCCCTGCTTTTTTTTTCAATTCACACACATGCAGGAGGACTGTTCAAAATGACATTTTATTAGTCTCCTCCTTCTTACATACAGTACCAATTAACAGCTTTTAAGTTTTTGCAGTAAAACAGTTGTCCAAATAACTTAATTACCAATCTTGCAAATTAAGCATATGATTTTTCAAAGCACAATACCCTAAAACATTACAAAAGAAACTGCTTCTCTTACAACACTGATGATACAAGGTTTAAACTTTAAAATAAAAACCAATTAATTTCCCAATCTGATTACTTTAAAATTCTGCATGAAGTTACACAGAAATGAAGTTTTCTTGTTCTCACATAACCTATCAACTTATTACTAGAGATCAATTGCATTCTTGAATCTCACATAAATCATAACTACGGTGATGCATAAACTTTTAGATAAACATAAAACAGAAAATTTGGCTTACCAGATACAGAGACTTTTCTCGTGTCCCAACGTTGCAGAGCCTAGCTGTGGGTTCAGGGATTTGAAAGGAGAGGTTCATGTCCCTAGAGGTGATGATTTTTGCACCCAGGGGGCCCCAAAAAAAGACTTTAGGGCTTTTGCAAACAGGGCCCTTGACATAGCTGTTATGTGTCCTCTCCCCTTGAACAAATGGAACAGAAAATCATTTGGGGGAGGGCACTTTTCAAAACTGAACAGAATGGATTCAATTGCTTTACAGCTGCATTCTTAAACACAAAACTTTTATCTTTTAGGCAAAGCAGGAAAAGGTTAATAATTTCTGATCTACCTGCCTCTTCACATTTCTAATGCAGAGGGAGTTTTTTTAACCAATCAGGCAATGCAGTTCAAAACACAAAGTACAGAGACTTAGAAACTGGGGTACAGGGAGAGACCTAGAAAATGAGTCTGCTACTGCTAGCAGGTGAGGTTGGGTCCCCTGGCTCACGTCCCCTCAAGGGGTAGGGGTTAATGGACCCACATGTGGAGGGGAGCCAAGGAATCCTTATTTCTGTTTAGGAGTTTCCTTGGTGACCAAAACCTTAACTTGTTCTGCTCTGGCAGGCAGAGAAGAGTTATAACCTTTTTCAGGGCAGAGGGAATAATTAGCCACAGAAACCATAGCTCATTGAAAATACTTTTTACCTTTTGTGTGAGGCAAGCCCTGAGAAGGGAAAATTCCCTTCTTCTGCTTGTCTTCTTTCTCTTTATAAGACAGCAGGAGAGATTTTACACTGTTAATTCTTAACTTCCTCCTTTCCACTTCTAAACCATAGACTATTACAGAAACACTTAAGAACAGACAGACAGACAGACAAAACAGATTCGACTCACAATTCAACACAGACTAGACAACAAAAACACTCCAGAGGTCCTTCTGCTAGGAACCTAAAACAAAAAGACAATACAGAGATTCCTCCAAGGAACCTGGGAGAAAAAGACAACCTTCAGGCTCCTCCAAGGAACCTGAGGGAGAAAGACAAAAAGGCTGTTCCTCCAAGGAACCTGGTTCCCCCCCCCCTCACTGGGGAACCTCCGCTTTGTGAAACATCTCGGACAAAGCTATTAGGGAGATAGATTATGTCTAATCTATTATCATTCCCCTCCCCAATCTCCAATTTGAGTACTCATCAACCAGTTGCTAGCAAAAAGTCTGCCTGCAAAAAGCCTTGGCAGAAGAGAAGAAAAAAAAAAGTCTGCCAGTTGCTAAGGTATTCTGAGAATCTTTCCAGTCTGCAATCTGACTTAGGACAAGGAAGTGAATCTGGGGCTGAGGAATATCTCTCAGTGGCCACCCCCTGGATCAACTTTCCATTCCCGTCCCTCTTGCATACAGAAAGGTGGTCACTAGAGATGGCCAACGGCCAATCTCGGTGGAACCTCCATTGTAACAGCCAAATGAAATAGCAAGCTTGGACAAAGTGACCACAAAGTCCAAATGAAAGTTTTAAGGAGCTTTAATTCAACCAATTGGTGGCTGTCCCATATTCCAATTGAAGGAGCATCGAAGTTACACAAAAGTACAGGGTCTTTTATACCATTTTGGGTTTCTAACAACACAATCAATAACTAAGTTAATATCCAAGTGTAATCTGTAACTACAACTAAATTGGTATCCAGATACAATCTGTAACCAAAACTAATTGGTATCCAGGTATAAGCAGTTACTTTTCTATAATTAGTTGATTACTAGTTGACATCCAGGTACTGGGATCTATTCTTTATCTTCAGGGAACCGTGAAGTAGAGACCAGGAGAATGTGATGACCTCAATATTGATTAATGAATAATTAGGTACGGAAGCCAGGAGAGTGAATACAGGGTTGGGCATGGGGGTTGCAGGCTTAGTCACATAGCCATTTCTAGTGATTGATTTCACTCTGAGTTTACTGAGTTCTGCTTTGGATACAGTTTCAGTTTGGGTATGCTCAATGATTTCTTACTTCACAAAGTATTACTTAACTGTTTCCTGGCTAATCTCTTGAGTCCATAGCTTAACTAGTTCCTGACCATTTCATTTTCACTTATAACTGTATTTTATGGCTTTTTCCCAATCAGGTTCCCACACTAGATAAAGACTAGAGGGCAGGCCAAGAGAGCATTAATCACACCTCTTCCACATTGTGCCAACTTGGAAGCACCCAAAACTCGTAGATCCCCCAGAACTAGCTCTAAAAATAAAAGTATAAAAAAAGTCTAAAACTTGGTACAGTGTCCTCCTACCCCCAGGTGTGACAGAGCCCAACTTCAACATAAAATTCAAAATCAAGAAATAATCTGGGGGGCGGCTAGGTGGCGCAGTGAATAGAGCACCGGCCCTGGAGTCAGGAGTACCTGAGTTCAAATCCGGCCTCAGACACTTAACACAAAAAACTAGCCGTGTGACCTTGGGCAAGTCACTTAACCCCAACTGCCCTCCAAAAAAAAAGCAAAAAAAAAAAAAAAGAAATAATCTGGGAAAATGAACAAACAGAGGGGAAAGAACTTGAACATTAAAAGCTACTCTGGTGGTAGGAAAGACAAGACATAAACTCAGAAGAAGAAAACAGTTTGAAAACAACTACAACCAAAGCCTCAAAGAAAAAATGCTAGTTGAACCCAAGTCCAATCAGAATTCCTGGAAGAGTTAAAGCAAGAGATAAGAATGGTAGAGGGGAAATTGGGAAAAGAAATTAGCATGATGCAAGAAAATTGTGAAAAGAGAATTAATAGCTTGGTAAAAGAGGCACAAAAAATACTGAATACCTTAAAAAACAGAATTGGCCTGTTGGTAAAAAAGAGGCACAAAAATTAATTGAAGAGCCCATTAAAAAGCTGAATCAGTCAAATGGAAAAAGAGATACAAAAATTCACTGAAGAAAAGAACTGAAAATTAGAACTGGGCAAGTGGAAGCTAATAATTCCATGAAACATTAAGAAAAAGTGGAAAAAAGTCAAAAGAATGAAAAACATAGAAGAAAATATGTAACATCTCATCAGGAAACCAATTAACCTGGAAAATAAATTGGGGAGAGATGATTTAAGAATTATTGGGGGAGGCTAGGTGGCACAGTGGGTAGAGCACTGGCACTGGAGTCAGGACGACCTAGGTTCAAATCTAGCCTCAGATGCTTAACACAAAAAACTAGCTGTGTGACCCTGGGCAAGTCACTTAACCCCAATTGCCCTCCAAAAAAAGAGAAAGAATTATTGGACTACCAGAAAGCTATGATCAAAGGAAGATATTACTTAAGACATCATATTTCAAGAAATTTTTTTAACTGCCTTGATATCTTATATCAAGAGGGTAAAATAGAATTTGAAGGAATCTACTCATCAGCTCCTTAAAGAAAGTCCAAAATGAAAACTCCCAGGAATATTACAGCCAAATTCCAAAGCTCTCAGGTCAAGGAGAAAATATTTCAATCAGCCAACGAGAAATGATTGAAATATTGAGAAGCCACAGCCAGGATAACACAAGAGTTAGCTGCTTCCACATTAAAGAAGTAGAAGGCTTAGAATGTGAAATTGCAGAAGATAAAGGAACTATGATTATATCCAAGAATAAGCTATCTAGTAAAACTGAGTATAATCCTGGGGGATAGAGGGAATTGGACATTTAATGAAATGAAAGACTTTCAAGTGCTCCTGATAAAAAGACCAAAGCTGAATAGAAAATTTGACATGCCAAAATAAGACTCAAGAGATGCAAAAAAAGATAAACATGAAAGAGAAATCATAAAGAGACTTAATATATATTTAAACTGTTTACACTCCTATATGGTAAAGTGATACTTTTAACTCCTAAGAACTTTATAATTATTTGGAATCTACACAGAGGATATGAGTGTGGGTCAATTATGTTGGGATAATTCTCCCCTCAAAAAATAAAAGAGGGATGCACTGGGAGAAGGGGAAAGGGAGGTAGAATGGGGAAGTTTCCCACATAAAAAGGGACATGCAAGGAAGAACTTTTATAGCAGAGAGCAAAATAGGAGAGCATGCAATGCTTTAATATCACTCTCATCAGAATTGTTTCAAAGAGGGAAGAATATATATACACACTCAGCTGAATATAAAAATCTATCTAACTCAATAGGGAAATAGATGGGAATAAGAGATATGGGAGGAGGGTAATAAAAGGGAGGATGAATTAAGGGAGGCAATGGTCCTTTGAGGAGGGACAGGATAAAAAGAGAAAGAAGTATGGAGGGAAATACACTGTGACTATAAATGGGATGAGTTCACCCATAAAACAGAAGCAGATAGAATATATTAGAAAGAGAAATCCAAAAATATGTTGTTTACAAAAAACATGCAGAACAGAAAGATACATATAAAGTTAAAGTGCAAGAGAAGAATCTATTATTCTTTAACTGAAGTAAAAAAAATGGCTGGGGTAGGGCAGTAATCATGATCTCAGACAAAGCAAAAACAAAAATGAACCTAATTAAAGGAGATAACTGGGGAAACTACATTTTGCTAAAACGTACTATAGACAATGAAAAAAAATTATAGCAAGTTTCTCTAATAAAGGCTTCATTTCTCAAATATAGAAGGAATTGGGTGAAATTTATAAAAATAAGAGAAGTGGTCAAATTATTTGAACAGACAGCTTGCAGAAGAAGAAACCAAAGCCATCTACAGTCATTTTAAAAGTGATCTAAATCAAAAAAAAAAGTGATCTAAATCACTATTCATTAGAACAATGCAAATCTGGACCACCACCTCACAACTATCAGAAATGAAAATGCTGAAGGGGCTGAGGAAAAAGAGCTGTACTAATAAGCTGTTAGGTGGACTTACAAACTAGTCCAATCATTCTGGAGAACAATTTGGAACTATGCTCAAAGGACTATAAAACTACACATAACCTTTGATCCAGCAAATGTACCATTAGGTCTGTACCATAAGGAAATCAAAGAAAAAGAAAAATAACCTGTGTACAAAAATATTTACAACAATTCTTTTTGTGGTGGTAAAGAATTGGAAGTTATAAGGTGCTTATCAATAGGAAAATTACTGAATAAATTGTTGCATATGATTGTAATGGAGTACTATTGTGCTATAAGAAATGATGAGGGAAGTGGTTTCAGAAAAACATGGGAAGAACTATATGAACTGATGCAATAAAGTGAAAAGAACCAAGGGATCATTGTGCACACTAATAGCAATGTTGTAATGATGATAAGCTGTGAACGACTTGGCTAATCTGATCAATACAATGATCCAAGTCAATTCCAAAGGACTCATGATGAAAAAATTGTATCCACCTCTGGAGAGAGAAATGATGATCTCTGAGAGCAAACTGAAATATAAATTCCTTGCTTTCTTTATTTTTGTTGGGTTTTGGGGTATATAGCTAAAATGGAAATACATTCTGCCTGATTTCACATGTATTACTATTGTTCAATCATTTCAGTCTTGTCTAACTCTTTGTTGTAATCCTATTTGCGGTTTTCTTCACAAAGATACTGAAGTGATTTTCCATTTCCTTCTCTAAGTCCTTTTACAGATGAGAAATAAATATGATAAACAGGTTTAAATGACTTATCCAGGGTCACATAACTAATAAGTGTCTGAGACCATATTTGAACTCAGGAGGACTCATCTTTCTGACTCTAAGCCCAGCACTGTGCCAACTAGTTGCCTATCAGTCATACACTCCACAATACATTCTA